>OX297855.1:13428210-14641809 GCA_946477585.1 Cheilosia urbana
ATATTACACAATTACACTTCCATGTCAAAGTGTTATACTTGGTCCATTCCATTTCATTCACCTCCAGTGCTCCCTTTCTAACTTTTTCTTTCGGCTGCTCAGGGTTGGGTCGTGGGGAGAGGTGACGATCGAAAATGAATGATGAGAATGTTGTTGCGAGAGAATTGAACCGTTGCTAATCGTCATAGCAAATGTAAACGCTAGATCCTCATGAATCTGACCAGGGGAAAAGGGCTCGTCACAAGAAACAACTAGGTGGTGACAAGTGCACTCGGGCACTCACCGCCAGCCATGTTTGTAATTTGGTATGGGTGTGGTGAAGATCATGGCAGGTGTTATGTCATAATGATACTTAGGTATGTACCGAAGAGCTGGAGACGATGTTGGTGACGAAGATGACCGACGAAAGGAAGATTAGCAAGACATGACTAATCTTATGGTTCTCTTTAGATAAAACGGCATTACCATGAATGCAAGTGCATTCTTGGTAAACAAAACAAAAATGTGCGCGGGAACTTAAGCTTTGTGACGTATCACGAGCTGGATTTATTTGTATGAGTAAGTTGTCGTATATAACATTTATGTACAACGATCGCGATGAAATTCAACCCGGTATTTATAATTTCTGATATTTTATCAATATGTATAATGTAGCTAGAGTTGATTAGGTATGTACATTATATAACTATGTATTTCCACAAATGTGATAGAGTAAATGAACGTAAATATTTGATGCAAGGTAAATATGAATTACTGATAAATGTTAATAAATTTAAGTTATTATAAATAATATAAGTATGAAAATTTTAAGTTATTTTTAGGTATTCTTTGAGTGTTATGTTTTGTATGTCATAGTGGTGAAGTTATGTATATAAATGTTATGATTACTTGTTACCTGTGATTTCTGCTCGTTGATTTTCTTGACATGTCAGGAACATCCTGGAGCTGGCTTGTTGTTGGTGAAGCTGTTTTGATTATTTAAATTATAACTGAATCTAACCACTATTTCACTAATCTAACACTCTTGCATGACAATTCTGTTTAATTAATTTAGGTTTAGGACAAAATTAGGCAAATTCAAATTTCAGGTTAAGTTGCAAAAAAAAAAAAAAAAAACTGAAATATTGTATTTATAGATATAAGTAAATTTATGGAGAATTAGCAGGTAGGTATTTTCGTTTTGAACTCTATAGCAAATTGGTATGTATGTTTTAATGTATTTTACACTCGATAAACACGTGTAGGCACACTATGCACATAAGCGCAGCGAAAGTTTGGGGATTCTCTGGGACTTGCTAACTCGGTCTTATGCGGGCGGCGGCGTGGATCTCACTGACTGTGGTGGCTTGATTATGCGGTGGTGACTATGCGTGGCTTAATCCTGCGCATGTGCGATCACCGATCGTGATGCTTTAAACACTATATGTGCTGGAGATGGCAAGATGTTGAATCTCCCCCACGTTTTGACTTCAGCTTGTCTTATCAGAGGCTTGTGGCGTTTATGTGGTTCACCACGGGGATTTTCACCTCCTCATTTGAGACACGAGAGTGCAACAGGAATCTGGAGAAATGTATGATTTATACAAACAGGTTCTATGCGTAAATGTAGGAATATAGCTCTTACCCTTACTGGCTGCTTTGCAAACTTAAATTAATATTAAATAGAGACTATTTGTCTTTATATAAATTTTAACGTACGCTAAATTATAATTACGCGTACTTAGTATACTATGGCACTAAGAACTCTTAGCACTTATGCTTTAAAATTAAGTTCCCTTATATCGAGAACCTTATCACTCGGTAGGTGTCCAGAGAAAGAAAGTTTGTAGCCGGAAATTGCTTTGCCAGAGTCTTTTCGAAGTGGTAAGTTTTCGAAAATGCATCGGTCACAGAGACATCTGCATGCGAGTATCGATCTTGTCCTTTCATTTTTATTTAAGCTTGAAACACAATACATTCTTGGAGACTACAGCAGCCTGCTGTTACAAAGCAAGCAGAACGAATGCGCCAGCAGACGTTATGTTTGAAAAAGTAGATCATTTTATAGACGAGGCAATTGTATGGGACAACGCGGGGCAGACTCACACCCTGAACGTATCATGCTCTACCAACTGAGAAACCGGGCAACTTTTACTCATGAAATAATGTCCTTAGCATGTGCTCTGCAGATATATTCACCATTGAGATCTTCCAGATCATATAAACAATTTCCAATTCTACGTTTGATCCTACACTTCCTAAATTTAGGCGCTAGCTTAGCACTGTATATATTTGGTGCGCTACTCTTAACGAAATTTCGCTTATATACTACCTGTCCAACTGTAAAGTTTACAGGCCTTGATCGTAGATTGTAGGCCTTGGCATGTTTTGTCTGTGCCATCTTCAAGCATTTGTACGCCTCTTCCCTAATCTTGGTCAGTCTGTCATGTCTCTCATTGATTTCTAGAGATTCACCTGACAAGGCATCAAACTCTTTCAATAACGCATATGTGCTTCCATGGGTGATCATATGGAAACCATATAATAAATAAAATGGGCTGAATCCTGTGGATTCATGCACTACATTTCTTAACGCACAAGATATTGATCCGAGATGAGAATCCCACTCGCGGTGATCTTTTTCTATATATAACCTAACAGCTGTGAAAATGGTCCTGTTTGATCTCTCAGCAGCGTTTGCTTGCGGGGAATATACACCCGTACGTACGTGTCTGATACCGTGGGAAGCTAGAAAATTTTCGAATTCATGTGAAACAAATTGAGATCCATTGTCAGAGACAATCTTTTCCGGAACTCCAAACAAATCGAATATGTTTTCTACCAGCGTTTGTATTGCCAATTTGGAAGTGGCATTCCGGAGAGGTTTTACAACAAGATACTTAGAAAAGTTATCGAGGATCACAAGCGCCTGCGTATTTCCTTTCTTAGATCTCGGAAAAGGACCTACAAAATCGATGTGCAATTCTTGCCAAGGACGTAATGGTGGCTCTCTTGGTTGCATTGGTGGCCTCAAGATCATGTTAGGAATCTTAGAGATTTTACATTTATCACAGGAGTTAACATAGTTTGTAACATCCACTACCATTTTTGGCCAGTAGTAGAAACGCTTCAACTTTTCCAAAAGTTTGTTGACACCTGGATGTGCACAATTTGGCGGTTCATGCTCTCTTTTTATTACTTCCTGACGTAACGTTTTCGGAAGCCATAAACGCCAACATTCTGACTCGTCTGAAATAGAGGAATCTCTAAACTTTACGCGCTTGAAAATTTTGTTATTGTGAACTTTTAAATCAGGAAATCGATCAGTTGTCTTTTGGATAGATTTCAATAAATTCTGATACTCTTCATCAACGGAAAAATCATCGTCTAGATACGCATTTATACTTCCGATAACCCCCTCTATTGTCCCACGCGATAATGCATCAGCTACAATGTTGTCTTTACCTTTTCGGTGCACAATCTCAAAATCAAAAGGCTGCAACTTAAGTGACCATCTGGCCAGTCTACCGTTGAGATCTTTTTGAGACATCAGCCATTTCAAACTGGCATGATCTGTGACAATGATAAACCGAGTACCCTCTATGTACGGCCGAAACTTTTGAACACTGAGCACAGCAGCCAAGCATTCGAGTTCTGTAATGCTATAGTTGCTCTGAGCAGTATTCAGTTTCTTTGACATAAAGGCTACTGGCCGATCAGTCCCACTGTCATCCAACTGAATTAGTGCACCCCCAACACCTGCCGTAGATGCATCGCAATGTATTTGAAAAGGTTTGTCGAAATCTGGCGCAGCCAAAATTGGAGCTGTAGTAAGCATTGTTTTTAACTTTTCAAAAGATGATAGAGCTTCCTTGGACCAATTCTTTTGGAAAGCATTTTTACCAGTGAGTGAAGTTAAAGGTGCGGCAACAGAAGCAAAATTTGGTACCATCCGCATATACCACTGGCACATACCAAGAAAACGTCTCAATTGTTTTATGGTTCTCGGTTGCGGGAATTCAGATATAGCTGATACTTTCTTTGGATCCGGTTTTAATCCGTCCATACCAACTATATATCCAAGGTAACGTATCTCACGTTGGCAAAATTTGCTTTTCTCTAAATTGATGGTTAAGTTGGCTTGCCTTAAATAAGAACCCACCTTTCTTAACAGCTCAGCGTGTTCATCAAAGGTTTCGGAAATTATAAGAAGATCGTCTACATAAGTAAAAACATCCTGGTGCAATTCGTAGGGTATAACGTGATCGATCAGCTTGCACATTGACTGCGTAGCATTTTTCAGTCCAAATGGCATCACTTTAAACTGAAATAATCCACGACCAGGCACCGGAAAAGCTGTTTTTTCCTTTGCAGACGAACTTAACGGAATTTGCCAAAAACTGTCTTTCAAATCGAGTGCTGTTATGAATTTGGCCTTCTTCAACCTTGCAAGAATTCCATCAATAATAGGGAGCGGATAAGCATCTTTAAGAGTGTGCTCGTTCACCTTCCTAGCATCTAAGCAAAGCCTCGTTTTCCCGTTTGGCTTTTTTACTATCACTACCGGTGAAGACCAACTACTCTGACTTTTTTCGATAACATCGAGTTCGAGCATTCTATCGATTTCGGCGTATAATAATTTCTGCATAGCTGGTGAAATAGCAAAATGCCGCTGCTTGACAGGGCTCACATTTCCTACATTTATATCGTGCTCTACTATTGATGTTCGTCCCAAGCCAAGTTTTTCAAATGATGGAATCGAAGCAATGCACTCATTTAGTATTTCTTGTTGCTTCACAGACAAGGAATGAGAGTTTGCATCTGGATTACGGGTGGATATTTCTTCCAAAAATGTGGGCTGTAATCCAAATGCAAACCAAAAATCCATACCTAAGGTCACTAGTCTCTTAAGCGATGGGGAAATAAAAAACTTTATGGTCTTCACAGTGTTATTGAAAGTAACCGGTATGTATACATATCCGATCACACTATGAGCTGATCCATCTGCTGTACAAAGGTCTGATTTTAATGACAAGTGGTGAAGTGAAAGCTCCTTCAGAAGTTCCATGGCCCCCTCTCCTAAAACTGAAATTGTGGCTCCGCTGTCTAATAAGCCAGTTATGGATTTGTTTTTGAGCTTAATATTGGCCAGAGGACGACCACTAACATCTGATAATATTCTGGCCTGTTTGACTTGTCTGATATTCTGTTTACGCGTTTTAAAATACGTTACAGTTCTGTTTGGGTAGTACAATTTTTGTTCGCGGTCGGTTTGTGTAGAAAGCGAACATTGTTTTGGGGATATGACTGTCCTACATTCGGATGACGCATTCCCCTTTCTTTGCGCACATCCGACTTGTGGTTTAAATTATTACACCGGAAGCAATTTGGTTTAGTGACGTTTTTAGCCCCACAGGAATAACAAAACAAGCTTCTTTTGTCCTTCGGACAATCCAGGAAACCATGTCCTATGTCCTCACAATTCCAACAAATCATAAAGTTGTTCTCCTCAACTTCAAAAGTATTTTGATCCCTTTGATTGACAGAGTAAAATATTGACTGCTCAGGAGAGAATGTTGGCTCATCCGTATTTGCGACATAGGAAAACTCATTTACGTGCCTTCTTCTCGTGAATACTTGATCATCGAGAGATTCACCTATATCAGCCAAACCCTTCTCTATTAGCATACATTTTTCCTTCAGATCACTTACAGACACGATGTGCTCGAGGATAAGTCTTTTGCGTAAGGCAGGGTGCATGTTCGACTTAAGGATACTGATCTTTTCCGCTTCTGAATACGGAACTCGAAGAATTGCATCAAGTGTTTCTATCGCTAGCTTGAACTCTGCGAATGACTCTCTATGCTTTTGCTTTCTATTTTCAATCTGCCGTCTGATTTCTTGGTCTGTGGTGTATGTCTGAAATTCACTTATGATGGCTTTATGAAAATGTTGCCATTTCGGTATCCTATTTTTCTGAATAAATATCCAGAACCAATTGTTGGCATTTCCTGATAAAAGTAGATGCATAGACAAGCAAAGCTGATCTAGCGGGATTCCCTCACCTCTGGCTAAAATTTCAACACGCATAATAAATTGCTCAATAGTAAGTCCATTATGGGAACCATCGTAACGAAGTTTCCAATTACTTACGTTGCGTAGTCTACCGAGATTTTCACTTGAAAATTCATTTGCAAATTGAATAGGCTCGGTTCTAAGCAAAGGCTGATCAAGATCGAACGAATTTTGCTCGTAGAAATTTACTTGATGAGACGTTTGGTTCTTGTATGCATTTTGCCATTGCTGAGGTTGTATTGGTGGAACAGACTTAGGCAAGGCATAGCTCATATCATTTGTTGGTAAGTACTGAGAATGCGCTGTTTTGCTTGCGACATGGTTACCATTCGTTTGATAGTTTGCACTAGGCTGAACGGCTTTAGATTTCCAAGCACCCGAAGCACGCTTTGGAATGGCACCAGAATTTTGGTTTTCGAGGGCTTGCGCTGTAACAGCAGCACTTGAAGATGTATGTATTGAAGAACTAGAAAGATTCCTGCCCTTGGTAACCTGCATAGGAGAACATACTATATTTTGGGACACTACTGACATCTCCTTTTGTTGTTGGCCTGACTGTGGATTTTCGCTACCGTGATCCTCTTCAAA
The DNA here is from genome assembly GCA_946477585.1 of Cheilosia urbana. NCBI lineage: Eukaryota > Metazoa > Arthropoda > Insecta > Diptera > Syrphidae > Cheilosia > Cheilosia urbana. The sequence goes on from OX297855.1 coordinate 13,434,853, forward strand.
ATGTATCGGTGAGCTAGGTCCAGCACCATTGTCTACACTAAGCATATGATCAATCAAAAGTTTTAATTTCGACTTGAGGTTTTCAATCGAAGTTTTAAAATTTGGCTCTCTGCTTGCTAAAATTTCAAGCCTATTCCTCAAATGTATTGCTTTAGAAATAGCCTGTTTTTCTCGTTCTTGATTCGCAGACCTAACACACTCTGTTACCAACGACTCTAACCGTTCGAACTTCTCTTGGCATGCCTCCATCTCTAAATTTGGACTATTTACGGGTTGAGGCGTAAAGGTTCGAATACCTTTGCGTTCGTCATTAACGATTTTCTTTAACTCGGTGGCCATCTGCCTAACCGTACCTATCAGAGGAAGACCTCTCAACTGACATTCAAATCTAATCTCATCTGGATCGAGACACACAAAATCCAAAAGCTCCATTTCAAAATGAATAAACAAAATCGTAAAAAGAAAAAAAAAATATATATATATAACTATATATATATATAACAATTATTCGCAGAGGGAATATAACACAAAAAAAAATCTGTTGTCAATAATAAAATCAATAAAATGTGTTTTGATTCGGAATAATACATAATTTCGGTCACCTCCATCATATGGCATCGTCTTATGCTCTTCGCACCAGTTTCATAGTTTCACAAACACATCACCCAAGAAAAAAAACACTTCATTAATCGAACTGGGTTATTGGAAAAATGTGAAAAGAAATGCGAGATAGATAAATTCTATTCGTAAAATCTAATTTCCACAAAGAACAAGTGATAGGAAAGTCAAGAAACATAAGCTTCCTGTCATTTCTAACTATCACCTAATGCATTGGCAAGGATAGCAGCAAAAACAATACAATTTTCTCTGCCTTCTAACCCACCTTGCAGTGTTAAAAAAAACACTTTCCAATATTCACCCCATTCCGAAATAATAAAATATTAGGTCAACTACTGTGTGAACTGAACCTGTTCCCCCCCGATCACGACGATTGTTAACGAATCGGAAAAATAAATACCAGAATTTATATAAAATTGTGTAGCTTCACATAATTTGTATTTTTGGTTTGGGCTGAAATAGCCCCGGATATTGGGCGCCATAATAACTGTGGCATATGTCCGCAGTACATGTTAATGCAGCTGCGTCCATATGACAACTGCTATTTATTTGAAGGAAGCAATTAAAAGATGATATTACACAATTACACTTCCATGTCAAAGTGTTATACTTGGTCCATTCCATTTCATTCACCTCCAGTGCTCCCTTTCTAACTTTTTCTTTCGGCTGCTCAGGGTTGGGTCGTGGGGAGAGGTGACGATCGAAAATGAATGATGAGAATGTTGTTGCGAGAGAATTGAACCGTTGCTAATCGTCATAGCAAATGTAAACGCTAGATCCTCATGAATCTGACCAGGGGAAAAGGGCTCGTCACAAGAAACAACTAGGTGGTGACAAGTGCACTCGGGCACTCACCGCCAGCCATGTTTGTAATTTGGTATGGGTGTGGTGAAGATCATGGCAGGTGTTATGTCATAATGATACTTAGGTATGTACCGAAGAGCTGGAGACGATGTTGGTGACGAAGATGACCGACGAAAGGAAGATTAGCAAGACATGACTAATCTTATGGTTCTCTTTAGATAAAACGGCATTACCATGAATGCAAGTGCATTCTTGGTAAACAAAACAAAAATGTGCGCGGGAACTTAAGCTTTGTGACGTATCACGAGCTGGATTTATTTGTATGAGTAAGTTGTCGTATATAACATTTATGTACAACGATCGCGATGAAATTCAACCCGGTATTTATAATTTCTGATATTTTATCAATATGTATAATGTAGCTAGAGTTGATTAGGTATGTACATTATATAACTATGTATTTCCACAAATGTGATAGAGTAAATGAACGTAAATATTTGATGCAAGGTAAATATGAATTACTGATAAATGTTAATAAATTTAAGTTATTATAAATAATATAAGTATGAAAATTTTAAGTTATTTTTAGGTATTCTTTGAGTGTTATGTTTTGTATGTCATAGTGGTGAAGTTATGTATATAAATGTTATGATTACTTGTTACCTGTGATTTCTGCTCGTTGATTTTCTTGACATGTCAGGAACATCCTGGAGCTGGCTTGTTGTTGGTGAAGCTGTTTTGATTATTTAAATTATAACTGAATCTAACCACTATTTCACTAATCTAACACTCTTGCATGACAATTCTGTTTAATTAATTTAGGTTTAGGACAAAATTAGGCAAATTCAAATTTCAGGTTAAGTTGCAAAAAAAAAAAAAAAAAACTGAAATATTGTATTTATAGATATAAGTAAATTTATGGAGAATTAGCAGGTAGGTATTTTCGTTTTGAACTCTATAGCAAATTGGTATGTATGTTTTAATGTATTTTACACTCGATAAACACGTGTAGGCACACTATGCACATAAGCGCAGCGAAAGTTTGGGGATTCTCTGGGACTTGCTAACTCGGTCTTATGCGGGCGGCGGCGTGGATCTCACTGACTGTGGTGGCTTGATTATGCGGTGGTGACTATGCGTGGCTTAATCCTGCGCATGTGCGATCACCGATCGTGATGCTTTAAACACTATATGTGCTGGAGATGGCAAGATGTTGAATCTCCCCCACGTTTTGACTTCAGCTTGTCTTATCAGAGGCTTGTGGCGTTTATGTGGTTCACCACGGGGATTTTCACCTCCTCATTTGAGACACGAGAGTGCAACAGGAATCTGGAGAAATGTATGATTTATACAAACAGGTTCTATGCGTAAATGTAGGAATATAGCTCTTACCCTTACTGGCTGCTTTGCAAACTTAAATTAATATTAAATAGAGACTATTTGTCTTTATATAAATTTTAACGTACGCTAAATTATAATTACGCGTACTTAGTATACTATGGCACTAAGAACTCTTAGCACTTATGCTTTAAAATTAAGTTCCCTTATATCGAGAACCTTATCACTCGGTAGGTGTCCAGAGAAAGAAAGTTTGTAGCCGGAAATTGCTTTGCCAGAGTCTTTTCGAAGTGGTAAGTTTTCGAAAATGCATCGGTCACAGAGACATCTGCATGCGAGTATCGATCTTGTCCTTTCATTTTTATTTAAGCTTGAAACACAATACATTCTTGGAGACTACAGCAGCCTGCTGTTACAGTATCCACCCATAAACCTAGCCTAACCTAACCTAACAGTGAGTTACTTAGCTGCTTCCAGGACGTACGTTTTCGCTGTATTGAAACTGGACTTAATATCCGCCAAAGAATTTTTCCCTCAAAAGGTATCAAGAGGTCCGAATTTGACAGATTCTATGCTTCTGCACCATACAGCTGTACTGGGATGATAAGGGTACTTCGAGGTTGTGTATCTGTCCATCCTGACATTTTGTCTGAATCGCCGATGTATTTGACGAAAGTTGAGGAAATTCTCTAGGATTTGTCGTAATGGTATCTGGCCGATTAGTTTTAATTTCTGGACCGCCTTGTATCTACGATTTTTGGCTACTTGATTATTTTGATTGTCAACTGAATACTTCTTGTTAATTATGTGAGAGAGAGAGAGAGATATTTCCTTTTATTTGCTAAAAGATGTGTAATTTAGTGATAACATTCAGTATGCTGATATCCGATTTTCCGAATGTGACCTAGACTTTGCTACCTATAATTAGCAGCAGAACTATGTGCTTATCATCGGACATACGGTGTTGTTGAGAAAATCGTATATATCCTTTATGCCTAGTTCCACATAAGGCTACAAAATGGAAGTACCAATGTGGATAAAATATCTTCAGCCCAGCCACTATCCAAGGATGCGCATGATAGATTTATCTCAACGCAATCACCATCCATTGCTGAACGTGATCAATTTCTGAAAAGTCAAGTAAATCTGTTCCATTCTTAAAATAAAAATAATAATCAGAGTGTGTCCAAATTACGAAATTTGATATTCGCACCAAGGTACCACGGATATGCCAGCATTCATTTTGACCTTAATAAACCATTTAATGGTATAACCCAGAAAAAATGTTATAAAAGTATATTAATTGCCGTATAGCACCATCAAAATTTAGTTTAGCGGCCATATGTGCTTGCCTTACACTTCACAGTAAGTGTATATGAGAATTAGTTGCTCAACTTGCAATTATAATGGGCGAAAAGTACTCCCTAATGAATATGTTTTTGTCGAAACACCTCCAGCTTATCGCTCAAATGAGTGTAGTGACGAAACGTTTTTTTTAAAAACTGACATTGACATTGGACATTTGCGGGATCATCCAAACCGTACATATTATGGTAGGGATTTGGTTTAATGTCGCAGGTGTAGGTCTAGGTATACATTGGTTTTACAAAGTCTAGCTAAAGTGGACTCAGTGACTCAATGCAAGTGAGGTCGTAAAACTTATTTGGTGTTACATTACCCAAAAAAAGGGTTGTCACATGTCACATCCGGTTATATAAAACAAGTGTCGGCGGAAAAACGATATTTAATGAATATGTACGCTTTACGATCTCGCCAAGCTCATGTTATCAGGCAGATTGATAGGCAAACCATTTGAATACGTGAGTACAGCTATACTTCCTTGAACCTCTAGATGAAACACATAAGATTTGAAGAGTAACTCATAATATGACACACCAATTGTCGCATGTCATAAATGCGTGACGGCATTTATTTAAATAGACATACAAGTGTCAATATACATCACGTAGATTTACATCGTTTTGAATGTTTAAAGGTTAGATTTGTAAACTTTTCAACGGATCCAAAACCAGTGAGGGTACGGGGTCAGGTATATACTCTTGGACCTACATATGGCCCTGAGACTTCCGGACACATGCAGTGTGTTCCAGGCAGAGATTCTGGCCGTACTCAAAGCTGCGGAGGTACTTGAGATGATAAGAATATCGCCATCTACATTGATAGTCAGGCTGCGCTTAAAGCGCCAGAGTCATATACCACTAAATCTGAACTAATCAGGATTTGCCGCACAATGCTTAAGGCATTATGTTCGCAGAACCGTGTCAGATTATGTTGGGTACCTGGGCATCGTTGCCCTCAATACAACGAAAGAGCCGACGTTTTGGCTAAGGAAGGAGCGGATCTCCCAGTAAATACAATGATTGAGGGCATCAGACCACCTATGGCCGTTGCTAGAAGGGTTATCTTTGAGAAAACTACCAATAAAGCAGCTACAAGATGGTCACAACTAGAGGGGCACAGGGTCTCAAAGGCACTGTGGCCCGATTTAAAACGGAAGAAATCTGAAGAATTAATCAATCTCAGTAGAACAAAGTTAAGATTAACGGTAGGAATACTCTTTGGACACTGCCTTCTAAGGAAGTATGCCATGAGACTAGGCTTAGCTTATACGGATACATGTAGGTACTGTGAGGACCTACAAACTACGGAAGACATCTCCCACCTTCTGTGCGAGTGTCAAGTAATTGCTCGGAGTAGAAGGAAGCACCTAGGACGGTTCTTCTTTAATAACTTAGAGGAGGTTGGTTCCTGAAATAATATTGGGACCATAACCAATCAATGTATATCCATTGTTATGCCCCTGGGTTTGTTATGTCCTCCATACTGTGGAAACCTATGAAACCGGGTAGTCAAGCCATCCCGAGGATAAAATAAAGAGAGGTCTTCTAAGTCTTCGAAAAAGTGTCGTCCAAGGATTCTGTATCTGATGTGACAGAGTGCCGGGCAGTGGCAGAGAACATGTGGGGTGTCATCATGCCCACCTTCGTCACCGCATCCTTGGCATAGGTCATCAGTATTGATTCCCATTTTCTTGGTGTGATATTTCAGCATGTTATGTACTGTAATAATGCCTAGAAGAGAGGATAACGATTGTTTTCTCATTTGTCGAATTCTTTCTATCTTCTGTTTGTTATAGATAGGCCACATTTTCCTGGTTATGGCACAGGATTCGAGTTTACTCCATCTATCATTCGTCAATGCCAGTATTTTGTTCTCAATTTCCTGTTTGAGATTACAGGGAGGAGTTAATATAAAAATTAGTAGTAAAAATAAAAGTTAATACTGTGGTAACGGCCTGGTTAAGATCAAGAGAGGAATCCTTTCTTGCCAGCTCATCAGCTCTTTCATTACCGGGCACTCCTTTATGTCTGGGGAAGTGGGGACCCAGCAGATTCTTACATTGTGCTGAGCGCCAAGATCCCGTAGCTCTTCGCGACAGCAACTTACAAGCTTAAATTTTATTTTAACGACAGAGATAGCTTTTATTATCGCCATCATTGCAACTTGTTTTGAAGCTGTTGTCACTGTCAGAAGCTCAGCCTGGAATACGCTGCTGTAGTCAGGAAGTCTGATTGAACTGGATAGACCAAGTATTTCAGAGTAGAATCCCACTCCAAAACCGACATCCATCTTGGAACCATCTGTATAGATGTGTATCGTGGATTCGTTTGAGAGCGGTTGTAAATTTTGCCATTCCTCTCTACTGGGGAAATAGTGACAAATGGTCGCTGGAAGTCTAGGCGGGTAGTTGTATTGTCTGTGCATATATTGTTTCCCGCAAACTTGTTGAGGATCTATGCATGACCCATTTGACTGTGTTTCCGACTTTTAGTCTGGCTTTTCGAAGGGTGCTGTTTGCAGCAGATTGCTGTACGAGAAGGTCAAGGGGTTTCAGATTTAATATAGCCTCAAGTCCCGCTGTGGGATTGGTTCTCATTACCCCCGTGGTACCTGTACAAACCATTCTTTGGATCTTCGTCATGATTTTCAGGTTGGTGGCTTTAGAAAGCGCCTGTCACCAAACAAGATTTTTTAATCTTACAGAAAGGCACAGAGGAATTAATTATGTCCTGCTGGATTTAACGGACAGACATTTTCGATCAACGTTATAAAGCGGGTTTAATTTGCCAATTGAAATATGTACTGAAAATATTTGTCATTTATACTTTTGTTTATGTACATACAATAGTGCTGACACTTTTAATGGCAAACGTCAATTGTAGCTTAAGGCTTTATATACCTTCAATGATTTTAATTTTACTTCATCATTTTACTTCATGTTTTCAATTTTGAATAATATACAATACATCCTCAACAGGAACATTCATAATGTATGATAATTTTGACAGCCATTGACATATAACACAGTTTAATTATTGCTTGCAGATACACGCGAATTTCAGCTGCCCAGTGACAAGTGTCATTTTTTCAAATCAACAACAAACGTGCGAATGGGAGGTAAACGTATCTTTCAGAGAATAGGCAGGTCTTGTCTATATTTGTGGTGTAAACAGTCTTAAAAACACAGCACTCCTAACAGCGTTTCTGTTTTAAAGTTTTACTTCAAAAGATTTATTTATTCACCGGTTAATGGAACGCGAACTGATTTTGAAAATTGTGAATAAACTTTGACAATTAATGGCAAGAGTACTGGTATTCACAGTCTAAGTCTACTCTTAAGCAAATTGCATTATTTTGTAAGCAAGCACTTTCTACGACGACATTTACCAGATAATTGTGCAACTTGCTTAAAGCTAATAACCTTGTTTTCAACTCAATCTCTTGAAATTGCCATTCAACGACAACCGATCGTTTATTAATTCAATCAGAATAGGTATGGTAAAATGCATTTTTCAAGGGCACCTACGGATATGCATAAAAGCTGAGGCATTTAGTCTCAGATTTAAGACATTAAGTCTCAGCTGTTACCATTTAAATAACAACATTGTGCCTAGAACATGTATTAAGCAGCACAATTAAGTCGAATTAAGTCCAATGGAAAATAAGTCGTTGAAGACGCAGGCGGCAACTACTTTGTTACGCTTTCCACTCGTAAACTAAGATTTGATGCAATTCTCGAGCGCAACGCGTTGTTGGATCATAAGCTTTAGATACTGGTTATTCGGGCATCAGAAGACGTTAATTTTTTTGTTGCAACCGTAATTTAATTGTTACTTCAAATTTGGAAATGACCTTACCAAAGGTACGGCTCCGTTTGGATTTACAGCAGGTTACTCAAAACTGATTATTGCAAAGAAGATTGTTTGGTTTGATGAAATGTATTAAAAAATTTCTGTAAACTGTGATATATGCCAGATGTTGCTCACACATTACCGGTTAAATGTTCAGGCGATAGATATCGCACAGTGGAAACATGGTTTGCAATTTAATAGCTTAAGAAATTGTCCAAAAGTGGAGCAAACAACTTAGAGAGTTGGCGCTAAATAGGAAACAATTTTATTCACTTGTCCATAAATTACATTTTTATAGACAAACGCGTTTACAATTAGAGACATTGAAGTTGCAGCGTTGGATGGTTAAGTTTTCACAACAATTGCTTAGTCCTTTGACGAAATATTAGTGATTAAGAAATGGACAAGACAGATACCTTTTTTATATGTAAAACGAACGAAGTCGACGGTCTACAAAACCGCTGAAGGTTATACTAGCCCCCAGTCAAATATTTTACTAGCACACAATTTAAGGCTACATCATCTGCTCTAGTTCGCAGTGGCTATCCTCTTCACATTGTGACTTATCATGACCCGGTAAACCTCTCTCGTCATATTTCTCAAACATTGAATCGTTTTTTAGAAATCTGTCAAAAAACACAGATAAATAAAAAATTTAACAGCAATCTGCGCAATTAAATCAAAAAAAAAAAAAAAAAAATGAAAACAAAAACAAAAAACATGACCAAACATTTAAGATAACAACAATGGCTTGTGACAGCACTTAGCTTCTGTAGACCATGCCGCACTTGCGCCGTCAACCATCCATTACGGTCACTGTATAGAGCGACCATGCATCAACTTGGCGTTTATATCGCAATTGACAACAAGGCCCATTGGGTACTGTACACGTACAGTGATACAATGTCATTTGTCCGTCATTTTAATGCAAAATTATTGTTTCTTCCAGAAAACGTAAAGCGCACCATTCGCGTCTAGTTCGTTTAATTGATAGCCCACATTAAACACTTGAGCGTCGTCATGTTGTGGTCAGCTCATTGAGTGTCTAATGATTAACCTTTCTTGGGTTGCGGACCTTCGTAATGATCAAGTTGATTTTAAAGTACCTTTAGCTCACAATAATTAGGTAGACTTCTGCTAAGCAGAGCTTGGAAAATTTCTAATTGATTAATCGTTCAGCAACGGACTCCACGATCCTAGGTATTTCTGGCATTCAACAATGAATTGTAATTAACGATCGGTAGCTTATTAAACTACTATGCAAATGGGCGAGCGAGAGCGATTGCATCTTCCAGCATCTGGGAGGAGGGTGTACAGTTGTACATATTTTCGATGAACTCATCCTTTGACAGAAACGTGAGCTCAATCTATTTTCATTGCGAGAAGTTTTCTCTCATTTGAATTTATAATTTTTAGCAATAAAACTATTCGGTTGTCGCATCTGTCATTGGCTTTACATATTATGGCGACATAATACCGACTTTTGTGTGTGTGTGTGACTGGGGTGAATAACCGACAGTGAGCAGCAATAAAGCCGAGCGTGTAGTTTTAGTGGGTCGAATTGGATGTAGATTGACCAACAACAAAATATTGGAAAAGGGGATATATTTAATTTGTCAAGTTAAAATATTGAATTTCATCTTTAATTTAAGCGATAAAGTAAAAATTCCTGGGGGTGTGAATCAACACTGTCAAAAAATAAGCTTGGTGAAAATATGTCTTCCAGTTAAAGCAGTAAATACAATAATCGAAATCGACAACATTTTTATCAGCAAACAGCTGTAGCAGATGATCTTCCAGGAAGAAAAGAAGGAGGAGGAAGAAAACTTGAAGTTACCCCGAACAGAAATAGATTCTATAGGCGTTTTTCTTTTTTAGTTCAGAGCTGAGCACTGAACTGAGCTCGAGCTATATGAGCGCGCTCTGAACCGAGCGTGCTCAGATCGTTCTGATGATTTTCTGTTTTTCCTGTTTTTTTTTTTTTTTTTTTTCTCAAATATGACTGGAAGTGTGAATGAAAATGTGTAATCAGCATTTTACTCAGCCTGCTCAGTCAATTAATTCTGAGCTCATAGAGCGCGCTCTGATCATGCTCTGAACGAAAAAAGAAACACAAACTTTTTGTATAACAGTTCAGGTTGTGCTCTGAACTAAAAAAGAAGAACGCCTTATGAAGTATATTCTCAACAAAAGAAGTGCATTAGGTATGTGAAGAAGACGTCAATCGTACAAGTCGCTCAGAAGGTACACTAACAGACCCGCAAAATATAGTAAGATCGTGATGTGAATTCATTCTTCGAAAAAGAGAGTAAGTTCGCCTCTTTAAATGATAGGCAGGTAAACAAAATGCATTCTTTTCTTTTTCTCTTCATCGTAACTTATGTGATTTCTTATCGAAAATTGTCTTGTAACTTTGGTCTGTTTGGGGCTTTTAAGAAAGATCCCCTTTCTACCTGAGGTTTCCCTCTCTCTCATCAAGGTCATTCCCTCTTCTCACTAGCTGACCGCACAGAATTTTCGTAGTCGCGATCGCTCAGGAGCAACTGGTTCCATTAATCACAGTTTTATTTCCGGGTTATATTCACATTATAAATCCAGTTGACTTCTCCAATGTGGCATCACACATTCAGGCCCTTGACGTGTGTCTTGTACAGATCATGTTATAGTGAGGCATTACATTACAAGTTGCAGATCATTTTATGACAACACTTAAATGTAAGTACATATCTAGAAACTCACCCCAGAAAGTTGATACGCAAATCCAATGTAATTGGTTAATAAGCCGCAGTGCAAACAATTTAATCGATGCAATAAATAGTTGTTGCATTGAGACGACAACGTGATCCACAACCGTTCAGAAAAAATATGTAGTACCCCATCTTAGTATAAAGTAGAAGGAACAATAATTTGAACCCATCCAAACAAACTGACAGAGCGTATTCAACTTAAATTGCTGCCTGCAAATGTTATGCGCAAAAGCATTGTATATTTTCAGGCAAATCAGAAACGCGGAAGCATAAGCCACACGTTAGGGTTTTAAAGGTTTATTTGCGGAAATTAATTGATATTAGGAATATTTTCATTCACTAGGTTTAAAAACCAGTTTCGATTTCGAGGTGAGAAGTAAATCCCCATTTAGAGGTAAATGCGGGTAATTTAGATGTCAACATGTTCTTGTATATTGTATAAACAAAGCAATTACTAGGTAGGTACCTAAATGTGACTTGTAAAATAGATAAATGGGTACCTAATTATTTTAGTCAGTAAGTGATTAGTTGTAATGTTGATTAGAACATGTTTAAGATTAAAATGACGCCAATACCAGTTTGCGTAAGTCAGTCAATGCTTGTTTTGTGTATATTGTTGCAGTCTTAATTTACTGCATTTACAATATCACACATTCCTAGCACGGAAGATGCGCAAAACTATGAATTATGGGAAGGTTCAAAATGCTGATTTTTTATATCATGACATACGAAAATTCACGGAATTTTCACGGAAGTGATGAACGAACAATTATTTATTTATTTAATATAATTGATTGATGAATTGGCTTCATTTATTGACACTAACTACCAATCGCATTTGGCATGTTTTAAATCAGAAATAGAAACGTTTTGAAGTGATTGCAGAAAGGTCGGTCGTCGATGCTTGTGTTTATTTCGGTTTTAAATAATAATGGGTATAGAACATCCATGACACTTTAGACCACGGTTGCCTGATTAGGCGCTTTTTCGTATTTTGGCCTATCTTTATACTTAAAAAAGGATAGAAATTTTTTTCCATGAGCGCCCAACTTAATTTTGGGCTACAAATCGTTTTACAAATTGTGTGTTAATTTTGTTTGTTTTTTTCTTTCACAAAACTAAAAAAAGAAATATTTTCGAACAAACCCGCACTTTAAAAACTTGGCACCACTCTTGCAGTCAAGTGACATCGAACAGTCGTTCAAGTTGCACGCACACTAATTCGTTTTGCAGGCATTTTGGTTTGACACAAGCCACAAAAGCCAATAGGAGCAAAAAAGTCAAATAAAATCCAAGGCGTAGAAGTAAAAGAAAAAAACTGCGGGGAGAATAAGTCTGAAAAATACCAAAATTTTCTACGATTTTTGGGCCTCTTTCTGAGCAACGACATTGGGCTACATTTTTTAAAGGTTTAGGCGCTTGAAGCGAACCAAATTCTGGCAACCCTGCTTTAGACATCTGATTTGTGATCTCATTCTTACGCCGTCATTACATGCGGATCCAAAAGTTTTTTGTTTTAAGAATGAAGATAGTTAAACAAAATTCATATTTATGTTAAAAAGAAAAATTATGAACGATGAAAAACATTTGCTAAAACCATAAAGAACGCCCAAAAGTATCTTATAGCCCTTTTTCTTTTCCCGTTCGTCGTACAGTCAGTGTTGCCAATAACATATTTTTACAAATCTGCAATTATGACAAAAAAAATCTGCATTGTATATTTCTATAGCTAAATCTTACTTCACAACATTTTTTTTTTTTAATTTAAGCAACAAAAACAAAAAGCTGAATACGAAAATGAAATATACAGCGAAAGCAAGAATGCAAAATATGTTAAAATTTTTAAAAAATAAAAAAAAAACAAAATATAGTATTGGGCAGACAAAATCCGAAGCGAAGATTTCTGGTTGTTAAAAGTCTGCAGGTAGTTTGAAAATCTGTGCAGACGAATCTGAAATTATGGCAACGCTGCGTACAGTACTGAATAGATCTCGATCACATTGAGCATGCGCATTTTGTACATTAGCTGTCACTGTCATTCTGACTAGGTATACAAATGCACCAAGTGAATATTATTTGTTGTTATTATTTTCTCTTTTATTACTCTTTTTTACAATCCACTTTCTTTTAAGCGCATTCGTATTCCTGATCAGCAAGCTGTCAAAATAAGATTTACACGAATTTTTATTTGACAGCCAGGCTCTGTTTTAAAGTTGAAATTGGTCTGCTTTCGATAGACTTTTCAAATAATGCTTTCAGTCACGAATTTATTGTTTAAATTATAGTGCTGTCACTTTAAGAACGTATTAGGCAGTGGGTCCCCAAAAGTATGTACTAGATCGCATTTTTTAAAAGTAAATCTTGTAAGGCACCTTATTTTCATCATTTATGTTTGGTTATAAATTACCTACGTCAGTCTTAAAAGATTAATCTTTTTTGGGGAACTCGTTTATGGATGGGGCTTTCCGAGTAGGAACTGCACTTCTTCGTACAATTTTAAGGTAAATTCTTGGGTTCTCTTAAAAATGTTGCTCTACCATAAAGTGCACAGAAGAATTTAAAAAAGCACTATGCCTTCTGCTTTTGGAATTTATGGAAATTTTCAATGCAATTGGTTGTTGTACGGTTATTTTTCACTTGCTGCTGAATTTTAGGACTGAAAACTCACATTTACTTTCCACTCAAGAAATAAACACTAACACACTTGTAAATAAAGCAAACAAAATATTTTTGAAACAGAGGATCAACCCCATGTCGTTGGAAGATAGTTATGTTTATTCTTACATACTCACTTGGTTAGGAGTTCCGATTGACTTGCTTGCCAGTTTCCACGTGTCACATATTTGCATCCACATTCGACCCGTTCTCACGGTAGCATTTTTAAAACTTCACATCACATTACACTAAATTTAAATTGTTTTTTTTTTTTTTTTTTCGACCTTTTAAAAGGTCCAATGTCAGAGACAGTAAATTCTAATGCTTGCGCAAGGGGTGCTTCACTTTATACTTTTCGGGGTGCATTACACTTTGCATGTCAAAATTCGCACTGCTCCATATAATCGCTATCGATCAGTTCGTCGCCGGGGTGATCGATCTCAACACAAAACTGTACAGATTAAACTAACCATCAGTCTAACAGATTTCTCATTGCTGTGTGAACGCCAAAAAAATATATCAGAGCGCAGACGACAGCTCTTTATGAATTCAAAAAAGAAGAACAGAAATAATACTAATAAAATAAAACAACCGTGAAACAATTATTACTATTAATTTAGTTTGGACCAATTGATCCCCAGCGATCTTTCAGTTCAATGCTAGTGTAGTCGATTTTCGTAGCATTAACATCTGCTAGACAAAAGAAAAAAAATCATTGCTGCTGGTGCTGATGGGGCAGCATAACAAGTGCACAAGTTGGCGATGAGCAAACAGTATCAGTTCAGCTGGGGGTAGATATCGAAGGAAGATTGTCTAAGTGGGTTTGTTTTGTGTCACTCGTGACATTAGAAGAGACTTTCAGAAGATAAATTGATGGAAATTAGCTGTGCGGAATATTGAAATTAATTTTATAGTATGGTGTCAAAGAGAAAGTGATTTTGGTCGTGGATTTGTGGTGAATTGTATGCTGAAACTTGTTCATGACAGTATTCGGTTTTAGCACAATTTCGAAATACATGTTTTTTTTTTTTGTAAATGCAGTAAGATTTTGTAAGCATTGTGTCATACTCTAAATGATAAATTTAGTAATCGCCTCCCTTGATTACACTTTTTTTTTTAAACATATACACTTTCTTGAGAAATGCAGATTTAATTAAGTTGAACTTAAGGAAACCAACAGCGCCACCTAACGGATTAAGCGAAATAAAAACGAACTTAAATATTCAACGAAATCGATCGAATAGTTTTTAAGTCTATAGGCAACAAAAAAAATGTACCCCTCTATTCATATAAAAAAAAAATACTATAAAATGCGAGACAAATAAAGTAAAAGAAGAGATTACTTAAATTTACATATGTAGTTAGAATGATATAAAAAAAAAAATAATAATAAAGGAAAGCAACTTATGAAAATTCTTAAAATAACCAATATTAATAAATAAATTTAGGTGAACAATTTAAAAATGCTTTTTAATTTAAATTCTGTTTCCTAATTTTTTTTTTAAACTAACTGGATTTGTTTATTAGATATATGTAGTTTGTGTTTTTCCGGGGATCGAACTTGAGACTCCTCGCTCAGTATAGTCCAGCACAACCACCGCGCCCAATATTTGAAATTACATTTCTTATAACAGATTTAATGATTATTTTCAAATATCCGTCATTTTATGCTCGAAAGTATACTTTGCATTGCTCACGACGTCCATCACCAACTCCAAGTTATCAGAGGCAATAAATTTACTGGTGGAGGAGAATTCCATCAACCTTAATCCAATCATTCCAAAGTCTGCCTAGAAGATGCCAGTCTATCGATACAGGTTCCATAGCGCAGGCTGTGGGACATGCGCCTAAATTGAACTGGTTTCTCATATTTTCCAACCCCCGACCCCGAAAAGCTGATTGCACTCCATAAAATAAGCTTTTGATATTTTTCTGTCAACCTAGTCTATAATTTTATCACTTTTTTAGAGCTGGTTTTGATCCATTGACTAGGTAAAAGGTGGGCCAAAAGAGATCACTCCATTGGAAGATGCTCTTATTTTTGTAAATGGCCGCCAATGTCAAATCTGTTTTGACATTTGTGGACTAGAAAGATGTAGAATACAAGTGAAAAAGCCATGGAGCGATACACTCCCCAAGAACGCGGAACAATCGTGTCTATTTATTTGCGTAACAATTCGTCTGTAGTGTTGGCACAGCGCGAATTCCGTCGCCGATTCCACGGCCGTCCGACACCGACTGCGCAAACACTGCGCCGTTTGGCCACCAATCTTGAAGAGTATGGGACCACACGAGACGTTGCCAAGAGTGACCGGCCCCGGAGAGCCCGTTGTGCCGAGAATATCGCCGCTGTTGACGAGAATGTCGAGCTGTCGCCGGAAACATCGACCAGACGCCGTGCCTCGCAATTAGCCATCAGCCGGTTGTCCCTAAGGCGAATTTTGGTCAAAGACTTGCGCATGTTCCCTTACAAAGTCCAGTCCGTGCATCAGCGGCTGCCTGTCGATCGCCAAACGCGTGTAACCTACGCCCGAACCATCCTCAATCTCGAAGACGAAGTGGACGATTTTTCGACAAAAATCATAATGAGCGATGAGGCTCATTTCCACCTCAGCGGGTACGTGAACAAGCAAAACTATCACTTCTGGGGCACCGAAAATCCACGAGTAATGCACGAGGAGCCATTACACCTGCTCAAAGTTACTGCATGGTACGCTGTTCATGCTGGAGGAGTCATCGGGCCATTTTTTTTATCGAGAACGCCGCTGGTCAAACGACAACAGTGGACGGTGCGCGCTATAGGGCCATGTTAACTGAGTTTTCTGCCGCAATTGGACGAATTAGGACTGGAGGATATGTGGTTATAACAGGACGGAGCTACGGCACACACTGCGCGAGCCACAACCGATCCGTTCCCGGGTCGCTTCACCTCTCGTTTTGGCGATTTGCACTGGGCCGCAAGATCGCCCGATTTAACAGTTCCAGACTTTTTTGTGAGGTTTTTGAAGTCCCGTGTTTACGTGAACAAGCCCGAGACCCTAGAAGCCCTCAAGGACAACATTCGACACGAGTGCGAGAATCTGTCGCCCGAAGTTCTCGCCGAAGTGATGAAAAATGCCATAAAACGAGCCTGCCAATTAATTGTGACGGCGCCCATTTGGCCGATATCATCTTCTCGACCAATAAAATTCTAAAGGGTCAAATAAACATAATCAAAAAACAGAATCGAAGTTTTTCATTTAGAAAAAAAAACGAGAGCCAAGCAACATCGGATGACTTCTCTTGGCCCACCTTGTATATGCACCTTCGAAGGAATTCTTTAAGTTACGAAATCCTGTGGTTTTCCTATAACGACGCAGTATAATAGATTTTAAAGATTTCAAAGCAATTGCACTTGACGTTTTAGCAATTTTTTAAGTGATTTTTTGTTTTCATAGAAAAGTTGTAACTAAACAGCTTTCTGCGTTTAATTGGTTGCAAGTAGAACGGTTTAACTTCGAGACTAATTTCATCCAAATTACACTCATTTTCGCTTATGCAATCCCTGTTTATTTTCTCCGGCTTGTAGTTTTATTACAATTCGCTGTGTAATCAGTTATTTTATGCATATTTATATTTTTATAATAGTTTTAGAACAACATATCGATTGAGTGGAAAACATGCATAATACTGCAAAGTCCGTAACATCTGTCAAATCAACGTCACAATAATTTTCATAAATTCATTGGAGAGATGGAAATGTAATAGTTGCAGGCAATTGTTGACTTACGCTTTATTATTATTAAAATATAAGCACATTTTGCATATTCGAAAACAGTAAGCAAACATTGGCATGATACATATGCCTACAAAATATTTTTAAAGTGAAAAAGGGTTGCCTAACCAACAATGATATTTGGACAATCATTTGACAGTTTTCTGATGCATATGATTGACAGTGCACATCTCTTGGCATGATAATACAAAAGATGGGGATGATATGCATATAGCAAGAGTAGACTTCTATATCTGAGGGGTAGAGACCTATTTTTTAGTATATTAGGAAGGTCGTTTTGAATCGCTCTGAATTTACTGTTTTTATTTGCATAAAGTGTGCAAATATTTTGTGACTGTCAGGGGCGTTTTAAACAATGTCATATGTTTTTAAACTCTAAAGATTAGAAAAGCATCCTTGATTGTTCCAGAACGGAAGACTTACATTTTTCCTGAGTCTGGAGTGAATAACCGATTTGGTTACCATAAAGTGACATTTAAAGAGCATGTAATTTTAAAATTATACACCACAAAGTCACAAAGTGTGATGAGTGATGACTGATGACACACCAAGTAAGAAATGGCAAAGTGCGGTTTATCAATTTATCATGGCCTGACATTAGTGGTGATATTTACTTACAAATCTACCTACCTATACCTAGGTGGCTCTTCAGTATTATTTTGATTTAAGCCTCAACCATAATACGCTTCTCTAGTTAGCGCGGTCTTTAGCTTTCTGCCTCCCGTTTCCCGCTCCAAGTTGGCTGAGGTCCCCTTCTACTTGTTGTAGCCATCTAAGACGAGGTCATTATCTTCTGCGTCGAAGTTTTAGTCGAAGTCTGTAAGGGACGCTGTCATTCGCCTAACATGTCCCTGCCATTTTAAATGACCGATGCGCAATTTTTCGATCATAATGGCGTTCATCGTTAAATGTGCTTGCCGTCAACGTAAAAAAATAAATAGTTGGCGCAACAGGTCCGGGGGGATTCTAGGCCTAGCTGCTCACAACAATTCGTTTTGTAATTTGAATAATTGAGAAGCTCTTGCAAGAGAGTTATTTTGGCGAGAGGTGACGCAGTGGAAAAAATCTTAAGTTAGAATTTGGGTTTTGCGGTATTCGAACCTCGGCCCCCCGGTTACTAGTCCAACACACTAACCACTAAGCCACTGCGCCTACAGCCGTCAACATAAAGCAGACTAAAAATAAGTCTAAGAAAGAAAAATTGTTCACCTAACGACTATGCTTCTTTGGTGTAACTGAGGTGATAAGGGTCTTATATCAAGTCTCCTTCGTATTGTTTGACAATGCTAACTATGCACTTGATGTATTAGGCCAAAGAAACAACGATTGCAAGTCATTTCAACGGACGAGCCAAGGTAGAAAAAGTCCATCAAAGTTATGGCTGTCATTATAGGATACTCTCTGTTCTTATTATTGATGTATACATGTATGTATATTACCGATGTCATTCGCGTATACTTATATACAAATCATTGCAGTTTCGCAGATATTATTTTTATTTAATGTTGCACGTGGACGTTCTGAATGACATTTGAATTCGGTTCTTGCAACTGCCATGTTTCACAGAGCTTTTAAAAACCTTTTTGTAACAGAGGTAACCTACAGAATTGAAAAGGAGGTTAAATTAGGATAGCACAAATATTACTGAGTGATCCAAAGCACGTAAACCGGACATAGGTACATGTCTGCTTTAAGTTTTCCGGTTGGCATCTGTTTTTTTAATTCTTGTTAACAGGTTTCTGTAAACTTATTGAAGGCTTTATGTGCGATGTCTACGTTAATGACTGGATCTTCGAAGTTAGAAATTGGCAGATTGGCACAAAAAATTATATCAATCAGACACCATTATGGAATCTAAATTTTTTTTATTTTTCGACCGATTTAAAGATTTGATCTGCTGAATTAACGTCAACCTGGCAGAACTCTTTTTAATGGCGATTCTGTCGAAAACCAGAATAAAAATGAAAAACTTAAACCAAAAATTGATTCATATGTCAGGGCTCTTGAAAAATTGTAAGGGCTTTATTTTAGACTTCTGAGACCTAAGGGCCCAACTCTGGGAATCCGTCATCTCCTTATCGCATCGGCAAATAAAATCGTAACGTTTTAACGTATTACTGGCAGGCACATGTAACAAATTCTCCGCATACCTACTCCTGGGCGTTAGTCATCCAGCATTTTTTGTGATTGAGCTGCCTTTGGCATTTCAAGGTTTTATCTAACGAATAGCTTTACTCAATTTGCAATGACTGTTTTACATATTCTCGCGATATTTTCACAAATGGATGTGGTTACTTTCAATTTGTAAAAACTGTCAACGGACTCACATTCAACGGAGACAAAAGCCGAAAGTGAACTTATTTCACCCGTCACATGTGGCAAATAAATGCATCGCTTATTGGTCTCCTTCCATGTCCACCTGCCATTTATAAATATACGTTACAATGACGGAGACGACAAATTGGCTGGGTTTGGTTCTTTATTCACTTAGTCAATTCTGACTGCGCATTAGGCTGTTGCTAATTTTGTTCGTGCTCATCACTCGTGCTTGTAAGTAAAGCAAGTCGAGTCCGGTGGCGCATATATGAAACCAGTAGCCATTGGCTTCAGAGAAGGTTGAATGAGCAAAATTGATGTGAATGGGAGAGTTGCGATAACTGCACGCACACCGACAAGTTGCTCCCAAATATAATACCTATGAAATAAATATCCGTCAATAGGCGAAGGATGATTTCGAACTTTCATTTAGAAATATTTGCTGAATAGTGTCAACTTTAAAATTAACAGCAATCTTCCTTGTTAAGTCCTTTTATCGGCGATCAAAATTCTTATTTAACACACTTGGGTAGCATTCGTAGATGTAGTAGAGAGCCCAAGGAGCAAGGACCCATGAAATATAGTTTGATGCAGATCTTTTGAACCCAAACGAGGCCCTTATATGTTTGCTGAGAATAAATTCCAACGCCGATTCCTAAAGTCATCGATGTCATTCAAATGTCAACAGTTTGCCGATTCCAGGCAAATATTTTTTGGCAACTCAACCCACGCATTCCACTCCAATCCTTAGATATATTTACACAGCATCCCTGTAATAATCTGGAAATATGCAATAAAAATTCAGCCCGCACAGCGGTTGATTTCCCATTGAAAATTGTGCAAGGTTCCGCTCACTGAATTACGCCTAATTAGGCTCATCGCGGCACGGCCTGCGCGCCAACTTTTTATAATAATGAAATAACAAAACAACATATTTTCCAATTCATAACGAGATTTGTCATCTCGTCGTCGCTTGTCGCTGTCGTCCTCATCGGTGCTACGTTGTGTCGGTCTAAATTGCCCTAATTTTATGCTTTGTTATGATTCCCAGTTAAGGGTGTGTGCATTAGTTACACTCAGAGGGTTAGTTACCATCATCATTTGTTTCAAATATCACATTGAGCGATGTATAGAGGCGCAGTAACAGCCGTGGCAGCCAGCCATCGCATCGGTGGATTTAATATGAAAGGGGTGGCTCTCGGTAGTTAGCAACTTTTATTCGAATGCCAAATGAAAAGTTTCAATAAAAACAAATCAGTTATGGTCACGTGTCAGCTATCATAAATATAGTAAATGAGATTAGGATCACGGTGCGCGCAAGGATGCGGCGAAAAATTTAATTTCGACGTGAAAATATTATGAAGCATCTGCTGCTGCCGTATATGACCTGTCACTGCAGTGCACCTCTTCATCTAAGCCTGATATGCATGTGAGCATATTTATTGCCTGCAGGATTTATGTGCCGTTTTCCTTTTTAATTTGAATAAGATAGTATTTAGTGCGGTCGAGCGGACTTTGGTTGTTTTTTCCACGTCAACTGCAGTTCATATCCCAGAAGGATAAGTTGAACAAATGTATCTCTGTGTGGAGGCGAGGATTTTGCTTTTCGACGGAGGACGGTAAACATTTTAATTACCAAAGCTGACATGCAAAAGGCTTCGTTAATGGACGGTCAATCAGAAGTTGGCCCACGGGCGTGAAAAGCGGTTTTACAGCAGATCTCTGAAAGTTTGTTGTATACGAACACACTGAGGCCACTGAGGGATGTAGAGATATTTTAAAAATAACGGCAGCCTTGGGAGTTAATTAAATGTCGAAAGAAAAGGTTATATCGTATGAATGTTGCTGAATGGTAGTCAATCAATCAGCAATAGAGTTGAGATTTTACCTGGCATTGGGTGCCGCCTTGGGCGAGTCGTTCCGTATTGCTCAATAGGTTGCTCGATATTTTGTTCTACAAGGCTATTGATCCATGCCGTTTTAGTGAAACTGCTTGTGACTTTTTACAAGAAAGAAATATGAGAGTCGGTGCATTTTAATATCTAAAGGCGGAGTCGCAAAGGGGGAACAAAATGGAATGAGCAGAAGTTTGTGAGAGTTGCAAATCAAAATATAGATTTTTGACTTTGATTTTGTTACTGTGGGAGTACTTTTGCACTTTCTAACGACTGAAGGATAACAAACTAATTAAGTTTTAATCAATCAATTCTATATACCAGGCTGAGATGATTACATTGCTGGATGCGTTAGACTACTTGCTTGAGAGTCAGATGAAGGAAAGAAATATCCTTATAGCACTTGTCAATCAGGCGGTGATCAGATGCATGGAACAAACAAACATCACAACATCATTGGCATTGGAATGTGTAGGGTAAAGGTGTCAACAGTGGATCATTTTTTACTTTTTGGGCCGTGGAGCACGCATTTATAATAGTATAGCCATGACATTTTTTTTACAGCCTTTTCAATATTTTATCTTCATTTTAAGCCCAAAATCTTAAAGCTTTATTAGTGTTGAGATAGTGAAAAAAATATTTGAAATTACCCTTCCCATATGATCCACTGTGTACAATGGGTGTACACAGTGAATCAATGCGTGGTACACAGTGGAACAGGGACTTAAAATCAGTTTATTTAGTAAAAACATAAGTTTTTTTCATATATATTTATTAACTCATTTTATTACTTAGGGAAAAACGAAAATAAAAGCTCTTCAAGTATAATAAAAAAATAAATAAAAAAAACCTATAACTTCCTGTCAGTAAAACTGTCACAAAAAGTTACTTTTGTACTGTGTACTGTGTATGTTATTCAACTGATTCACTGTGTACACTGTTCTCATTTCACAAAAACATGTATATAATTTATAAGACATTTCACCAAAGTAAACAAATCGATAAAAAATATTAAGTTTATATAAGTAAAAGTACAAATATTTAACTGAAATGAAGTTACTATACACACATTTTTAAAAAGATCAAAAATAAAATAGAAAAAAAAAAATACTTACATATGCAGAAAACACAAAGTCATGAGAATAACCACCTTCGGAAAAGTGATCGCGCAGACTGATAGTCTGTTGCGAGGGGAAGTCAAAATGTGTTCTTTTCTAATTTCAAGATACACTTTAAAATAAAAAGTGACATTATGAGAGCAAGTTATTCACTGTGTACCCTGATTCACTGTTGACACATTTACCCTACTTAAGCTCAATAAGTGTTCATCTAATGAAATGAAGTAACACTGACTTGGGTACGAGGACACATAGGGATCGAAGGCAACGAAAATGCCGACTCCCTAGCAAAACAGGGGTCAGCTGAAAAGTTGCTGGGACCAGAACCATTCTCTTCTGGCAAATGAATGGTAAAACAGCTGATTCACAAATGGATCACGGCAGAACACCTGAGAAGGTGGTCAACTGTGGAACAATGTAAAAAAAAATGGAACAATGTAGACAGGCTAAAATGGCAATTAAGTGGCCGACCTTCTCCATTCAAAGAAGGGTTCTATGCATGAGTCGAGGAACATTGAAGTGGGTGGTGGCTTTGTTAACAGGCCATGGTAATTTCGGGTATCACTTAAGGAAGATGGGCCTTAGAGAGGATGATACCTGTAAACTATGCCTGGAGGAACCTGAGACAGCGGCACATATACTGTGTCAATGGCCGGCGCACACTGGAACCTCTTCATACAAAGTGCTGCTCAAAATACCGTTTCTCATTTTTGCTATTTTCGAAAAAAAAATTATGCCAAATAATTGCTAACTGTATTCCACTTGTCATACGTAAGTATTAATTTCTCACATGGTCTAGTCTCTGAGATTTGGTACGGTAAAGTTGACACTTTGTGGTTGGTTTGCTACACGCACATAATAGTTTAGATTTTACGCTAGCTTTTTTAAATTTTTAAAGGTGGAATTTGGTTAATTAAAGAAAAATACTATTATGTCATTTGTTAATCACGGTATGTAGATTACGTGTACCTTTTTTTTTCTGTGTAGACAGGTTTATTTAATACATAGAGTGAGTGAATCAAAAATGCTATCGTTATTATGCAATAAAATATTTGTAACGGTTTTTTTTTAATTTGCGCAAAGCGCTTGCAGATCTAACTATACGGTAATAACTTATAGATCTTTGTTATTATAAGTCCGAGGAGAAAAGTGAAAGCCAATTGCGCATTTAAAAAAAAACGCTATTTGAATTTGCGATATAGCGTAAAAAATTGATCTGTCTCGTTTAAAATGTATGCATCACTTTCTACTTTTATGCAATACATGTGAACATTTTTGTACAACAATTGAATAATATTGTTCCTTTTGATCTTTCTTCAGGTGAATCCTTAACGGAAAACAATATAAAATTTCGAAGAACAGTGCTATGTAATATATTATTTGATAGCGAATTTGAACAAATTGATGATAAGTTTTTGGATGTGGAGACATTTGTTATTGCAAAAACATTTTGCCCTGATAATTTGCTGAGCAATGTTAGACGTAAATTAGGGAATTTTAAGAGTCAATTTATGTTAAAATGGAAAACTTGCAATAGGCACAGGGAAAGGTTCTTGAAAGATGAAAACATTTGGTTACAAGGGGAATGTGAATTTGTGTTATATTCTACACCTAAACGAGGGGACGCCCGAAAACTGATTTTCTGCAGAGTAGTGAGCAAACGAAGAGAAGGAAAACAGCTGAATTACGTGCTTCATATACTGCAGATGAGCTATTATTTGCCGCACAAATGAATTCGAGAGCAAGCGGAAAGCCCGTAGAAGCAAATATGGTGAAACTGGTAAGTGAAGCAAATTCAGGTGAGCAAAATACAAGTGAAAGAAACTCCCCTAAAGTATCTACTGTGCAAGCTCTGTCTATGATTATGGAAGCTCAGTTGTCTAAAAACCAGTACAATATTATTAGAAAATATGCCAAGGAAATTTTCCCAAACTATAAAGAGGTAAAAAAAAAGTCTAAGTGCTATCCAGAAGGGACATCGGTAACAGAAACGGAGGCAGAAGTACCACTACAGTCGTTATTGGATCATACAATAACTCGCCTGCTACACTCTCAAGAAGAAATGGTTGCCGCCTTGGATCCCTTAATCAATTTAACATTCATTTCCAAGTGGGGATTCGATGGAAGCTCAAGTCATACACAATATATGCAAAAGTTTATTTAGGAGAACAGTGACGACAAGTACATGTTTCTATCATCTATGGTACCTTTACAATTAATTGACGAACGAAACAATAACAAATCTGTTGTGTGGAAAAATCCACGTCCATCAATCTCCAAGGTTTTGCAGGCCTATAAAACTCCAATATAAAAAAGAAACTAATGAACTCACGAAAGCCGAAAAAGAGTATATAGAGCATCAAATTCATAATTTAGTACCAACGGAACTTATTATTAATAACAAAAAGCTTGTAATAAAACATGTGCTTATTTTAACAATGGTCGATGGCAAAATCTGTAATGCGTTATCTGAAACAAAGTCCACTTTAAAATGCTATTTATGCGATGCAACATCCAAAGACTTCAATAAAATAGACAATATGTTAGAGCGGCCCATAAAAGCAAATCATTTATCTTTTGGCATTTCTATTTTGCATTCCTGGATTAGGATGTTTGAATGTGTTTTGCATATCGCATACAAATTACCTGTTAAACTATGGCGTGTTAACAAAGAAAATGAGAAAAAAATTAAGGACACAAAAATCAGCATCCAAAGAGAATTTAGGAACAAAATGTCTTTGATAGTCGATAAGCCTAAACCTGGCTTTTGTAACACCAATGATGGTAATGTTGCAAGAAAGTTCTTTCAGCAGTATGAATTGTCAGCAACCATTACTGGCATAGACAAAGACCTAATCCGTAGATTCTACATAATCTTACAAACTATGTCGAGCGGTTTCAGGATAGACCATGAAAAATTTAGATGTTTTTGCTTAGACACAGCTCGCCTGTATGTAGAGTTATATCCTTGGTATCCCATGAGTACAAGTCTTCATAAAATCCTCATACATGGCAGTGAAATTATATCACATGCCCTACTTCCTATTGGCCAATTAAGCGAAGAAGCTCAGGAGGCCAGAAATAAAGATTTTAAAATATACCGGGAAAATTTTAGCAGGAAAGCATCACGAAAGGACACTATGACGGATGTTTTCAATAGGTTACTTATGTCTTCAGATCCCATTATTACATATACGCGACCTTTGCCAGTTCTTAACCGGAAAGCATTTGACCCTGAAGTCATATATATGTTACTTGAAGAGCCATCAGCTACATGTGATTAATTTCTTATGGAGGAAATAAAAAAACACTTTAAAAATTTTGTTAAATACATTCTTTTGTTTATTTAATTGTTTTTTTCACTCCTAAACAACAGTACGCATATTTATAAATATATTTTTTTCAATTCAAATTAGATAGAGAATTTTGAGCACAGCCGTGTATGAACGGGACCCACTGTGCGGCGTTGGCTGGCAAAAAAATGAGGATCTTGGGACATAATTGGGTCGAGACCCAGTCGATGAAACAGATCTCCCATAAACAGATGCTAGCGTTAACACTAGGAATTGAGCTCAGGGAAGAACTCTGGAGAAATCCAGAAAGTTTCTCTGGGTAAGATTTATAGTGGCTCTTCCAGACGAAAAGAGACCCGACAATGGTGGTCTGATTCGAACATCTCTTGAAATCTATATATAGTCAATCAATTGGGATATCCTTATCAGATAACGAAACGTTTTAATTTTTTCCTTGCGAACCACTTGTTCAATTGCGATAAAAGGTCAATGTCCGGCTCTATGTCACAAAATGAACTTTTAACTGCTGTGGTGCGAAAATGTCGACAAGCAGCTGTCAATCCGACATAGAATGGCAACCCAAACTCACCGTCATTGTCAGTTGCGATCGAACTATATACTGGTGCACAGTAAAAAACCTTTGATTCGGTGGGTCGCTTATTTTCTTTTCTTTTTACGAAAAAAGGTGTCATTCTGATTGTGGCGAGTCCTAACCTTGTGATGACATTTTTGCCAATGTAGTGTATCAAAGAATTTTGCACGGCTCTCTGAACTGTTGCGATAGAAATTTGGGGGCGGAAGCCGCTGAGCCCCCTTTTTGCGTACGCCAATGGCTTGGAACCTAATTTACGTTCTGCAACAAAATACAAGAGGCATATATTTTGTTTACGTAACTTGCTGCTGTAAGTTTTTAGTTTTTAGCAAAACGACCTCGAATTAAAAAAAAAAGTTAAAAAAGACTTACATTTAATCTTCTACTGAAACGAGGTTTTTTTAACAAGTTGTCAATTATACATTTTATAATTATGCTGTATCTATACAAAAAATTAAATAAAGTGGCTACTAGTCCTTCAAATTATAAAACAGGGTCTTTCATTAAGGGCTTGACAGCTTTTTTTTTAAATAAAATGCAAACTAGTTGAGATACATATATCACCACGGCAACGTATGCAGAGGTCAATACTAAATTTTAACCAAATTTAAGATAACTCGGCCGCACATTTCGACCAATACGGCGGCTATTTATCGTTCAATATTGGCTCTGAGATCCTCTAACTTCGCCGCTGTTCCATGAAGTGCATGCGGGCTCTCACTTGTCCATGTCCAGTAACGCATATTTTGCTTATTGACAAAGCCGTTTAACAAAAAAATGCGCTGAAGATTGAAAATTGGCGTTAAGGCTCTTAAAGTTACGTCCGCCGACTCGGAATTTCGGTAGTAAATTTTATTTATTAAATTTACAAATATTTATTATGAAGATGTTGATTTTACTGAATATTTTGACATTGACAGTTCGGCAATCGGTTTAGTTCAGTTGTCAAAAAAACCCTTTATAAGTAAACTCAGTTTACATTATAATTTCCGTTATATTTCTAAACACGCAACCACAAGCAGTAGCAATTGATTAAAAAACTGTATTCCCAAAATTGCTGTCATCACTCTTGCTGCGCAATTTTCCGCTTTTCTTCTCCCAAAATGAAAAATCACACTTTTATTGAAATTTAATTTATCAATATAAATCTGAACATTCGTTTCAAACTCACAATCACAATCGAAACCGATTGTATGGGGTAGGGGGTCCATCGTTTTGCCATAAATACAATAAAATCCACTCATAGCCATTAACATTGGATATTATCCTTCCACAAATCATGCTGCAATAAAAAGTTTTGCAACATATCCCGGACCCACTAAAGTGTGAAAGCAATTTGCCCAACAAGGACGACGACGAGTATATCCACTGGCAGGCCACCACCACTCTCGCATTCGACATTTGGTCGGGGTAAAAATAATCGTTCCACTCGCCCATACACCATGAGAGCATGAGCATGAGCATGAGCATAAAGCATAAAACAATCTTTCAGTAATAAAGATGAAAATTTTATTAAAAGATGTCTGGAACAGATGTCGCCACGTATAATCTTTTATCGTATTCTTTCCACATCGTGACACAAAATGTATTTATATGCGCCCAGCAGGGGAATGGATGGAGGATGGTGCCAGTGCCAGTGCCAGCAGTGGCAGCAGCAAATGTTTCCCGATTATGAAAATCGATATGTTAGTCAATTTGGGTGCAATTTACTTGTTCCCTCCTTATACGCACACAGCACCCACGCCCATTCCATCGTCATACTTAGGGATATCCCTGCCTTTGAGAAATCCTTATAGACATGTTAGAAAGTGAAATTGTAATAGAATCAAATACGTGTGCTACGTTCGCAGTCAAGGACACATCTTGTCGGTTATTGACAGCAGGGGTAGGCGATGTGAGGCTCAGCTTAAAGTATATACAAAGAGTCCAATTGTCATATCGTTGTAACCATGCTGTGCGTCTTGGCAATTGGAATCGTGCCAGACAGCGTTAGCTGTTAGGTGTGGAGATTTAAAAGGAAATGCAAAGCAACTAAAAGCGCGGACACGTTATTATATCGAGACTTGTCTAACTGCGACTGTGTGTATAGCGGATGTCGGATGTGTGAAGATGACAGCAGACGGTGGGGAGGGCAAGACGACTTTTATCTGCGATGCAATAAATTGCCATCCTTTTATGTTATTTTATTGAAGTGACAATGTGTGCGATGGTATAGGGTACCTATATAACTAGGATGCTGTTTGTGCAATTTTGTTTTTCCAAACAAACAGTTTAACCTCTAATGGGACTCTTGTGGGGTCGTAAATTCCATCGTTTTTCGTTGGAAACCCTTTCGCATTGTCCTTGATAGGTGGTGTGTGAAATTTGCACGCCGAGTGTGATATGCCCTGGGGTTGCTATGATGGTATTTGTTTGTGCTTTGGGAAAGGTGACACAAGAGCAAACAGTTAATGTTTCATTTGTAGTGTGAAGATGTTATGTTGCTTACACCGCGGAAAATTGTTGCAAAGGGTAGATGGCAAGTAGAGAAGATGACGAGGTTAGGTGCTTAGAGGAGACAGAAAAATTGTTCTTTAAGATGAATAGAATAGAAAAAAAGAATGCGAATTGCAACCGAACAGTTCTGTTTTAAAACGATTTTCTTCAAGGGAGACATTTTTTGTTTTCCTTGTTTTGTATATGAATTTTTACAACCGAGTTCAATAAGAATAGTTTCATAAAAACCGAACCGAACCACATCAGATTTATTTTTATTTATCAATTTCACGGCCGTGTCATTCCACATTTTTTAAGTCACTGTTCACTGATTGTTATTGATCACTACTTACTTACTTACTTAAGGTGGCGCTACAGTCCGGGGTGGACCCGGGCCTCAACCAATACGCCTCTCTAGTTAGCGCGATCTTTGGCTAACTGCCTCCAGTTGCGCACACCAAGTTGGTTGAGGTCCCCTTCCACTTGAGCGCGCCACCTATGGCGAGGTCTTCCTCTACTGCGTTGTCCCTCCGGGTTGGAATCGAAGACTCTCCGGGCCGGAGCGTTGGTGTCCATTCGCTCTACATGTCCTAACCATCTTAGACGACTAATGCGTACTTTTCTGACCAGGTCGATGTCGCTTGATCACTACTATTTCCCCTATATTCTTAAGTTAAGTGAAAGTTATGAAAAAAAATAATTCATTTCGCTAAAGCTGAGATACCAAAAATAGCGGCAAATCGTACCTACTTCAATTGCCCGAAATTGTAGATAGACAAGCATCGGCACACCTTCCAGTTAAAACCAGGGTTGCCAGAATTTAGTTCGCTTTAAGCGCCCAAACCTTTAAAAAATGTAGCCCAATATCGTTGCTCAGAAAGAAGTCCAAAAATCGTTGAAAATGTTGGTATTTTTCAGACTTACTCTCACCGGTTTTTTTTTTTTTGTTGACTTCTTGGATTTTATTTGACTTTTTTTTTTCTGCTATTGGCTTTTGTGGCTTGTGTAAAACCAAAAGGACTGCAAAATGAATTGGTGTGCATGCAACTTGAACGACTGTTCGATGTCACTTGACTGCCAGAGTGCTGCCACGTTTTAAAAGTGCGGGTTTGTTCGAAAATATTTCTTTTTTTTAGTTTTGTAAAAGAATAAAACAAACAAAATTAACACACAATTTGTAGAAATGGAAGAAATTTCTATCGTTTTTTAAGTAAAAAGATAGCCCAAAATACGAAAAAGCGCCCAATATGTCAACCGTGGTGAAAACACTAGTTTAGTTTAGCTACTTTTAATTTTGCACTGTCCAATCAAAAAAAATAAATAAAAAAAAAATAAAGTGCACGACTGGGTCGAACAAAACTGTCTCGTTCGTCAAAAGTTTTGTTGGTTGTTTTCTTATTTTACTAGATTGGTACGTAAAGATCTGAGAAGCAATCGTAGGTAATAGAAAGGGTTCATGAAATATAGAACTTTAGAAAACTTTTAGTTTTTAATAGTTGAAGCTCTAGAAACAGACAATAGTCACAAGTTCTTGTTAGAGATTTACAAGCACCTACTGTACTATTTTATAGCTTTTACACTTTACAAGTTTTTGAGTACAAGAACAAGTTTTGTAGGAATTTCTGATTTTTGATCTTTTTGGGAATAATTTTCTTTTTGACTGGAATAGATTAATAACGCTGGCTTAATAAATGATTGATAAAACTCCAGGTGGTTGGAATTTATTTAAGATGCATTTTATGATGGTTGGTTGAAAAAAAGTAGAGGTAATATTTGCTGAAAATAATTTTTGCGTTGCTGTTATTGCATTTTTAATAGCTGTTGCATTTTAAATTTTAAAGTGCGATATTGAGTTTTAAAAATACATATGAACAGAGATCGGCTTTTGGGTAGCCATTTTTGAGAAAAAATTAAAAAACAGATATCTTCGAATTTTTTGAGAAAAACTTAGTACGGGATCTTATTAATCACACTGATATAATCGTTAATATGTATTTTGATTAAAATCGTTATAGCGGTTTTTGTAAAAATTGCCAGACAAAACAGTACCAAAAATTGCAATGTTTAGTTTGAAAAATACTATTTGTTAACTATATAGCTAAAAACCGATTATAGGTTATTATTCGCGGTATAAGAACAACTTGGTTTTTAAAGTTTTATTGAAGTCAAAAATGGGGTTTTCGAGATATGAGCGGTTTTTAAAATAAGCGTTTTCGGTGATTCGAATTGAAAATTCAAGATGCAACAATTTTAAGAACATAAATATTACTATAAAACTATTACTAGTCTGCATTTTGGTCAAAATCGTTGTTGCCGTTTTCTGGTAAACTAAGGAAAACTAAATTTAAAAAAAAATTACTTTTTTCAAAAATACATTTTACGATAATACCGAGAAAAACTGAGTTTGTAAATGACCATATATAACCTTGGAAATTAGTTTTTGTTACAATCATATGAACCGTTTTCGAGATATGTCCAAATTTCAGAAGCACTGTCACTCGAATTTTTAGCCAAAAACTGGGTACTACGTAATGAAGAAAGTTAAAAACAGCAACAAAAAAGCGAACGAAATTTCATACAAAGTTCATCGGATGAGTGTGATGGGCCCCATTCCATTGAGCGTCTGCGTCGGCAAAGTAGAGCAAACCAAAAATAAGGTAGACGAATCCCCAATAAAATAGATCCAAAGTATACGGATATAAATGTTTTGCCAAATCCCGGAATGACAAGCAGAAATCATTTCCGTAGAGAAGTAATCGCTTTAGAATTGAAAATCACAGCGAGTGGTCTCAGGTTTGATCCCCGGAATAACACAAAGTACATCTTAGAGCTTGAAACCGAATTATTTTGCAAAATGTTTCATGGATAATGCGTCGAGGTTTTTACATGGCAAATTTTTGATACGCGATAGTCGATTTTCTTTGAGTAGATGTATTAAATTCAAATTTCACTTGCATCAACTATTACATTATTAAAAAGATTACATCTTTCAGACATATTTTTAAACCAATTTCATTCATAAAAACCCTATACGAACCTCACAAATGTGATCACTAACACTGGGTACATACAGCAATACAATTCACAACAACAATAAATCAATAGTTAATTTGACTAATTTACCCGACACTACCCAGCTTCCAAATGACTAATTACCTCAACCAGAACACCCAAACTCAAAACACCTCTCGATAATAAATTTTCGCATTCATAACACATGAGGTGATTTGGATATGTTTCCATTCTCCGTTGTGCCCTAAAAACGTGTTACAAATTAATTTGTTACCAGACTTCCTAAGGGTTGACAGCAAATTTAAAATCGAGTCCTTTCACACGTTTTCGGTGTATAGATGTACGTAATAGAGTCACCCCTTTTTCTTGAAAGGTAATTTCACTTTTATTAATTGTGGACGCACAATTTTTCACAAAGGATGTCATAACAAGACCAAAATGAAATCAGTTCTTAGGGTCGAAGGACATTTCCACGACATACTCCAGCCGAAGTCAAGTAGGTACCTACATCAGAGGCGAGGCACACCTTTGAGAGAGGATTTATCAAACAAGAACAATTCTTCTGATTAATCGTTCCACCAAAAATCAATCCTTACATGTAAATCGTGCCGAGTGCAAGGAATCTTTTCTCTACATCGCCTGCTGGTAGCACATGGCCAAATAAATCGCTGTATTTGTGTTAACTGGATTTTTTTTTAACTTGTGTGTTTTTTTTTGTGGATCTCCCCTTTGTAGATGTTTTGCGATTATGCTGCAGACATGTTGATTTTTATTTACTCCATTTTTTTGCTGTCTTTGTCCGGATCACGAAAACATTAAAGGCTCGGGGGAGGCAGCAGGCAGGGCAATGCATGTGATAAAGCGGCCATCATACCAACCTACCTGTGTGTATGTCAGTTGGTTTGGTGGCAGATAATAAAGGATCCACATATGGACTCACTGCGCCCGCTACGGCCATACCAGAGTAAACGAATATAAAGCAGGAAAAATATCCCAATTTACACATCGCTTGATATGCTCTATCATGCATAAATCAATGCCAGGATGTCTGAATGGAGAACGAATTAAAAAAAAAATACGAAAAAAAAGCCCCGATCAACGAGCAGAAAAAATAATAAAAATATCCACCACACGAGGATGACCAACAAAAATCCCGAAACTGAACAATTTCAGCACAATCGATTGAATGCATAAAATTAACGAATGGCAAATAAAACTGCACTGACAGAGTGGTTGTGTTATTGTTTTTGAGTCTGCGAATGAAAACTCCGATAGCGCCACACTCCGCTCACTGTGTGGAACTCTTTCTTTGAGGCTGCTATTTTTTATGTTTAATATAGTAAAATTGATGAGCGCGGTTTTACAAAAATCACTGACCAAATCATATCAGCTTTTCAAATTAATTGTGTGCGCTAAACAAATATTTCCATTCCATTTGAGTCAACGCTTATATTGGCGCAGTTTTAAATTCGTTTTCATTAAACAGAAATGTGTTTTATGTGTCAAATGCAGAGGACTGGGAAGGGAAAGGTGTGCCAAAAATTTATTGCACAAAAGGTGGTGATATACTTGTAGGTGTAAACGACGTTGAATATGAAGTTCGGTTAGATAGATTTGAGAAGGTTCGAAGTGAGGCCAAAAATCCCATGGCCTCTATAATGTAGGCTATGTTAAAACTTGTCGACATCAGGCCGTTTAATATTTCAAGGCAGGTGGATTGATATAGTGATTGTCACTTCTGAGATATCAAACCTTTGGTAGTAAGTAAGGCTTAATGAAGACCGCTTCAAAAATTATTCGTTTGACCAAGCCAAATGATGTTCCTTAGAACTCATCACCCTGTGAAACTTGTGCAAGTAGGTACCTATCTCAAATGAAAATAAAAGTTACCCTGCAAAGTTACCGTCTCAAGTTGGACTACCAATAGCATGCAGTGAAACAGATATTTATTTATCGTACTTCTAAATCTTAAGATCTTTAATACATCTCGAACAAATTTATAATGCCACGTTCCAGACTAAACTAAAGTTGGTGGCAATATGTTGGAGACACAAGACCCAATACAAAATCAGATGGATGGCAATTGGCCGGTAGAATCAAGCTTCCCACTGTTCATTTCGCCACAAGTGCACCTAGATCACGTCAGTTAAGTGAAACTTATCCGTAAGTCGCAATTTAAAATCACGGGCTTTCATCTGGTGTTGAAAGATGAGTCGAACGGTCGGAGGGCAGGCCCCATGTTGCAGCTTTCTGAGAATATACTTGCATTGCAAACTTGGAATACAAACTGCTTCAAAAACAAAATGAATATCGCTATTTAGATTGGGATATTGAATTTTTCAACCCATTTTCATCGCAATGGCTTCATAAAAATGTAAGAATTTATTTCTGGGGTTCCTCAGCCGGCAAATAAGTCGAGAGTGATATATGCAAGCAGTTCAAATCAGTTCAAGATCAAGGTCCGGTAAATGGTTAAGAATAAGAAGCTGTCGCTTCTAGAAATGTTTCAAGTTTGGCTCGTTCCCCAGATCTTAAAGAAAAACCGGAAGTGTTCCCCAGTCTTTGCTTTAAACCCACACAGAGGAAAACGAAAATATTATAGGATAACATTTAATAAAGAGACTGAATTGTAAAAATCAAAATATTGGTCACCTATCCTCATAAAAATTTGAAAAGAGTGAGCGTTAATATTTTTCTTATAAAATTACGAATTAGCTATTTAAGTTTAAAAGAAAACCCAAATTTTTTCCAATGCCAACCTCTCGCAAACTTCTGGAAAACATCCGAGAGTATATAACTGTCATTGAAGAACTTCTCAGTTAGGCGTTTGGACTCGGTATACCTACCTAATAATCCATTCCATTCGACTCAAAAATAAAAATCTCACACAAAGCGAATAGCTGTGAGAAGCTAGGCCTAGGGTTCCTACTTACCTTTATTGCGCCAACTATTTATTTTTAACTTTCTCCATTACGTAATAAGAGAAAGATATTTTTTTCTTGGTGGTTTGCAAAATTCTGACCGTCTGTCCATCTGTCCGAATGTCCTGAGACCTAAAGCCTAAACGGCTGCCCGGATTTCGTTCAAACTTTACATTTGGAGTTTGGGGGCTTACAGTTCAGGGTCGTTTTTTTTTTTTTTGCAAGGTAACCTCTGTATTAATGGTACTTCCCATTTGTTCGAAAAAAGCTTACGATTTCAACCAAAATTGATATTTGAGCTTAAGTACATGGGGTTACTATGACTGCAAACCCGATTTTTTTGGCTAAAAATACTCTGTATATATCCCGAAAAATTACTAGTACGTATTCAGTTTTCAGCTAAATAGTTAAGCAATAGTATTTTTCAAACTATATATTGCAATATTTGGTACTGTGTTGTCTCAGTAATTTTACAAAAACTGCTCTAACTATTTTGATCAAAATAACATATGAAAGATAATATCAGTATTCTATATAAGATCCCGTGCTTATTTTTTCTCAATAAATTCGAATAAATCAGTTTTTTAATTATTTCTCAAAAATTACTAGGTATCCAAAGCCGATCTGTGTTTATATAAATCTGTTTTAAAACTCAATACTGCACTTTAAAATTAAAAATGCAACAGATATTAAAAATTCAATAACAGCAACACAAAACTTATTTTTACCAAATATTATTACCTTAAAATGTTTCCCAACCACTTGGAATTTACACTATCAGAAAATCTCACTTCATTTGCACCCCCAGCCCCCAAACAAATCCATCGGGATATTCAGTATAAAAGCTTATACAATAGAACAGTATGCGTTTAAAATTCTCTAATCAGAAGTTGCAACAAATGCCTGTTACAAGAGCTTCAACTTATACTTATACTCACATTGTTAATTGATGTATACTTTTTGACATTATACTACCATATCATCAGACGAATAACTCAAAAATGGATTTTGGTTAACACGTTTCCTAGCATCGTCTTTCAGATTTTTACCTGCCTACCTAATAAAATAAGAAAACGTGTAATCTCGGTATAGCTTTGTTGAGCAGGGAAAGCCCTCCTGCTCAAAGGTATAACAGATTAGAGTAGGTTTGCACAATGCAGCTCGTCAAGTGAGACAGGCGTATTGAGTTAAGTCTCTCATCGAACAGGGCGCTTGACGAGTTCGCGCAGTGTATCACAACTTTTGATCAATGATAAATTTTCGTTCGACCGTTCAAAAGTCGACATCGATCGCAGGAATTTCTCGCTCATGGATGTGGTAACCTGACTCATTGTTTCAAAAGACTTACTCCACTATTCTCAACGATTAGACACAAATAGCAACCAAGATTTTTGAATATATTTGGGCCATTATACGAAAACGAACTTAAATATGAAAATCCTAAGTCTGCCAGTCCAAGGCTTAGGAATATCAGTCGTCAATAAACTAAACATCTAATAAACAATTGTCGTTACTAAATCTAATTAGCTAAGGTAAAAACCTCACGAATAACTCCATATATACACGTACTGTACGTAGGTATGTTCTGGCTCAAGCATCAATGAAAACCAAATCCCAAGCTCACAGAATAAACAATTAACTGTCCATGTACCCATAAATGACTAAACCATACAACTCCAAGCAAAATATTCGATGTCCTCTTATTATTGCCTTGTGCGACATAACCAACCCAGCACCCAACCCGCATCCACCTCCCCATCCTCATAACTTTAAGAGGTTTGCATAGATGCCAAAAAGTTAAATAGATATTATCACTTTATTTAAGACACTTCAGAGTTCAGAATGGAGTAACAGGATACAGAAGAGAATTCCATTTCATCCCTTCTGCTTCTGATTCTGCTGCTATCAAACCTTAACACTATTAAATGGGCACTCATACATACAGTTACATTCTAAAATATTCATAGTGCCTTACTCGAAAAAAAAAAAAAAAAATCATAAAAATAAAAATTCCCTCATCCCTTGCATGCGATTATTTTGCTAGACACGAGGCCACGCCCCTCCCTATGACTACAATACAATCAAAATGGTCCAAGAAAAGGGTGGTTCACTTACACACACATAACAGAAGTCAGTCATACACTGTTAGAAGGATAACGGTTAGCATTAGCATTCAGGATACACATGATTAACAAGTTTTTTGTGTTTCTTTTACCTTTTCAGGACATTTTTCCAGTCGGTTTTTATTGCTAATCTCTAGGTAGGTATGTACATAAATTTAATCTTAAGTAGGTAACTTTACTACAGTCTAGGGTTTAACGTACTTCAACTCTTTGTAGTGGAACAGGTGAGTCTAAATGTCTACATGTCATGTCAGAAAGGTCATTTTGTTATGTCATAAGGAGGGATTTCTTTTGTGGAGGAAAATAGGTAGGGCAGGCAAAAGTTTTGAATTATCTGTGTAAACTAAACGGAAATAGGATATCCATTTTTTAAAATAGGTTAGGGTGGATTTTCTATTCAATTTTGGATACCAGAAAACCAATTAAAATGAACAGTCGAATAAGTGACTAAATGTCTTAAAATTTAGGGACCCCCATTAAGATAAGACTTCTTTTAATTTTCTCTACACAATTTTAAGCTCGTTGTAAAGATAGTAGGTAGGTACACTGCAAATCACAACGTAAGAAACAATAAGTTTTCAGAAGTTATCTTGATATTTCTATAACTTTCTCAGTGCGATAGATCCAGGAAAATAGTAAACGGTGCCAGAAATACTACTACCTATAGTTTGACTAAAAAAAAAAAAATTATTAAAATGTAAAGGCAGGAGCTTAATGCGAGCTTGAAGATTGGTTACAAATTAAATCAAACTCTGTAGAAGCAATCAAAACCCAACGTTGTCTGTGTCATGTGTAGTAAATAAAACTTGTTCTTTATAGATTGTAAATTTCTAAGATTAAGGTGCAACTAGTTCGAGTTTAAGAAAAAAACAGGAAAGAAAGGAAAATGTTTGACATCGGGAATAGGGTAAAACTGTGTTAGTTGCTCAAAAGAATTTTCTTATCTATCAGTAGCTGAAAAAGTCAAGCAAAATGACAAAGTCAGTCAGTCTTTAAAATAGCCTGAAATAGGTAGGTAGGTTAGGTTAGGTTAGGTTGAAATCGCTGTCGGCTAACTGGTTAGGTTAGGCGACACACTTAGACCATTATAAGGTACCTTGTGATACCACATGAATCTGTATTCATTCCTCCTACTCGTTGAACCAGTTGGAGCTTCTGATGAAGCGTAGTAGATTTCGAATGTCTATGTTTTTTAGATCGTTCAGATCAGTATGGTAGAAATCTCCTAAGTGGAGTTTTCGTCTATGTGAGAGAGCTGGATAAGTACAGAGAAGATGGGGAGTTGTTTCTTCCTCCTCCTCGTCAAGACAGCTTCTGCAGAAATCGTGAGAGAATACGCCAAACCTTTGTGCATGCCTGCCTATGGGACAGTGTCCCGTGATGACACCTATTGTAGCACTGGTATGCTTCCTATCGAGGTAGATCAGATGCCTAGAAGATCTTAGATCCAGCTTTGGCCATCTGTTTTGTTGCTAGACATGTCGAGCCGGTTGTCCACCTAAGATTTGTTCTTTCGGTAGCATCCAGCTTTATTGTGAGTTTGCAAGAAGCGATTGGAATACCTAACGAATCCTTAATTGGAAGCATAGGTAGTGTAGTTCCGTGTTTGGCGAGTTCATCAGCCTTGCAGTTACCTGGGATATCCCTATGCCCCGGCAATAGATAGGTAATATTGAAAAAAAAAAAAAAAAAAAAAAAAAAAAATCAGATTAATAGTTGCATCTGTCCTAACACTGACCTTTCTGTGGAGCTAAGATCAGGGGTCAGATTTTGTAAGGCAAAACGTTCAAACGTTTTCGAATAAATTTGCTCAAAAATTGGTTGATAACAACTGATAAAGTGTTTTTTTTTTTAACAGTGCCTATTCGTTTAAACTTTTAATGTCGGTATTTTTTAACTGCGAATATTCGTGTTTTTTTAGAACAGAGAGTTAATTTTTTTAACCGAGCAAAAATCGCACTTTGTCAGGTCTGATTTTTGAGCGGGTTGCCTGGGATATGAGCAACATGTTTTCAGCTCGGATTTCAATGAAAAATTGTGTTAAGCTTACGCACCTAAGGGCTGATAAGCTTTTCGTCTTAAGTTAAACAAAGGAAATGCAGCTGGTAAAGGCTTTGATTTCCATTGCTAGAAAAAATAAGTTAGGGCAGTTATAATATTTATAATTTTTAATTAACTTCTCAGAATTTTTATTACAAATTCATTGTTAATAATTGTAACTTTACCATACCATGTTGTGGACCCGGACGACAACTCCCATATAAATCGCAGTTTTTTTCCGAGCCCATTACAGCTTTAGCATAGCCTCGAGATGCGTGCAGATAGATGGACTTAAATTGTTGTAAGTTCTAATCCAGAAAGGGAGTTCCAAAGTACACCTGTGTCCTCTGACCAAAACTTTTTTGTTTTCGTTTTTAAATACCTAGCAAGGCACCTACACTTAGCTAAAGAGCTTGCCCATTTCGCATTATCAGAAATAAGTATATAATGGATCCTTTGTGTAGCGTTTTGCTATGTGACTCTTATCCAAACATCTTGGTTTGGCCCATTCGTGACGTATGACGCCTTATTCGAATATCTCGTAGAGTTGAAACTGTGATTTGATTGCATCGCATTGCATAGCTATAGGTATTGCTCTCTGTGGAATGAATTTCGTATCAGCTTCGGCATTATTTCTGCATGGATGTTTTTTTTCCACCACAAACGAATCGGGTGGTATAATCGCCAAAGTGGTAAAGTGGAAACATCTAAGTTTTGTGTTTTTGTCAGAGGTCCAACCTGAGGTCCCTCACTTAGCTCACTAACCACTAAATAACTGCGATAATATTGTCGGTTGATATTTGTGCGCCGCCGTGCGTATTTTTGTTAGCATTGAAACAATTCGAATTGACATTTGTAAAATGATTTATTTAAGCTAAGAACATAGTAAAAAGATCTATTAATTATTTCGTTTATCCAAACTTGAGTCAACCGACTGAAAAATCTTCTGCAATTGATTACCTTGCAAACGTTTAAAAGCGGCACAATTCCCTTTTGTGAATTTACTACCTACTTATATTATTATTATTATAACTTTATTATTACATAAATGAATTATAGAAACAAAAGCAAATTATAGCACTAGCTACCAGGGCCTTAGGCTATAGCTACTTATAAAATCGGTGCAATGTTTGATGGCAAGACACAATTAGCGATGTAGTTTCTATTTTTAAATTGAACTCTGCTGTTTAAAGGGCTATAAAATTTGAACCAATTTCAATTATAAACTTTTAAGATCTAGCAAAGAACTCTTAAAACCGGGGAAAAGGACAGCAACTTTGTTGAGAGAATTAATGTGTTTGACAAAACGAATAAAGTATGATAGAGATATTCCATAACACCATGCTAAACTACATCCAGATCGAGTCACCAGCCTTCAAAGAGGGCGCCTTGATGGACCTTAATACTCCTTCCAAGCAAACGCTCGCCTTTTAATATTTATGTATTTTATTCAAACGCGTGCAAACTTTTCTGCACAACTGTCATTCCTTGCAATCGACTTAAAACAAGACTCCATTTTTTTGTGTCGCCCACCGAAAGAAAACCAACACTATTTTAGTGCACAAGTGTGAGTTGAACCAAGCGCAGGTACTTACACTATAAGGACTCTTCTTTGTTTTTCCCGTCTTCATGGTGTGTACCAGAAAAGAGGGACGTCGCTAAAGTTCCCTCTATATTCCATTGCCATACACAGTGAAAGACATCCTTCTCGCCAAAATTCACAAATTCACCCCATGGAGGATTCTACACAAGCACACACCCATACATCCAAAAAAAAAAAAAAAAAATTTCCCTTCGTACTGTACCAAATCGAATACCCTCATCAACCCCAAACATTGTCCTGATTGGAACTCGAATTCACAACCTACCACCATTGCGATTCACACAGGACATGCCGTCGTTAGTTGTTCAACCCATTTCACATTTCCCGCATTCAGTTTCAGTCCAATAAAGATCCTTGCTGAGGCTGGATGTGGATACGTATATTCGTGATTTTATTGCGGTTATTGTTTTTCGGTTAAATTGATGAGCAAACACTTCAATACCAACTCAATTGAGACGCGTGTAAATATTTTGATTCATTAACAATATATCCGGGGGTGTGTAATTAAATTAAACTCGCAACAATGTCAACGGCTTTTATGGTTGACAATATCCTGAACGACAAAGATGCCACCAATGTAGAGGCGATTCTCTCGGACAGTGAAAGTGAAAGTAATTCCGATTTGAAGGATTCGATATGTGACTCGCCGCATAATGGGATTTTGAGTAGGAATTCGTCGGTTTCATCGCACGAGGATAATTTCAATATTGCCGAGGATCATAGTTTCGTAGCGGGACGTAATTCGTTTGATTCGATGATACGGCGACATAGTGAAGATCAGGATGGTGATCGCATCGAGATGTGTTGTAATATTTGTGGCAACTTCAATCAAGTGGTAGTGGATACAAGAAATATGTCTAATCATGAGCTGCTGAAGCGTGAAAACGAATTCAAATGTGATAAGTGTTGTGGTAGAAGTAGTGAAATTCGATTGTCCCACGAGGACACGAAGGAGACCATCTTGAAGGATAGCACAAAGCCGATATTGAAGTTTAGCGTATCGGCAATCTTGGGCGATACCCGGGAAGGTGTTCGAGTGAGAAATGGTAAGAACGATACTCAGACGGTGCGGGTTGGATTAAGTTGGGCAAGCAAGTCTGGTACTAGATAATTACCTGAAACAAACTTTGTAGGTCTTTTATGATGTCTTTCAGAGTAGATTTTGTCGATCAAGAGATCGCTTTGTAGCATCGTCGAATTTAGTTCTGAGTATGGATATAAAGTGCCACAACTTAGAAAGTGTGGACGCGTGTGAGTGTAGAGACTTGCCATCACCAAGTAAAATTGTATTGCTATCTTTGGCTTAGTGATCGTTTACAATAGACTGTCCTCCATTTTCTTTTTTCAGTTGATGGTCTTTTTATTTTCTTCTATTAGACTTTAACAGTAGTTTGATATGTCTTTTTATTTTTAATAAATAATTTCCGAGTAATGTTCCTCTGCCAGACTTCTCCTATAAATTATATTGAACCTTTAAATTCTTTTTTGATTTTAAAGCCTAAAAAAGATTAAAACACTAAGTAAAAATAGTCGAATGACATTATTCGACATATTTTGCTAATCTACACATTTAATCTGGGACTGTATATACACAAAATCAGCAATCAGGTGGCGGCACACCTCCATCCGATGGTACAAATTTTCGAGGCATAATTGAGGTTTTCTCTTGAATTGTTGCTGGCTTATCGACGTACATCTTTCCTTTCAAATAACCCCAAAGAAAGAAGTACAACGGTGTCAAATCAGATGATCTTGGCGGCCAATTGACATCGCCACCACGTGAGATAACACGGCTATTAAATTTGTCGTGCAAAAGAGCCATTGTTTCGTTAGCTGTGTGGCAAGTGGCACCGTCCTGTTGAAACCACATATCGTCCACATCCATATCTTCCAATTCGGGCCATAAAAAGTTCGTTATCATCTCACGATAGCGAACACCATTCACAGTAACTGCCTGACCGGCCTCATTTTGGAAAAAAACACGGCCCGATTATGTCGCCAGCCCATAAACCGCATCAAACAGTCACTCTTTCCGGGTGCATTGGTTTTTCAAAAATCACTCTTGGAGTATCATTCGCCCAAATGCGGCAATTCTGCTTATTGACAAATCCACTGAGGTGAAAAAGTGCCTCATTACTGAAGATGATTTTCTTCGAAAACTGATCATCCGCTGTTGCCATTTCTTGCCACCATTCTGACCATTGAAGACGCTTGAAATGATCAAGAGGCCTTAATTCTTGAGTCAATTGCCCCTTGTAAACGACGAGCGTGAGAGGTGCAATTGTTGGGCACGACGACGAGTTGAAGTGGACAGCTCTTCAGCCACACTATCGCGAACAGCAGAAACATTTTCTGCAGTACGAGCTGTACGAGCATGCACTGGTGTTTTCACATCTCCTACAGACCGGGTTTGCTCAAATTATTGCACGATTTTTCCGATTGTACGCACATTTGGACGATTAAATTGACCGAAAAAATCACGAAGTGCACGATATGCATTTTGATTTGAAAGCCATAATAAGCCTGAATAACTTAAACGCGTTGCTCGATTGTGTATCTTTCCATGGTTCAAATTGAGTTAGTCTGAAATTGAGAAATGTCAAATGAAATGCAGAAAAAAAACTTGAACATCGGCCCTTAAAATTTAACCACCCTTTACTTATCGTGATGAGCCTTTAAGTTGCATCCAAATTATTTATTCATTCACATTTAATGTTCCCCCTTACATGAAATTTCTATTTCGATACCTGCTTGATGCACAGATCCAAATCAAAATATATTGTATTTGATTGTAGGCTCCTTTCGAATAAAGATTTGTTTCATTAAAACCTGACTCCGACAGCGCCATGATTTCACTTTCGTCCTTGCAAGTTATTTTATTACATTTTGTGTAGTCGATATAACTTGGATCGGAGGACATTCCTTCAAAGCTTGTTTCCCATCCTAGATATCCAATATTTTTTTGAAAACTATCACAAAAGTTACATTATTCTGTTGTCTAAAACAAGACGCATGGAAAAGATTCCGTCGCGAAACGTTGGTTGGACATATTCTATGTCTATCATACCTAAACAAAAAAAATGAAACTCTTCAGTCGAACGAATTTTGGCTGCAATGAACAAAACAAAGTCGGAAGAGAAAAGGCCGACTTAAAGTAAGAATTGTTAGGTGCATTACAGTTTTTGGTTTAAGCCTAAATCCATGATAATTCGAAAATGTTCTTCAAGAATTTTCCCGCATGATTACCGTTTAACTTCGTCGACAGTTTGCATTCCTCCAACTTTTAACTTAATCCATTTGAATATATTTTCATAAAATAACCAAATACAGTCGAACCTGTCTAAGTGGGACCTGGCTAAGTGAAATACCTCTATTAGTGGGCATAATTCTGATTCTTATTCGTTTATTATCCTGAAAAAGTGAAACTTTCTCCACCTCTATTAGTGAAACTTTTATTTTATAAATTAACTTCTGTAATTGGAAAAGATTTGTAAATTTATTTATTTTAACTTCTGGAAGTGAGACAGACTTGCAACAAGAATCTTGTTTTTCGCTACAAATTGTGCTTGCCCAAACACGTTTTATTTAAAAGGGCTGGGTAATTGGAATACAGTAAAACCCGGATAACTACCTCTTCACAATTTCTGCTTTCTATGGGTACTTAAGCGGGTGAGGTAGTTAAACGAACCCGCTTAAGCACCCAAAGGAGGCAGAAATCCGAATCCTGTTATCTACCTTAAGAAGGTTGTTAACCGATTTGCTAACC
Organism: Cheilosia urbana; assembly: GCA_946477585.1. Taxonomy (NCBI): domain Eukaryota; kingdom Metazoa; phylum Arthropoda; class Insecta; order Diptera; family Syrphidae; genus Cheilosia; species Cheilosia urbana. Next base: position 13,479,157 of record OX297855.1, read on the forward strand.
TACGGAGAGATTTTTTAAAATTTGGTTAAAAAAACTCGTATTTTCTTTAGTATGTAATTTTATTGACTGCTTTCTTTTTCTTTCTTTTTTTTTTTGACATAGAACGAGAATGAGAAAGAGAGAAAATGTCATTTTTGCATGTAACACGAAGTTTGCTGCGATGAAATTGTACGCGTTTTGATTAAGGTACTTAAACGAGTGTAACCTGAGCAATAAATGTGTAAAAAAAATGTATAGATTTGAGATTTGTGGGCACTTAAGCGTGAAGTACTTATCAGGGTTTTACTGTACCTCTATCCTCTATAGGTGAGATGGAAATAAATGGCCCATTAGGTTCCAATTAACCAAGTTCCACTGTATTATGTTTTTTTTTTTTTTAACATCAACATTTCGCTCTTTCTTCCGGTCTTTTGGTTAAAACAAATTACTTTGTAAAACGTATGTTCTTAAAAATGTAAATCTTTTAAAACAATGATATTCGGTGGCTATATCTAGTTTTTTGAATAAGCAAATGAGAGGTAAGCATAGTCCATATTTGAATGGTGCATTCTGTTTGTCATATCATAATTGTGTGCACTATATATTTAATAAGTCCGTCGGTTTGTGTGCATTTCCTCCATTTTTAGTTAAGAAAGTTAATTCTGACTTTTTTAGGTATACTTTGAAATTAATTAGGATTTACTGTTGAGTTCTAGCTCATGAATTAGAAAGGAACTTTCATTGAAAGACATTTCTGCAAATTAATTTAATTTAAAAAATATTTTTGTAATTTAAATTCTCGTATATACAGGGTGTCCGCCGGGAAGGTATACTTCTTTGTTTTGCCGCCATTTTGGTAAAAAATAGTCTTGACAGTTCATATTTGGCAGTCGTGAAGTAGACACGTGGCAAATTTATTATGGAAAAATATTCGATAAACCAACGTGTTTTAATCGTTAAAACATTTAAACATTTAAAACCCCGACTTTCATGAAAAAATCATAATGAGTGACGAAACACATTTTTTTTTGAATGGATATGTGAATAAACCGAATATTCGGTTCTGGGCAATGGAAAACCCTCAAATTATTCATTAGCCACCTTTGCATCCATTCAAAGTTACAGTCTGGTGTGCAATTTGGTCAGGAGGAATCATTGGACCTTACTTCTTTGAAAATGAAAACGGCGTAACGGTAACTGTGAATGGGGAGCGATATCGTGATATGATTGACAACTTTTTAACGCCACAGCTTCATGCTTTGGGCTTGATTAACATGTGGTATCAACAAGACGGTGCCAAATTGCATACAGCCAGGATTACAATGGAATTACTGCGAGACCTCTTTCCACAACAAGCTATTTCAAGAAATGGTGATGTTGATTGGCCTCCACGGTCGCCTGATTTGACTGCTCCGGACTTCTTTTTGTGGGGATATCTGAAAAGCATAAGGTTTATGCAAACAAACCATAAACGCTTGAGCAACTCAAACAAAATATTCGTGATGAAATTAATGAAATACCGCGTGAAATGTGTGGGAATGTATTGAAACATGTGCTCAAAAGGGCTCGCATTTGTGAGACTAACAGAGGCCGACATTTACCTGATATTGTATCACATACATATGTTATTGCCGACATTAAATAAAACATTTATCAATATAAGATCCATTCTCTTTCATTTAATCAAAAATTATAAACAAAGAAAGTAGTATACCTTCCCGGCTGACACCCTGTAAGTTCACTTATTTTTTGTGAAGTTATTTCCCAATAAAAGTGAGCAAAAACTTCACTTTTTTGTGGGAAATAATTTCTCTTAACATGCGACGACGTAATTTAAGCCTACAATGCATAAACAGTGGAAAATGTATGGGGGGACCTGCTGCCCCCCTGCAACCCCCCGCTTGGAGTCTCTGTTTAGAAGTGGGAGTAGTTGAGAGTTTGGCTGTATGAAAATTTAATTAAATTAGTTATACTACTTATAAATAATTTGATTTTGTTTTCCAGAATCAACAAATTCTCAAAATTATTTCCCACTCAAGGTGAAGTTATTTCACATGTGAAGTTATTGCCCGTGAAGTTATTTCCCTGCACCTAAAATGGCAAACTAAAGTGAGTCCAACTCAACTTTTACAGGTCGCTCAAAAACAGTTTTCCCAATTGAAAAAAAAGAAACTAAGACTCGCAACCTAATTATCGAGTTTTCGAATAGTTTTTGAGCAAATGGTGAGATCGCAATTCGAAATGAGGACAAATCAGCTGGTTAGCTGTCATATTGGTTTTGCTAAGCAAATGTGTAGGCTCTGTCATGTTTCTATTGAGCGAACATGTGTATCCATTTCTAACACTGCAAAGTTTTTTAATATTTCACTCTCGTTAAGCTACGTAGAATTTTAAATGTCTTTCTGTGACAGCCAGACCAATTCCAAGTCGGCTTTATTTATTTATTTCTTCATGTAAAACTAATTTTATGTACCATTTTGAAGTCTCAATAAAAATATACATACACACATACAATGTGTAGGTAATTCGAAAAACAAACTCCAACGTGATTAAGATGATATTTCAAGCAAGGTAAAATTATTTAAAAATGACCATTAAACAAATATTTCCTTTAATGCGGAATCGGTTTTGGACTTTAGTATATTTTACTCATTTATTTCTTTTAGCAAAAATGTTTATTTTAATTTCAAAAATTGCGACCGACCTTCATACATCAACTTTGAGAATATCCACAAGAGATTATTAGTAAATCATCATACCATCTGCACCCGCCTTCAAGTGTGCTATTGCAATACAAAATTCTACCATTTATAAACCTATTACCTTAAAAAAGAACCCATTTGTAGCACGAGTCACACGTTTTATTTTCCCAATAGAAAAAAAAAACAAAAAAAACAACACGCTCAATAGAAAATATAATGAATTTAATAAAATCGAAATAAAAATACAGATTCAATTGATCCTTTCGTCCAGCCCACAGGCAAATAATAATAAAAAAGATAGATACACTGGCAATGGGATTTGATTTGATACGCCCATTTTTCTGTCATAAAAAAAATTCAGATAGCTTCCCCTATTAACCCTCGAGAGAGATAATGCGAACAGACAACGCAAAACCAGTTGAAGGATTTTTCCCGGTCAGGAATCCTTAATCGCCAGACAACCTCATTCAGCGAACATCTAAACATGATTAGAAATGTGTTTTTTCAGCCTCCCCTCATGGGTGCTGCAAGTAAAAAACTCAGCTCGCCTTTTTGAGTTCAGGAAATCTGTATAGGACAAAAGGAAATTTAGGGCAATCGTTTTTTTTTATGTATACGGATATTGTTTGCAAGGACTATACAGGAAGAAAAGAATTCGAGCTCGATTGTGCGTCATTTTAAGTCGTTACACTGGCAGATACAATAAAAACACAAGCGGATAAGTTCATATGCGGCTTGTTTATGTAAGGTGTTAACGAATTCTTTCTCTTCCAACCGAAGTCGCCTTTGTTAAGTGATTTGTTTTTGTTTTGGATTTGCCTGAGTATGAGGGGTTTCGAGAACCTTGTATATTTTTGAAATCAAATATGAATTGAATTTTTATTAATTGGCGGTAGTGAAAATTGGTACGGGCGACTTATTCGGAAAGGGTATAGTATATCAGACAGGCGCTCAAATGAGATATAAGGTGGACGCATTTGATTCAGAGTTTTTTAGTTAGCGGGGGAGAGTACGATAACTTTGGCGCTAAAAATTGTTAACGGTTTTTTATAGAGGGGTTAAATACAAGCATTTTCTACAATGGGATGGGGGTCTAGCCCGCTCCGTTTGGGGTGGAAGGGCAATTAAAAAAAAAATACTTAAAATGAAAGAAAATATATTTTCAAACAGCGGCAACACTTATCTACAATAACGTCCTTTACCATTTTTGAAAGCCAGGAACCTGTTCTTTCAAATTAATTTGGAAGAAGTGTATTGGCTAGCGAATGAATTCTTTTTACGATTTTTCAAAAACCGAACATTTGACGAAAATTCGAAATAATTTCAAATACCTGAAGGTGCTATAAAAACAGTTGGAAAACAAAGTAGTTTTGGTCAGAACGCTTTATATGCTATATACACTTAAAAACAAAAGAGTTGAGCTGAAAACTTTGATTCTTCAAATCAATAAAAATTACATTTTAGGATTAAAAAGTAAATTTGTACTGCAGAGTGTTTGTTTCAAAGAGGAGAGGGATGTTTTGAACTTTAGGTAGACGTCTTACTACGTAAATCAGTCTTGCCCATTGTGAGCTGGAATTGTTGAGCTGAGCTTAAGCTAAAACATGGCATAGCAGTTTTTTAAGACAACAAGGACTAGTAGAGACTCAAAATCAAAAGTCATTGCGACTTTCAGCAACTTAAAGTAGGCAAACCTAACGTAGGTACGCAATCTAAGTGTTAAATTCCAGCAAGTTTTTATTTTAAGATCGTACAGGACTATTTTTATCAGACCTCATTTTAGGAATAATTTTTCTTAATTTGAATTAAGAACTTTTACAAGATCCTGTACCTCAAATCAAGCTCAAAGGAGTGCTTCAGATGAATACGCTATGTTCGCATTCTTTTGGCAATACAGGATGACCTTGTTTAACCCATCACATGTTGAAAACCGTTTCCTAATGTGGTTTTCGATTGGGCTTCTTCAGATTGGCTCTCAGATTTCAGATTTTGTGTGCCTGGAAACAAAAAAAAATATATATATATGGCGCAATTGGTCCGTAGGAAGCCTAGGCCTAGTTACTCACAACCATCCGTTTTGTGTGAGTTTTTAATTTTTCGAACGAATGGAAGGAATCTACAATTTTATGCCAAGTCCCTCGCTTAGTAGTCCAACACACTAGCCACTAAGCCACTGCGCCTACTTCAACAAAGTAAAGCAAGTTAATCAAACAAAACAAATTCAAACAGACAAAATTAATCCTTCAGACCGGCTTACGTATACAGCGACGGTGCCAAATTTCTATATACCTATCGACAGCTTTTTTGGATCATTGTGTCTTGTTGTCGAGGGAGCTTGAGTATGACGTGGGGGCCTATAACTCAATTCACTTAATATGCTTGTCCGACAAGTAAAAATTAATTCTGAAACAGAACGTAAACCGTTGTACTTGTCAAAAGAATTAAATTTCCTTGACTTGTAGGCATTCTTCGACGAGTGTTTAACATGTGAGAAGATAGCAAAAATCACGGCGGACAAAAAAAAGCTATATTAACTGAAATAAGAGAGGAAGAAGATATATTTTTTGGTGCTTTCAGTGACTTTCAACCTGTGCCGAGGTTCACTATTCTCAATATCACCGTCGCTATCAAAGTTAGAATCAAAAAAGGACATTTTTAGTTAGATATAATTTTATTTCTGCATTTTTATTCTGCTTTTCCAAAGGTATTATACATTAAAAATGCACTTGTCAGCTTTTGACAATATTCGAATCACCTGTCCTCATTGAACCACAGTTCAACAAGTGTTTCTTGACACTTGCCGTGTTCTGTTTCATCGCCACAATTGTCGAAGTGCTCGCGGACTTGTCGTTTTGTGTTACATAATTTTTTACAAGTTGTCGAAAATCACTTGTTTTACAAGTACCTACTTCGCGTTGTGTTACAGGCCCCAGCTGGTTGGTAACTTATTTCTATGATTTTTTATTTAATACCGGTTATGGATCAGGAAACCATTTGTCATTAGGAAATGGAATTAGAAGAGTTTGACAATCAATTAATTGTCTGTAGCTATACTGTGCTAGGAACTGAGAAACTCTAACCAGACATGTTATAAAGTAAGTCTAAAAATGTCATCTTCTCCGAAAAGCTACTGTCTGCCCTTTTGTTAATGTAACAGTCACAATATCACTCAATATAATTCCCAACCACTATTACCCCACTATACCATGAAAATAAAGTTAAACCTATCATTTACCATCATTTACCAACCGATTAAGCACCCGCTCATACTTCAATTAGCTGGCAATTAATTTGTCTCCCCATCCGCCAAAAACCGCACATGCATGCAAAGCCGCAACCGACAGCACCTTAAATTTCCAGTAATTCACTTTCACCTCGAATTTTCAAAGGACGCGTTAATACGTTAACTGTCTCTGTCTAATCGAATTAAAATCTCCCCATACCTACATATATGGGGCTGCGCCTATTGCCTTTGCCTCTGTTCTTCAACAACAATCCGACTGCTCCTTAGGCGTCGGCTTCGGAGATGATGGCTCTATAGCATTTAGGAGTCAGAGTCATTCGTTGTGTGTAAAACTTTATAGCTCAAAAGCGATTGTCGTGTCTGCCTGCTCTCTTAGGTGTGTGTTTATGCCTGAAGGGGTCTTTCAGCTTTTGAAATAATTGTTTACTTGACACTACAAAGGAGTAAGCTGTGTGCTTTAAATGATTCCTCATTCCGCAGCAGTATACGGTATACGGTATACCACTTGCGGCAAATCACATTATACCCTTTCAAACAAAATATTCACTTTCACACGCACAAACTGTTAATTAAAATCAGGGACCTTCTCGACAGACGATGTGCGTATAACAGCATCCTGATGTGTGGTGTTAGCATCCCTTTTCTCACATAATTTATGGAGCACTACATAAGCCATTGAAGGTGCGGCCCCCCCCCTGTAGTGTCTGTGATCAGTGTTTGGATGTACGGAAATTGCTGTTGTAACCATTGCCGTCTGATTAAAACGTTTTGCTCCACAAAGTAGTCCTGACAATGGAATTAATATAATGTACGCATCACGCATCCATATGCGGTTATTTCAGTTGGTATAGCATATGATGGGAGATTTGTGGGGCTGTTTTGAGAGACGTGCTGCAATGAATTTCGTAATGATGAATTAATTAGAGAATTTTCTTTTTTGGCGCCTATAGTCGGGTTGGACGATTTGAAAGGTGGTTTCAATTTGATGTTCATTCAATTCAGCAAAATATGTTTTTTTTTCTTAAATGCTTATATATGCTTTAAAAAGTTATGGTGGCACAATCTGACATTGAAATCAGCATTTTATCGTACCACGCGGATCTATAACTTTGCAATTTAGACAATGGGCAAGGAAGCACAAAATATATACGCAAGTGAATCGCCAGATTCAAATTTGTGCAGCATACGGTTCTATGGATCGTGCAGCTTAAGTTAAAATCAAAAAGGGTAGTGAGTTTCAGTAGAAAGCAGCACGAAGAGAGCGATAATTAGCCTGACAAATACGATTTGAAGCAACGTAAAGCAAAATTAGGCAGTTGGTTGAACTTTATTTATTTGTCACCAAAGTACAAAATCTTTCATATACATAGGTCCACAAAATATTACCTACGTCTAGAGCTAACAACTTTAGCAGTAACTTTTTAAGTACATTTACTTTTATGGGGACAACTGACACCTTAAAATATATTAAAATGGTAAACTGCATTTACAACATCATACACGCGTATTTTTGCACGAGACGGGACAGAGAGATCCGTTTGTTCGCAGTCAATGCTAATCAAGGCGAAACGATGCCCTACCCATATTTATTGATATGTAAATGAGAAAGGTTATTAAGTGTCAATAAATTAAACCAACAATTCACCAATCACTTATGCGAAATAAATAAATAATTAATAAATAAATAAATAGCAACAGGCCCGGAGGGACCCTAGGCCTAGCTTCTCACAACCATTCGTTTTGTGTGAGTTTTAATTTTTGGAACGAATGGAAGGAATCCACAGTTTTATGCCGACTCCAAACGGCTAATCGAGAAGCTCTTTCAAGACATTTATACTCTCGGATGTTTGTCAGACGTTCGCGAGAGGTAGCGCAGTGAAAAAAACCATAAGTTGGAATTTTGGGTTTTGGCTGGATTAGAACCTGGGACCCCTCGCTTAGTAGTCCAACACGCTAACCACTAAGCCACTGCGCCTACTATTGTGAAAAATAAAACTGAAATTCGACATAATTTCCCAACAGAAATTGTCAGGGTAACCCCCAAACAAGCGAGAATCGTTGTTACTCCTTGCTTCCCCACTCACTAAATAAATAATTGTCCATTTATCACTTTCGGAAGCCATTTTGTTATACAGAAAAGCGAAATTTCGTAAGCCATCGCTATAAAAGTATCAGTAACATGCTGAAATTTCCCATAATTCCTACCACGGCCAAGATGACTGACTGAAATACGTGTCACGTATTTTTGCGTGTTAGGTAATGCTGTCCCTTTCATTCAGAGGGATATGTAGTATTGGGCATCCCTTTTTTCCGTGTTAGGAATGTGTGATGTTGTAAATGCACCATAAAGCTGGTCACTGCATACCGTTTATGGATGAAGAACGACTATAGTTTCCGAGTGCTTTGTAACGGGTGATTTTTTAGCTGGTTTGGTTTTGGCAACACTGGTTTTGACAACTGACGTGTGTTTAGTACCTTGTGTCACTGTCAAACAGCTTCAGTTTCGTTTGCAATTTAACCATGGATCGTCTTACAAATGAACAACGCTTGCAAATTATTGAATTTTACTATCAAAATTCGTGCTCGGTTCGAAATGTTCATCGCGCGCTGCTTCCATTTTATGATCGGCATTCTCGACCTTCTGAGCAGTCTATTCGGAAGATTGTGACCAAATTTCGCACCAAATTTACTTTGTTGGACATTAAACCACCAACACGTTTACGTACTGTGCGTAGTGAAGAAAATATTGCGGCCGTTTCAGCTAGTGTGACAGAAGACCGCGAAATGTCGATTCGGCGCCGTTCCCAGCAGTTAGGCCTTTGTTACAGCACTACGTGGAAAATTTTGCGGAAGGATTTGTGCGTAAAGCCTTTTAAGATACAGCTTGTGCAAGAACTAAAGCCAGCCGACCTACCACAACGCCGAATTTTTGGTGAATGGGCTCTTGGAAAGCTGGCCGAGGATCCGCTTTTTTATCGAAAAATTGTGTTCAGCGATGAGGCTCATTTTTGGTTGAATGGGTACGTAAATAAGCAAAATTGCCGCATTTGGAGTGAAGATCAGCCAGAAGCATTGCAACAGCTACCAATGCATCCCGAAAAAGCCACTGTTTGGTGCGGTTTATGGGCCGGCGGCATTATTGGGCCATATTTCTTCAAAGATGATGCGAATCGCAGCGTTACTGTCAATGGTGACGCCTAGATCGTGCGATTTGACACCATTAGATTATTTTTTGTGGGGGTATGTCAAGGTTAATGTGTATAGGGACAAGCCCGCTTCGATTGAAGCACTGGAAGCCAACATCCATGCATTCATTCGTGAGATACCGGCCGATATGTGTGAAAGAGTATGCCAAAATTGGACTCAGCGGATGGACTACCTGAGACGCAGCCGCGGTCAACATTTGCATGAAATTATCTTTAAACATTAAATTGCAAGGTTCAAACTATCGATTCAAATAAATATTTCATTCATTTTTTCGAATTTTTTGTGTTTTTTTTTTAAAAAAGTTCTAAACCTCTTAAAAAATCACCCGTTATATAGGTCCAATGGTGGAACCATAATCGGTTAAGAATCTATCATCGATGACGAAATGAAAAATTGCAAACACAGATCAGTAGAAAGTAAAAAAGAGCCAAATCACTTTTTTATTTTTGAATAAAATTTATACAAACCGAACCGCTTTCAACAAAATGTCCGATAAGACTTAAAAATTACAAAAAATTACACGAAAACTACTTCAGTTAGTCCAAGTTGAACCGCCGCGCCCGTATATTGTTGCTTTTATTGACTAGCTTGAGGGATAACTTTATTAGTTTCTATAGATCGTCGTCCAGTGGTAACTATAGTGGATATCAAATGATTCATTTATACTGGTCTTTTCAATGTCCTACTTATTTATTAGAAGGGTCGTGGTTTTATTGTGATTTAGTTCTTCAACAACCCTCGATATTCCGCCACAGAATCTAAGTCGTGAAAGGAATCCTCTCATCGTAAATTTACGTATATAGTAAGCGTATATTGTGACCAAATCAACCAATAACGAACCGCTCCGTCATATTTCCTAAAACGTCGTAATAAAAGAAATTCATAAAGGCGTCAAAGTATTTAATGTAAGTCTGACATCCACAAAAAATGGTCACTATTAAGTAGGTACGTACATACCTAAAAAATTCTTCATCTTCACGAAAAAACGACTTTTGATTTGAAACTGAAGTGAATCGAGACTCCAATGTAACGAAAAAACGACAGGAAACCGAAGGCTGTAGTGCGCATGGTCTTGTGAGGCAGCTCGGACAGATAGAGACATAAGAGAGGAACTAAAGGTGACAGACTTAAACATGCAGGAATAGTGTACTGCGCATGGTGGGGCGCACTAATGGACGAAGTGAGCCATAAGCTGTTAAAGACGGCGTCGTGGGCAGTGATGCCATTCTAATATTTATAATGCTAAATCTAGCATTTTCGAAGGCCGGAAAGTATTTTTTGTTTAAAAGAAAAATGCCAAATGCTGTTTTAGCATTTTCTGCAATTTTTTTTATTTTTCGACTTTAGCTCCATTTTTTACTGAAGTTTTGGTCATTCGATATGATATACAGTGCATCGAAGTTTTAGATGCTTTCCTCCATTTGTGGGAAAATTATTTTATTACGTAGATAGTTCTGGTGATTTCAGATTACCGAATTTTAAAAATCTTAAGACAAAGAATATGGTACTTCATAGAGGCTGTACGAGCTAAACTAATATTTATCTGCTCTCCAACTTTTCTCGCCAAACATTAGCTAAAATCAGAGCTAAATTTTGACATAGATCACGCGGAGGATAAAAATGTCACAGAAAGCAGCTGTTCTTTGAAAATAACTTACTTCAGCAATTCAACACTCTCTGATTTTAACCATTTCCGATTTGAGGTACTCCTCGTCGTGGTATTTATTAAAAAAATACTCATAGGTACCTACTTGCTTAGCTCTCCCATTACACAAACGCAAAAGAACAACAGAACACAACGACCTGTCAAAATTTAGAATGAGAAAATGTGCCGCCCCATTAAATGGGCACGCTAAATTTGGACAGATACCTACCTACATGAAGTACATTAAACATTCCGAAACAAAAGTTTGATTATTAAGCTCGAGCAGCGAGAAAGGCAACCTCAAAAATTTATTGAAATCATACAGACAGTTCTTTGCTGTTCCTAAAAAACGTCTCGAAACCTGGTACTATAGCGACTTTCCAGGAAATTCGGCCCAAGGTTTTGTTCTTATGTTACGGTAGTAAGAAACTTAGGCCTATATTAGTTCTACAATTCTTGAAAGCATTTAGATGTAGGTATAGTCAAACAAATTTGTCGAGGTTAGCGGAACACAGAGTAAAAATGTAACTCGTTGGCATCCCATTTTTTTTTTGCCACAACCCTGTCCCACTTTAGTAAATTTCTAATTTACCTGCGTTTTTCTTTTTTTCAGAATTTATTCAACCCCAACATATCTGGCCTTATATACAACAAAACTTTATACAACACACCCAATTCCCACATCCCGCGTTCCTTACTAATAGCAATAGTTGTCAGCCACAAGCCACATCGTCACCTGGCAGCACAATTAGTGATAGCGACAATCATCCAAATAACACCAGCAGTAGCAGCAACACCAACAGCAACAACAACAATGGCAGCAGTCAACTGCACAATGACAGCAATCAGGGTGGCGGCAGCTACGCCGAGGATAACCGAAGACATCAGGGCGCCACCACGGAGAAGCAAGTGATAGCGAAACCCATGCCAAGTAGGCCAACGCCATTCCTCCCCCACGGTCTGAATCATCCGCATTTGCATTCGCTCCTGGCGCACTGCAGAAATCCTTACATGGGTGGTGAGTATACCGTCGATGACGACCCCAAAGCCTAACCCCTTTGTAGGTAATTAACAAAATGTTACATGTATGTTGTTCCAGTTGGAGCTCAGGTCTTTCCCCTGCCGCCGGGACAAGGCTTCCCGTGGGCACACTCGACACGTGGCAAACCGAGACGTGGTATGATGCGGCGGGCTGTGTTTTCAGGTACGTTACACAGTTGAAATTCTTCCCAATTCCGTGTAATTAAAGAATCTTTTTCCACACACTAAAGACTCCCAACGAAAAGGACTGGAGAAGCGCTTTCAACAGCAAAAGTACATTAGCAAACCGGATCGGAAAAAACTCGCCGAACGGCTCGGACTGAAGGATTCACAGGTATGTGTGTTGTGTGTGTCCTCCATTTTTGGTAATCATATCACGAAGTTACAGTCCATTGACGGATCATACAATGCGCACATTAAATGGCGACAAACTATAAAACGGCGAAAATACCCTTCGCAAGTGGGTAGATGTTTATCTACCCCGGTTATGGAGTTCCTTTATTACAGTCTTTTTGGTCGCGACTTTGTGTGGCACGAAGCCATGCCTCTTCGCGTTTAACGTACAATACAGTCGTCGCTCTCGCTCGGGCAAGAGGTTGCGCAGAATATCCTTGGATATAAAACTCCGCCCCGTATACACACGAATTCGTTGGTGTTACTACGATGGAATCTTTGCTGAAGGTTGTTCTGTTGGGAATTGCGAGGTTGAAGAGGCAATCAGGATTAAATTTCCTTTTTTTTATAGCAGACCATCCCCTTTCTTAGACGCGCAGTCGCTTTCTTTGGCGAAATCCTTGTACGAATTCCGAAACACTAACGAAAACAATGTAAAGTAGAAAAATCAATTTGAAAGTGCACGGGCAAATGATGCAACTAAGTAATTGGTGTGCGGTTAGGGTTAGGTCGAAGGAGCAGTCAGGCAATTTAAAACGATTTACGACTGGGAAAAAGTATATCAAAGGCCACTCAAGTGAAGTGGAGGGGCAGTGTTGAGCAGAAAAAAAGGAGCTGGGAACGAAATGCATTTATGATTCCTCGAGTAAGTCGTAAATAATCGCAAGCATTACGCTGAGGAGATTTTGCAATTTAGGTATAGGTTCCTATGTCTAGTTATTTTAAGAGCAGTGTGGTACTAAATTGTTTCACGTTAAATGTGGGAGGCAATTCGTGACCCCATCCAATATGGGTTCTGATGTGATCAGTTAAAACCTTAAATAGTTGCTTACTTTTAGGTGACGGATTTTGTCGCTGGGTGTTTTCTGCTGTCGAAGAGTTTGCTTTTGACGTTTCTGTGTCAACCTGATTCGAGCGTTTTGATTGGGGTGTTGCTATAGGTATACGTCGGAACCGGATTCAATTGTTGTATTAAAAATCAATTCTGAGTCTCATCACATGTGGGTTCTTTTTCTTTAAATGGCAAAGAGCTCATTTGACTACAAAATGATTTCAATCCTACAAGTCAAAAAATGCTTTCGTATTGGGTTAATGTCAACTTCTGTAAGGCAATGGACCTAAATGTTACCCGCCATTTCAATAAGCGAAAAAGAGATGCCGGTGATGAGACTTTTACGAAAAGACGACTGTAAGGACCCTTAAAATGACATAGGCGCAGTGTACACTCTGCAAAAACTATATTTGTCAGTCTGTCTCAGTCTCAGTCTCAGTCTCAGTCTCAGTCTCAGTCTCAGTCTCAGTCTCAGTCTCAGTCTCAGTCTCAGTCTCAGTCTCAGTCTCAGTCTCAGTCTCAGTCTCAGTCTCAGTCTCAGTCTCAGTCTCAGTCTCAGTCTCAGTCTCAGTCTCAGTCTCAGTCTCAGTCTCAGTCTCAGTCTCAGTCTCAGTCTCAGTCTCAGTCTCAGTCTCAGTCTCAGTCTCAGTCTCAGTCTCAGTCTCAGTCTCAGTCTCAGTCTCAGTCTCAGTCTCAGTCTCAGTCTCAGTCTCAGTCTCGGTCTTAGTCTCGGTCTCAGTCTCATTCTCAGTCTCAGTCTCGGTCTCAGTCTCAGTCTCGGTCTCGGTCTCGGTCTCAGTATCAGTTACGTTTCAAACTTAAGCCCCATTAAGACGATCATTTCAGATTCAGTTTAAGTTGAGCTATCAGTTATTCTTTCAGTTTTCCAAATGACCCTAGTCACTGTCGATCAAAGTTCCGGTTTTCATCATCTCTCTATTTCCTCCAGAAGCCAATTTTAGCCCTCCTATTTCTTACAGAAGCTATGAGCCGCTACCTTTCTTCTGAAAGGCGCTTGCTAGGCAATGTTGCGTCTTATTAGCTTGATGGTAAAGGGCAATCGTTTCTGTTTCAGTCTGATCAGGGTCCGCACATTTCACGTGCCAAAACCCACTTTTATTTTTTTGTTAAGGAGAGTCGTTCAGTGAGACTCGTTTCCGTTTTTAAGCTGCGCGGCTTTTAGTTTTCTCACTGCAGTCAATTTTTATACGGTTTGGTTGCTAGCCCCTAAATTTTAGAGTACACCCACTCGCAGAATAAGATTCAGTAAAGCTACCAATGTCAATACCGGTCATTGTATTGTGGGCAGACACTCGCAAAGACTTGGACTGCCATACAATGACTTTGACAGAAGCTGTAAGGATAAGGAAGAGGATGAGTCCGTTACCCACCTTCACTGCAGCTGCTCTGCCCTATCCACCCTAAGGATGGCGTACTTAGGAAACTACTTCCTCAATGATCTTAGTGATCTATGCTATACCAGCGCTCCTAACATTCTTAGCTTTATTACCGGAAGTAAATGTGGTTTACATGGGTAACCGGTAAATGAACCTCTAAACACCAGTGGTATGCACAATAGGCCGATTAATGTCCTAAGTGTTTCTTTCATCAAGAGCCACTTTGACATAACATAACAGACCAACGTCAACCACAAAAGTCAATTGAAGTCAATTGAAGTCAATAGCGTACACACAAATTGTCCAGTGTCACTTCCCTTTCTCTTGCCTTATTCCACAAAATTATTTTAACTACAAAAATATCAGCCTACGATCTTGATTCCTCAAAGCCATAAATACCTTTCCTTAAAAATCAATTAAAGTCAATACTGCCAACCAAATCCTTGAGTGGCACTTTAGCAAATCCACTAAAGTTTAAAAACAATGTAATTGTTTGTATACGTAGATTCCATTCTCAAGAGATGTGCTCGTAAAAATGATGAATCACCTGAATTGCACCGTTTGTCAAAACGAATGGCTACCCCCGCAAACAACATGGTAATAACTGCAGCACTGACCGCAATGCAGCATGGACGGCAGCACTTCAACCCCATCCAACCCTTTGCAAAGGATGAACGACTTTCCAATGGAGAAGGGTCCCATACCCATTCCCGTGTAGCTATACTGAGATTTTATTTATTATATCTGCATGTGGGTAGGTGCATTCGACGATGTCCTTTACCAATCGCTGGCGGCTCTTGCTGGCGACATGTTCGTATTTTTCCTCAAACCCGCGTCGAACAATGCGGAGCACTGTCCCTTCTATATATGCACATTTTATTTGCGGCTTTCATTATGCCGCAGGACATTTCACAGGACAACACCACAGAATTCGTCCTTTTATAGTGGAAAGTGTGAAGTGTCCAATCTGGTAAAAAAGAAAATCAAGTGTCGCAGAGCATTTTCCAATTTGGTTGGGAATGCTTTTTACTGGATTCTGGTGGCAAAAAAGGGAAGACCAAGGATGTGTACCTATCGGGAGGAAATGTCCGCACACACACAGATAAACTTAACAGAGTCCCTCTCGTCCAGAGGAATCCGAGTTCCCCGTTTTTAGTGTACTCCGGCTGCATTTACTGCCTCCATTCAGAGATTGACAACCGCAAATGCATATGACAAATCATTTGCAAGGCTGTCATGCCATCATTTTTGGTTTGGTTGTATGTTCGTTGCACAATGCCTGTGAAAAAACATACCAGACTGTGATTTTTTGTTTGCCGCCCATTTTCCAGGAAATAAAAAGGCTGTGCAGATAAAGCATCAAGGAAGAAGAACTCATGTGGACGACGCGGGATGCATTGAAGAAGTACCAATGTATGGCATGATGTGTGTGTGCATGGATGAATTATTGCACTTCAGGAGGCTGGAAATGATTCATTGTTATGCATTTTGTAGTCATCATTATTATGGTCGTGTTTGCTGGTTGTGAAGATGAAAGGGCGCCAGCACCTTTGTTTATTGAGTGCAATTGTTTGTGGAGTGTTGTAGTATGGATGGGGCTGTTGAGGACATTAAAGTGCTAAATAAATTCAATTGTTGCTTGTTAAATATACATTGTCCTTGGCACCAGTTAGATTCATAAGGAATTTCCTTGTATACGAGTACTTATTTTGAATATGGTTACAATCTGTTTCGAATAATCCATACCAAATGACTTCAGTATGTTGCAGCGAAAATGGACCACTTAGTTCTTGCGAAAAAGGTTATCTATATGTACTCATTCACGATACACCCAGCAGTTTTGCGCAGATGGTCTGATTCAACTTACTTATCTTATTAACGTTCAAACACAAATTTGTTGCAGACGACAACGCCCCTATTAAGACCAAAGGAAGATTATTGACCAGGATCGAGAATGGTAAATAATAACGCATATAGATTGCTATTAAAGTGAACTATTAAGTCCGCTCCTATCTTCCTGCGACAGGCTTATCTTGTTTGTGCAGTTGCCAAAATGAAACCTTTTGCAGTCGATATTTAAACCTGAGCTGCACGTCTTGTTCTGAGTCGATGGGCTTTATAAAACTGATATTGCTTCCCCCCGCTCCTCTTATTCGCCTCTAACAAAACCTCTCCAGTAAGCACGGTGCTTAGCTTACTAATGCCTTCAGTTGCTCACTTCAAGTCGTTTGGGGTTCCCTTCCTCGGGGTTGAAGTCGAAGGTTCTACGGGTCCGAGCCGCGTGTCCATCCGCTTTTCATGTTCTAGTCACGTTTGACGACAGATGTGCATTTTTTGACAAGTCGCCGTATACCTCGTACAATTCGTAGTTTAATCCACTCCTCCAAAAACCGTCAACGCAAACGGGACCTCAAATTTTGCGAATAATCTTTCCCTCGATGTAACCGAGGGTATCTTCATCCGCTTTGGATAAACCCCAAGCTTGCCTTAAGAAGGACTACAACGATCAAGGTCTTGTACAAAATCTCCGTTTAACCTTCGGTTGAAAGACGCACTAATTTGGTATGGAAGGCGGACAGCTTTCACAGGCTTTCGGTGACTCGGAGAACACTCACCGGTATCCAATGGGTCGCGTCTTAGGTATATGACGAATTTCTTCACTTCTGAGATTAGCGTTGGAGTAAATTCTTAAATAGTCAGATATGGCGTATGATCCGTAAAAGGTCAGTGATCGGCTTATTCTTATGGCACTAATGGCACATGGATTAAGAAATAGGTTCATCATACCTACGTCACGTATAATTGGTAGATATTTTGCGCAAACGGCCATAAATTCTCGAGGTTATATCTCCAACTATGCTTTCTTGTCTTTCTTGTCATTTGAATTAGGCCTAAGACTCCTTAGAACTCCGTCAATTTCTTTACCGAGAGTTAGGACGAACTCACCCATCGCCAACAGTACACATGTCAGCATATACCTGGTGCTTTTGACACCACTGTTTCGAAGCTACGGAAGAAATTCATAATGTCATTTCTGAAGCCAGTCTGCAAACTTAGAATTTTTCAATGATATTTAAAAAACATTGTCTAGCTAAACACTATAAAAGTGGCAACTTTGTTACTCTTTAAAGGTTTTGTTTTGAAAGGAACACCATTTGAAAAATGTTTGAAGCGGATTCTCCAAAAAAGAGCCAAGAAAGTGAAGTTTTGTGACAGCCAGGCTCTCAAAAAAATTGTCAATACGGTCACGCTGCGTTACAGACTCAATCGACTCATTTGTA
The DNA here is from genome assembly GCA_946477585.1 of Cheilosia urbana. Lineage (NCBI taxonomy): Eukaryota > Metazoa > Arthropoda > Insecta > Diptera > Syrphidae > Cheilosia > Cheilosia urbana. Next base: position 13,496,878 of record OX297855.1, read on the forward strand.
TACATGGGGTATACGAATCTGACAGTTCAGATATCGGGCAAGCTTTTGATCATAATTGGTTGGGCCATATTCAGGACCAAAACATACCCCGATGGTAGTCAAAGCAGCCTTGCTAGCCAAGCTATTCTATAGGTGACCTAACTGCTTCCATTTAATGTTTTGCACATCTATACTCCATACAATTTTGGCCTATCTTGACTCGACCAAATGAACCTTTTTTATTTAAAAAAGACTGGAGTCTCATCCATGAACGAGCAATAGTTTACGGAATTTGTTTTTGCTTCATAACTAAATCGGCGAACCCTCTGATCTTGCAACCGCTTCTAAAATTCCACCTTGCATCAGACCTCTTTGAACAGACTATTAGGCAGACCTTCTCGCATAAAACCCCTTTACACAGTGTCAAATCTGCTTAAATACTGCGCCATCTTATAAAAAAGTCGAGAGAAAACGGAGGAACGAAAAAAAAAGTACCCACCCGGCCTCATCCTCGGCACATACTGCCATACTAACTAAATTATATTCCCTCCTTGGACACAGCTTGTGTAAACCAAATAACGATTAATGTGTAACACATTTTCCTGACGGTTCTCCTCCCCTTCTATGGTACGAGAAAGTCTGAAATCTGCTCTGCGCACTGCAAGGATAGAGTGTCCTTCGCAAATTGATATATTTTTTTTTTTTTCGTTCCTCCCCCATTCAGGTTCAGAGTCGAGACATATGTTTCCTAATGAGATGTCTTTTTCAGTGCTTAACGGGGGGAACGTAGTCTTGAACCCCGAAATCTGATACCAATGGAGAAATAAGATACACCCGAAATGCATGACTTTACTAATTGTCCTCAGGAGTGTGGGTATACCCCCTTAATTGTTGACACAAACTTTTCGAGAAGACTGCAAACACAATGCAAATCGACCACAAAGTTGATGACACACTAAATAAACAGCAAGTTCAGTGATGAATTGCCAGACCGCATTGCGCCAATTCCCACAGGACTATTTACAGAGCTATTTGCAACAATTTCCCGCAGGATATTGAATAACCCACGTACAGCGAACACGTAGTCCTCCATTGTCATGCAGAAAATCTGAATTTAAGGGTTTAACCAATGGCTTAGGCATGTTAAGTCGAATATCAAAGAATAAATCACTTGCAGTCAACAAATACTTTTAAATTCAATAAAAAGAGGACACAAACAGGGGAAAAAAAAACCAAAATCTGAATGAGGGTGTTAAGTGATTTAGTCATCCACCCCGTATACTCTTAGGGCGTAGATTTTTCCATTCAATTATTTTTTGTTCCACTTTTTCCTTTTTGGCAAATCAAAAACAGACGACAGTGTTTTGGACATCTCGTAAGGATCGGGGCTTTTCGATTGAAGTCTGATACTAGCTACCCCATTCGGTGAAGATTGCTCAGCGGCATAGAAAAATCGAATTTTCCCTTCCCGCGTCGTCTTTTGCTCGGGGAAAATCGTTTTAACTGGCATTTTCCGCAATACGATTATTTAAATTAGGTTGAGCTGTGCTAAGTGAGTTTTGCCGGGCCTTGGGTGGTACGTTGCGGTCTGGTGGTGGGAGGGAGCGATTTCACTATAAGCACTCTGCCTGGAGGCATTTTTATTGCTGCAGTAATGCTCGTATAATTGGCTGGTAAGATGGGATTTTAAGAGCTCCTCGAGGAGTTTGTGTTTGTTTGGTGTACTCATTGAGGGGGTTTTCAACGTTTTCCGAAATACATTATTCAAAGCCGCACCAATTGGTTGGGCAATCAAATTATTTCGATTAGCATTCAAGTAGGTGGAGGTATCGTACCCCAAATTTTCCTATACGTTGTGTAAATAGAACTAAGAATGTTGGGGTTTGGAAAAATGGGATTTTGTAGTTTTTTATGGAGGTAACCCCTTCATGTAAGTGAAACCGACAAGGACCCATAATGGTGGCTATCAAATTAACCGGTCTTAAACGAAAGTTTCATCGGTTAGTTTAAAACTCGGAAAGATCTGTTTTCCGGATATCGTTGCTTTTACTTTGGTTGACTCTTTCAGAGTTCAGCGAGTAGAGCTATCTCACTTACTCTATGACCCAGGAGCCCGGTGGTTCCTCCATCGGATGGTGGTCTTCTTTGCAACTTTTAACGGTTGCATTTTATCAATTAACTTCTGGATAAAATGAGGAATTTCGATTGCATTGCTTTTTATAATTAGTTATATAACAAAACTAATCCCTTGCAAACAAACACTTTGATTGAAATAATAGCTATTTCGAACAAATCCACCCCGTCACTTCTATAAACTAACAATCAGCATTGTTTCTGTTATATCCCAAAAAACTAGGGAGATTCGGTGGGTATAAGAAATTGGTCATCTGCTTTATATTGGGGACGTTCGGATTCATAGTTTAGTAAGTCTGACAGCTGTCTGACTAGATGTATTTCAGTTTTGATTATCCCAGAGTGGTCACGTGATTAGTTTTTGCAGCTGACGTTTATGGAGGGGAAGCCGACAAATCTAGTAAAGAAAAACCTGCCAGCATACTCAGTTGACATTTCGAAGAGTCAGATTTAAAATAAACAGACTGGCCGTGGCAGATTTCTGAAGAGTCGAAAAAAGTGCCGATGAGAGAAAAAGGTGCCGTTTCTAAGACTACTCTGCAAATTTAAAATTTTCGCACGATATTTAACAATAATTAGCATAACAGTGTAATAGTGTTGTGATAGGCACCGTGTTACATTTTAAATGTACTTATTTGAAAACAACAAATTTTGAAAAAATTATGGGGGGTCTTTTCCGAATAATAAAGGGAAAAATCAAACAAAGGTAACGCTGACCGCGCGAATACAAAAACAATTCAAATTGCTAAGTCAACGCCTCACCTCACCTCACCTCAGCATTGTTGAGGCCCAGGTCCACCCCGGACTGTAGCGCCACCTAAGTAAAGTAAGTAAGTCAACGCCTTCGGATTCCTAGTCACGACGAATCTAGTTGAGGTTTTACATAAACTAGGTATCCGAACGTCCCCATTATCAACAGAATCCTTCAAGCAGCGTGACCGTTGTGCGACTAAAGTTGCAATTTGGCACTTTTTTTGAGAGCCTGCCACAATATTTTGCATTTTGGCTCTTTTTAGTTGGAAAAGGTGCTTCGCAAAGTCTTCAAATGCTGTTAGTACCTATTTCCAAATGAAAACCTAGAATATAACACGGTTGCTAAATTAATTGATTGTTAAATTAATTCGAAAATTCTAAATTTCCAGAATTGCTTTCCAAATGACACTTTTTTTTCTCATTTGCCATTTTCTTGCGACATTTTAGAATTGTGGAGCGAACCTGCCTCCAAGTTGTTCTTTGAATTTAAAGCATTGAAGTTTTAGGAAACAAGTTCTTATTCCATTTTTATTATTTTATTTAGCACAGTGATCATTGAAATTACTTTAATTAACAAATTTCTTGATATTATTCTATTGCCACAACACGCTAGACGCAACCTTCTGCTTCGGTGTCTGAGTCGAAAAAAGAAAGAATTTCGCGGAAAACATGGCGGCGGAATTTGGCACGCCATCATTAATTGAGTTGCTTATGGAGTTGTTTTGTGGAATGTGGATTGATCGAGGAGCTCGTTTTATGGATGGGTGTTGCTGCGCTCTCTAACCGACGCGGCATTGATGTGTAGAGTGTAACCAAAAAGTCAATTCTCCGTATTGAATTCTTGCTGAAAATATGCATTTGAATTTTTTTCAGAAAATTCACCACGCACTTCCCGGCCAATTGCTCTAGGACGTATGCTAGAGTTGTTTTTGAACGCTGGCATTTGAGAGGCAAAAAAGAACAGCAGGGGTCAGATTTTGTATGGCGAGAAAATTGAAACGTTTTTGTGCGCACTGTGCGCGAATGGTTTGCTCTAAGTTGCAGAAGTAAATCGTTCATGCACACGAAAACTTTTGAACGTTTCGCCTTACAGAATGCCGACCAAGAAGTTTGTTGCTCATGGTCAGGAGAATAGGTCTCTTAATGAACTTTAGCAATGTCTTTGAGAAGGAGAAGTTGTTTCTATTATTACATAAATGAGTTATATAAACAAAAACAAATTATAGCAATAGCTACAAGGGCCTTTCGCTAAGAATATCTGACAAGTGCCTATGGTACTATCGCGAAAATGCTTCAACCAAAAAAGCGTCAGGCCAAAAAAAATTTAGAACATCTAGAAATCAAAGCGTTGAAGTCGGAAATCACCGTGAAAGTGGGGCAGCTAACAATCTGTTTATCGTTGAACTATTTAGAAAGCGAAGCGTAAAAGTATGAAATGTCGAACCCCAATAAAGCGAATAGTAGCCTAAAAATGTCGGAAGAAGTTGGAGCGTAATAGCTATAGAGCTATATCTTTCTTTTGTGTTGCCTTGATTGAGTACACAGAAGTTCTGGTGAATTGCCAGCTCTGCCTGACAGGGGTTTGTTAAAAGTCAACATTGCGCTTATAGTAGTGACAGTGAAGCTATTCCTAGTCATTGTTTCCGTATTCGTTTCTAAGGGCCCATGTCATAGTGTTATATCGTCAGGTCCTCATTTATTAACTGATCAAATTTTCGAGGTAGGTGTACGCGTACGACTTGAATCGGGCGCTCGCTACAGGTGCGAATAAGTCGGTGTTTCTTAATTTTGTTTAGATAGAAGAACTTACGAGCTCTATGTGATATTTGATACGATTATTACGGGAATTTCTCGCTGGTTCGATGCAATGAACATTTTTGAATGAGTAACATTTTCTTTTTTTAGCAATTTTTAATAATAGAAGGAACTAAGATTCGAAATGCGGCAACAAAAACAAATAGTTTTCTCGGCGAACTGGGAGTTGATTTTCCCAAAGTTTGTATTTATTTAATGCGCGTATTTTGCACAATACCTTTCACTGTAGTAAGTGCTGAAAGTCCCTTAGTGTGCTAGAATTAAAATTTCAAGTCTCCTCCTTTTTTTCTTGTAGCTGTAATTTTATTTTATGCACGAATTGAAAAACGATTCTCCAAAATACAAGAATATTATGAATAAAATTAGGATCAAAGTAGAAAAAAACTTAATACGGATACAAGAACCTTGAGAACTACTGATCTAAGGTAGGTATTCGACTTTTCCACACACTGAATTAATTACTTTGCATTGTAAAAAAATATCACTATAGCCCCTTAAAACTTGTGTGTGATAAAATAAAGATAAATTGCCACTTACTTAAGACAAAAAATTGTGATTCCCATTCCATACAGGTCACTCAAAACTTCACTGTGCTTTATACGAATAAGAATCAATTAACATTTTATGGGTTAAAACTCTTTTTCCCTCCCTTCAAAAGAAGTACAAAAAAATCTGCATTCCTTCCAAATATTCAAAGATATTTATTAAATACATTACAGTGGTGGATCAAATTATTATGGCCACATTGACAAATTTAACTTTTTGAAAGATAGACCAACATAACTTTTGTGTTTTATATTTTTTAAGCTTTAGGTATTTATTTTTTAATATTAGAAGAGACTTATAAACTAATAAAATAACATAGTTTTATTAAAATAGAGTATTGTAAAACTAAAAAAAAAAAAAGTATTTTGTAACATTGCCGTTTTCCGCTATAACAGCCTTAACCCTTTTTTGCATACTTTCGATGCATTTTAAGCAATTAGTTTTAATATTTTCGTTCCTATGCCATACTTCGATAAGACGTTCGATCAATGCTCGCTTATTTGTAATTTTTTCTTTGCCTATTTCTGTCTTCATCAGTTTCCAAATATTTTCTATGGGGTTAAGGTCTGGAGACTTTCTCGGCCATTCCAGAACCTCTACATTTTTTTTTCTGCAAAAATGCAGTCAATCTTCTTGCCTTGTGGCAAGGTGCAGAGTCATGTATAAACATAAAATTGCAGTTTGGTAACCATTCCTGCACTTGTGGCAACATTTTCGAGGATAAGACTTGAATGTAGTGGTCTTGACGCATGGTTCCTTCAACAATGTAGAGACTTCCAGTTCCTTACCCACTGATGATTGACCAAACCATTATGCTTAGATGATGTGTCACACGTTATACTATGCATTCCTTTTTATATCTTTCGTTTGCCCTCCTTCTAACAAACTCGAACTTATCCAACAAAATCTGAACCGTTGATTGATCGGAAAAGCAGACCTACGAAAAAAACGCGTGCCAGGAAAATCGTGTCAACATATCTCCTAAAGATGAAAAAAAAAAACTATTGGAAGCCCAGATAATAAGTTCTCACCTTAAGCCAATCTTCGGATGTCCAGTCCTTATGAGCCTAAGCCCATTTAAGGCGTTTTTCCATCATCGCCTCAGTAAGGAATGGCTTCTTTGCTGGACGGCGGCAAGCAAAACCCATATCTTTCAGGTTACGTTGAACTGTCATATCAGAAATCTCAATTCCTGACTCCTGGATCAAACTTGTTAGAATCTTACGTGGTTTCTTCCTATTGTTAATACAAATCTGTTTAGTTTTGCGGTCATTTCGTGGCGTTGTAATTCTTTTTCGCCCCGATCTTCCGACTCTCATAGGCGAAAGGGCAGCATTTTCGTCTATGTATTTTTTTTATTTTGTCCACAGAGGACTTTGCCACTCCTGCAATTACTGCTTTTTTCCTCTACGAATGCTCAATGTTTAGTAGCAGGGTCTTGATTTCAGAAACTTTTGCCGGCGAAAGGTCTTTTCTTCTTCCCAGAGCTTGAACGGCGTCTTTACCAAAAGAGCTCTATAAGAAATTCCAGACACAAACTGAATGCACACAAACTTAAAAATTAGTAAACGGACAGCACTTTGTTATCACAAATACCGATTCCGAAACAGCAATCATTGATTTTTCGCTGAGTCTATAATAAAATGAGGCATCCATTTTGAAAGATGGCTGCCACAAAAATAAGCACTGCTAAGTGCTACCACTTGTTATTTGTTAAAAGCTTATTACCCATAAATCTATTTTAAAATAAAATAAGTCTATTAGGTATAAGGGTTATAGAATTATTCATTTATTCATTGGCCGTAATAATTTGATCACCCACTGTATTATTATTATGCTTTTGAATTTCTTAAGGGTACGAACGTACAACGTACATGGGCCCAGCATTTTTCCGTCCCTGGCCCGGGTTTTCTCTCGACGGCCCTGCTTATACCGGCAATTGTCTTCGCCAAGTTCTTAGATAGCTTGTTAATTGAGTTGTCAGTTGCCACTACTCCTATCCACTTGAGTTGATAAAAACAAAGCGAACAGTCAACAGAACTACACTTTACAATATTTCAATGTGTCCACCCGCCATTCGGTCAATCGCAATTTTCTGACAAATCATCGGCATTTCCCAATGAGGCTTTTTACAACACATCGCACTAAAAGAAGCCTTTCGTATATGTTTTTGCTTATTTATCCAATAAAAATGTAACTGTGCCTATATTTTAGATAGTTTAAGAGTACACATACGAAACACAAACCTTTTGCAACCCCAGTTTTCCGAAGGTTCCTTTGACTTCAATTGCGATTATCCAAACAATTAAGCAAAACTCTAGCAAATTATAAGAAAGCGTTTCAGATTTATTCAAAAACTCAGAGTCACTTCCTCTCTCTCTCTCTCTATAGAAAAAACCACTCATTGCTCCAATAATTCACCGTCGACCTTTTGCTTCTTCCTTTTCAATTTTCAAATCTCACTCTAATAATTAATTTCCATCAAAAGCAGACGCAGCCAAACCTCATAATCATTAATCTTATCGCCGCCTCCACATCAGCGAAACAAAATCAATGACCGGGAATAATATCCTGTTTTGAAAGAATAACGGCACGTGACCGCTTGCGGTTAATGCGAACCAGAAGTTTGCATTCAATTCTGCTCGAACTCGCGCTAAGTAGTTCCGCGAGCTGTTTGCTTCTCAAGGATCACCCACAGTCACCCGCCTTGATTAAATGCATTGGGTAAACAGTTTTTTTTTTTTTTTTTTTCGATTTCACACTTATCCCATATATTGGAACAACAAGGATTACAATCCACTTAAAAGCGGGCAGACCACCCTCCCTTGAAGCCCTCCAGCACTTGGATGAACTGTAGTATGCGCCGACGTTTCGTAAAAGTTAACATTTCGCTCTACTCCTCCGGCAATGATGCTGGTGGAGGACATTGCCGGGTGGTGGGTGTATATAGAATTATCCTGTACGTGTATACAGTATAACACCCAGTAATAATTCACAAACAGTTTTGGGAACAATTCCCGCCTTTTCTCGTATCTGTCAGGAACAGATTCGTAGGGCCACGGCGACGAAGGATAATTTAACAACGTAGCCTTCGCAGCAGGACAGCATGAAGAGTATATACCAAATTGGAACGTTGAAGGAACCCTGTGCAATGGACGGGAGTGGAAAACTTTTCCATGAAATTTGTATACACACTTGCAAATTCTATTGTCCTGTAATTATTGTGAAGCAAAATATCAAAATTGGTGTGAGTGTGTATGCAGCTCGAGCGCGTCCTGTAATTGTTGTATCAGGAAATCCGTCCGACAAAGTTTTCGGGCAAGCATTTTGTACTTTTATTTTCGTCCGGGCAGGAGGCTTGGGCGCCATGATTTGGTTCGAAAGTAGAAATATCTTCTTTTTTTTCATCAATCTAACTATGAATGTCTGGTGGTGAGTTGATGTGGAGAATATATATGTTTGTATATATGAGGAAACTGCTAGAGATTATTTTACGTCAAACTTCTACTTCAATCCGGGTTTAATCAAAATGGGGGTAAGCCTTTTTTAAAATGAGTGGGGAAGCGACAAGTAACAACGATTCTCTCTTGTTTGGGGGCTACCCTGACAATTTCTTTTTTAAAGTAGCTTAGGCATGAATATGCATTTACAAAAAACAGGGTGTAGGTGCAAAAATATATCCCCTAAATGTTTAAACAGCAAGAGCGAAATTTGGCAAAGCTGCTCTAGGGTTTTTTCCCGACAGGGTTCTCAAAAAATCAACTTGTTAAAAACTCTCACAAAATAATGTTAAGGACGGTTTTTAATTGTGACAGTTGTTTGTTAATTATTCAAGTGAAAGAAGTCAGAGAGAGGAGAGTCTTTTTTGGAAACAGTTGAGACTTCTTTAAAATTCCACAATACGCTGAACTGTTCAGCTGTCAAGCAATGGAGGTTTTTTTTTAAGGTTCCGTAGCCAAATGGCAAAAAACGGAACCCTTATAAATCCGTCATGTCTGTCTGTCTGTCCGTCCTTATCTCACAACCACTTTTCTCCGACATTTATAAACAACTATACTGTTGAAACTTGGTAAGTAGACGTATTCTGTGAGCCGCCTTAAGATTTTACACAAAAATAGAAAAAAAAAAAACAATAAATTTTGGGATTCATACATAGAACCGAAACTCAACAAAATTTTTTTATCAAACCCATATGTGTGGGGTATTTATGGATAGGTCTTCAAAAATGACATTTAGATTTCTAATATCATTTTTTTTTCTAAACTGAATAGTTTGCGCGTGAAACACTTCCAAAGTGGTAAAATGTGTGTCCCCCAGCATGTGTGTTGACAGCAATATATCAGCTGTTAAAATTGCATTTGTTTTTTGGAAAAATCAGAAATGGATATCGACTTGAAAAATGTTTTCTCTGTTGTAGATAGAAATGGAGTATTTTTGGTGATTCGTATAGTTTTCAGATGACGACGAAGACGATGAATATAAAAAGTTCTCCAAAATTACATCCATGGCTGTTTTTGTATTTCTTTATTTTGATTTTCCCGACACGCATTTCCTGTAAAATCAACTTCCTAAAATGACTTAAAATAGCTGCGCAGATTATATTGGTATGCGTTAATCTGTAAAAATATCGATAAAAAAAAAGTTCGTATTCCATTGGGCAAATGTTTTTAGATAAAAACAAAGATTGATTTTTTGTCCTAATGGTAAACAACAATAGACAATTAAATAAAATAAAGTGTGACAAAATTTACTCACCAGTGTACGATCAAGAGAGTGCTCGTCGAAGGAAGTTCACGATGTATTAAATCGAAAACGGTTTGTAGTAACCAACATTTACCAGTTTTGAAGGATATGTCCGCAAATTTTAATCCATTACCATCTGCCAATCTGCCTCTTTGTATATTTTTCCTTCTAATACAATGTCATGATTGATTTCAACTAATACCGTGAGTTTCCTTAAATGTTTCTAATGTTTCTAAATGCGTTTCTGTCGAAAGTATGCCCTTTAGAGCAGTGATCTCAGATTGAGGCGACCAATTTGGCGCTTTTTGAATGAAAACGGGGAAAAATAAAAAATCTCTGTTAAAATTTAATTTCAATGAATGAATTATTCATTTTAAACATAAAGGAAAACAGCTCATCGAACGCCTACGTAAGGATTTGGGCACATCTGAATGCAGGAAACTATTGTACAATATGCATATTGTATATATTTTTATGTGATATGCTTACTTTAAGCTTGTTAATAATTATTATTTTGTTTGATTTGCCACTATTCCCAACGAAGAGTGTACCAGTGTTTTGAAAAAACACAGCGCTTCTTCAAATTCAACTAGTAAACCGAATTGATCAATCACCGTTGCAAGTTGCCAAAAAGCAGCATACCCTGAAGATGCAATTGTGAGCTCCCCTTACTCCTTTGTTCGACTCAGAGCTTTCCCGTATGAATATGCCTTAAATGCTTTCGATGACGTTCATTCAGTACCCACTTATTATACCACCATTATGCGGATATTTTTAAGGACATATTTAATGTTATGGTTCTCTGTAGTCTTAGGCCTGATGTTTGTCATTCTGTGTACCTTCCCCTTATATTTTTGGCGACTGCTAATACTGTTTTGCCATCAGAACCATTGATGTTATTGACATATGCAGCTTTAGGTAGGTCTACGCATACGAAGAGGGTTCCATTTTCGAAGTGTTAGTTACGGCTTAAATGCGCATATTTCGGAGGTGGTGCTCTAACTCGTGGTTTCACAGTAAATTTTTACTAGGCAACTATAAACCGTCAGCTTACGAAATATCTTGAATCACGAAAACTCCTCAATGACCGGCAGTACGGTTTTCGTGGCAACGGGTCCACTGATGATTTGATGACTTATCTCATCGAGAAGTGGAACCAATCTCTCCGTCACTTCGGTGAATCGAAGATTGTTGCGCTCGATATTTCAAAGGCATTTGATAGAGTTTGACATCAAGCTCAAGAAAATTCGTGCTTATGGGATCGATGCGTCTCTTATTCAATGGATTAGAAACTACCTTTCTGGCCGTTCAATTCAAGTTGTTTTGGATGGTTTCAGTTCTGACACCCACCGTATAAATGCTGGTGTTCCCCGAGGCTCCCTCTTGTCTCCGACTCTTTTTCTCATTTTTATAAATGATCTCTTGTCTGCAACTTCTAATCCAATCCATTCCTTCGCTGATGACAGCACTCTCAGCTTTTCAGGAGTCATGTCCCTGCTCTTTGGCTGTAGAACTGGAACGGCAACGTATGTTAAGCTCATTAAATTCCGACCTTGACAGCATTTCAAAATGGGTTTCAGAAAATAGAGTGGACTTTAATGCTTCAAAAACACAATGCTGTCTGCTGTCTCTAGGTTTAGATTTAGATTGTTTGAGGGAGGTGGAATCAAGTTGCCATATCATTGCGGCCACGAGTGCACCTATTGTGATTTCCTCCAATTAGAGCTCGCTCATGATACCGGACTTAGTTATGAATCCTAGTAGATCTTTGAGTGCGCTGTCAGATATGTCCTCTGCCCCAAGGTAAGGTTTACCTAGGTGGTGTTGACGTAATCTGACTAGACATTCACAGAGACACAGTATGTGTTCTGCTTATTCTTCGTCCTCGTTGCATAGTCTGCAAGTGTTGTTTTGTATTATTCCCATAGTCACGAGGTGTTTTTTGACTTGGCAGCTGCCCTGTGAGGAACCCTGTGACTGTATAAATCTGACTCCTTGTTAGGGTTAGGAGTTGTTTTGTTCTTGAACGGGAAGTAGTTGGCATGAACATTTTAGTTTTTCAGCCAGGTTTTAATATGGAATTTAGCGGTGCTAAGGGGTAATCCACAAAATGGTCTTGGCATCATAAAGGTAGATGCTGATCCTTTCCTGGCTAGTAGGTATGTCTGCTATTTCATTGCCTGATGTATCTAAAGCGAAACCCGAATTTAAAGCCATTATCCATGAATGGCACTTGCATTACCGAAACCGAAAGACTTTCTATTCTCGGTATGTGCGTTCATGACAACCTTCGTTGGAATGACCATGTACACGAAGTCGCCAAGAATGCAGCGAAATGTCCAAGATTCCTCAAACGGTGCAAGAAATATTTCACCCCTTCTGATCTGGCTACAATATATGTAAATATAAGGCGTTCATTCGCCCAAAACTTTAGTACAATTCCCACATCTGGTCTGGTGCACCGAAAACTATATTGCACTTACTGGATAGGATCCAAAATCGTGCGTTGAAACTAATCGGAGACACGAATATCGCAGAATCTATTAATTCGATTGAACATCGTAGAAACGTTTCGTCTCTGGTTGTTTTATCGTTTTTTCAACAAACAGTGCTCAAATGAAATTGCCAACTGCATTCCTCCCCTTTCAGAAATTCAACCGCAATACTCGCCATGCTAGGAATGCCCATCAGTTTACCATTCAGCCTATCTTCGGACGTACTATGAAATACAGGGACTCGTTCATAAGCCGTACAACGCGAATGTGGAATGCCTTTCCCAGCTCTCTTTCCTCCCCAACCGGATCAAATTTACAGACATTTAAGACCAATGTGCATCGGTATCTCCTATCTTCTCTATCCCAATTTCCTTAATGCCCGCGCTGTGTAAATCACATTACACTATAAGAGTAGTCACCTCTTTAGCGCGTGTTAGTTATAAAAAAAAAACTTTATTTTGGTCAGTTGAAAAGGTTTTTAATGTCATGTTTTATCGAGTGCACTATTTTGGAACTCCGACTCCGAACTTTCCACTCCCCGCTATTTATTCATGCTTACTATGCCGCATCTGTGGTGCATGGAATTAATTTCATTCATTTATTATGAAACCAAACTATTGACTTTTAAACTGGATTCTCCTTTGGAATACTCCTTTATCCATGACATTGTCGATTATTTTTCGCAACTATTTTCACTGTGATAGGAGTTTCCCCTTCACTAGGAAAGCTGTTTCAAGTTCTGCGAAGACCACCGGTCTGATTATGCTGGCTTCCCTTAGAACCAAGTTGGGATCATATCGAATCCGGAGGCTTTCATGATATTCTATTCTGTTTCAATCCAGTTTTGAAAATACTGTCCTTATAGCTCCAAACACGTCAGAGTAGCTCAAGTTAGATATAAAATTTTTACTGTTGTTGTAATTTTGGATTTAGCTGGGTCATCGGCTGCCCGCACTGTTTTGTCGGAACACATGTTTGACTGTTGATTCTTGTCCATCTTTTTGTACGTCAGATCACTGTAGCTACCATATGAAATTTGCTCGAAATCGTTGCTTAAAAGTCAAGCGAGGCAATTGCAAAAACGCAGTACGCAGTGGTACAAAAGTTAAACACAAAGCGTGCAGTCAGTTTCAGTTGCAGCACTGGGGGTTTTTAATTTTCATACAACACCCGCAATCAAAATGTGCCGTAGAAATGACACCCGAACGTGGAAGTTGTTATATAAAGTAAGTGAATATTCGGAAATATATTTTGCAGCTACCATTTAAAAAATTATAAATGAAGCTACCATTTATTTCCTATAAATAAACAAATCCAATACTGCTGCAAGCAACCATCCCTGCATTATAAGTCCGCCACTACTTTAGATACATATATATCCCCATTCCTCACCTCACTCCCAAATTTAATTAAATGCATTTGAATATCACACATTTCGTGCAAGACACCGGAACTTATTTCGCATCCCCTACCCAGCATTCCAATTATATAAAGCCACTGGGAAAACTTTTTCAATTAACATTCACATTCCAACCCAACTTTTCCTCTTGAGAAAGTCGAGAATAAAAATTCACAAATTAAAGTATTTAACACAAAGAAATATGAAAGAAAAAAAAAAAAAAAAAACTGTCCATTCTTCGCCGGCAAATTCTATGGGTGACAAAATGTAAATTGAATAATCATAGGAACAATAGAGTTGAGATAATTCAATTAATAGACACGCCAGAGAACTCGGAAAGTATCTGTTCCGACTTCCTTCTGGTTGAGTATCCGTTGCCCGATGTGTGTTTGTGACAAATATGCGCATTCATTCAGTCGCCTTTGTCCCTGCACACTGACACTGGTATAACCATTGGCTTGTATAAAATTTGCGTAACAAATTCCATTCACAGAGTTGTGTCACAATTCAATCCATCATCGGGGAATCATTAACACAAAAATTAGGAATCGATTTGCAGCTATTGCGATGGTTTTGATCAATTGTCCTCAATCGGGGAATGATGATAGTGAGAGGCAATGGGCATGAGGCGAAAGGTAAAAAACTTGTCACATTGGTCACGCATGCCCTGTGAATGGGATGAATCAAATCAATCAAATTGTTAATTGTGTTGAAAGGTTTGGGGATGATCCCTTTGAAAGCTGATGGGAATATCTTCAGGAGCGTGGTAATTCATACTACTGTCTCTCATTTCTCATACTAATGATGTCATTGCTCGTGCTCATACCTCTCAAACTGGTAACTACATCGCGCTAACAGTTGTTCTTGTTTCTATTTCCAGGTGAAAATATGGTTTCAAAATCGCCGCATGAAGTGGAGAAACTCCAAGGAGCGGGAGCTGCTCGCCAACGGCGGCTCGCGTGACCAGACCCTACCAAACAAGAACAATCCCAATCCGGATCTGTCGGACGCCAAATGTGATCGAGCGTCGTCAGTCTCGCCACCGCCACTGTCGCCGGATAACCATTCTCCCGGTTCGCAACAGCAGCCACAGCCGAATGCTGGAGTCGAGGCAATACCGTCTCCACCCCTGCTATGCAGTGCGTCGGGAAAATTCCCGCAGAATATGCAACTCACTCCGCCTCCCCTTGCCAAAGTGCAGATCATGGACCATGATCAATCACCCGCTGTTGCCGCCTCTGCCGCTGCTGCAGTTGCCGTATGTGACTTTCAGGCGAAATTCAATGCGGAGATGCAAAAACATCTCTCAATGGACAGGAAATTCAAATTCGAACCCAATGAGGCCCAGCAGCAGCAGCAGCAGCAGCAACATCAACAACAACAGCAACAGAGGCAGCGAATGATCAGTGATCTGTATGAGGGTGCTAACCGGGACAATGCCTTAGGTCTGAATCAGCACTTTCAGAATACGGAATTCATGAAGATGTACTACGATGACTACGACTCGAATTCGGACAGTGACGAGGAGATCAGTGTGACGTGACGGAATTGAATTGAATTGCATATTTGACACAGAATAGTGATCAGCCATTTTGTAAATAGTAAACCAAGCTTAGTTCTAGACGAGATTCCGATGCGGATCTTGAGTTTTTTTCAACTTATTCGTTCGTGCTTTGGGAACGAGCTCACTCTTGGAATTTTAAACGCAGCGAATGTATAGTTTTAGTTTTGTTTTGGTTATGTCCCCCTTGTAATTTATTTATTATTATGTTACCTGTAAGTAAATTTAAGTGAATTATTGTAATATTTATTGATAACAGGAATTTAAAAGAAAAGAAAAATAAAATTTACCCAAGTGTATCACACATTAAATGGTCGGCGGTTTTCTCCTTCAGCGAATTTCCTTGGATGGAAATGTCATACTTTTTTTCGCTTTAAAAACAGTGGCGAAAGATACCTTTATTAACCTCTAGAACTCCTGGTTCATAAGCTGAGTTATCTTGTAATAAAACTTTAAAATTTCAAAATTATGACGCTTAATTGAATGAGCGCCATCTTAGCTCGAACAACTTAAGCTGGATCTTAGGTTTGTGTACGGGGTTTGATCGTGGTGAAATGTGAAATGTACCATTATGGTTCGAAACTGAGAACATCGCATTTTTTATTGCTTCATTGCGAGTCAACGCTAAATACTTTGAAAACCATTTAAAGTTTTAGTGAAACGATTGGGTTTAACTACCGCCTGTCGTAAGTAAGGCCCTAGTTATAGCGGGTGATTTTTTAAGAGGCTTAGAACTTTTTAAAAAAAAAAAACACAAAAAATTCGAAAAAATGAATGAAATATTTATTTGAATCGATAGTTTGAACCTTGCAATTTAATGTTTAAAGATAATTTCATGCAAATGTTGACCGCGGCTGCGTCTCAGGTAGTCCATCCGCTGAGTCCAATTTTGGCATACTCTTTCACACATATCGGCCGGTATCTCACGAATGAATGCATGGATGTTGGCTTCCAGTGCGTCAATCGAAGCGGGCTTGTCCCTATACACATTAGCCTTGACATACCCCCACAAAAAATAATCTAATGGTGTCAAATCGCACGATCTAGGCGGCCAATTGACCGGCCCGAAACGTGAAATTAACTGTTCACCAAACTCGCCTCGCAATTGCGCCATTGTTTCGCGTGCTGTGTGGCATGTGGCACCGTCTTGTTGAAACCACATATCATGCAAGTCAAGAACTTCCATTTCGGGCAAAAAAAAGTTTGTTATCATCGCTCGGTAGCGTTCACCATTGACAGTAACGCTGCGATTCGCATCATCTTTGAAGAAATATGGCCCAATAATGCCGCCGGCCCATAAACCGCACCAAACAGTGGCTTTTTCGGGATGCATTGGTAGCTGTTGCAATGCTTCTGGCTGATCTTCACTCCAAAGGCGGCAATTTTGCTTATTTACGTACCCATTCAACCAAAAATGAGCCTCATCGCTGAACACAATTTTTCGATAAAAAAGCGGATCCTCGGCCAGCTTTCCAAGAGCCCATTCACCAAAAATTCGGCGTTGTGGTAGGTCGGCTGGCTTTAGTTCTTGCACAAGCTGTATCTTAAAAGGCTTTACGCACAAATCCTTCCGAAGATTTTCCACGTAGTGCTGTAACAAAGGCCTAACTGCTGGGAACGGCGCCGAATCGACATTTCGCGGTCTTCTGTCACACTAGCTGATACGGCCGCAATATTTTCTTCACTACGCACAGTACGTAAACGTGTTGGTGGTTTAATGTCCAACAAAGTAAATTTGGTGCGAAATTTGGTCACAATCTTCCGAATAGACTGCTCAGAAGGTCGAGAATGCCGATCATAAAATGGAAGCAGCGCGCGATGAACATTTCGAACCGAGCACGAATTTTGATAGTAAAATTCAATAATTTGCAAGCGTTGTTCATTTGTAAGACGATCCATGGTTAAATTGCAAACCAAACTGAAGCTGTTTGACAGTGACACAAGGTACTAAACACACGTCAGCTGTCAAAACCAGTGTTGCCAAAACCAAACCAGCTAAAAAATCACCCGTTATAATACATTTTCTTTTGCTTTTCCTTTATTAAATCTATGTTCAGACAATCTGACAATACTGTAAGGTCTACAACTGATCTAGCAATGAGCTGCAAATGGCCTGACAAAAGCGAGCTACCTTACAATACCAAATTGCCAGTTCGCACGGCTGCCAGGTTTTGTCCCAAGGTCTGACAATTTCATTTGCAGATGGTTTGCCTGCAAATAATAATTTGTCTAACAAATTAAAAATTGTTTTTCCATTCGGTGCTGAAGTCTTAAGCAAAAGAACAAACAAATTTAAATGGAAAAAAAATATGCAATTGCCATTGTTGTGGCCGCGTACATATTTGAGACCAGCGGCGGCCCTCCGACAGCAGGAGGGACCGCAAAATTGCTCTTGCAACTGAGAGCTGAGGAGCAAAAACTGTATCGCAATTTGCGTATGGATTCCAAATTCCAAATTCCATATCCAAAAGCTTTCAGATTCGAAATATGAATGAAAAAGAAAATAAATAGCATCTCATCCACCTTGCTAACGAAAAATTAAAAGACGGAATAAATATAAGACAAAAAGCATTTAAAAAGGATCATTAACATATCCAGATACTTTTACAAGAACCATAAAACGGAAAATACAAAATATAAATATTTCCAGAAAGGGTTATAAAATTTTCTAGATCTTTTTCGTTGTTATATCGACTTCCTCGTCCACGTACATACTTGAAATTATTTAATTCACACATTCAACACCAATTTAAAGAAAAATGCAAAGAAAATAACACCGAAACTTCGTTTTGTTCGTTCAAATTATGAAAAATATTTGTCTACAAATGAAAAATTTGAAGATGTCGTAACCACAGCACATCTACCAATAGCAAATGAGTCTGCAAATGTCCTAAACGACTGGCAGTGGTTTGACAATGATAAAATTGGGTGTTCATGTTCAGACGATTGGCAGATACCTGCCAATTTCGTTCCAAAAATATTATATTAATATTTTCAGTCAATTCCACAAAAAAAAAAAACACCAATCATTCCACCGAAATATTTAATTTCTAAGGAATTTTTTTCCTCATGGAATCCAGTTCAGGTTTGTTGTATGTAATTGCTTTCGTAGGGACAAATTTTACTGACAGATTTTTTTGTTCGACCGCGTCTAAACGCAAAGAAACGTATTTCCATACTTTTCCAAATTTTCCGGATGCATTTTACGTATGGGAGCGTTGCCATAAGTGCAGTTATGTCTGAATTTTGCAGGTTTTCAACCTAGTTGCAGACTTTTAAAAAGGAGAACTCTGCGCTTCAGATTTTGTCTATATCCGCAATAATAGAGTAAAGTGGGGTAATGTGGACGACTCGGCTAATATGGACCACCAGCTTTGCTCACCTCTCACAAATGCAATTTGAGGTGAGTATTGCTTACGCTTGTCCATGACCTCCTTAAACTTATCTTAGGGTAATTCCAGCAGTCAGAAGGAATTCATCTCTGAGCTGAGCTGTGATAACTAAGAGAAAATCGAAGGCAGTCTTCATTTTTTTTTTTTTTTTTTTTTTTTTTTCGTAAGTGTTTTTCCTTAGATAAATATCTGTTTTTTATCCATTCCTTTTATAAATATAAAAGTGAAATAGTGTAAAGTTCGCATTAGTAAAGTTATTGTAACAAATCACGTTTTGTTGCAACGTAGTTTTCTTTTAAAAAAACGTGTTGCGGGTAATATGGACCACGATAGGGGAGGGTTTGGACTTATTACATATTACCTGCCGTTTTATTAAAAGGCCTCTGAAATTGAATTTTTTCTCCGTAAGGCCATGAATTCAAGAAAAGAAAAACGCAAGTCACGGAATCCGGATGGCTTAAAAAGCGCTATTAAAATGGTGAGGACGTTCGTGTGGCTATTTATAAGCTTCAAAATTATATGTACCTATGTATCAAAAACTAGCATCCGCTTCCCACATAATACACACTGCCGCAACGGAAACACTCACTCATTTCCTTTGCGCCAGTCCAGCACTAGCTAGGGCCAGACAGCGATCCTTTGGTAAGCCCTTTTTGGACTCCCTTGAGGAGGTCTCGAAACGTAGAATTGGGGAACTAATAACCTTTTTGAATTCCACAGGCTGGATCTAAACTCTCCTATTCGACAATCTTAAACAACCAGGTCAAATGAGTTGTGGTAACAAAACGGCACATAGTGCTACTTGGGTTTTTAAATTAAACCGCCACAGCAGCTACCTACCTACCATAACAATGCAGTTGTATAAGCATTTCTTAGCTGGCCTATAACTTTATACTTCAATATTGAAGGCTGCTGGAAAATTTACAAAAAGTCAAAAAGAGAAGTAAAATTTAGTAATTTCGTAAAATCCACATTTCATTTTCCACGGAAATCCCTTGACATTTTCAAAAACAAACTCTTTCTGTATTATAAATTAAATTATCATTTATTTTGTTGCTTCTTACGTAACTAGCATAGCTAATTGTCATCTTCTCATTACACACTGATTCTGATTTTGAAATACTGGTGGTCTCATTGAAGTGTTGCATTAAATATTAATAAGTTTTTTTTGTACAATTTCCAATTCTCTTCCCTTCAAAGCGACAACAAAGGAACTCTTAAATTATACATATAAAATGTCCCTGTAGCATTCGCAAAAACATCCTCAACAGATGTTTCATATTTTTTTCTTATAGCATTAGATGGGTGATGCATTAAATCACTGTTATTGAGTTATTTCACATACCTTCTATATGGGTATGGGTGCCTTAAATTAATTGACTTTTTTGTTTGTTTGGTATATCCTTAAAAAAGTAAAATTTCCTCATCTAGACAAAAAATTAAATAAACACATGTACATAAATAAAATAATAATTATCTAATAGTTAACACTGGAACATCTGCACTGCTCTATTCATCGTCTATCCGCACGGCTGGATTCTCGCATCCGATTTTTGGCGATTGCACAATGTGCGGATCGACAACGAAATGCGATGACATGTTGCTGTCATTGTTGTTGTAGGTGCTGATTTGGTCAATGGTCGGCTTGTCGGTTATTTGTAGAACGCGTTTCTCTTGTATCACATTAATGATGACAGAGATAACTAGGCCCAGGATCACAGTTAGGAGTGTTCCAATCATGGAGTACCACATGTAGCTGATTCGGAAAATTGGCCACGATCTGTTAAATAGAGAGAGAAATTTTTGAAAATTACTAAAAATCGAATGAGAATTTTTTGTCAACTTACGTGAGTCCAGTTCTTTCTGTTACAACTGCAGGAACTTCGGACATAGTTGTGTTGACGTAGCAACTGCATTCTGTCGTTACCAGTGGTAATGGATCTGGGTCGACATTAGCGATTTGTGCAATTACGCCAACGAATACGACTAGGACGAGGGAAATTATTCCACCATAGAATGCACCCTGGGAAATAGAAATCAGTGGAAAAGGTACATAAGTTAGGGATGTTGAGAAATTGAAAGACTGTGCGGTTGGGTGACACTCACCCTTGTGTTGGCCTGCTTGAAGACGATTCCGAGAAGGAACAGACCCAATGTAACGCCACCAATAAGCCCGTTCAGTGTCAATGTGGCCTGTAGTACACCGCCCAGTTTCTCGACAATGAACACCAAGCCGAATGACAGTAAACCGTATCTGGGAAGATGTAATTCAAATCACAATAAGTATGTTGTTGTCGAAATTGGGACATGGGTGTTAATATGGGGTATTTATTAAGTCGAACAAGTCGACTTGCTTCCTGCTAAGAGGGCAGCATTTTTGGAGAACTTTTTTTTTGTAAATATTTTTATTTTACGTTATAATTCTGTTTGTTTTGTATGCCAAGATTGGTAAGGAACTCTTTGGGGAACCGACAAAGAATAATCGAACGGATCTGAGAAAATAAAGTCAAGTAGTAAACCATTTTCGAACACCATCCTATACGATTAGGTCGCAACCTTCCGTCCTTAAGAACAGTTCCCTACCTATGAATGAGTTTATTTGTCTCGTAGACGAGTTGTTTGGATATGAAACGGCTGTGGTTGAGATGTCCATATCAATATCGCCACATAATCGCATTTAAACGTAGGCGCAGTGGTGAGTATGTTGGTCTTCTAAGCGCAAAACCCAAATACCAACTTAGGGTTTTTTCCAGTGCGCCACCTTTCGCGAACGTCTGACAGACATCAGAGAGCATAACTGTCTTGAAAGAGTTTCTCAATTAGCCGTTTGGAATCGGCATAAAATTGTAGATACCTTGCATTTGTTCCAAAAATTAAAAACTCACAAAAACGAATGTTTGTGAGAAGCTAGGCCTAGGGTCCCTCCGGACCTGTTGCGCAAACTATATATTTATTTATTTACTTTAATTGCATTTAGACAATGCCAACCTCAATAGATCTACAACCCTCATAGATAAGCCAATGAAGCTGAAATTTTATGAATCAACAACCAAATGACGTCCGCTTAGATAAGACACAATCAACTTGGCTATCTCAAACTCACAGTTCGCTGAACCACTGAAGGCTTTCTAGAATCTAGATCATAGATTAGATAAAAAAAAACTTCCAACTTACCCCAATGACATCCACTTGGCATACAAGGCGCCCTTATCGGGCGAAATTTTAATATTAAGGCCGTTCACAAGTAGATCTTCACACGTAACAGCTGATAGTGAGTTCAGTGCCGATGCTACCGTTCTAAATAGAATAGAAATAATCACACTTAAGTCTCCGAAAGTTAGAAATAAACTTAGTCAAACCTACCCCAAACTAGCGGCAAAAATTCCAGACACAAATATTCCGGCAATCGTGTAGATATTCTCATACACATTCATAATGTAGTACGGCAGCAACTGATCAGTGGCGGTGATCTGACCAGCTGTCATTGGATCGCAGCCAGCATAGTGCGTGTAGACCATAAGGCCGGTGTAGAAGTTCAACAGGAAGAAAACAACAAGACCTGTAAATTCAAAACAAATAAGTTAGAGTTTAACAAATTTGACAGTGACATCTTACCAAGGATAGCGAAACCAAGTGCAATCCTGGCCAACCGTAGGGACTTTAGCGACATGCACTTCTGAACAGAGGCTTGATTTGTGCAGAACAGAGACGTCCAGTAGAAGAATCCGCCAATGACCACCGAGAAGACTGTGTGTCGGGTTGTGGGGTTGAATGAGAAGCTGTCGAGGAAAAGTCAGTAAAGCGAGTTCTGTCAAATGGCAAGAGTTGTTTAGACTTACTTGAAAAACTCGAGGCGTTCCCCTTTGGCTGCAGTGTCAAAAATTGTGACCGCACTCCCTGTGTAAAAGCATCCAAGGATGACGACGAGCACCAGTGAGAAAGCCAGCACTGCAGCTTGGAATGTGTCGACAATGACGACAGCCTTCATGCCGCCTTGTGAGGAATAAAATATGCACACAAGGTAGATGAGCACAACTGCGATTGTCGTGTTTAAGCCCGTTGCTTTGGATAAAGCTATTGCCGGAGCCAGGACAGCCACGGCGGTGTAGAAGCACATCTGTGGGAAGGGAGGAGTTGTAAAAAATAATAGATTATAGCAAATGGCGGATCAGCTCACCTGAATTATGTACAGTATCGCTCCTAGGACTCGAATTTCCTTTCCAAATCGAATGCCCAAATACTCATAGCAACTGGTGAGCTCCATTTTGAAGTAGATCGGGTAGAAGATCTTCACAGCCACGGGAATGACCAAAAGCATAGGGATTACTGTCGAAAGGATATAGTTATAGGGGCGATTTTAAGATTATATTACATTCACCTACCAATCAGGACGAATTGCGTTCCCTGGAAGTACATCTCCGAGGGATTGCCGAGCAGCTCAATGGCGGTAATGAAACTCGTTGTCAAACTTAGGGTCACTGGAAAAATGGTCATCTCTGAGCCCAGAAGGAACTCATTCGATGAGGAACCAGACTTCTTGAAGAATCCATAAAAAGCACCTTAAGGAAAAAAAAAAAAAAAATCAACATCCTGTTGGATTGTTCGAGTCTCATCCTTACCAATTCCCAGAGATACGACCAGCATCAGAATAAGTACCGCATAGTCATAGCCAGAGAAACCGGGCTTGTGTGAGGGATCGTTGCATTGTTCCTTGTCAACAGTTTCACTTGCGTTATCAAGCAGTGTCCTTAGGAAACTGTTTTCGTTGGTTTCAATCGTTGCAGAGATAGGAGTTATAATCTCAGCGTAGTCTGTTACCTTAAGTATACTGTTGTCGAAATCTTTTTCAATTGGCACAGAGGTGGCGTAAAAAGCATGTAGCAACAGAATAGTTGCCGTGATGAGGACGATTCTTGTGGGAGGGGACATTTTGTATGTGTTTTCGCTTGCAGTTTATAGTATCGTTCGGTCTTATGACTTGGTTTCGTTTTCGTGGGCTGAGAGTTTCGGTTTTTTTATTCAAACGGTAGAGCGAATTATTCACATTTCCGAATTTATCACAAGCAGTTTTAAAATTATAAAGGATGGTTTGATCTAAAACCTGTAAGGAAAAATCGGAAGGATTTCGGGTTAGAGTTTTGCACCAGAAGCATTTGAAAGTTTCTTTTATACTCAAATTGTAATAGAGCTAAATATATGAAGCTGGAAATTATGCAAACTTTAAGGAAGGACATACCTTAACCAAGCCTACAAATTTAAGACTGCATACCGCCCTAAAAGGCATGCAACTAATTAAAGGAAAAACAACTAATCGGAGAGAACCTGGAGAAAGTTTCGTGCGACCCAGTCATGCACTTCATTGTTTTATTTTCAATTATGTGGGGGTTAGGTTTAGGTCTGAACTGATCGGCAGGACCGATTTATTCAGTTGGCGATCAGAAAACGCCAGCCAAAATGGTTGATATCCGAATGACAGATAGGTAATACACTTTTTGAAGTTGTTCGCTTGCCGATTTCTTAATCATCTCTTGTAAAATGATGCTGTCCAAAACCAGGTGCGGATCAAGAACATGGAACAACTTCGGACGCCATCTATGCGCCAAAAATTTAGCAAACATATGCCACATGAGTCGTGGTAATTGACCGTCAAATTCTGCGACCAATTATTCATGGTTTTTGAAAAGTGTATATCGATTCATGGTCGATCTAAGACACTTCCGTTTGTTTCACAAATGTCAAAGTTTCCATGACATAAGAGGTCTGTTCCTTTACTTTTGTAGTAAGAATGGAAAAGACTGCCAAAATGGCAGTGGTGGGAATAAATTCTCTCACAGAGAGAGACATTTACGAAAAAGTCAGGGAACGCCTTTGCAGTAATCTGTGAAAAATGACGGATAGATACATAATTCAAAAATTCAAAAAGTGGTACGAAAAGTCGTTAAAATGGACATTATCGAACTTTTTGGAAAAAGCAACCCTGCATTAAGAATGCATGGAGCCATGGAGGAGATTGTTCCTTTTTAGTTTTTACACCAAGGAAGAACTTCGTCGCCACTTTCGAAAAGAAGGAGAACATTCAATTTTATTTTGCCGTTGTTGATACCATTTTTATACGCAAAATGGACAACAAATATCAAATCAGCTGTTAAATGGGGTGACTGACAGCTTTTCCAATTCTTAAACCAAGAAATTTGTTGAGTAAAAATTCGTAAAATTCTCTGTAAAGGGGTAATAACTTGCTCTCTCGATGATGCTCTCTTTTACGAGTTTTTCCAGTTAAGGAACGGCACTGAGCAAAAATTCGTAAGAATTAGTAAAAATTCGTAAGATTTAAAAGTAAAGGAACAGACCTAAGATGATATATTAATATTATATTTTATTATTAACCTAAAGGACTATTCACATGAGAGCGAGCGAACGAATTGCTGAAATGCGAACAAATCAATTTTGATGCATTTATAAACAGAAAATTAAGCATTTTACTATTTCAAGTGGAGGATATTTAACTATCCCATCAACATGTATTAAGAAAACAAATTAATAAACAGTTTAAATAACGAAATTTAAAATTCCAAACTTTTTGTCGCGAACGAATACACCCTTGACGCGAATTGTCAAAGTTTGCTCACAATCCACATCATTCAATTCGCGTTCCACAAACTAGCGAATAAAACATTCGTTCGAACTTAACCTCAAACTTGAAATGTCATTAGCTTTTTTTGTACATATTTCTTTTTGTGGT
Organism: Cheilosia urbana; assembly: GCA_946477585.1. Classification (NCBI taxonomy): domain Eukaryota; kingdom Metazoa; phylum Arthropoda; class Insecta; order Diptera; family Syrphidae; genus Cheilosia; species Cheilosia urbana. The sequence goes on from OX297855.1 coordinate 13,522,436, forward strand.
GTTGTTTTGTTTTGGTCCGAAAGGAAAGTAAAGGAAATATGACTGAATCAACAAATAAAAAGGTAAATATGTTATTAAACAAAATGAAAACGTGCTTATTATAATTATATATATATTATCTTTATTCAGGTATTTGACGAGAAACTGATTATAGAAGTTGAAGCCCACCCTATTGTTTACAACAAATCCCTCAAATTGTATGCGGATCGGTACAAAAAGGAAGAAGCATGGCGAGATATATTGTGCATTTTAAATGTTGATGGTAAGTTTTTTATGCATACATTAACTAAATTCAAATATACCAATTCTAATATACATTTCAGTACAAATATGCAAGGATAGATGAAAAAATTTGATTCCAAGTGGAAGTAGTGGCTCTACAAAAAAAAAATGGATATTCTACGAAGTCATGGGATTTTTAATCCCGTTTATTGAAGTTGCACGGTAATAAACTTTAATGCAAACTTTGTTATAGTCTGATACTATCTCTAATATTGTATTTGCTTTCTTTTCCCTATTTCATTCAGGACTGTTGGCAATTTTCAATACGAAAAAGAAAACAACGATGTACTAAATTGTACAGAGGAATATGAGGATCTAATAGATAAGTGAGACACCACTTACACCTCCTTCATATTCTGGAGCAAATGACGAATCCTATATCGAACCTGCACCTACGAAAAAAAAAGAGGATAAAGGAACGACGACACTGAGTGTGACAAATTTTTGGCAGCATTGTTGCAAATAAATGCCCCTCCAGATTCGCCACCGCTGAAAAAAATCTTTTACTCTCTGGCATCCCGAGCCAGCTCCTAGAGTACGTGCATTAATTGCTGTGTTTTAAATTTTTTCCACCACAAATAGGCCAACAATATTTTTTTTTTTTCCTCAATAAAATGCGACTACCTCCCATTTTCGGTTTTTTTTTTTCTTTAAAAAAATAGAGACAAATGACGGCGACTGTCATTGGATTCGCGGGTATCTGCGACCAAATAAAATGTATCATGTGAATGGACTGTCAAAACTTGCGAATATTCGTTCGTTCGTAGGTAGTTGGTCGCTCTCATGTGAATAGTCCTTAACATCTTGATTTGAAAACTGCGCCAACCTTGTATAACTTATCAAACTTGGGTATTTATTAAACAGAAATATTTAAAATGATATTTTGACATTGGAATCTCAAGAGGAGCTGACAAAAGGGCTGAGGAAACTTTACAAGCCTGAGGGCATGAGAATTTGTCGAAAAAGCAAGAAGTTTCTAGGTTTTCGAAATGTTTTCGTTTTGTTTTGATTATAGACTTAGGTATCATTAGCCAGGGGAACATCAACTGTTATACGTACATCATCCTTCTGTTGGTTGAAAATAGTCCATTTCATTCCAAAAGTGCCTATTAATCCCCCCGATTGGCATCATGCTAATAACGCAGAACCAAACAAAGAGATTCCTCTACATTAATGCAGTGAGAGCGATAATGTATTCCATTCATCTAATGCCAATTCAAAGTGAGACTGCCTCAAAAGTTTGCCACTAACCAATTATTCAGTGGCGTAGCGTGGGTTGGAGCCGCCCGGGGCAGACCCAATTTATGCCGCCCCCATAATTTTTTCACACACTAAAAAAAATACCCTTGTTAACTTGGTAAAAGTTCTGGAATCAAATAACGGTACTTTTGAAATTTCGAAATAGCTCGAAAACAAAAATTCATTTCTATGTCAATATGGTTATTTCTACCTGAATAGAGGGCTCAGTTTTTGTCTGTATTATCGTAGGGTTACCATTATTTTGCAAAATTCATTCGACTTTGCATTGTTTGCCTTTAGTAGTTAAATATTTCCTTTATTTCGCAATCCTGAATTTTAAATTCGGTTTTTTATTCCTTAAATCTTCAATTTTTCTTTCGTATTTTTTTGAAATGATTTTTGTTCATTTCGCAAAAATCATTTGGCAGTTTGTTGATGTTATTGTCAAGTAAATTTTCAACGAAATATCGTTTCGACGTTTTACTATTTCCCAGATTGATCATTTCGCCACCCCGGCGAAACGTCAATTTTCCCAACAATTTAAGCGAAACGTACCATACCCATTATCGTACAATAGATTTTTTATACAAATAGATACAATTTTTTTTTTTTTTTTAAGAAAATGCGATAACGGTTTTGACCAGAATGAGTAGTTAGAGTTACAGTAAAATTTATGTTTCCAAAATTATTGTAGCCTTAATTTTAAATTCGAATCACCGGAAACGCTAATTTTAAAAACTGCTTATATCTCGAAAGTGTAGGCGCAGTGGCTTAGTGGTTAGTGTGTTGGACTACTAAGCGAGGGGTCGAGGTTTGAATCCCGCAAAAAAACCCAAATTCCAACTTAGAGTTTTTTTCCACTGTCCCACCTCTCGCGAGCGTCTGACAAACATCCGAGAGTATAACTGACTTTGAAAGAGATTCTCAATTAGCCGTTTGGAATCGGCATTAAATTGAAGATCCCTTCCATTCTTTCTATAAATGAAAAAAACTCACATAAAATGAATGGTTGTGAGAAGCTAGGCATAGGGTCTCTCACATGGATCGTTACACAATCAGAAAATCCCACTTCGTTTACACCCCCACACACGTCAATCGGGATATTCAGTTTATAACGTCTAATGCAAATTCAAGAACAAATCTCTGAATTCTTAGATACACTCGTACATATAATGTAAGGATATCGATCTATCACCAACACTACTTGCAATCAAAAAACAGAATCTTCTACTACGCCTGTCTTCCTAATCAAACAGCTTGTAAACTGTAAGGGCTTATAAATTAGTACAGTAGGCGCTTGCAGCCCTCTAACCAGAACTTGCCAAAATGATATTAATAAATACTGTGGTAAATCAGGCACTTAGTGAATCAGGCACTTAGTGATTTAAGTGATATATATTGTTTTGGTAGGGGAGACTGGGTGCGGTTGAAACAATTTCGCTTATACCGTCCATACCATTGCCGTTTATAAGCTATGCGGTGATCAAGTTATGTGAAATGTAGGAGCATGGTTCTATGTATAAATGTAAAGTGTTTTTTAAGTATTCGGTGTGATATTTTGCGTAGTACATCATATTAAAACAAAAATGAAAATTTGTTTCAACCGTACCCATACCAGGGTCGGTTGAAACAGTTGTTGGGGTCAGTTGAAACATAAACACAATCTTCCATTGTTACATATTTAATTAACTTTTATTATAAATAATAGTTTTGTTTGACAATATTCATCACGTCATTGTTTTATATAGAAATAAAAAAAATAAACAGTATTTCTAAGCAACAAAAAATTAAAGAAAAAAAAAGAAAAAAAAATCGTATTCATTAAATTAATTGAAAATAAACAAAAGGAACATTACTTTAATTTCGATAATACAATCGATAAAATTCAGTTGTCGTAATATTCCGAATCACAATTGTGCCAAACATAACTATTGCAACCTTCTGTGCACTCTTTGTGAGCCCACATTTTACTGGTGACACATTTGTATCCAACTTTTACTAGATCTGCTCCCTGAATACGTTGACAAGCAGACAAGGCAATAAAACTCCTCTTCTTCTGAATAAAAAAATAGTAATAGAGCACTGGAATGCTGCATTATTATTATTTTTTTTTTACTTTCGTAACTTTTATTTTCTTTTTTACACCTTCCAACCATTTCTTAGCTTGGTTAGCTGGTTTGTTTCAGTCTTGCTTCATGAACCTTTTTTATTTGTTCTTTCTCTGGTGTATCGGTATTTATTGTAGACTTTCTGGTTCTTCTAATTTCGTTAAAATATTATATAGGAATAACAAAATAATTAAAGACATTGTTTCAACCGTCCCCCGAAAAATTTTTTCAACCGTCCCCAACCCCCCCTTTAAGTAAAAAAAATCTATAAAGTAACGAAAACAACACTGACACGTTTAAACTAATCATCATGATCTACTCTAGACTCCTTACTGCATACAAAAAAAATACGCACAGCAATCTCGCATGGATAGAAACCCCAGTAAAATGAAAAATAACCAAACGAAAATACTTACTTTTGGTAGTCTAAATAGAACATAAGCTCTCACTCACAACTGAACCGCCGAATGAACGATGTATTACTGCTATTCGTCTACGGACTTGTTTTTGCTTCATTCACCCCTAATACTCATAGACGCTGCGCGTATGGCTCACGAGATATTCGTGTTGTTTCAACCGTCCTGTGTTTCAACCGTACCCAGTCTCCCCTACTAAATAAGTGAATAATTAGAAATTGTGAATAAAGTGATTTTATTAGAAAAGTTGAACAGAATAGTGTTTTATCTTTTCGAATCCCAGCCTGAATGAAACAATACATATAAATTATTTATTTAAAAAAAAAGAGCTGCTCCAAATTGCCGCCCCTAGCAATGTGCCGCCCGGGGCCTGTGCCCCCCTTGCCCCCCCCTTGCTACGCCACTGCAATTATTTCCAGATTGAACCTCCAACCTGTGATATTTCTCTTCTCACCTGAGCGTATAAGATTATTAACCACTTTGTTGTCATTTCTTTTATTCGAAGAATTGCTGCATTGGTGGTTTGGGTCGGTTTGATCCGGCTTTCGGCATATTTTTTCAGGTAAGCTCTCAAAATTTGGCTGTTTCGCGTTTTATTTATTCAGATAGTAATCAGACAACGCAAAGTTAACACGCTTGTGGAGCGGTTGCACTTGAATGGGAACACAATAGTTTCGAATATTTTCGGTACATTAATTGGCAAGCCGAGAGAACACAGATCTTGAGTTTGTGCCGGAGAAACAGGTGCAGGTAGTTCAGTTGAAAGTAACAAGGTGAATAGTTGACATCGTTCAACTCGGTTAATAGTGTTAAGTGTTGGATGTGAGATGTTTGTCAGCATCTTTGTGAATCGAATGATAAAGTTTGTGTCCTCAAAACGGATATCCATTGGAATATTAAAAACAGTGACTGACATCCAGTGAGAAGTGCGTGAAAAAATAAATTCCGAAAAATAGCCACACAACAAAAGTCAGAAGTGCTCAAGTTGTTGTGTCTATTGTGAAAATAAAACATAAAAAGTTGGACAGATTTGGCCAGTAAAAACTGGCGTGATGTGTCATAAGAACTGCTAAACGATTGCCATCCAATTCATCGATGGAAAGTGTGCCTTCAACTGGATACAACTAGAAATGGTGAAAACAAATTTAGGCTGTCCTACGTTAAGACGTGCCAAAATTAAACGAATTTTTGGCAGTAGCTACTTGTTTGCATGTAATTAAGAGTAATGAGCTTAATAACGGATCTTTGGATAACAGATTCATTATTAACACATCACATCGTGGGAATCCAATTCAGCAGGCGTAACGTAAGTACAAAGTACTAGATTTATTGAAGTGTTTGAATAATGTCTGTGGCTCGTGTTAGATTCTCCTATAAGTAGGCAATTGTTTTTAACTCACCTCAGACTATATTTTCTGTGAGGTGACAGTTCGAGGGTAGTGGTACTCATACTCATATACTCATCAAGCCTGCCATGGTGCGATATATCGCGAAACGTGGGTTCGTTCCGTTTTGTGTTATAATTTACTATCACCAATTGAAATTGTCCCTTTTTTGTTAACTTACAAAATAAAATAAAACTTAATAAGTTTTTGCTATTTTTAATCTTGTTTCTACCTACTTTAAGCGATTTTACATAGTGCGCTTTTTGCGACACAAAATTGCATTGTTCGCGATTTTTTTTTTGCGATTTTTGATGTCCAATGGTGCGACACGACCATTTTAAAATCTGTCAAGCCTGATACTCATGGTTAAACACTTTCAGAGTGCATTATCAAATAAATCACAAAATATTAAGACTTGATTTTCAAACTTTGCCTGCACCTGTTTCAGGCAATAGAACTCCATCTATTTAAGGGCCAAAAGGCAAATTGCCAGCTAATAAATTTGCATAGAAGTACAATGGTTGTTAATTGATCTGAAAGCCTTATGGAAATCACAGTCAATTAAACTCTGTATATGATACTGCAGATTGCCTTTGATTCGTTTGAACTGTTTTTTCTTATCGATTTGCATTGCTTTGAGTGTAATTTGAGAATTTAAATTTTTGTGTATAAAATATTCCAATATTTTGACACGTAATGAGTGGAATTTTTTTACATTAAAATGACACAATTTCGAATATTTATAAAAATGCTCAGCAGGTAATTTCGGAAAATGTTAAATTATATCTAGTTTGTTAATAAAGTGCACGACCTTGTCGCAACATAAACATATATGCGCTACTGCGTTACGTATTTAAAGTTATAAAACAAGTTACAGGCAGCATCGCATAGGTATCTGCACTTTCCAACAAAAAAAAATCAAGAGGATTATGTTGTGGTTAAGGCAGTGAAAGTGGTTGCTATTTGTCTACCTAAGATTTCACCAAAAAGGAATTTTTTTTCGATAAGATCCCACGTAACCTATCGTGCAGCTTTAGGTTTTCTCATTTAGGTAATTTGAATTTTTCTAACTCAGCTACTGCAACTTTCTTTCAACGCAACTGCTGTTTATCGTTCGCCTTTATCGACAAGGTAATGTGGTTCATTTTATTTTTGACAGGTACCTAAGGGAGCTTCCACACCGGAAGGAACATAACGCCTTATTTTGTTATCTTGCTTATTCGGTGTGGGCACGCGTACTTAAATTTAAATTTCAGAAACACACAGAAAAACAGTTTTGTTTGTCTAAGGCGTTTTGTTGGTGTGGAAGCAGCCTTAGTTGTAAAGTATTCGTCTGTATTGAATTGAATGGATAAAATAGGACAGCTTTTCCTATACTGCATTGTTGCTTTGATTTGGAAATTAAAATCGAAGACGGGTTAGTTTCTAATCGCTCTACATCTCCATTTTAGACGATTGATGCAAAGTCAATGTAGTAAAGTTTGGTAAATATTCGGTTCTAATTATGGGTCTAGATATAACAAATTTTATCGCAACGCTAATGGGACTAAAACGTACTAGAGAAATCTTGACGTTTCGTCCGATTCGTTGATGAAAGTAATGTGGTGTTCGATTGAGCTTCTTCAGATTCGCTGTCAGATTTCAGATTTCGTGTGGCTAATCGAACATAAAAACGTCACTTGCTTTTTTTTATGTTGATATTCGTTCGATTCGAATATGTGTTGCCTTCAACACTTTTCAAATCGTTTTCCATTCAGTAGTTAAATTTTACATTAAAACATTCGAAATTTGCGTCCCGATTGTTTTCTAAATATTTGTACATAAATGATCTACAAAAATGGATTCACCCGAAGCAATGCCTTTCTTTGCTGTAGAAAAAAAATTCATGAAAAGCTAAACAAACTTCACCAGTTGTCAAACTCTAACGCTCTTGTATTGGTAAATCTGAGAAAATATATAGATTCGCAAAAGTGCTCTGAAATCTGAAAAAGACTTCTTTTTTGTACCAAACGAACATAAAAAGTGCTCTGAGAGCGCCCAATCGAATTCCACATAAGGCTCATTCATTTAAGGTTCTCCTAATCTGACGCTCTTTATTCGTAATGAAAACAAACATTTCGCCCGTCAAGTGAAATATTATAAACGTAAAATAGAATGACATGAGAGTGATCCACTTATGCGAACAAATCAGTCCGAGACGGCGAATAAAGTGCAGCGACTTATTAAAATTGTGTTTTTTTTTTCCAGCGTTTTTGTCATTGTCACGCTCACGGGTGGAAGCTTACTGTTATTTTGTTTTGTTTAACCACACGGCGTATGCAGAGAGTACTAAATATTAGATCAGTATTAAACGAAAAAATAAACCATAGCTAATAGGCATTTTCAATTTTCTTCGTCTAAGCCTAAGATTCTATTTCTGGAGTAGGTACTTTCTTGCTTTTTGTCTGCTTTAACAGAAAAGGGAATGGTTGCCGGCACAAACCGACGCTTAGGTGTGTGCAGAGGTAGATTGACGAATTTCTTGGTCGCATTTAAAGTCGAAATAGTAATCGTCGTTGTCGCTGCGAATGTGTCGCACTTTAATTCATAGTTCAAAATAAAATTTACAAGCGCTCCATTGACAGCTCACTGAGTTTTGTCAATGATGTCAGTCGACTCTGCTAACCATAACTTTTAACCTTCGCTTTCAATAATTTTAGTACCGCGAATAATGCCATCAAATATGCACACATTTGAAACACTGTGCTTATATTAGCTTGCGAATTTCCCATAATTTACAAAAAGTTTTCGATGGGATAATTTTTTTTTCTCCGAGATAGGTGGACATTTTCTATAAGACACCATGAGGACACTCGGCGCGTGCTCATAGTAGTGTGAGATTTTTACTCACTAAAACCACTAAAACCACCTCCAACAAATTTCTTCTGATGGGAATGATTTTACATTGAATGGAAAGGCGAATATTCGCCACTGCCATTCTGCACAACCTGCCAAGTTTGGCACATTTCTCTTAACCGAATGCAGTGCTACTGTCGTTTACCTATGTAACACTTTTAGGTGCAGATCAACAAGTCCAACAAGTTCAAGGTCAAACTTCACAAATTATAGAGGTTAAAGTTGAATAACTATTTCGATGATGCCTGTCTTTAGTTTGTGCATTTAATTATAGGAAACTGTTGGGGATGCCTTTGAGACGCCCAATTAAAACGTAATAGCAATTCAACTCATCACGATCGCCTTTTCTATCAATAATAGATTTCGATTTAATAGATTGATTAAATCGATGACAATGCTGTAATTAATCAATAAAGCAACACCCCCATTTCAGCGGGGTGTCCAATTAGATAATATATCTCAAAATAAATATTTATTTGGTAATCATCGTGATGCACCTCTACGAAGTTTGAAGTAGATCTATACAGTTGTAACTCTGATTAATGTAGTTTTCATCCAGTTTTCTCTTCACGTAACTGGAATTACTATATTACCCTTTGTGCACACTTTCAATCAATTTGTTTACAACGTGTGTGATCTGTGATGTAAGACTCTTTCTATTTCGACGGAGAAATGTCTCCCCAAAGGTTGACATTTGACAGTTACCTCACATAAACAAGTGCCCATTGTATAGCGACTTGGCACATTCAGTTTTGCAACTGTTTTCAAGTTGTACGGCAGCACTTTCAATTTCAATTTCTAGTTGTCCCTTTGAGCCATCATGTAACCATCCCCAACAACATCGATTGCTACAAACTATTTATTGCCAGCATTAAATGCAAGCCGTGTCCCGTCGTCCGACCACACTGTTATTGGTTGTATATAGTTTAGACGTAAATCAGGCGGATAGAGCGAATATTTCTGGTTTGGTTCAGATATTGGTAGACTTACCGGCGCGATCCGGTTGAGCTTGAACGTGGTAAAAAGTATGCATTCATTAAACATACGAGTACAAACACAGTGTTACTCGTTTGTTGGAAAGGGGCGCAGATCTTTTCGTCTTGATCGTGTCCGCCAAGATGGGGCAATTGGTTTGCTTGGGTCTCGTTCTATTGAAGCTGTTCATTGTTTGGAAAATCGGCAATAAGATTTATATCGCGAGTGTACAGTTCTCCCGATGTGTGGTACATTATATGAGCGCAAATTAATCAAAGGCGGCAGGGCAGGCACAGGCACTCTGTGTCTGTATTTATGCTTCAGTCAGACAGTTTTGCTAAAATGTAACAGGTCTTTTTGGCGCGCATATTATAATTGAGAACTTTGGGTGTACTCTCCCTATAATGAGCGTCTACAATTGGTCAATGATGTATTTGGAATGTTTTGCGGTCACCAGTAAGCACCAAGTTTGCGGAAATGAAACACATAACGTATCTACTGGGGGTCAACGTTTACTAATTTTTTTTTTTTTTTTTTTTCAATTAATTGATGTCTCCAGATGGCGGGAGACTGAATTAACGCTCGGTAATGAAATCTCCCCTGGAATTACTTGGTATTATTATTATTTGTAGCTGGCATATTTTAGAGGTCAAGCACAAAGAAACTTGTAGGAAGAGAGCTCCTTCAACGGAGTGCAAAGAGGAATTTTGTTTTCACATCAAAGGCCTCAATGAGGGTAGTTTATGACTTTAAAGGAGCAGCCACTGTCACTCTGAACAATCTGACAAGTTTGGCAGGGATATCAAAACTAGACATGATCCTGAATAGCTTTTCTCTATTAAAATAGTACCTATTACTACTTAGAGTTGATTGGAAGGTAGGTGTAAGGTATTGATCTGGGCTTCTCCGGAGCTTATTGGCTGATGGGATCTTGTTCGCAATGTTAAAGAGATACCCAGTTAGTTGCCAACGTTGAAGAAGTCTTATTTATTATGTAAATAAATCTGAATGTAGTTGATCTTAGCTATAGATATAACTGTCTTCACTTCATTGTTGGCCATTGGCTGGAAATTTTGCTTTTTATTGACCGGGTTGCTTTTCATGGACCAGGTTGCTTGGTCCACCCTATCTGACAGTGAAATTTTGCTGCTTTGCCGTTCAAAAATCTTTTTAAAAGAGATTTTGTTTTCTATATCTTTAGTAATGGCTGCGACTCTCCAACAAGGTTATTCTTTGTTCGTCAAGGTTTCCGATTCGGTCTTGTTACTTTCATACGTTCCTTTTAACTTTTGTCAAGACTTACGACTGCTGTACCTTGAGTAGCACCTGTCTTTTGGATCGCGGCCTACATAGTCTCTTTTCTCTTCTTTCATAAGCCATGAAGTACTTTCTTTCTCTTTTGCATTCTTTGCCTTTATTCATGTTACTATTCGTGAGGTCCATTACATTCACAATTCATCCACAGACTTGTCTTGTCTGGTGGCAATCTCATTTTTGAAAGCATATACAGCTCATCAATAAACCATTTGAACTACGGGACAACTCTTCCATATCATACAACTTTATTTATTGAATAAAGCTTTCCTTTGAAACCTACTTTCAGGTTTCGTTTTAATCCTTATCTTAGATACCTATATATAGGTCTAAGAACTATGCACCTGCTGGTTTATACGTTGTTTTTGGACATCAGCTTTGTATACTAGAACTTAAATCTTTTGTACTATTTAACTCTCAAATGAGCTTTTAATGGACTTATTAAAACCACAATTTGCAGTGAAGAACGCCAAGGGTTTTAATATCTAAATTTTATTAAATATGACACATCTGTCAAAAATGTACGCCTTGCTATAGAAATTTCTCATATGGGTTCGCCATGACAGCAGCTGCACAATATATTACAATTGTGTTAGGGAAATACTCAAGATAAAAAGGCACACAAAAATTAAACAAAATGAAGTTTCAATGTCAAACTCAATTCTTAATTTTTAAATGAACCACGCCTGTACATGTACACGTCCATTCACAAAGACTATTCAAACGAGGCTGACTGTTTTCTTCGTGCTGTCTCTTTTTTTGCTAACAATTGCTTTTTTGTGTACTTCAGTCATTGACTTATGCTGATAATTAGCAAAAGTTGTCACCAAATGTATGAATCATAAATCTGTAAGTCAGATAATTGCATAACCAGTTATGTTTTAAGTTCCGTGGGGTCTTAAAAGAACAAAATATCTCTTAACAAATTTTGAGGACCATGTTCCGAAGCATTTTTACTAAACCCCTCATTAAAATTTAACGAAATGTCGACTTAGCATTACGCAATTTACTATTACATATTTTCAATCCCCATTCGTAATGGTGAAAACCAGTTTATTTACGTCAAATCACGCCTGAAGCTTAATAAATGCTTACACATGGAAAGATTTAGCTCATTTTAATATTTGGCAGTAACATTAAACTTAAAGGAAAACAGCAAAAGCACACGTAAACAATTTAGGGGTGTTCATGTTCACGTTGCAACACCTAAAAAATTGGATTTTAATTTACATTGTGAATATCATTATTGTATTGGGGCTACTTAAATTATGGATGAACGAACAGAAATAGCCGGCACAACGCATTATAATTATATATATAGATTTCGAGAGATATTTGAATCAGACCACCATTGTCGGGTCTCTTTTCGTCTCTCTACCATACTATAAATCTTACCCAGAGAGACTTTCTGGATTTCTACAGAGTTCTTCCCTGAGCTAAATTCCTGGTGTCAACGCTGGCATCTGTTTATGGGAGATCTGTTTCATCGACTGGGTCTCGACCCAATGATGTCCCAAGACCCTCATTCTTTTGCCAGCCAACGCCGTACATTGACACAGTATATGTGCCGCTGTCTCAGGTTCCTCCAGGCATAGTTTACAGGTATCATCCTCTCTAAGGCCCATCTTCCTTAAGTCATACCCGAAATTACCATGTCCTGTTAACAAACAAAAGCCACCACATTTCAATGTTCCTCGACTCATGCTTGGCACTGCGCATTAGCCGGGCTTTTACATAATTCAAAAATTTGTTAAGCCACTGCAGGGCAAACAGTTGCCTGAGTTGATTGCTATCATTTTTTAAGCCAGATCTTTCTAGGAACAGTGATTTAGGAGGTTCCACATCGAGTTGGTCATTCAGGAAAAGTGCCGGAAAATGTTCCCCATGACGAGTCATATTAAAGGTAGGAGTGCCTCTATATGTAAGCCGAGCATGGTAACTGAATTAACTTTTTGCTTACAAGGACGAGGAGACACGTAACTGGCGTACATACTCCTTTCCAGGGGATCAAGATCTAAACACAAAATGACCCCCTTCGCCCCATTTAAAAAAAAAAAAAAAAAAAAAACCTCACTGCTGACAGCAGCAACTTCGAGGTAGTTGAGAAGCTTATATAATATATACCACAAAAATAACTACCATACGAAACTGTTTCAACCTTTATTTGCAGGACAGATGATTTTAATGTCTAGCATCTAGCTCAAAGCAAGAAATGCACGTTCTTCTACAAAAACATAACCTTTTGCCGTTTCTACTTTATGAAGCTGAGTTAGGTATCCAGTGCTGGAGATACTTGATAACCGTCGACTCCATAAAAATAAAAACTTATTTAGGTAAACTGACTGTGGAAGAGGAGCGATGAGCCAATTCAATTTGATAAACAAAGGACCAAAGCCTTCTACTCCTATGGACATAGTTTGAGTGCTCCATCGGATAGTAACAACCTCCGAAAGAAAAAAAAATAGGCAATTTAACAAGTTTGTTCTTGGTTCAAGTGTTTAAGACACTTATACAAGTTGGAATCCATCAATGATTCGTAAAGCTATTTTATTAAGACATATATTACGGATGTATAAGACTAATAGAAGAGAAGAAAAAGACACTATTCAGAAAAAATGTAAGTTTCAGCAAATCGAATCCAAATTTAATGAGTGGTCCTAAACACACATTCCAAGTATTTTAAAAATTGTGTTTGATCCAAAGGACATTAGTCCACATGTGCTGTTTTGACCAACAGAAGCCTTAATTTCATTACTTAAATTTCATTACAAGAGATTCTTCACAGTAGTGGCTCCTTCAATTTTTAATAAGTTTTAATAAACCTTTCTCTATCAAAAGTCTAAGGAATTTATCAACTTTTCTCGCACAAAATAAGATCTTGGCGTTTTAATCATGATCATACTCAAATTGAACACATAATTTTATTAATAAACAAACACCAGTAAAAATGTACACCATTTGTGAAACAGTACCAATAAACAATTAGACCTCCACATTTTTTTAGTTGGACAACTTTCTTATAATCTATTACATTTGTTGTAAAATTCAAATTTCATAACTTGTTTTCGTGAAAAACAAGCTCAACGGTTTATTTCACAACGAGGATTTTTGTCTAAAAAAATAATAAATAAATTGCAGTTGAATTTGCCAAGCGGATATTTTACAAAAATGCTTCTTGAGGCTTATTGTAAGCAAAAAACAAAACACAAAATAGGAAATGCACAAAATATCAGCTGGTCTGTCATATCATCATATGCAAATCAGTAATGGTTTGGCTGAGGTGGTTGTCGGCTAGTCGACACACTTAGACCATTATGAGGTCCCTTGTGATACCACATGAGTCTATAGTTATTCTTCCTTTTCGTTGAACCAGTTGCAGCTTCTGATGAAGCGTAGGAGATTTCGAATTTCTGTGTTTTTAAGATTGTTCAGATCACCATAGTAGGACGCTCCCAAAATGTAGTTTTCGTCTTTGTGAGAGAGCCGGACAAGTACAGAGAAGATGGAGAAAAGTTTCTTTCTCCTCCTGGTCAAAACAGCTTCTGCAAAAATCGTTAGAGAATATACGCCTAGCCTTTTTGCATGCCTGCCCATGAGACAGTGTCCCTTGATGACACCTATTGTAGCACTGGTATGCTTCCTATCGAGGGAGATCAGATGCTTAGGACGTCTTAGATCCAGCTGGTTGTCCACCAGCCGGTTGTCCACCTAAGATTTGTTCTTTCGATAGCATCCAGCTTTATTGTGAGTTGGCAAGTAGGGATTGGAATACCTAAGGAATCCTTAATTGGAAGCATTGGCAGTGTAGTTCCGTCTTCCGTGTTTGGCGAGTTAATCAGCCTTGCAGTTACCTGGGATGTGCCTATGCCCCGGCACCCAACAGAGGACACAATTTTCTCTACTTTTTATAGTACGTGTTCCATTGTTTTGTAATACAACTTGACGATTGATTTATGAGCGCATTTGTGTCGTAATAAAATCCCTTTCAAATTATACAATAAACGGAACACAATTTATTTGAATGTCTCGATTTATTCATAAGCTGATGATGCAAATCAAAAGTTATTGATGGTCTAGGGATTCCAATTAGCAAGTGAATATTTTTTAAATTAGAAATAAACACGCCTATCGAGGTATCCGTTCGGAAAGGAATTTTCTCCGATTTGTACGAAATCGGGGTAAGGTACCAGAAAGCAGAAACTATTTACCACTTGGCAGTATGTGTTGCAAATCAAGTGAATTGTTAAGTGAATTTGACAGAGAATCGACATGACACTAATGGATTTAATTTTCGAACTTTGACTCAGGATGTCAGAAGAAACATTTATCGCAGCACAGTGATTTGATTTTATTCCTCATTTAAGATATTTGACTTACGAGATTCACAGTAAGTACCGACGCACATGCAGATGCGTCAAAACTGGATTAACCTTAAAAGGCTTAAGTTGTAAATGAGTCAGTTAAGTCTGTCTTCCATTGACACCTGATGTAGATTGTCATATTTGCCTGTCGAATTTATTCAAACACTTTGCATTTGTTAGCACGATTAGCACACGTATTTGTTAACTTGTTAATCATGTTTAAACTGACGGGTGAGGTGTAAAATGATTAATAGTGCAAATGAGAAGCGTTCAAATAAAAACCCCACTTCGATTGGAAGAATAACTATTTCCACCCTACATTCTCACTTTATTTACACTCACTCAGTGGTACTCACTTAATTATAGTGTAACGACGCGTCGTATCCTTTTGTTTGCAATAAAAATGTCCGAAACTGTATCTGCAGTATTGTTCCGCGGTTGTTTTTGTATTTCATTAACTTTGCAGATTCTCCTTTTCTTTTTTTCTTTTTTTTTTAATTGATGATCTGTGTGCTGTCACATGGATATGGAATTTAAAAATCAGTTTCCGATCGTTACGAGGGAAAAACACAATTTCACTGGTTCACTGTTCTACACTTCACTTGATCCTTAAAATAAATGGGAGCACATCTTCTTTCGACAAAAGCGGCAAAAAAAAAAAATATTTTGCCAGTTAACCAGACGGTTAAGAAAACGTTAAACGAATGAGTATCTTTAAGTGATCGGCTTTCTTTTTATATAAATGAGAGTCGATTGAGAGAAATGAGAATGATACTTTCCGCATCGGGCCAATATTATTTATCCCATGTTGTAAGAGAGCAGTATGATAGCGCGCACACATCACATATACTTGCACACTAGTAGCCGCATAGTATCATATCTGACTCGCTGTCGCTGGTCTGCGTCGAACTCGAAGCAAATTGGCAGTTAAAACCAACCAACTATCGGTTTGGCCTGACCAATCAATGGTCAACTCTATCTACAGTGATAGTTTTTTGAGCTTGTTTACATTAATGTGATCGACGAGACATTCATACATGGGTATCTGTGGGGGATGATTGATCAGAACAATGATTTTGAATTTATGATGGTAATTTCAAAATATATATACCCAGGCCCACCGTTGAGGGTGTAAAGAGAAAACATGTAACAACTTATCTATGACAAGTGCTTATGTTCAATTAAAGTCGATCAACTTATGTAAGTGCGAAAATTTTTCTTAATTTTGAAGGATAATGATTCATGTGTTAAAAATCGATGCATTTATCTCAATTGTTTAGGGATGAGTAACATTCATCAATATTGTGTTGGTTAGCAATGATCTTTGATGAGAGTTACGAGGAAATTGACTAAACATTCGATATCTGAAGTTCGTCATCAATTAGGGCAGCAGCCAGTCGGTGAATGATATGCATTTTGGTCCTTTGCACGTGGTTTTGTTTGAGTCATTGGTATCCCAGTCTGATGGTTATTGTTTTCAAGTTTCAAATGGGACAGAGGTACTTGGCACAATGGCGGGGGTGTTGTTAGCTTGAATTGGTAGCCTTGATAAAATGGACACTTATGTTGTCCACTGCACGACGAGAGGGTCTGTAAACATCGGTAATCTTCTTTTCCATGACATGGTTGAGGTCATGCATTTTCGTCGTGTTGTACTCTCTGCATAGTCGTCATCGGATAGTTGGAACTTTTCAATATGGTTTTTCAGTGGCCCCTTAGAAAGGCTGTTAAATCTCTTGAACTTTGCTAAGTGCTGGTTTTATGAACTTCTTATATACTGCCCCTGTGCGTTTTATTTGGTCCAGTTTTTAGCTAGGTTATCATTTTCCAATTATCTGATTTTAGAATATGGGTGACTCTAATGTAGCTACTATGAAGAATTCAGGACCGGTGAAAATCCGCATGTTATGCTCAAAGAACTAAAGACCTATGTCGGCATTCTGTGAAACTGTCACAAACTATATAGCTGTTCCCCATTAAAAGCATTAAGAGGTGTTAAAAGTCATATATATGCATCATGCAATTTCTAGAGAAACATATTTTGCCCTGGACCTAATTTTTTTTTTTTAAATTTGTAAGGTCTTGAGATACCCAGAGAAGATACCCTGATTAGAGAAGTTTAATCAGGGAGCCTAATTGTACTGAATTCTTTATATCTAATTATTTGAAACCACCTCGTACCAGTCTCATTCAGCTGGATTTGACCAGCTAAACTTAGGCAGGTCGAACACTACGTGTTAAAAATTCGAGCTCAAACTGTTCAACTATCGAATCCGTTCAACCAACGCATTAGAGAATCGTGGTTGGGTAAAGAAGTCGTCGGTTACCAAGTGAATGGGTATACGAGCTCGGTTGTTTAGTTGGACATAATCTTACGTCACTTTGAGACGAATTTTAAATAAATGTGCTGCACATTATCTTTCTACGTGTGTTGAAATGCGTATGCCATCATGAGTTGAAGTACGGCATTTATCAACTCATGCCGTTTTCCTTGTTCTTTAAAGTCTGTCACTGCAGTAGTAGCATGCTGGATCCCAGCTGTCGTCTACTGCGTGTGTTCAACGCGTTGCTCAATGTCCGATGCATTAGGTAAGAGTGTATGAGGATATCAATGAGTACACCAACTCGTTGAAAATGCTCGAGCTCGGGTAAATAATGTTTTGGC
Organism: Cheilosia urbana; assembly: GCA_946477585.1. NCBI lineage: Eukaryota > Metazoa > Arthropoda > Insecta > Diptera > Syrphidae > Cheilosia > Cheilosia urbana. The sequence continues at coordinate 13,540,076 of OX297855.1, forward strand.
GACAATTACTCGAGTTGATCAATGAGGAGTTCGAGGGTATTCATCGATTGAATGGATATACGTAAGGGGCTAATGACTCTTTTAACATGAACAGGTTCACTTTAAAATCGAATCGCATTCTCCAATGCGAACAACGAATGCGAAATAAATTTTAACATTCGTTTTATAACTTCCGGTCATAATGTACAACCGGGATTATTGAGGAAATTAGAAACTTTGATGCTTTGTCGGAAGTGACTGTACTAGTGTAACATAAGAAAAAAGCTAAGCTGAGGTTTTAAGGAATGTTCACGACAAGCTACCTGCAGCGGGTTATTGACTTCATAAAACACCGCGGTCTAAGAGGTCACAGCTCACTGGGAAGTTTTCGTTATTCATTTCATAGTTGGAAAACATAACCAATGCGACAATACGTCTGGAAACGGACTTCCGTCAATTGACTTTGTAGAGGGACCTATCGCCGAGTGAGGATTTTCTAAAGTCGGCAATTAAACAATATAACTATACTCATTGCAGTGATTTTTTAACTTGCGAGGATTTTTCTTTTCACTCAATATCATGTCGGCGTTTTAAAGACACTGTCTACACTTCAAATATAAGGAAATCAAAAGATACGATGTCAAGTGTGTTGCTAGTTTGAAAAGGCTTTCGTGTGTCAGTCTCTCTGAAGTGCAACTAGATACTTGAGGCAAAATCATATTGTCTTTGGTAAAACGAAATGAAACTCATACAAAACTGATTTCGTAAGACCATCAATTCGAGCCTTTGATAATTATGTTGCTATCCTCAGTGTGTACCTTGCACTTAACATTATAAATACTTATTTTCCATTGTTACTAACAATTGAAGTTAGTACCAGCAAAGCAATGCGGAAGGCAAAACTTCCTAATACTAGGTACTTTCTGGAAAGATCTTGTATAGGTTGGTCGGTTACCGAAAAGCGATACCAGTTTGAGCGGTCGTGGTAGAAGGAGTGATTCTTTCAGAGGCGTTTAAGGTCGAAAAAGAAATTTACAAAAGTCTAAAACGGGCTCGATATTCATCAATTTTTGTAGAATACTTTCTATGATGTGTTTTTGAAATATCTGTCCCAGTTTTAAATATTTATCAGTGGGCCCAACTGAGTCTTGGATGGAAGTTACGTGAGGCAAAGGGAAGATAAGTGCATCTTGTGGAAGTGATCGTTTGAAATGTTGATCTCATAACTAGTGCGGACTATTTTTGTGAATTATATTCAAACTAGTTTTCAGTCTCAGTTACATTTCCATCAGGTAAGAGTAAGCATCTTTTCTCAAGATGCAATAACCCTATTCAGAGGTATTGATATTTTAGGACTCAAATTTTGGAGGCTCTACCCCAGCTTACAATGAGCGATATCTGCCTAAAGTAGGCGCAGTGGCTTAGTGGTTAGTGTGTTAAACTACTAAACGAGGGGTCTGACAAACATCCGAGAGTATAGCTGTCTTGAAGGAGCTTCTTAATTGGCCGTTTGGAGTCGGCATAAAATTGTAGATCCCTTCCATTCGTTCCAAAAATTAAAAACTCACACAAAACGAATGGTTGTGAGAAGCTAGGCCTGGGATCCCTCCGGACCTGTTGCGCTAACTATTTTTTTTTTAACTGCGTAAAGATCAGTGACAAAGTTATGAAAGACTTTGGAAAGTGGCAATATTAGACATCTTTAACTTGAGATCCAATAAACAGGTTTTCATCCATCGGGTAGTTAACCGTCCTTGTCCTATATTGGTAGATATGATCACATATTGCTCCATTTCAAATGCACTCAACTATATATTCTGCCTCATTTGCACCCATTTTACAAACTTGCGTGACTTGTTTAATTCCACAATTAACTAAGCGCTAAATAAAAAAAGTTAAAAAAAGAAAACGATTTGAATTCAAATCTATTTATAAAGTTTACGTGCGCTTAACTATTTTTAAAATCTGTTATTAGCCACTCGAACTAAATCATTTGATAGAAATAGATATTTTAATTGGTTGTGGTTTACATACAATTTAAAACTGTTTTTATTGGCAGTTGACTTCGACAAACTCAGGTCTGGGAAAGAGCTTCCTGTGTTTGTTTTTACTTTCATAATTCTAAAGTTGACTATATATTTATTATCGCCAGTAAAATTATGTCAATAGGTTCGCTCTGGACAGATGATTTGAAGGTTGACTGTCTGGGACTTTTAAGTGAAATTTTAAGTATCATCAATTTATCTATCAGTATACAATTCGTTGGACCACGTCTGGCGGCAGTGTTTACACAAATAATTGACGTGCTGTTGGATCAAATCAGATCAATATGGATGATTCCAGTTTTTGGTTTGCTTGGAAATAACGCAATTGTACTCAAATGACATAAATGTCAGCAAGAAATGCTGCAGTTCAATTTAGGGTAAGCCGGTGAACAGGCAAATACTTTTTATGAAGCTAAGCGCCACAGGAATATACGTAACGTGAGTTCTAATGGGCGTTTAATTACATCTGACAGAACAAAGCAGACTAATCGCTTGTTAAGTGATGCTAAGATGTTGTACACAAATTAGCTAAAAGACACAAATTGATTTGTCTGTCGCTCAATTGGAGACCAAGTGTCTGAAGAATAATAGCTCTAAATGAGGTGCTCTAAAACTATAAATTTGCTGTTTAGATCTTTTGTGTGAAACCTTTTTGCAACTTGTTTTGTGACTTCGTATAACACTTTTGAAGAAAACCAAACTTGTTCCTCTCATAACCTATGATGAGTATTTCTGTTTAAGTTAGGAAGTGATGAATTTGTCCAGGCATGTCGGATATGAACTATGTTTTTGGGTCTAAGGTATTGACTATTTAGTACATAACCAGGCATAACCTTGAGGTTCGTTGTAACAATTCAAATAGGTACTCACCTTATCAGAGTACTTCCATTTCTTGCATATTAATTGCACCAGCTGATGTTTGGTGTTGCTTTGAATACATATCTCAATAGGTGTCGAAGACATTTGTGGGCTATTTGAATTTTTATTGAGTGGGGAAGCTAGAAGTAACAACGATTCTCGCTTGTTTGGGGATTACCCCGACAATTTCTGATGGGAAATTATGTCGAGCTTCAGTTTTTGAATTATTGTTTGAGAGAAACAACTCGCAGGCACAGTCACTTTTGGTAGGATTGATAGCTATTTCGAACTATACCAATAATTCGACATCCATACCAATTTAAGCGAATCGCATTTGGTTACTCTAAGGATTTTTGCCATTGCGTCAATTATGTCATAAAAAAATATGCAATAGCCTTAGATTCTCAGATGATTACCGAATTTGTTAGATTGAATATTAGAAATAAGAAACCAAATCTGTACTTGTTAAAATTACCTGCCTCGGCGACTTTATATATTTTACTTTGCTTAACTTAGAAAGATGTTCATTAAAACATCAGGAAAAATGTTTAAGGTACGCCATCTGTTGGTTCTCTTTTCAAATGTTTCCGAGTGTATTTTTTTTTCTTAAACCCTGTCGACACAAATTTTTTGGATTAGCATCACATTGCTTTTAAGTAACATTTTTGCTTTTAAAAATAGTTTTTACAGACATATCATATTCTTTAAAATGAATAAACTCCTGCAATGCAGCAGTGCTAACCAGAATCACGTAACACTAGTTTTCATTTCATTTTCTTATTCTCAACACATTTGACAAGGAATGCAATTTTCCAGTACCTATGAATAATTTTCACATAGGTAACTTCTATGTTGTATTATTTTTATAACAATAGGTAAACTAAAGGAACTGCTTAGGCACATATCACATATCTTAAGAAGATATGTGATAGCACCTTTGCCAGATTATCCATCATTCTGGAAATGGAATATTTTGCCATTTGAAATTAATACTTTTTCTTTTCTTTATATTGGAATATTATGAATTTATTAAATTAAAAGTATATCGATATTTCTAAGTAAACAAAATAATGTATAGGTTAGGTAGGTACACAAAGACAGAAGTTGAAGCGCAGTTTCTTCGGTTTTTTATGGCTTTGAATGTATTTCCCGCTTAATGTTTCACCGCTTGATTGGAAAAGAAAATATTTAAATTTTATTATGAAAATAATAAAAAATGAAGTGACTTCTTATAATATGTATGTACATATATTTTATACCTACTTCTATAAACAAGTTATTTTCTTCATCATTTCCATAACTCCAAAATCTTTATTTTACTAAAACTGCTATCTCTGATGATGTATAGTACCTCCTACCACCTTTATTTGTTGGTTCAAGAGAAAACTGCAAAGTCTACAACTGCATAGGCAGGTACCTACTCGGAATTTCGATGTTTTCAAGAAGGCCGGTGCGGTAGGTAGTTCAATAAGCAATATCGATCTCTCCTATAGCATATAATTAACTGGAACATTAAAACATGCCTTTTTAAGAACTGCCTTGCCCTGAAAAAAAAAAAAAAGATTCTCATCGTACCTATATTGTAAATAAATACTTGGAAGGCTCCTACCTTTGTTGCTAAAGCAACACCACCAAAAAATTCCTACGAATTTTTCCAGGCAAAGAATTTGTAACAGATTTGAAACAAAAATCTAGACTGGCAGCAGTTAAACTTGTTACGTGTCATTATGTGCTTTTTGATGACAGCACCAAGTGGGTATATCTTAAAACACAGCAAAGAGCAAGACCCTTAAATCCAAGTCTGAATTTATATTGTCAGCGTTTCGCCATTATAATATATCATCATCCGATTTAAAATAATTCACTTCATCATAACAGGCACAATAATTGTAAAAGAATAAAAAAATCTAACCACGCAATAACAAATAAATAAAATCAAAACATTCTCCGATGTCAACAAACATTAGGTATATAAAGTAAACATACATGTAACACCCTACTACTACAAAAAAAAAAGAGAAACATTTAAACCGGAAAGCCCTCCAGGCAATGGAAAAATTACGCGTAAACACACCAACTTGATAAAGTCAAAAACACAAAGTCAAGGCAAAACCGCCCAAATGCAGTTCTAATCGGTTTGGCAAAGATCCACTTTAGCCACGGGCTAGATCTACGCGTTAGCTGTCGCCGATAAAAAAAAATTCCAATATCTATCAATAACCCGTTTTGCTGTTAACTACTTTATGTGTGCCTGTAGCTAATGCAGTCCGCACAGCACGTGAGTAGCTCTTCAGTCTCCAATAGGGTAAACCTTTATCGTATCGCTACACAACTGTTCGCGCGACTCTGACGCTTCGTTGTGCCGGCATTATATTGTTTACTAACAATATTAAGGCGCTCAAAATTACCACAAAAGGTGTTAAAAGTACATTGATATGTCGTTTGTTTACTGCTAACCTGCTGCTAACTGCTGGTAATGGGAATGGAGCTGTAGCTGTAACCTGACCTTAATTTTATGAGACTCTGCTCAAATGAATGGGAAATTCAATCAATCTGGTTTGTCGAAAGTACTGTCACTTGCTATGGAGGTCGTTATTATTTGTAAATTTAACATAATCAGGGGCCTCACCTGAACATTGTCATTTTCCAAAACACTCACTCACTTTCGATTTCAATTTCGAGTCGAGTCCACATCAACTTTCCACTTGGGTGTAGGGTCCATATCACAATTGTTCGTTTGTAAGAACGCCGATTATGTATGTGTGTTAAGAATTTGATAAGACATTTAAATTTAAGACGGCCTTCAAAGGCAATCGTCGCCGTCGATGATTTTCGATGAAAACGTCTCAGTTTCGATATAGTTTGATTGGTTTTCTTTTTGGTGAAAGCTGCCTTATTTCCATTATTACCTTTTGTGAATTTCAATGAATATCTTAAAGACTTTACTGGAAAATTAGGTAAACATTTTCTGATTTTGCTTTTAGGTTAGACCACAAGAAAAACCAGTAACCATATTCCCAAATTTAATCAGCGATACGTGATGACAGTGACAGGGAGTCGGAGGGAACTATTTAATCGTTGTATTCTTACTGTAAATGGGCTGCTTACATGCACTGATTATATTTAAGAGCGGGTGGTGGAAGTTTTAGGTAGGTAGGTAGGTAAATTGGTTCTCTTGTGGCAGTTGCTACAGCTTCACGTAGACCATCAGTTGGTTCCATTGTGTCCAGTTACGGGAACCATCCAGTGCAGCCTGTTGAGAAACAAGAAATATACCTCTTTTATGTTGGAGCCACATACATTTAGTATGAATCTCATGGGGGTTCCTAAAGCTCCAACTTGTCGAAGTTTTAGTTTACTTTGCATTCCGGGATAGAATTTCAAAAAAGACGATTTCTATTATGCCCGCAATTGTGCAACAGTAGATAGTGCTACTTTCGTCAATATCTGTTCAAAAATTATTTGAACAGGATAGATTTTAGGAACTCACAATGGCGACATTTTTCATATAAATATACCCATTGGGTTAGGTTAAAAATTAGTTAGGTTCGTTGCGACGTACTAATAGCAAATTTTAGTCTCGAGCTCACAATTGCGAAATTTGTATGGAATATATAGCCACTGTGAACTACTAAAATTCAGAGTCGGAACTAAAAGTGTTTATTGGTAAAGCCCATTGACTCTGATGTGTGTGGCTTCAATGATAATTCAATTTTAAATTTCAAATTTCAAATTTGTAGGTAAATAAATAATAAAATAAATTAACGAACCACTATTGGCATCATTAAACAATATGAGCATACAAGATAAATTTATTAAAGTTTTTCCTAGCTTCAAATTAAAACAACAGTAGCGCCCTTTTGTGGAAGGCAATAACAATGATCTTAATTGTATCGATCTAAAAATGTCTAAGGCATGTGTATCATTAGATTTTTCTTTACTGGTGAGAAAGCTTATTCCTTTTATATTCTTAGACAAACGAATTTTAGATATTTTGAAGAGTTTTTAGCAAGTTTTTCATTTGTCATAGAATTAATGTTAATGAATTAATAATAACGCGTTAATAATAACGAATTTCACCCTTAATAACGAATTTCATCCTTAATAACGAATTTCACCCTTGATTCTATATGAAACCAAAGTGAAGTTTTGTATAGAAAATTAACCTATTGTGAACTTCTCAAATTAAAAGTCGAAAGTAAACATGGTTATACCTACAGTAGGGTCTATTGTAAACAATTTTGGAAACCACCGGCCTCATTAATAAGTATTTTTATTTTTGACCTTAGAAGTACCTACATATAAGTAATTCACAATAGCCAATTTTTTTTTAACAATTTCATATAAAATATTTCGTAGGTCACAGTTGATGTTTCTATATGGAACTTTTAGCCATTGTTCCTTAAAATTGAATGCTTTCAAGATATTATATTATTTAATATAAACAATTTTGCTGACAATTTTTTTTTTATACCTAGACGATCAAGACATCCATTCATTCCGTTGAACTGCATTTAACCGTTGGCGAGTATGACCCAGGAAAGCAGAAGATTTGGAGCACCCTCCAGCTGATTTGTTTGAACAACTGTTGAATGCCGTTCAGATGAACCTAATAAAAATATGCATGACATTATTCATTCGGCATTACATATTTACAAACAAACAAAAAATGCAACAGGCTGTTTGTACGACTTATGATTTACAAAATAATGAACTTCAATCCACGAGCAAGAACAGATTTTCAGAAATCATTGTGAAATATCCAATTGTGAATGGTCAACAAAAATGTTATATATTTGAATGTACGTTACTGCGATAATAAATTATTAACGTAGGTATATAAATTAAAGCAACTTGAATAAATGCAATCCATGCGGTTGGTGTTTTTATTTTTTTCAATTCTTACTTACAGCAGCTATTACTGTATGGACACATAATAAACACATTACACTTTTAATGAAGCAATAAAGAATTAACACATTTTTATTACAACGAACTACAATATCGGAGAAAAGTATTCAAGAGATTGATGATTAATAGGGAATTTGTGTAAGGATCATTTTTGAACAACCAAAAAAATAACAAAAATATGTATAATATATAGGTATATAATAATGAAACCCAGGTAAGCCATTTAGTCAGTGCGTTTTACCTGGATTTATGTCAAAAAAATAATAATAATAAAAAAACCGTCGTGATTTCCGCTTGGGTGCTTGTACAAACTATAACAATCACCTTATGCCCAAATCACAATTCGGCGTGGCACGCGTGCGTGCGTCGGCGCGCTTTGACGCGCTTTATCGAAATTTTACGATTTTACATGCCAAAGCGCGCGAGCAACAATTTTGTAAAACAAAATGCTGCTCAGAAGCGAATACGCGTTAACAGGGAAAAGTTTGACAAACTAAAAGTTCTGTTTGTTTTTTTGGCTGAAAAATACAAATTCAGAGCAGAATTAAAATTTCAAGTCTACTCCTTTTTTTTAAACCGTTATTTTTATGCACGAATTGAAAAACGATTCTCCAAAATACAAGAAAAACATATTTAACAATATATCAAAGCACACAACAACCTTAGGTAATACGGATGAAAGACCCTTGATTAATATTTTTCCTACAAAAAATCTAATGAAATTAGTAGTTTCCGTAAAAAAAAAATGTTATTCCTCATTTCCACACACTGAATTAATTAATTATGCTTTGAAAAACATCATATAACTTTTTTAAAAGTTCTGTGTAATAAACATTAGCGGATCTGTGCCACTCCATCTATAAACGCCTCATTGTATGACTTCAAATCGAACAATTCGAAATTCTAAAGTTGTCAAACGCGCGTGATAGTAGAAAGTAGCTCTACTCAGGCGTCGCGTTGAACTTTACGATATTTACGATCTAAAGTCGAGTCAACGCCTGAAGTTGTATTTTGTGTGGTACCATAATTATAAACGCTTTGTTTCTACATAATCTGTCAACGCACGCGCCGCGTCAACGCGACATTGTGAATCGGGCATTGTACTAGTGAACGGGCAATTATTGTGAATTCCTTAAAACTTTATAAAGGGTGTCTTAAAATTCCCGAAAAGTGTCTACATTAGGCGTGTTTTTTTTTTAGCTTCAATCTTGCTTAGTTGAGATTAATTTGAGTACCTAAAGTAGGATTTTCAACACGCAATTACAACAAACTGTGAATCCTGCGTGCTGAAAACCCTACTTTTATTTGTTTTGCTGTGATCGAAGCTCAAAAAACCAGGCCTATTGTCATTTACTTGTTAAAGTGCTGCCAAAGCAATAGGAAAGGCGATACAATAGCTGACAGCAGGGTATACGCGTATACCTAATAGAAATTATAACAGATTGCCATTCCAGTCGCGACTTAAAGCTTACGAATTAAAATACCGAAATTTGTATGGAAAATATAGGTAGATATTGTGAACTCACTAAAATTAACATCGAGTTTAAAACTGTTTATTGGTAAATACCATAAGCATGGTCCATAAAAGTCAAGTTTAAGTTTGGCAAAATCATAATCGCCAATGTTCCATATTAAAATTAACTATTGTTACCTAAAAGTTTTTAAATTATTGTGAATTCCCTAGATTTGGAGAAAGAAGTTCATTAATAAATTGCCTTGCCTTAAATAATTTGTTGTCTGCAATAGATGATTTTATTTATAAACGTTTGTGAACTCGTAATACGTATACCATTCACACCAAAAGTGGTTATAAGTAAGACCCAATTTAAACACCCGGAAGACTGATTTGTATTTATGAAACCTCCTCCACCCATTAATTATTTCCTTAATTAACATAGAATAATTAGAGCAATATATGTGTATGGAGAAGTAAACAAAATATGAATGAACAGAAACAAAAACAGCCAAACACGAATCTGATAATTGCCAAGCAATTGGAGACGCGGCAATTACATTTACGAGTACCTATCCATTCTGCGTTGTGGTGTCGTGCCGCCCTAAAACGCCAATGTAACACGAGAATACGAGATCAAAGCTTAACGCGACTTGTATTCGCTCAGATCTAATTCAATGGAAGCTAAGTATAGTAAACAACATTATTCACCATTCAGAGGCAATTTAATGCAATGATTCAGAAGCGCCTCTGTCGGACAGAAATGTTGACAGATTTTAGAATGATAACGTCCGCGTTAATTTCGTCTGAGTACAAAATATGTTTGTTTGGTACGGAGTCGACTGATTTTAAAGTGATTGACTCCGCTGCACACTTTCTACGGGTAGCGCAGCGTCGTAATTATGACGCAAATGTAATTCCATTACAGAAATCGAATGAAGTAGAAGTACCGTGCATTCACACTAGGTACTGGTTGAAGTCTGTGTTAGCCGGTTAAGGCTGAAGGCCGGTTAGATCTGCAAAAATCTAGTTCTGTTCGATTTGAACTGGTGTCATCGTGTTTTGCGGATGAAGAGCTGCTGAAAACGGCTGGTGGTACCTTAGAAGTTGCCTTTAGTATGCATAGTACAATGCATCAGAGAGAAAGAGATGCAACATGATGAGCGTTGCTAATCATAGACTATGCATAAATGGAATATGATATTAAATATAATTTGCGTCTTGCTAGATGACTTACTATAAGCCTAGTATAAATGGATGTATGAATAAAAAATGTGCGAAGGGATAGAACACGTTGTAGCTACATAATGTCTTAACCATTGAAGATGACGAATTTGACTTAGCTTCTCCAAAGTACTAGACTTATGTTGTTTTCCAGTGGGCTAAAAGAAGCATCCTGGAGAGTCCGAAATCGAAAAAATCACTTTTGAAACCGTTCCATATCCATTGGCACAAAAAACACTCTTCTGGTGATTCTGAGGAGAGAATTTCGCTTCTCGATTTGAAGTCAGACTCAGAATCCACTCAAGAAGCACTCACACAAGTCTATATTATCTATTTTACCCAAGTCAAATACTTTTGTGGATTAAATCAGAAGCAGTTTTTTTATTCCAATTTTTAGATATATAACTACACTTACATATAAATGATCTTTATTTATTCTATTTTAACTGTATTTTGTAGTGTTTAATAAATATGTAAATGTAATATAATAGCAACAAATTAATGCTAAATAAAGATATCAATCAATCCATTGGATTACTACAGAATGAGTGGATAGATAGAAAACGACATTAGTGGCATCAACCTCTTTCAATGTAAATTGAAACGTCATTGAGACACATTGTTTACTCCGTTTACTCAGTCGCAAATGACAAGCAAGGAAGACCTCTCGCATAAGGCGCAAAAGCAGTTGGTTTCTATCGCTACTCCGCTTATAGACATTAGACAGTCCCTACCTAGTTGCTGATAGCCTGAAGGAATACTCTTCTCCATTCTCCTTTTTCAAAGCTTTAATTATTTCATGCGAGTCTAGCACGGCTGAAATTTTCCATGAGTTTGCTTGTAATATAAAAGTAAATGCAAAAATATGAACGGAAAATTTACCTAATTGACAAAAGTTTCGAAAAATTAAAACTCACTGGGCCTTACCAATAACCATTTTTATGTGGTATTCGTTTGGGCTTCTTCAGATTCGCTCTCAGATTTCAGATTTCGTGTGGCTAATCGAACATAAAAACGTCACTTGCTCTTTTTTATGATAATATTCGTGCGACTCGAATATGTGTAGCCTTCAACACTTTTCAAAATGTTTTCCATTCACTGCTTAGGTTTTAAATTAAAACATTCGAAATTTGCGTCTCAATTCATTTTTAAATATTTATACATAACCAATTTTATAAAATAAATTTACAGGATGCAATGCCTTTCTTTGCTGTAGAACAAATTCACGAAAACCTAAACGCACTCCACCAGTTGTCAAATTCAAACGCACTTGTGTTGGTAAATCTGAGAAAATATCTAGATTCGCAAAAGTGATCTGAAATCTGAAAAAGATTGTTTTTTTTTTGTACTAAACGAACATAAAAACTGATCTGAGAGCAAAAAAAGTGATCTGAGAGCGCCCAAACGAATACCACATTATTAGTTTCGGCCTTAAATTTGCGTAGTTCACGGTGGCAATGTTTTCCATACAAATTTTGCAATTGTGAGCTTCTATAAATTTAAAGTCGAGACTTAAATTGATTATTAGTACGGCGCACTGTAATTGTATGCGTGGTGGAATTGGCACTTTCAGTTCAGACATCATCCCAAATTCCACAGCTTTTTAAACTATCACTTAATCAAATGCTTGCATATTTAAATTTAAAAATAAAACAAACAAATTAAAAATTAAAAAGAGAAGGAATTGCATCGTAGTCAATTAATTATTACATAGACGATAAGAAACATTTTATTATTTTAGTTATATAAATAATAGGCGCCTTCAAAGATCAAAGTTGATAGCCCGACGTTTGCCAAAACTTCAAGACAGCAAATCTAGTACAATTTTCTATTCCGGTCACACTTCTCTGAGTGGTTGTTATCTCTGTTATTCGGAACAAGTCACAACTCTCCCATCATTCCAAATGTCATTAAACGTTCTCAAATGTCAATTACCTTCCAGTTGTCATTGATTAGGCAAATTTCCTTATTTTCACAATAAACAACAAACAACTAAATAAATTATCTTTTAATTTAATATCGTAATAAAACAATATTTTCGTTTATTGTTCAGCCTAACAAATATCGACGATGAGCGTAAGCATAGTTTGTACAGCGGGCGCAGTCCCAGTTCGGAACGAAAAAGGTAAAGAAACTCAATTGTATCAGGGACTAACCCCACTGCTCACCTAAATATCAATTGCAGGCGAGTTGTCCATGCAGAAAGTTAAAGTCCAGCGATACATTTCCGGCAAGCGACCCGAATACGCTCGAGGAGATTCCTCCGACGAAGATAGTGATTTGGACGATTTCATCGATAATCGCAAGAAAGTAGCTGCCGCCGCTGCATCTGCTGAACTAGACGCAGCAGCTAACTTAGACTATACTAACAGAGATGACGAAAATGTGGATGATCCCCGTTTGCGACGTCTTAAATCGCGTTATGTCGAAGAAGATCCCAGTGATATTCGTATGGAGCGACATCGTCACATCCATGAGCCAGAAATTCTTGAATCTGAGTCCGAAGAATCAGAACCAGAAGACGAACAGGAAGCGAACAAAGAACAGATAGAAAACCAAGCGGCCACTACGCGAAAAATCACTCTTGCATCCGACAGTGAGTCCGATGCGGATTTAAGTGACACTGAAATTGAAAGCCGCAGACAAGTTTTGCGCCAGCGAATGTTACAGCAGCAGAGGGAGGAAGAGGTTAGTAAGATCTGATCTGATAGTCTGGCATTTTTCTCCTAAGTATATAAATTATTCCGTTTGTAGGTTCTTTTGAAAGAGGATGAAAACAATTCGGAATCGTCTGCTTCCGACAGCTCTGAATACGAAGAGGAGAGCGAAAGCGAAGAGGAGAACGAACCACGCCTGAAGCCGCTCTTTGTGCGTAAGCGTGATCGCGCCACAGTCATAGAAAAGGAGCGTGAAGCTATCAAACAGAAGCAGGCCGAAACAGAAGCCAAGAAAGCCGCAAAGGAACGCAGGCGTTACACACTTCGCTTAGTAGAGGACAGTATAAAGAAGGATTTGGACAAAATCAAGCCCGACGCTGTCGAGCCTCATATCGATGACGTGTGCACCGATGACGAGAACGATGAAGTCGAATACGAAGCATGGAAACTGAGAGAACTAAAGCGTATCAAGCGTGATCGCGAGGAGAGGGAGAAGTATGTCAGATTACTCTTGATGTTACCAGAAATAATTTTTGTCCTTTCAGTGCTGAGCGTGAAAAATTAGAAATTGACAGAATGCGCAACCTCACCGAAGAGGAACGTCGCCAAGAGCTGCGCCAAAACCCGAAACTTGTCACCAACAAAGCCGCCAAGGGCAAGTACAAGTTCTTACAGAAGTACTACCATCGTGGTGCCTTCTATTTGGATGAGGAGAACGATGTATTTAAGCGAGACTTTGCACAGGCCACTTTGGAAGATCACTTCGATAAGACGATTTTGCCCAAAGTTATGCAGGTTAAGAATTTTGGCCGTTGTGGCAGGACAAAATACACTCATTTAGTGGATCAGGATACAACCAAGTTCGATTCGCCTTGGTATGCCGAGTCATCGAACAATATTAAGTTCCACAATGAAAAGTCAGGTGGCATGAAGCAAGTGTTTGACAAGCCATCACTCTCGAAGAGGAAAAAAATGGAATAAAAGTGGTGGGAAAAGTTTCAGATTTGTGGGTATTCAATAAAGATAAGCTTTAACTCAAATCTCCACGTTGTTTGCTCTGTCTTTAAATTCGTAATGTAACGAAGGTAACGACGCGACGTTCGTGATTCAGATTTAAAGAACGTAAAATACAAGATTGGTTTCAAATCAAAGAATCGTAGGAAACAAAAATATGGAAGTACATTCTTTTTCCTTCAATCCCGTTAAATTTGGACGTCATTCCGCAGTAAAAATCTTCCTGTATGCATTCGCATGAGTTTCCTATAAATGTTCGCACATTCATCGTCCGCGTGGACAGATTTCGTACAACGTACGTGTGTATAGACTGACCTATTTCAAAATTCACTAACAATATTCAGAAAAATTCCAAACGAACAAAACATAGTGGTGGGTGGGCATATTTTGCTTACTAAAAAAACTAAAATTTGATTCACCCTCATGTGCATTTGCCCTTAAATTATTGTACTAGATTAAAAGAACCCCGGCCGCTACTTTTCCGAAAAATGTGTCGTCCACTGTGATTTTTTTGACATTTGTCATCATTAATATTTCGCTCTGCGGTCTTTCTTGTTTACCAAATGGTTATTCGCCTGTTCTTCTGGAATTTAATAGAAATTATCAAAATTCCATGTTCAGAAATCATAAATAATTAATAAGTTTGTGTTTATCATATCTGCCATATCGGGATGTGTTGAATTTTTTCAGTAATGATGAATGACTGTAATGACGAAGTATGTGGTGCACAGTAAAACTTTTTTTTCCTCCAAACATGCCATCACTGCTGTTTTTTTTTTCACATAGATCGAAATATGCCCAAATGTTGGTCCCCATGAGGTCGCCGCGTCGATCAAGTCGAAGGCTGTGGTTAAATTCTCAGCCGTACAAGTGCCTGTTAAATTCAATCGGTTGGAATGCAACACCGATCTGAACTTGCCACCATCGAATTGGTTGACGACCTCGGATAGTAGCTATGGACTGCATAAGGCCTTGTATCACTCATCGGGCTTTCCAAGGTAAATATGAAGGTTAAGGTATCTTATCTACTTTTAATCGACATTCGTTTGTTCCAAGTTTTCGCATGGCACACATGTTCCCCGACTGTGTGGGCGAGGTTGATGTAGTTTCAGATGCGGAGAATATTAAGAAACTTCTAAAACTGCCGTACTCTCGAAAAAGTGCCGTCAGCATGATGGTTCACAAAGTGGGCAACACATTACTCCTCGATGAGTTTGACATTCAGAAGTACCTCCTTCGCAAGGCTGACGATGATTGGCGTTGGCTAAGGACGTTCATCCTAGAAACCATTGTTTCGTATCACGGAAATGATCGCAATTTCTGCTTGAAAGACAAAAGCCGTGAAGCCATTCAAACTAAAAATTTACTCTCGAAATTTCTGTACCACAGTCTGAAGCAATCAGGAGCGGATTCAAAATCGCCAAAGCCGCAAACATTGCCGCAAGTTGAAAACAAGCCATTGCCAATTACTCTGGGGCCGGTCTTACCCGAACCGAAGATTGACGAAAATGTGCCCGATCCCAATTCGTCCCATGAATTTAACCGCAATGTAGTGTGGACGTTTGAGGACATTCGTATGCTAATCGGAACCGACATGCCAATTTTCGGTGGGCCCAATCGGCCATGCATAAGTCTTCGACTTCGGGACATGTCCAAACCAATCAATGTGTTGACCGGAATCGACTATTGGCTAGATAACCTCATGTGCAACGTTCCCGAAGTGGTCATGTGCTACCATTTGGATGGAATTGTCCAGAAGTATGAAATTATCAAGACGGAAGACCTCCCGTATCTGGAAAATTCACAGTTTGCACCGCAAGTTGTGCGGAATGTTGCCCAAAATATTCTGGCGTTCCTCAAAGCGAAAGCCACCAAAGCTGGGCACACTTATTGGTTATTTAAGGGTCGCAACGATGATGTTGTCAAACTGTACGACTTGACAACGCTTTGCAAGAACCAAACCAATTGCGATCCCAAGCATGAGAATCCATTTACTGTGCCCGTGGGAATGTTGCTCTACACTGTAGCTCGGAACATGAAAAATACATTATCCAAGGTATCGCCTAAGAAGGCCGGTTCAATTAGAGCCCTTCTCGATAACTGTATTAAGCTTTTGCCAAAAGAGAAGTACCCTCAAATCGTCACATCATCCCACTACATTCTTTCCGATCTCCATATTCCGGCTGGAATTGATCCCAAGTGTCCAAAATTCGACGGTTCCGATCTGGATTCTGACACACAATCCGTTTACGAGGATGACAACTTTGACTATGATCCGTTTGAAGACGACATCTTTGACGATAGTGGCGACATCGCCGTGAAAAACATCTGCGACACCCTTAAAGAACTTCATTTAGAAAACAATGGAAAACACCCACGCCCGCCATCGCCGCTAATTGCCGCTGTTGAGGAACGATGTCGAATTTCCCTGCAACACATCGCCGAGGGTATCAGTTGCCTTCAATACTTCAATAGCAATGAGGACCAATTCATCAAAGAAAGTGAGGAACGAGCTAAGGATGAGGAGAAGGTCCGCATTCTTCACGAGGAGCAACACCCAAACATGGCGAAGCCCTTCAAACCAATACCGCTTCCCTACGTGACGCTAGGTGCTCCTTCACTGGAGGAAATGCCAGACATTGATATTGTTCTTCCAGTGGCAGAGGAGACATGTGCAAAATCGAAAAAGAAAAAGCTAAAGAAAGGCAAAAACAAGGAAACTAAAGAAGATTTTCCCTCTACGAGTGGGTCAGCCGATGATGACAGTAGTAAGCAAATTGCAACAAATTTCAATTCACAGCTATTTGGGTCGTGGAATGTCCATCTAAAACTGTTGCTGTTGGAGAAGGCATGTCTGTCCTATGCAACTCTAGCCGAACATAACTACTTGGAACAGAAGTTTGGTCTGTGCTTGAAAGCCATCTACATGGCTTATCGGTGTCAGGAGGTTGTCATCAAGTATATGACCACAATGGTGTCGCAGAAGAGTTGCCTGCTGGGTCGTGCCGGAGACTGTTTTCTTCAGATGGCGAAGAGTGGCGAGTTGGTCGACGAGTACCTGGCTCAATATGAGGAGCAGAACGAAGTCGACATGAAGATTTACAGCGAAATTGTCAAGGATCTGGATCACATTGGTAAGTGATACGCTCTTTCGGCATAAAAACAAACTTGTAGCCCTTATTTCTTTGTAACTCATTCACAGCGGGCGACATCATTTCACCCACAAAAAATATGGAGCAACTTATGTTGGCCAGCTGCCAGTGCTACGAGACAGCCCTGCTTTGTGTCAGTTCAGTCGACGAAATAAGTGCTCAGAATGAACTGCTCAGACGCTTGGGAAACGTGCGCAATGAACTTGGACTGAAGTACATGTACTGGGCTCAAGGTATAAAACACGACTGAAGTTACCTATTACCTATACCCAACCGTAATTTATTTGGATTTAGAGGATTTTACAAAGTACGTGGACGAAATAGCGACTAAGGCCTGCGAATCTAAAATTAAACCCGAATCTTCACCGGAAAATGGGGACGATTGTTCCAAGCGCAAGCCATTGAGTGAACGCCTTTATGAGATCTTGGCTACGAAATCGTTTGACTGCCTTTCCAGGGGAATTGTCTCCTTTAGCATGGTTCAAGACAATGTCAATCTGGCATTTTTGTATTGCAACATGGGACGCTTCATGCGTTTCAAGGCACATCTCTTCGTATCCGACGAACAGTAAGTCAAATTAAGTTCAGTTTTAGGTTGTTACGCAATCGGTGTGTGTGTTTTTTTTTCCACAGCACTGACTATCTACAGAAGCAGAAGACCTTGTATCAAGAAGCATTTAAATACTATGAGAAGGCGAAAATAGTTCTGGGGGCGCGAAAGTGCAATCCCGATCTATGGGATCTGGTCAGTTGGGAATTGTCGACGGCAATGTTTTCTCTAACCAAGCAGTTGCAGGATTTTAGCCCAACCGTACGTGTTTTATTACTAACTTTGTGGATTAAACGAAAATAATGATAAATGAAATGTCAATTTTAAGACTTCCCCCGAACTGGAGAAGGAGGTGTTGGATCTGTTGCAGAAATCCCTAAAACTCTGTGATACAGAGAGTCCCGGAGCGAGACAAGTCTTATACACCTATCGTTCTGGTGTCTTACACAAGAGGTAAGACTGTAGTTACAAATTAAATGAGCAAAGCAATTAATTTGGAATTACTGAAGAGGCAGAGTCGGTGGTATAGTATCCGTATTTAATTATGGTCCGTAAAATACACACGTCTTATTTGTATCGTAGCCACGTATAAAGTGCTCTTTTTATTATTTATTTTTAATACATTTTTACATTTTATTATCATGTTGCTAGACAACATATTTTAATATTTTCTACAGTATTTCGGGACACTACATTTATTCCCTTCTTTTTTTTAAATTTAATTTAGATTTAATTATTATATATATATGTACTTAAATTTTCATTGACAAATCGTAGCCCTGGAGATATGATATTTAATTTTTTTTTCGTACAATTCGAGCTGATGCTTGTACTTCGGAGCGGTCTCCTTTTGTTGTTGAGTTTGTTTGTGCTGGTGATGATAAGATTGTTGTTGTTGTTGTTATTGGCTGAGTTGATGTGATTGGTGGAATCTTTTTAACATGAGCGACATTTCTTCGATACCGAGTACCGGTGCCTACATTTTCGACAGTGACCTGTGATCCTTTCCGTTCCATGACTTTGTAAACTGTGGGCTCAAACTTGGTAGCTAATTTATTTGTTATTATCTGTCTTTTTACTACCACTTCATCTCCTTCTTCAATATTATTTGTTTTCGCTTGACGCTTTCGATCAGCATATTCTTTTCCTTTCAACTTCATTTCTGCGTCTCTATCGCGCAAATCATCATCAATTTCTATTCGTTGATTAACAAATGGTAATTTGTCACGAATATTTCGATTGAACATTAATTCAGACGGTGTCTTCAAAGTAACCGAATGAGGAGTTGATCTGTACATCAGCAAGAATTTTTGCAAATCTTCTCGCCACTTTCCTTTTTCATGCTGACAAATAATTAGTCGTTTTAATAATGATCGATTTTGTCGCTCCACCTCCCCATTTTCCTGTGGCCAATATGGTGTCGTACTTTGTAATATAATATTGTTTATGCGACAGTATTTCTTAATTTCCTCACACACATTTGTTCGTCTGACTTCAATAAACTTGGATTAACGATAGTTGAATCTTTTCCAAACAACTTCTGTTGTTGAACCACCGCTTCAAATATCCGTACCATCTTAACAATGTTTTCTAATTTTTCGTCACCACGTTCAAGGATTTTCTGCCGTAATTTATCAGAATGGCAGCCACTAGTGATTTGATCACGAATGTTTTCATCGAGTTGATTATCGAATTTGCAGCGCTCAGCTTGCTCCCGCAAGCGCATTATAAAAACATCAATTCTCTCATTTCCTGTCTGCTTCATCTGTCGAAAAATATGCCTCTCGTAGGACACATTTTGTTTTGGCTCGAAAAATGTACATAGTTTTACGACCGCCTGTCTATACTCATCTTCTTGAAGGACATAACCAGAAGTTAAGGGGCCTCTACGCATCGTGTGTGAATTCTTCTTCTGGTAGTGAATAGTAAATTGTTTGAACTTTTTCGCCACCATAATGTAGCATCCAATTTAACTTTTCTGTGCTGTTCTCCAACAAGTTTGCTTGAGCAAAAATTTCAAACCCTCGCAACCATTTCCTCCATTCACCACAACAATTTCCATCTGTTTTGAAATCAAATGGTGATGGTCCATTAGTTAATCTTCTTCGTTGCATTTCTGAAATATAACATTAAATCATCACCAACCATTCTGAAATCTCTTTTTTTTTTTTTTTTTTTTTTTTTTATGCGAAGTTTCCGAAAAACACCATAAACATTCTCTAGACTCTAGACTTCTAGAGTCTAGGAGTTTCCACACACACATACATGTTTTACGGTATTTATCTCCATAATTCACAAAACATACAAACATCAACAACATCTTTCTCCTGTTTTAAGTTCATTAAAACAGCGAGTATTTTCAACGCTCCATCCTTTGAGTTTTCAACATCTTATCAACATCTTTCTCCTGTTCCAAATTTATTGAAACAGCGAGCAGTTTTTTTTTTTAATAATTATATAAATAGTAATAATTATAATAATGCTCCATCTTTTGAGCTATATATATAATATATTCGATTAACATACCTAGATATTTCCTTTTTTTTTTTTAGATTGTTGTAGATTCGTCTGCTCCTCGTCGCCAAATAAAGTATCCGTATTTAATTATGGTCCGTAAAATACACACGTCTTATTTGTATCGTAGCCACGTATAAAGTGCTCTTTTTATTACTTATTTTTAATACATTTTTACATTTTATTATCATGTTGCTAGACAACATATTTTAATATTTTCTACAGTATTTCGGGACACTACAGGTGGACTAACCGAATTCTAATTGTAGGAGTGAGATTTTTGTAAGTGCGTAGTTTGCATCATTGAAAATGCTTGCCTCTGGCAGGTAGAATCTCGTTGGAAAGTACTCTGGTTTTGTATCAAGACCTCTCGAACGAGCTTCAATGAAAGTTCAACTTCAAGCAATTGCAAGTGGAGATTACTTCCAGACTCCATTTTCGAAGTAACCTTCTGGGGAGTGTAAGCGATCGATATAATAAGAACGCAAGGAGACTAAACACCGATTGCAGCAACCTCTATCTTATATTTTGTTCGTTCTTTTCCTTATCCTGTGCCTAAACCAATTCCAAAAAAAAAAACA
This sequence comes from Cheilosia urbana, assembly GCA_946477585.1. Taxonomy (NCBI): domain Eukaryota; kingdom Metazoa; phylum Arthropoda; class Insecta; order Diptera; family Syrphidae; genus Cheilosia; species Cheilosia urbana. The sequence continues at coordinate 13,561,014 of OX297855.1, forward strand.
TAGTCTGATTTCAGGCGCCAACTAATGTACAACTCCAACAACTATACGCCATTTAATCGGTTCTTTCATTCTATCCAACAGAATAGCATCGTTTTACTACAGCCAAATGCGATCGACTGTTGCCGACATCACAGCCCTGCCAAAAACGTCTTTACAACTTTGCAAGATTCATTATGAGAAGGCAGCTAATATATTGGATGGCTTGAAAGAAGCCAGTGACTACCTTATTGTCCAACTGGAGAGGATATCTTTGCAAGAGTTCCTCGCAGACAGTAAGTTACTCATACACTTCATTCAAGACATGTTACTATTTTTCCTCATATCTGACAGTTTCTTCAAATCTATATCATAAAATCAAACACATGCAAGTCGCTTTGGAACTGTGCCTGCAGTCAAAAATTATATTCGAGCATGCCGCCAACGCCAACATGGAGAATCAAGTTACCCAAGATTTCCAACGACATTTGTCTCTCTTCGAGAGCCGACTACAATACGCACTCAAGACTCTTATAAAATTGCTCATCAGTGGAAGGGATCCTCGCAAAATGGCTGACTGCTACAAGAAAATGTATATGGAAAGCCTAAAGGGTAAAGCGCCACCCACTAATGAAAGCGGAGCATTGGCCCTATACCTACTGGATCTTGTAAACAAATTGATTAAAATCGAATCAGAACACCTGTAATATGTCTACGTGTGACTTTGCTGCAGCTATGTTTGTGTACCTACTGTGTTAGTTTTGAAAAATACCAATTTGCTGAATATTTTTATATTATCGTAGCTTTAAATTCTTTTTTATCAATGTGCAGCTTTAAGTGACCTGTTGATGACAGAAAAAAACAAATAATGAATTTTGCGCCTGGCGTATAACTTTTTAGCATTTCTTTCTTTCTTGGATAGCAGGTGTCACTGAATAAAGTTGAAATTGGAACACTTTTTGGTAACTTAAAGCCAAGCTGTTGCATTATTACGACCTAATGACATGGTTTTCATTTTAGTGGAACAGAATAAATACACAATTATGCTTTCCTTAACAAAATAATCATTTATTTATATCACAAGTCAGTGTTTTTGCTGACGCATAGTATTCACAGTCGCGCATATAGCCCGTTTACTAGGCCACTTCCACCGCATCCACAGGGGGACAGTGCTTCGGGTTGACGTGCACCTTTGAAGAAACTGTAATATGGCCGCGTATCGTAGATATCAACTGCGAAAGCTGTGCTTAAAGCGAGGAAGGCCACAATGAATACGAGAACCTTTAAGTAGATTTAATTGTGTTATTTGAAATGCTTTAGGGAAATTCACTCAACACTTACAGTTAATTTTGCCATAATGTCCGATGTTTCGATACGCACTGGTTGTATGGGGAAATGCTGATTTTATTTTTGCGGCAATATTTAAATACTGCCGAGGCCTGAGACGTGCTTTTAAAAAAATTGATTAGGCTTAGCAGTTAACTCGTGCGATTAGTAATTTGCAAGTTATTTCTGTTCAAATTACAATAACGATGTTTTTTGCGCTTGTATGCAGCAGGTTCTTGGTAGAAAATAATCATGCTTATTTTGAGATTCGAACGAATAGCCAATTCTAACGAATGTCTATCAAAATACACAAAGTTCATTCGAACGAATAGAGACATTCGTTAGAATTGGCTATTCGTTCGAATCTCAAAGTAAGCATGAATGGCTGCTTACATTTTAATTCTACGCTTATGATATGAGCCTCTTTTTTAGCGCGCTTATTATGAAATGCATTGAACATCAAAGTTTTGATAAACACGAAAAGTAGTGAAATGGGAAATTTCCGTGTTTTCCGAATATCTTAACTGTAAGTAGCTTTGTGGTACAAAGTTCAAGACTTTGATTATTATAACTAATCAGTCAAATACACGATGTATTCTTTTTTTATATTTACCTATGCACTTGGCTCACTTTTCATAATTCAGCATGCCAGCTTACCTTATCTTACTCTACAACACTGTGTTGATTTAAAATTTTAAACTTAGAACAGCTATACGTAATCGGTCTGTCCAGTGGCGTAGCGTGCCTTGGCGGGGCCCCGTACAAAAATTTTGGAAGGGTAATGATGTGTGAATTCAGTAACGCATCACTCGCATCATGATGCTTGCAAAATGGTCATTAATGCAACTATTGGCATCACTTTCAACGTCAAGTGTTCATTATTGCAAAGATTGCAAAGTTGATCAAACTGATGCGCAAACATAACGCAAAAAAGCATCACAGAAATACCCTGATGCGCTGTTGATTCGCCGGAAAAAAAAGTATGAAAATGCCGGAAGTGAAAGAAAAATAAGCAAATAAACATTTTTATCAATAGATTACTACGCTTTTGACAGACAAATTTATAAATCTTTTGTTGAATTATTTATTTTAATTTTTCTCACAAACAATGCGTTTTAAAACTTAAACGTCATAATTCAATCAGCAACGCATCAGCATAAACTGTGCATCGTATCCAGCATCGCAAATAAGCAGTGATGCCGCATCAATTCGCAAAGGAATGTTTGACGTTTCTGAATGTATACAAGATTTCTCAGCTCATAAAAGAAAAAAAAACAAAAAAATGTTTGCACAAAATTAAAAGAAATATTATTTATTCATCATACTGAAACGAACAATGGAAATCGTAACATCCTTGAAAAACAAGTTTCACTTTTTACATATTTTTTTTATTAAATTTCTCCATTATGTAGTTTTTAAACGAAAGGGGAAATTTGTGGAGGCATGTAAAAAAAACTCACACTAACCACAAATTTATGTGCGTTCAATTAAAAAATGATACCTACAACAGCTGCAGTCGAATTCGATATCGGAAAAATGGCAAATTACAAGTTGATAATTATTGGCTTAGTAACACTACAAACTTCGCCGGGTGCATTTCAGCTAGTAAAATATAAAAAAAAAGAGGGAAACTTTGGATGTTCAGAAAATGTATGTTGAAAAATTTTCGTTTCCATAGTAGGTAACACCATTGAACTGAAAGTAGTTCGCAAAACTCCCTTTCCTGGCTGGTACTAAATCAGCCGAATGGGATGAAACTTGCGGAAATCATTAAGAATGAGCTGGGCGAGCAATTTAATGATATTGACAAAAAAATGTGATACACATAAGTGTCAGTATATTTCCCATGAATTGAAATTATATAATTGCTTACTTTTAGGGGTAAGTAAAATGCAATTCTTACATGGGTAAATGGGGCGCTCCATCGAAAACCGGTTCTCTAAAGTGGTATTCGATTGGGCGCTCTCAGAGCACTTTTTATGTTCCGTTTGGTAAAAAAAAAACAATCTTTTCCAGATTTCGGAGCACTTTTGCGAATCTGGATTTTTTCTCAGATTTCCTTCAGACTTACCAATAAAAACTGTGTTTGAGTTTGGCTGTTGGAGTTTTTAGATTTTCGTGAATATTTTATACCTAATAATATACAATTTTTTATTTTTATTCTATGGTACAGTGCCCTTTGCATGATATGAGTTTCATTCTCCTTTGTTCACATAAAAATATACTTAATGATAATTCAAACACAATAGTCTTTCATTTATATGATTTGTGCTTTCAATTAATCATTTGGTTTGTTTGACGTGAGCCCTAGTGCACAGTAGTGTGCACCGGGTTTTCCCTAATTCGATACAGCACTGAACTCATACTAAAAACCTGTGTTTGACATGACTTCTAGGGCGCCCTAGTGTTGCCCTGAACTGACTCCAGTTAATTTGTCGGGGCAGGGAATCCTGTGCTGAGTTTCGCTGTCATTTCGCTTGCTGTCATTAGGTTTGTTTGACGTGGCTTGTGGCTAGCACTAAGGCCCAATAGTGCACACTTGGAAGTGTCAACTAATTTTCACGCCTGTCAAAAACTCTGCACGACCCTGAAAATTATTTTGCGTTCGATATTATCGTACCCGAATTTTTAGAATTTAAGCATGGTTTTTGAAAGGCGTGAAATTAGCCGACACTTCTCAGTGCGCACTATGAAATTAATGAAATACCGCGTGAAATGTGTGAGAATGTAATGAAAAATGTGCTCAAAAGGGCTCGCATTTGTGAGACTAACAGAGGCGGACATTTACCTGATATTGTATTCCATACATAATTGCCGACATTAAATAAAACTGTCCTTTTGTTAGATCGACGATGACATTACGCGACTTATACTAACTGACGACTAGACATGACGCTTTACAGCGTTGGTTTTCAGCCTTTACGGCTTGACTAGTGTTGTGACTGGAGGGTTACTAAGGGGCTATCTCTCACAATTTCGGCCAGAGAGGGATAGCTTTTGGTTATGTCTACGGACATGAAGGGTGGGTTGGCCATCCCTTGCCATTAACATCTGGCGTGTTTCGAGGTCATGACGAACCTCTACCTTCGAAGAGACTACGGAAGGACAAGTTGCGTTTAGGGTAAAAGTAGATAGGTTAGATTTAAGTTATAGTAGGCATAGTTTAGGATCTAGTTTATTCTTTTAGGTTAGTTTAGATATAGATTAGGCTAGATAGGTTAGTTTCGCGGTGTCTCTTCCGTTCTTTCTTCGAGGTATTGGCATAGGTTCTTGGACATTTTTCTTTTCCTACGCTATCTTTAATTTAAATGGTCCGTTTGTCTGTCTGAGGTCAAAGTAGAGTAGCTTTCTTCTTTCCTTTTTTTTCTTTTCTAATTTTCTCAATGGCATGGATAAATGTTTGTTGAGCAGGTGGTATGTGGTGAGGGGGCAAGAACACCCCCCGTCCGACGAGCTGAGCCGAGCAACCACAAGCATGCCGCGCCCTCCTCACCTGTACCGAAGCTGCCCCTGTGGCTCGACCCTGGCTCACAACAATGGGGATGTTTTCATGGAATTGCCCTTTATTAAACTAGAATCTCGAACGCCTCCACTTCAATGTGCCAAATGGGATTGGTTTCGCTGTCAATGGACGTCAACTGTCAACGCACGAAACATAATTGACAATAATCGTCTTATCTTCACAAATTGTTACTGTTGAAACCCGAAATGAGTCTTATGAACACTGACATAAGTAACAAAAGCTGTTTAAGGTTCCAAAATTTAACCAAAAATCGATCGTTGCTTCTTTATTTAAAATCGTTTAACTTGGAATGCAGCCCAGGCTAAGCAACTGCTTAAAATTGGCGAAAATCCGCTTGAGTTCCAACAAACCCTAGTAATGGGCCCTAATTCGAAAGATATCAAACAAACTTCATTCATTTCACATAGGTACTGCTACTGCAATATCTAAGACTCCAGGGGTCAGATTCTGTAAGGCGAAACGATCAAACGTTTTCGTGCGCACGAATGGTTTGCCCTGTGGTACACAAGCAAATGTCTTCGTGCGCATGAAAACGTTTGAACGTTTCGCCTTACAGAATCTGGCCCCAAAATTATCCAAGTACTTTTAAAAGTAGTAGATCATTATAATATAGTTCAAGTACCCGCACTCCATATAGTACAATTTGCATACACCATTGATAAATTAAATGCCATGCGTCTAAGCTTTTGCTACGTCAACACATTACAGCAACATCACGTAACAATTGAACATTTTAAGAGCTCGTATTTGGTATATAAGCAGCAGAGCAAGATACTCAGCTCATAGTAATACCTACATTTTAAAATCCAACATGAAATTCGTCGTTGCCCTCGTTGCTTTCTGCGCTGTCGTTGCTACAGCTTTAGCTGGTCCATCTCCAGCACCAGCTCCAGCTCCTGAACCAGCACCTGCTCCAGCCCCGGCGCCACAAATTTACATGCCTTATGGACCGGGTAGGTTCAAAAGCATTTCAAAAAGTCTTAAATTCTTAACAAAATTACTTTTTTTTCTAGGCGGTTATGGTCCACCAGGCTATGGTTATGGCCCACCAGGCTACGCTCCACCCAGCTATACCCCTTATACTCCATACAACCCATACAACCCATATGTTCCATACTAAATTGTGAATATATTCGGTATAAAACTGGAATGGACTAAAATGAATTGATATAACTTTTGTTCTTATTGACAACCAAAGGCGAAGACGTAATCAATAAATAAACAAGCTTTAACGAAACTCAAAAATGTAGAATATTAATGTTTTTCATTTGGCACTGGTACACATGTTTCTTTTACCTCCGCATTTCATTCTCGTACCTTCATTTACCTCAAAAAAGTCGCCAGAGAAGTATGAACTTTGATGAATATGTCAGCGCAGCTAAAAATGTGCAGTGAATGACAGAACGCTTTTCCTGTCATGTAAGCTGTTACATAATTAAAAAAATGCATTCGGTTGGTTATCTTTTCTTCTACACTAAAATGTGTTAGTGGTACACACCTAAATAGTTACTTACCTACTAGTAGTCGAGTAGTAGACAGCGAGTGATGCTAAAGCAAAGCCCAGTCTGATTGCAGACTGAACTTGTACGTGCAACCAATATGTCAAAAGTTTGTCAAAGCAAGCCACGGTTGTAGTTCAGATAATTGGCAAACAAATATTTTTCAAATGTACCAAATATTGTAAAATCCATTTATGGCGTTTTCGCCTTAATCAAATTGCTAAGCTACCTTACAAAATAGGGTGTCGTTGCTTAAGTTCTCCTAGGCCAGTATTGTTTAAGGATTCTTAGACTCTGATTATTCTGAAAACGACCCTTTACTTATGTGGTTTTCCATTGGGACAAAAAACCAATCTTTTTTTTGATCTAAATCACTTTTTGCGTTCCATTGGGACGAAAAATCAATCTTTTTTTCGATTCGGATCACTTTTCGCAGATCTCGATATTTTTTCAGATTTACGCATACCAATTTACTTTGTACAGCTGTTTAACGTCAGTTTAAGAAGTTTCATTTCGAGGCAAATGCGCAAAGTTTCGTGAAAACCAAAATAACAAAATACATAAATAGCTATGGATACGATTTCGGAGGAATTATTATCTTCATTATCTCCCTCTTCATCTGAAGACTACAAACCACCAATAATACTTCATTTGTATCACCAAGAAGGAAAACATTTTTGAGGGCGATATCCATTTGTGATTTAGCCAAAAACAAATGCCATTTGAACAGCTGATATTGTTGTCAATTAACGCACTAATCCATTTACGAAAGCAGATCAATCTCGTTGCGCGTTCCATGAGCACAGCAAAATCTGAGATCTGAAAAAGATTTCTGGTGGTCCCAATGGAAAACCACATTAGTTCAATCATTCATACTTCTTGCTGACAACATTACTTGGCTTACCTTCATTCACAACCAAAACCAGTTTTGTTGGTTCTGTTCCATCTAAACAACCGCGGCAGTGACAGTTCGCTGAGTTCTGTCAAAGATGTTAATGTCATTAGTGTACTCCAGCAGTTGGACAGACTTTTTAAAAACTGTATGTATAATATTTAAGAAGCCACATGAGGCCTCGCCAACTGGCCTAAATCCTTTTTTGACCACAAATACGCTAATAGAAATGTTTCTGAAGTTTGTGTAGCAGTGTGCGTTCCCAATAGCTGATGATTTAGGCAGGGAGTTCCAAACGAGACATGGGTCTGCATTTATAAATGCTGTGGAATTCAGTTAAAAGATTTAAAAGATATTATGGACTAAATGGAATTTTCTCCAGAACCTACCGGATCGATTGTAGACTTATAAGGGCATTTGACAGATGAAACTCTGTCGGACAAAAAATGTTGTTAAAGTTATAACATTCAGGTAGATTTTCTTTTGACTTAAATTTGGAGATGCGTTTGTTTATGCAACTGCCTTAAGTAACTCAACAAACAGGCCGTATGGGCGTAAGTTTAAATATTGCTAGATATCTTCTACCTCCCAGCTGAATTTTGTTCATCTTTCTTGTCAGTTTATGGGTAAAATAAATAAATAGTTGGCGCAACAGGTCCGGAGGGACCCTAGGCCTAGCTTCTCACAACCATTCGTTTTGTTTGAGTTTTCATTTTTGGAACGAATGGAAGGGATCTAAAATTTTATGCCGACTCCAAACGGCTTATTGAGAAGCCTTTTCAAGACAGTTATACTCTCGGATGTTTGTCAGACGTTCGCGAGAGGTAGCGCAGTGGAAAAAACCCTAAGTTGGAATTTGGATTTTCGCGGGATTCGAACCCCGACCCCTAGCGTAGTAGTCCAACACACTAACCACTAAGCCACTGCGCCTAGGTCAGTTTATAGGTAGGTATAGATTTCTTTTTTGTATTCAATTTCAGCTAAACTAAATGGTTTCTTTTCAATGCTCGGAATATGTTTGGTTCTTAACCCTTTCGGTACAATTTTTGAATATATAACACAAAAAATATTTTGTATCATATTTTCGGCTTATTTTGGGCTCAGAAACCAATTAAAACAAAAAAAAAAGTTGCAAAATGCTCAAGGACACTTTAAGGAGGTGTTACCAAACGGCAACAATTCGACATTGGGTAGTAAAAAAAACATGAAAATCGCAGGTATTTTTTTGTTTTTTTTTTTAATTTCAGTTTTAAAATTAACATTTTATACAAAAAGGCTTTATAAAAAGAAGGGAAACAACAAAATAAATAAATAAATATTAGCAAACAATAAATAATTCAAGCAATTAAAAAGTTAAATTAATATTAAATTATAATTCTTAATTAATTTTACATACTGAGCGTGAGCATTATATATATAATACTAGCTGAACCGGCGAACTCCGTTCCGCCTAAATACGTTATTGTAATGAAAATAATATTTCGGAGCTTGCACAATGAATGCTACCTACTTACCTAATGTAATTTGGTCAATTCAAATTCGTTATTCAAAAGTATTTATATATTAAATAAAATATAAATAACTGAAGTAGGTATAACAATCTATGTATTTCCGCTTTTGCACTAAAGTGGTTTGCTCGCACGTGAGGACGCCATACACAATTGATCATGTGAAAAACATGGGAATTCAAGATTGATGCCATAAATATCCTATCCAGCGATTATCCTGGCGACTTATTATTTGTCATAGATGATTAAATGCCAATGGCAAATCGTTCTGAATAAGGAGGCAAATCTGCGATTTTCTGAGCTCATTTTCTCCATCGCCGTTTTAAACATCGTATTCAAAGCGTTGTTCTTGTTTGCATTAAATAATTGTTGCAATTGTCGAATGACGTTTTTTGTCACCTCTGTTTGCCCTCTGCACAGCCCAGTACAGCCTATTAACTTGATCATCCCCCGACAAAATAAAGTACACCTGCGAATATTGGTGTACGTCCTCATTTACTGGCAAGAAGGCATCCGATGGTAACTTTGGCCTTGAATCTGTTAATCCGAATTTTGCAGCGTAGAATCCCATGCCATTGTTAGAAAATGTGTGTTTGCATGATGTACATGTAAGAGGGAGAAGTGGTGGGAGGCGCCCGACGTGACGGCCCAGTGGTGGCATGCGCGTGAGCTGCGCGCGGTTCTGTAAAGTACTTGAACATTGCAACATTTCTTCATTTTTCTAAAATAAAATAATTTTTCTAAAATAAAGTTAGGCAGCCTAAGTTACTCCTTATTACATCAGCTACCTGCCAATAAAAGTCCCGTCAAAATCGGTCCAGCCATTTCAGAGATTAGCCGGAACAAACAGACAGACAGACAAAAATTGATGCCTAAATTGTCGAAATTCTCGAACACTTCCAGAATTTCACCTTGGGTTCTATGAACCGTGCGTCTTACTTACTTACTTAAGGTGGCGCTACAGTCCGGGGTGGACCTGGGGCTCAACCAACAAGCGTCTCCAGCCAGCACGATCTTTGGCCAGCTGTCTCCAGTTTCGTTAAGGTCCCCTTCCACCTGCGTGCGCCACCTGAGTCGCGGTCTTCCTCTACTGCGCCGTCCCTCGGGTGTGGATTTGAAAATCTTCCGGGCCGGAGCATTGACGTCCATTCGCTCCACATGACCCAGCCACCTCAGTCGTTGGACCTTCACTCTTCTGGCTAGGTCGATGTCGCTGTACAGCCCGTACAGTTCGTCGTTGTATCTCCTCCTCCATTCACCGTCTATGCAGACGGGACCGAAAATTACTCGAAGAATTTTCCTCTCAAAGTAACCAAGAGTAGCCTCATCCGCTTTTGATAGAGTCCATGCCTCTGCACCATAAAGTAGGACTGGGATGATCAAGGTCTTATAAAGGGTCACTTTAGTTGTTCGAGAGAGGGCTTTGCTACTCAATTGCTTTCTTAGCCCAAAGAAACAGCGATTGGCAAGAGTTATTCTTCGTTACCATGCGTCTTATTGGTGCTAAAAAATAATGTTTGCCCACAAAATCATTTATGACTACTGAATGTTGCTATACGGCAACAATTATTTTCCCACAGAAACATAACCCTTTTCACGAATTGTTGCCGTAAGGCAACACACTATTTTAACATTTTTTTTATCGTGTTCAAAGTAAGTAAAGATACTTTATTTGATTATTTTATATAATTATAACACGTTAGAAAATATAATTAGCCTTTTTATTAAAAATTGATAACATTAGAACCAAGTAGATCTTAATTCAAAATGTGGACTTACCGGCCATTTGTTAGTTTCCGGCTACCTGGTCAGCTATCTTTAAAATAATAATATGAAATTGGCGGGTTGTTTGACAGATAGGCTTAGATACTCTGAGAAAAAAGTGCTGCCACTGAGTTTTTATTACTTTTTGTAAGGAAATCAGTTTGTAGTGCCTTAAAAAAGAGCATTTTGTTGATGTTGCCATATGGCAACAAAAACACCGAAAGGGTTAACACATTCTTTTCTCCTTTCTTATATCAGGCGTTCTCGTTTTTCTGATTTGGAATAATGTTTCGTAGACGAGTGAAAACTGAAAACTGAGAACTGAAGAAACTGACGAAATTCGACATTACTTCCAATATTATATGGAAACAAAGTCGATCGACATTACTTCCATCTATCTTATTTCACGGCACCGTTGACAGTTTGTAAAGTGACGTTATCAACCAATCTAGTTTTTTTTTGGGTTCAGTGTACATCTAGTTCAGACCAATCTAGTCGACTTATACTATTTTCACACCGCAGCCAAAAACTGTGTTTTCGTAGAAAAATCGGAATTGCATTCACAGCGAACAATAATCAGTTTTCGTTTGACGTTTCAATCAGCTGTGAGACACTAGTCGTGAAACTTCAAATTAACTTTAATTAACAAATAAAATAAATTCAGAGCATTTAAAAATAATACAAGCCCATCAATTTGTGTGGAAAATGATTTTAAGTTAGGAGTTGTGACATTTGTTCGGTCAAAAGGTGTGTTTGTTTCAACAACGCAACGATTGGAAGTCTCTACGATGTTTTCGTGGAAAACGACTCTAAACGACTCGTTTTGAAAACTGAAGTATGTATGGGAAAACTTCTGTTTTCGATTATTTTCGCGAAAACCAGGTTTTCGGCTCGGTGTGAATAGCCGATTGAGTTATATGGATTTTTGAATGTGCACTGTGGTTTCAGCTTCCAGCCGTATTAAATTTGTTTCTCCTTTTCTGACATCTAGTCAGTTGGTTTAACATTTTTCGCATTTATCACTGACATTTCTGGGATCTATTCTATTACACTGCATTTAAACTGTCGAAAATGGTCATCATCTTGCAATTATCTTTATGTGGATTTATGTCGTCCTCCATTGGAAGCCTCCGGAAGCTTCCGAAATCAAATAAAAAATAATTTTTTAACATTTCATCAATAAATAAGCGAAACTGGATGCACCAGATTTCAAAATAAGTATATGTAAATGAAAAGCCACGTAAGTATTGTCAACTTTAAGTATTGTGTTACTGGTCGCGTTTAGTATCTAAGTATGATTGGCGTTTGTAAGAGTGACATAACAACTACTCAATTTGTTGCTGTTCTCATTGTACAAATTACTAGTCCAGTTAAAAATGAAAAATGCCAATTGAGCAGTAAACACCTAAAATTTAATGGAGGTAAATAATTGTTTTCGTGACGAATTCCCTAACAGAAACAATTTATCATTTAAATACCGATTGTCTAACTATTTTCAACGTCAACAAACTTTAGTAACATCACGTATCAATCAGGAATTGGGGAGCTAATTTTCGTATATAAACAGCGAAACAACGAACCGAATTCATAGTAAGACATCTCAATATCCACAATGAAATTCTACGTTGCTCTTGTTGCCTTCTGTGCTGCCGTTGTAATGGCTACAGCTGCTCCTTCACCAGCACCTGCTCCTGCACCAGCACCAGCACCTGTACCGTCTCCACAGGTTTACCTACCTCCCATACGTAAGTTGGAACGAATATCACACAGTTGAATTAGTTATTTAAAATATTTTGTTTATTTTTGTTTCCACAGTTGGAGGAGGAGGATACGGCTATGGTCCATCAAGCTACACCCCATATGGTCCATATGGTCCATATGCTCCATATGCTCCATACAACTCATACAATCCATACATTCCATATTAAGCTGTGGATTCACAAACAAGTGAAAATATTTGCTTTAATAAAAGTGGAATAAAAACAAAGTTATATATAAAAAGAAAAATGTTTTCATTATTCAATCTTTCAATGTGAACGAAATTTGACAACAATGCGTTAAAAAATAGACACGCTTTGATGACAGTTAGAAATATTGCGAAATAGGTACCTTAATAATGACATTTTACGCTGGGGTGATACCGGGTATTTTAATAGTGACGCGTAAAATATGCAGATAATGACATAATGCAGTGTTTATTATGTAAGCTGAGTAATATTCGAATAGTTTTATTGTTTTCGGTTTACTGTGGAAAATAGCTAAATTTTTATTTGATTTAGTATTTGTTAATCTAGTTCGAGATCACATGAACGCTAAAAGGTCTGCCTTTTCTTCTGACAGTGACAGCTAATTTCAGTAGAAAATGACAACAGATCGTGTTTGTGTTGAACATCTGTGTGGGTAAGGGGTTTCAAAGGAATTATATTCTACCTCTAAGCTTATTAGTTCCTTTGCTTTGCAACGTCTAACATCTGTTTTAAGAGAAAGGGATTAGCTTTAAAATAAAACAACTACACTTTAAAAGCAGTATGAACAGCTGTCTCAATATAACAGCCAACAAGTAAACTTCTTGTTGACAGAGCTGTAATTACTTTGTGAAGTCCATTTAAGAGAGTTTTGGTACTTTATTTCTTGATTTAGGTCAAAAAATGGATGTTTTTGCAAGAACGTCGGTGGTATTGATCTCTATAAATATATATAAATCAATTGGTGTGCGTTAGTGGGGTAAAGGCTCCAGAACGGCTCGACCGATTTGAATGGTTTTGTTATGTTTTGTTCGTCTTGAATCAGGGATTGTTTAGGAAAAAAGAAAAGTCGAAAAATTCTCAAAATGTGGCCTGTAGGCGAATATTTCTTTTTTTTTTTCAGTTCAATTCAATTATCTTCAATAATAATCTTCTATATATAATTCTTTCGGGGTGAAACTCGATGTAGATATAACTCGATAACCACTGGGCCAATTTGATGCATGTTTTGTTTTGTTCGTATTGTTGTATTTCAGGTTAGGCCAGTCTTAAAAGACTTTTGAAACCGAAAGGTGGCGTTCTTGTCGATTTCCGCAACCACTCCACAGATTTTAATGAAATTATGTGGATGTATATTGTTCGTTCCCGCTTGAAGGATAGGATACTTTTGGACCCGATAGGTGGTGCTGTTGTCGATCTCCGAAACCGCTCAACCAATTTCAATAAAATTTTGTGGATATGTGTAATGTGTATGGTTGCTTCCAGTTTAAAAGATAGGATAATTTTGGACCCTATAGGTGGTAGGTACTTTGCAAAACATAAGCGGGATAGGAAGACGGGTTGTGGCACTATTAAAATTATGAATGGATATTGTCCAAATAAAGGACTTTGCGAAATGTGAGCAGGACTTAATACGAAAGGTATGGGCAAAGCCGCATGGTTACAGCTACATATAAAGGAGACTGAAGTCCGCATGTGTACTCATAACTCGGGAACGAATCGTTCGATTTTTATGAATTTTGGTTTAAATTCGAATGGGCCCAAGGAAGTACATATGATACTTTTATAACGCGTTTGATTTGGTGGTGAAGGATCTCAAATCAAATGTCATGCAAGCGACGGTTTTGAGGGGGAATTTCAAAGGCAAACATTGAAGGATTAAATGTTCGTATTTAAGCGTCTTGAATTTTCCGTGCATCTCGCTTTCATTATGACAAATCAGTTTTTTCGCTGGATATTTGTGCATTTGTGGCATCAATCTTGAATTCCCATTTTTTTCCCATAGTGAATTTTGTGAAAAATCGGAAGGTTGATTGAAACAAATAGACAAAAGTCAATTTTGGGCAAGACGAAGTTCGCCGGCCAATTACTAAAAACAGAATTAGTAGTCATCGAACTCTCTGTCAAACTTTCAAAATCTATTTCCACAAGAAAAATGCTGGAAGTGAAAGAAAAATAAGTAAATATACATTTTTATCAATTAGATTTCTATGCTTTTGAAAGACAAGTTTATAAATTTTTGTTTGCTCTTTATATTATTTTTTTCACAAACAATGCGTTCTAAAACTCAAACAACACATTCAAACCTACGCATCAGCATAAACTGTGCATCGCATCAGCATAGCAAATAAGCAGTGATACCGCATCACTGCGCAAATGTTTGACGTTTCTGAATTTACACTTCCTTACAGCTCTATAGCTTATTCATTGAAGGTAGATATTTTTGTTTTTGGTTCGAATTACCTAATTGAAACAATTTATCAACCAAATAGCGAGCGTCTAAGCTTTTGCTACATTAACATACTTTAGTAACATCACGTATATATCAGAGATTTGTGAGCTCATATTTCGTATATAAACAGCGAAAAAAACGTATCGAATTCATAGTAAGACATCTCAATATCCATCATGAAATTCTACTTTGCTATTGTTGCTTTCTGTGCTGCCGTTGCGATGGTTGTAGCTGATCCTTCTCCAGCTCCAGAGCCTGCTCCGGCACCTGAACCAGCCCCACAGATTTATGGCCTGCTAGGTTCTCTACGTAAGTTGAAATGAATGTCTTACAGTTAAATCAGTTATTGAGAATATTTTGTTTATTTTTGTTTAGTTGGAGGTCGAGGATACGGTTATATTCCACCACGAGGCTATTACGCTCCACCACCATACAGTCCATATGGTCCATATGCTCTATACAACCCATACAATCCATACATTCCATATTAAACTGTAAATAAATACAAGTGGAAATGATTGCTTTAATAAAATTAGAATGAAAGCAAAGTGACATAATTAAAAAAAAACAAAAAAAAAAAATGTTTTGATTTTTGTTTCTGCCTGAAAAACGGAACTCGACACGCTTAGGTGACAGTTCAAGTTACTCCAGAACACCATTTAAAATGGAGAAACGGCTGCGTTCCATTGACTAGACAATTTTTTATATATATGAGTGGTAAAAATTATTGTTTAGAAATTTCATAACTTATACTTATTATTATTATACTTATTTTCAAACACCATATACAGAAATATTGACATCTGCCACACATTTTTAGAACACAAATTGTTAGATCTTTTCCTTTTTATATGGAGTTTGACATTAGCTTGGTGTGTGATGCCTGCCTACATCATGGTATTTCCTTTAGTCGTTTGCACGTTTGACGTTTTGTTTCGAATACAGAGATTTTAAGCATCTGAATAGAAGAATCTTTCGAGTGTTTTGACATAATGCTACGAAACATAAGACAAAATAGAATATTTTTCGTTGTGCGTTTAGTAACAAAAAAAAAACATTTAAAAGTTTTATGGCTGCAAATACTTCGTCGAATGATTTTAAATGGATCACTGAATTGTTGAAATATATATTATGCTTGTAAAATAAAGTTGGCTGAAAAATAAATTTCCACGAAGTTCGTTCTTAAAGTACACGCGAAGTGTCAAAAGTACGATAGACTGAAGGAAATATTTTGATTAACGGTTAGAGTACATTCGAAGCACGAAATGCATACTCAATGAACCTATCGGGGGTGTTGTTATTCAGGCGTAAGTCTTAGGATTGGGTCCACATTCCAACATCGATTTATGAACGTTTGTAGATTCCTTGTGACACAAAGTCATATATTATTTTCATTATAAAACTCGTTAAAAAAACTTACCACTTTTAAGAAAGACTCCCCAGCCCTTAATCGCCTTTTTAACTGAAAAGGAAAAAGTGTGAAGTTTTCTTCGGTTTGAGGTTAAGGTGAGGGGATTAAAAAGAAGAGAATAATAAATATTGTATAGGTATTGTATTATATTGTCTTTTATTCATTCATCTTAAATACTATTTTCAAACAACAAATCAATCCAAAAATAAAGAAAGAATAATAGTAATCATTTTGTAATTAATTAAAGTTAGTGTAGAATGAATTGCAGTAGTGAAATTTAACAATTAAACTGATAAAATAAACCGGTATGTATTTTTGGCAAGCCTTATTTAAGACTTACAGTGTTGTAAATGGAAACACAAACGGTGGGTACAAATATTTGTACCTATGGAAATAAATTAATTACTTGCTCGGATTTAGTTGAAATTCCGAAAAGTATTGACAAAACAAATATCCCAAACTTTTTTGCAGATTTTCTAACTCTAAGGCTTTGCAAAGATCGCTTTTTACGGACCCCTTTTATAATATTGAAAAGAGATCATATATTGAATTCAAGCTTTGAATGAACAAAGTTGTATACCTATAACTTCACTCGATTGTTGGTATTATTTGAGTTGTTTCAAACTATATATAATTTCTAAAGCTACAATTCATAAAATTTTGAATCCATTTTATTTAATATGTTTCTGTGGAATTTTTTGATTGACCTGGGTACTTTTTGAGCAGAGTTACCTGAGAATAAAAATCATTCATACAGCTATTCTTTTTGGGATTTAAATTGCGGCAGCTAATTTGTAAACTGCACATAGGCCAAGTACATGAAATAAGCCCTACAATACCGCATTGCTATTTCCTTCGTCTTTCTTTTCTAAATTCATTTATGGAAGCAGATTTTTACCCGGCTGTAGGTACATAGGGAGGGTTATGTGTTTCGCGCGTATCCTATGTGCGTTCCTACGTGACGCCCTGTAGCCCAAACGGCTTGACCGATTTTGAAGTCTGAGGTTTCGTTAAATTGGTATTCTTTCCCGGAGTGTCATAGGCTAGATAAATGCCTAGATATAAATATATAAATTAAAAAAAAACAACTGTCAAACAAATGTCAGTGAGATTTTTTTGTTTTTTAAATTAACTTTTTGTTATTCAACTACCCTATTTTATTACAGTGGTTTCTCAGCTACTAGCCCCTAGGCTTCATTAAAATGGAAAATTTTGTTTGCTACATCTGACTTATACAGCAAAACCTTTTCCTTTTTAGGTCTTAACATTTGAGTGCATTATTACTCATTGCATTGCTCAAAGCGTTTCCTAAAATATGCAGCATTCTGTTTGTAGTGGTACGGAATATATTTTTTCCTCGTTAAATTTATTTTTAGTTTATAGATTTTGATATCTGTTGGTACTATGTAGGTATAGGAAGGAAAACCTCGATTGAAAGACTTGTGCATGCAGTTTGTAATCTACCGGAGCCCAGCACATGTAGCTGAATAACTTTATAATTTTTGAATCCGCTTTCCCAAACATTTCAAAGTCAATTTAATCAATCAAATACCGAAATTATAAAGTTTGCCTACGTCGTCGTTCAGGTACAACATCACGTAATAATCGGGAATTCGACAACTCATGTTAAGTATATAAACTGCAAAACATGAAATCGAATGCGTTAGTATAAATTTAGTTATTCATACAGACAATTCAATAATGAAGTTCCTCGTAAGTACCAATCAAATGATGTTGCATTTAAAAAATGATATCCAAATAAACACTTCTTGTTAATAGGTTGCTGTTATTGCTTTATGTGGGGTTTTCGCCTCGGCTATTGCTGCACCGAAACCACAAATAATTTCTCCATACGGACCACAGGGAATCTATGGTGGAGGTAGTGCTGCTGCATACGGCATGGCTGATGCTTCACCAGGACTGTATGGAAGTAAGTTTAACAGAATTTTAATCAGTCCTATGAAGGTATTAAGTTCTTGTTTGGCTTTTGTAGATAACCCCTATGGAGCAGGCATCGCTCCAGGCATCGCTCCAGGCATCGTTCCAGGTATCGCTCCAGGTATCGCTTCAGGCATCGCTCCAGGTATCGTTCCAGGCATCGCTCCAGGCATCCCTCTCGGCTATCCAGGTAGAGGTTTGATGACCGGATATCCCTGCTAAAACTGGTAATACTGCAAATGAAAATGAAAAGCTTCGAATAAAATCTGAAATCTGTCCAAGTTGAACTGAGCAGTATTTTTTATTTTATTTCTTATATTTGCAAGTATCCTCAATACAATATTCCAGTAGGTATCTTACGAAATTCCTACAATTTTTTTAAGAAAATTCAATAACCAAATGGAAAGGAGACTAAGATTAGAAAAAAGGCGGTGACTGTTGCGTATACGCAATATAATTTGGAGGACTTTGGTCATCTGAACATTCTGTAGTAATAAGTTAAAGTAGCTGTGATTTTCAAAGCTATTCTAGTACACAGTCCAAATAATCTCAATCTGTTCAATTTTCTTCAAATTTAACAATTTTAAATGGTTGTAGAGTAACATGATCTGGACCAAAAAAAAAAAACTAAGGAAAATGAGAACTTTGTTGTGGAAAAAAACTCCAATTTGGCCTATGTCAACATAAGCTACTTCAACTTATTGCCAAGCATTAGTTGGTAGAATTCTTTCTATTTATGTAGGTATTTAAAATCATTTCATTCGCCGATAAATTAAATAAATGACAATGCGCATTTTTAGCTCAACTGCGTAATAGATTTAGGAATTAGTGCAGTATGTGAATAATATGCTGAATTCTTACCGGCAGCAATTTAAATGTGTCAAGCGAAAATAGTGCATAAACAACCGACAAAACGCGTTTCATGTTATGCAAGAAGATAGATATTTTAACATTTTAATGAGGTTGTGCTATTTTTTTCTCGGCTAGTAGACTATGAGCAATCGTTTTGTACTTACCTACTTTTTATATAAATGAATGCATGTGTGACAGTTTATGGAGTTTTGACCACGTTTGCAGACAGCTGTTGTCTCATTTGTAACTCTGAACGAGATTATAATATGGAATATATTTGCAAAGTAGAACCCTAGGCTGAGTTCTAAATGGAAAAGGCTTTCAATAGGTAGTTGATATTTACGTTTAGACTCTGTAAAACAGAAATGAGTTAAAAATCGAAGAGCACAATCAAAATGTTCACAAATCAGACGACCAGAGTCCGAATTATATCAACAAATTGAGTCATTGTTAGCAAATGCCTCAAGAAAACTGAATCATGCTATAAAAATGTAGGGCCTAAGGTATCAGAAGATCAAAGCTATGATAAAAGGAAATGGTAAAAAATAACTCTTTTCTACCCAAAAACTTGCTAGCCATGTAACCTTTTGTCAAATGATCAAAAAGTAGCAGCGCATTGCAAAAGCAAGCCATAGCCTAATTTAATAATGTTACAGAAGCTTGTCTTCGGTTTTATGGCGCATACGAATTTAGACAAATGAATGCATAATTCGAGGCTTAATTGATTAGTTGCAAAATCTAGCAGAAATTCCCACCCATCAACTAAAGACTAAACTATGAACTCAGCTTTTAAAATCTTCTATATAACTAGGCGAAGGCAAACAGTTAAGAACCACTTTCGAAGATGCAATGCTTTATGCAATTTGTTTTCCAGTTATGTTGCGTTTAAGTCAGGGGGTTAATTCTTGTTCTGTGAAAGAGTGAATCGAATAAATCGTTTTCACATTCGATTCACTTTCAATAAGTGATTCTGGTTCAATAAGTGAAAATATCCTGGTGAATTCAATACCGCACACTGTGTTGTATGAAAGAGGTTTCTCAATTTTCAAACGTTCACTAAAAACATTCACTTGCAAATGGGGCAGTGAAAAGAAAAAATGATTCATATGAAAAATTTTGACGTTTGGTTTCACCTTTTCATAGAACGAGAACCGAAATTGCGGTGGGAGGTTGAACTTTAGTAATAATAATACTGCCGCTGTATAGGCTATAGTTAATCGAACTTTTCGGCATGTTTGTTCCTCAAGGTATGCCTCAAAACTAATTTGAACACGAACGGCCTCTTTCGCGAGCAGATGCACGCACTATATCTGTTTTTGTGAATTTGTAAAAGTTTAGAAATAAACACATTCAGCGCTAAAGCTATTTGACATTTCATTACCAAAATACTGATATTGCTAGCTTCAATATGCAATAAAATATTAACTCCCATTGATATTTATTTGTTATTAGTTATTCATGCTTTAAACTACCTCCAAACCTTTTTTCTCTTAAATTAAATGTCAAATAGCTATGCCTATTTATTTGATACAGCAGTGGCTGGCATTTGGTTTGGTATTTGAAAACATTTGTTATCATTCATTACCTACAACCTGCCTGCAATCAATCGCACGATATTATGCAAAAATGTCAAAAGGCAAGACATTTTTAAAAAGTCTACAAATCTTGACGTAATATGACATCATCTTGTTTTATCTGCGATCTGCTAGTGTCAAAAAAAGGTATTGCTGTGGCAAATGTAGGTAGATGTAGATCCGAGAGAATTGCCCCGAAATTCAGAATTGCTCTTTTCAGTAAAATTCTTTGGAACACTTTTTCAATAGCGGCAGACAACTTACGTGAGATTTGGTATTCTGTTGCTACTTTTTTATTGTTTTCTAAAATAAATATTAATGTTTTAATAAGCCATATCAATTTATTTCAATTAAATTTTACATTCGCACGCTTAATTCCATTTTTTTGGATCACATTACGGTGACCATATTTTAGATTTCCAAATAATGAACAAGCAAATAAAATTTAACACAATTTTCAATTATGCATAAAGAAAAAGTTTAAGCAAATAGATGGCATTCTTAGTGCTCGATTAAATATTTTCCATTTCAGCTTTCAGAAAGTTTGGGGCACATTTGCATTATCATTCGTTCATTGAATTTCGGTTTTCTTAAAGTTTGCGTTATTGTTTTTAGAAGTTTTAATAAAATACAGAACAAATAATGAACAACTTCTAAATTACAGAACATTTATATATTTTTGTATACAAAATAATTTATAATGAACGTCGTCTTTAAATCTACAGAACTGTTCATTATTATAATCTACGTATGGTTACCGTACACATAGCGCAAAATTTGTTTCCAACAACACAACAAAAATTTCAATCTGACATTTTACTAGTATGGTGTTGGTGAGTTCAGGGCAGTTCTCAGGGCCCTTCTATCGTGTTAAAAATCGACCTGGAAGTGCCCTTTATTTTTAATGAAACAAAGAAAACCAAGAGAGAGCACTTCTAGATTTGATCTTTTGATATAAAGAGCAATTCTTTCCTTCAATCGAAAACTTCATAAGCATCAAACAAATTCCGATAAGCAAACGTCAAAAAAGTTACTGTGTCTGCGAGTCGATGTTAAGAGTTGTTACTCTCAAACAATAATGTCGTTTTCGATTGGGACAGAAAAAGCACTTTTTTCAGAGTCAGAGCAGGTTTTCTGCTCTCGAAATCAGCTGGCTGTCAGATTTCATGTTCCATTGGCCGCAAAAAAACACTTTTTTTGAGAGTCAGAGCAATTTTGCGAATCTCGATATCCGAGCGAGATTCACACCTATTTGCACCATAACACCAAAACATTTGTCATTTGTCAAACGTTAAAGTGTGTTTACTTACGTTTTTAGACGAGAAGTCTATGAAAAATAGAGAACACATTACATTTGGCCGCTGCAATAGATATTAGCATAAGTTGAATGGATTCTTATAAACACAAATTACAATTTAAGAACAGCCGACTTTTAAAACACGCATCACGAAAAATCTGAAATCTGAGAACAAAATCTGAAAAATCCCAATGGAAAACGACATAAGTCAAAAAAGAAA
Organism: Cheilosia urbana; assembly: GCA_946477585.1. Classification (NCBI taxonomy): domain Eukaryota; kingdom Metazoa; phylum Arthropoda; class Insecta; order Diptera; family Syrphidae; genus Cheilosia; species Cheilosia urbana. Next base: position 13,582,991 of record OX297855.1, read on the forward strand.
AGTAACAACGAAATTTAGCTTTGTTCGGGTTCCACTGCCCGCTAGACGTCTAGCACAAAATATCCCAAATGAAGGAACGCTCGCGCTAGAACACTAGCTGAATTGCTATTATGTTTACATTATTACCAATTTGATCACAATTGCACTTGCTCGGCTTCGTATTTATTTTTATTTTGTAAACGCTTGAACGATTTCCTTTCACAGGTCGTCGTTTTTTTTTTTTCAATGCAGCGGGTAGTTTTGCGCGATATTGAGAAATTTGCGTGAAAGGGATATTTCACAAAAAGTGCTAGTTTTATGTGGAGTTTGACATGCCGCTAGTCATCTAGCGGGCAGTGAAACGCGGCCATTGATATGCTTTACACAAAATACACGATACGTTCGGCTATAGAGGTTGAGGGTATGTTCGATTGGAGATGAGGTGGAAGAAGCAAAAAACAAAACTAAAGTGGGTTGATAAAATAAAACGATTGACATCAATATAAAACGTATATAGAACGATATTTTGCATCATAGACGAAGTTATTAGTTAATAGCACACAAAACAGGTCGATACCGAATTGCATATTCTTGATGGAGGTATAATATTGCCCTGTCTTCAGAGACACACACTCGCCAAAATACCAAAATCATATTTTTGTGCTTTAGTTAGAAACAAATTTAACGCTTTATGACCCAAAAAGGTGATCAACAAAAAACCGATGTGCATAGTGTACTGGAATTTTATTGAACAGAATGATTCTGACGTTTTTTTTAAATCTTTATTGCAAAACGCCATAGTTCTACTTACCTATAAAGTAAAATGGCGGACAAAATGAGAACAAATCGGTATGTTGTTAGCTGTCAAAATGGCAGTGTTGCCATTTGGGAAAAAATATAAATTTTCAATATCTTTGGTATTATGCTTTAGGAAACAAAATCTTTAACGAATTCATCATCAGACTTGTCTATGAGATCGTGTGAATGGAGAATAGTTATCAAAATGTAGGTATCATATGCTGAAACTAAAGATTTGTTGTACAAATTGTTGAAATATCAGAATTCATTATTCAAAATAAGAAACACTACATTTTAAAATATATTTGAAAACATTTTTAAGACGTGTCCATCGTTAGTGTTGGTTTTAAAATGAATGAGACTCAAATAAAATGGACACCATTATTTTGAATCATGCTCTTACCTGAGCATTAAAAATTACTTAGGTCTTCTTCCAACTACATTCGATACAAAATAGAGTTATTTGTACAAGTGTGACAAGTCAAAAGTATAGTGAACTTGGACACCCTGTTAACTGGCATTAGATAATATGCACTTAAATATGCATAACTATGCATCATATCACCAGAGCATTCTAAGCTTGGCTGATAGTAGGTAGGTATACATGGAAGAATAGCTATTTGACCCGTTTGGCAGTTTATGATAATACGTACTCAAATTTCGTTCGTACATTAAAAGTAGGTAAATGATTTTAGATTTCACTACCAATTTATATGATGCAATACGTTACTTCAAGGGGTTGTGCCACATGTGCTCTATCTGAATAAAATGTGCTATTATTATCTGGGTTACAAAAAATTTATTAAATTTGTACACATTTAAGGCATTCTGCTTTAAAAACGCATAAAATGTAGGTCGAAAACCAAAGCTTCTTTTTATTAGACTATCTTGGAAATAAGTACACGAAAATTATTTTCTGGAGTAGTTCTCGATTCTTTATAGTCCCCTTTTCTGTAAACTCAAATATTAAATCACTGCAATTCCACCCCAAAATGTACCGCGAGAGATTTAGATCCCGGTAAATTGTAAGACAGGGTTAATTTTTGACAATCTATATAACAAGCTTCGGGTTCATTCTATAGTGTACATGACTGGGTCGAACAAAATGATTATTCGTTAATTAGAACACCTTGGGCCTTACTGATGATCATATTAAACCTGAACCTATTATATTTTGTAGGTCACAATATGAAATTTTGTATGGAATATTTCGCCATTGTGAGTCCGAAAAATTTAGCCTGGACACTAAAAATGATCATTCGTATAACGGCTTATGAATTGGTAGAATGCTTTGATCTATTTCACTTTTATTATGAGCTCTTTGTATTTTCTAAGTATAACAGCCCGATTCTGGCAACCTCACTGATACCTCACAAGTCACAAACCGCTCACAAATTGAAGTGAAATTTATTTTGTGAGGTTTTCGTATTCTGTCAGCAAACTCACAACTTGTGAGGCTCACAAAAACAATCGAAATTGTGATCTCCCATGGAGCAGGTCACAACATTTAAAACCAGTCATAACGGCACATAAGTGACAATATTTGTATTGGATGGCACTTGCAACCTATTTCCAGATACTTAATGACCCGAAAATTACATTTCAGGCTATATGTCATTTCGGGGAATATAGATATTTGTATAAACAAAAACTTAGGAATGTGGGGAATTTGATTTGTGACAAATGTCGTAAATTATTTAATTTCTTCAGTTCTGAAACATTTCTTTGTTAATATTTCGCGTATTTTGCCCAAAGAATTATTATTTTATTTTGTTAACTTCGTGTACGAGGTCGGGCTTTTACGGCAAATTTTGTTTCAATTTGTGCTGAGGTGAATATTTTGTGAGTTTTGCTGTGAGGATTATTGTAGAATTCGGAAAAAAGTTATCGAATCACAATAAACCACACAACAAATCAACTTCACAAGGTCTTGTGACTTGTGAGTGCTCTCAACGGCAGAATCGGGCTGAGTTTCTTTTAAGAAACGTTAGGCAACAAAAGCAAAATCTTACGTTCTTTGCGACATTATAAATTATTAATGAAACAATAATTATTAGAAAAAAAACACAGCATAATTCTAAACGTTACATAATTGTAAGTAGTTTCTACGAGTTTTTGGTTGGCCTATACTATCTGATAAGTTTTTTTAGTTGACATGCATTGTAGCTGACAACCAGTGAGTGTTCAACTGATATGTAATTAAATTAATGTCAAACCAGATCATAGTCATTTTCATTATGAAAAATAATTTGGGGAATGCTACTTCGAATAATGCCTTGTGATGTAAAATTTATAGCAGTGAATACTGTTTTTTGATAAGATATTGCAGCATACTTGTGAAATTAGTTTAAGTTTGTTTAAACGTCAAAATGGCATTGCATTGCAATCTAGTCAATTGGAACGCTCAAGTATTTAGTTTAGTAAGCCTGACATGTATCTCGGTTTTGAAATCGTTCATTGGAGCAGCTGTTTCAATTGACATTTATGGAGCGGTAGCCGACGAATCTGGTCAAGAAATTCCCATACGTTTATCTGTCAAAATCTCCGATGTGATGCGAAAACCTGAAATTTGTAATTCTCGAAATCCGCATACGAGAAATTCTCTTCGAATGTTACTCGTCTGTATTTTCCATGCGGATTTGAGTCTCGTATACGGAATTATGAGTTTGATACTTAAGAAAAAGCTTTGTTTTTTTATTTGTGCGTGAGAAAATAAGAATCAAATTTAAATGAAAGCACTTATTGAATGGTATCCCATCGCGTACATTTATGTTCGGAAATAGTTCCAATTGTTCAAAGCAGTCTTGAAGTTCTCATAAAGTTTATTATACTTCGATTTCGCCTAACTGCATAACTGAGAATCGAGCAAATGCTGAGCTCATATCGCCCAAAGTAACCACTATGAAAACACATAAATGTTCATTAAGCGTACATATATATTGGTATTTATTTATTTTTTGTCAATCGAAAACAACAATTCCCAACCAATTTCAATTGGAATACTTTTTTTTTTCACAAACTGTCAAAATGGTTTACTTGACGTGCGTAAAGTTCTACCTCATTCGAGAGGTGAATAGAACTTTCGCATAGGTGGAAAAATAACCCGTACTGCTTTGAGAATACCAATTTTTCTGCTATGCGAATATCTCAGACGAATTTGCTCGTATACGAATTATCCAGATGTAGAAAATGCGATGAAATCTTATCCAGACCAATCTAGTCGATAACTAGATTCTTGAATGTGCCCAATGATACTACCAACTGTCAATTTTAGACGACTAGACTGAATGTGTATGCTGAACAAGTACGTAGACTACGATTTGAAGAACAGGGAAGGTGGTTCAAAATTCTTTGGAAACGTGCCAAATACAATTGTGGCGATTCTCAATATTCCGATGTTTCCATTTTTTGTGTTGAGCTCATAGGGGTTATCGCGAGTAAATTCCGTGGGAAATATTTCCCTTGTCAGCAATGTAAGTCAGATTGCTGAACAGAAAAGATTCCCAGGGAAATCTTATTCCCGATAGGGGTTAATATGTACAATTTCCAAATTACTTTACTTTACTTTTAAAATGTAATGAAACTTAAAAATGTTATAAATATAATTTAAATGGACCTTTTAATTCCAGGAATTCCTGGTTCGAACGAATCTTATAATTTCCGAAATTAAAAGGTTAATTTAAATGAACACCTCACTATCTAGGAAAGCCGTTCGATATCAAACGAATATGCTGGAGAAGTGTGTGAATATAATTTTGGAAACCTGCTTTGCAAAGATTTTACGGATTCAATTAAAGAATAAAATGCAGGAAGACATTTTAAATGAATCTCCATTGAAAGTACAATTATTATCAATTGTATAAAATCGATTTCGTTTTAAGGTTAAATATGTTCAGTCACTAGGTACGTCAACTGTACTTTCGAACTTCGCTTACTTAAGAAACATACTAAGCCCCCATTCAAATAAAAGTTCATCTAATCTTACTCATATCATCTGATCAACAGATCAACACCACTGATTACGGTTAACCTACCATTGGCACTCACTTTCCCCCACTCTGATATATGGCAACATACTGCCAGACTACTCACAAACATGCTAAGCAACACAAAAATAAAATTATCTTTGTGATATACGCATTTTTATTTTACCCATCCACTTGGGAGTTAATTTTTGGCTTTCGCATTTCGAACAATAATCACGTTTCAAACAGACACCAGCACAGTATATAAAGAACATCTGAAATCTCTGAATTATTAGTTTCAATTCTTCGAACTGACAACATCAATCCAAGCAACATGAACAAGTTCATCGTAAGTTTACCTAAAGCACGGCTCACACAACTGGGTATTTCTAATAAGAAATTCTACTATTGACAGGCCATCGCTTTCTTCGCTCTCTGCGCCACCATGGCCAACAGCCAGGTGATCCCAGCTGGTCTAGGTGTTATGCCATACGGCGCTGGAATTTATGGCACTGACTTGTTGAGCCAACAGATCGGCTCAGCTGGAGGTGCTTCATCATCTTCTGCTTCATCTGCTTCCTCATCGGCAGCTAACAATGCCCTGATCGCCCAAAACCAGAGATTGGTTTCGCCTCTGTCTGCCTACGGTATGGCTAACCCATGGATCCAACAGGGATGGGCTGGACTTGGCCCAATCGGCCCATTGGGAGTTTCTCCATTGTCCCCACTCGGTGTTTCCCCACTCGGTTTGGGCTATGGTGGTCTCGGCCCACTTGGCACAGGTACTAACTTATTCAGTAAATTCATCTAAGCCGATTATTAACAGCGAATTTCTAATTCCTTTAGGACTCATCTACTAAATACTTAATAACTGAAAACAGTTTTTAAACAACCTGGTGATATTAATGATAATAAAACTAAACTTTTAGTACAAAAACAAAAAACAAAGCTTTTCTTTCTATAGACATAGTTGTTGTTGCTTTCATTGATAGACATAAAGAAACCCAAATCATTTGTTTATGCTTGCAAATAGAAGAACAAAGTAAATGGCACCACCGTATAGCTAAAGAGACGCTTTGTCATGCGCGAAAAGTGGCTATGAACAGACAAAGTATTATCGCGGAAGCGAGCTGGCATCGGTCACATGTGTTCTTTTAAAACATGTCTTGCTGCAATCATAAGTACCAACAAAGCGGTTTTTCGATTGCGTTACATGGACTGATTTTTATTGATGATTAAGTTGTTCCTATTTTTTTGTTTTTTTTTTTTTGTAACCAAATGCGGTCGGTAGAGTTTTTTTTTCCCAGCATTATGTGATAGCTAGAATTTATTTTTTTTAAGTTAAGGTTATGCTTTCGTTTTAATATTTTTAATGGAAAATAAAAAATATGTAAAAGGTAACAAATTGGAGTTGTTTTTAGAGTGCTATAAACAAATTCCACTTTTAGCTTTTTCGGGGACCGAGTACTAAAATGATCTACCTACTAAAAGATATTTGTAACAAATCTTCCACAAATTGGATCGACAAAACTGAACGAGTGACAGTAAACTTTACAGATGTTTCCACAAAAATCATAGCTTTTTAATCGGGTTAATAGGTGAATAACTGAATTTGTAGAACAAATTTAATGCGAAACTTATTACCGAGAACGAAACCTCAAATACGAGTAGGTGATAGTAAAATTAAACAGCCCGCATAAGCTTGGCCGTAAGTCAGGTATAATACGCAAATTCAGAAAGGTTAAAACTACACAGCAATTGAACTTTTTTATTATGCTCATATGATCTCCACATAATATCCTCATATGGTTTCCACGGTTACAACGATACTACGAGATCCAACTGTTGTTGTAAGCCACGGAAATCTATGATCTACATATAGATCATTTGACCATAATAATAAAAGGCCTAATATACCAAAATAAATTTCTGTTGTATATATCATTTTTTTGCTACGAAAATCGGCAAGCTTGAAATTATACTCTAACATTAATTGGCAACTCTTGTAACGAAGAAAACATTCTACTAAACGCACGTATAGCCAGAAAAAAAAATTGTGACCATTTTATTAACGCAAAAACAAAAAACATGTATGGTACTGCAATTTTATAAAGAAGAAGGTAACAACAAGAGTAAAATCTGCATTAGTTTGCGAATCACAGAAAAGCAGATCAGAAATATGACATCTTCAACACAACAGTCTACGTGAAAAGTATTTTTACTTAATTTCAATTTGGCATAAACAAAGTCCATCCGTTACAGGCGGTTATATTCTGAACTTACTGTATCGTTTGGATTTTTCCGCCTCTTAGCCATGCACAATAGATTTAAAATAAAATGGATTTTGTTGCTTGCAAATAGCAGTAACTCCCTTACAGCGAAACGATTTTACTATTTCATTTATCAATATTCTTTCACAACTGACTGTCAATTCCAGATGATTAATTCCAGATGATTTGTATTACAATGAAGGAGAAGAGCAAAAACCGATTTTGAATAAAACAAAAAAATCTATTCGTAACTGTTGAAACGTTCGAAAAATTAATCAGATTTTTGTAATAAAATAAGTGTATCCGTATTCCGATAGCGGCGCTCTGTCTCATCTCAAATATCATTCTCAAAAACGCAGTCACCAATCAGGCCTATTCGGCAAAATCTTTTATCCATTAATTCTGTTATTCTGTTATGAATTTCCATATAAAAGTTTAAGTTCGGTCGCTTTCTCTGTCCCTATGTCCCTATGTATGCTTAAATCTTTAAAACTACGGAACGGATTTTGATGCGTTTTTTTTTAATAGATAGAGTGATTGAAGAGGAAGGTTTATATGTATTATAACATTCATTAAATAGTGGAGAAATACTGTTATTTTTGAGGTTTCTAATGTGATGACGTAAATAATTACTTTTTTTCCGCTTACATTGCAAACGCAGGCTGAACCCTACGTGCGAAGCCGGGCGGGTGCTAACTTATTATAAAATATTTTTATTAAATAGAGAGATTTGGATTGAAATTGAAATTGAAATGGATCTCTTTAATTTATTTTATAGCCATTTGTTTTGTTTTACCAGTAAGAAGATTACTAAAAGGCGCTTTTACAACTGCAGAAAATCAGCGATCGCATATCATTGGTATTAACAGTTATAACCATATGCATATTTTTTTACGTTTAACTGTTTTATTTGCTGCAGTTGAATCTGGCTTTCCACTTGAACCATGGTTACTCAGTCTAATAAATAACCCACCAGAACGGTCAGCTTAATCGAATTTCAATAATCGCTTCTTGTTCGCAATAAACTCTGTGGAAAGATCTTTCGTAGTTATAAAAAGATGCATGGTCCGTCAAAGAATGTTGCACTATGCAACTGAAAGAGCAGCAAAATTTGTATATGCAAGTTTTTGTATACACAATATGTACACTATGGGCTTGGAACAATTTCTTGACGGTGTTTATCCAGAGACCGAAACAACAAACGGAAATAGAAACGATAGAAAAAGCCATCAAAAAAATCGCGACGAATGGCACGGCCGGCGTTGGATCTAGGGTTCGAGAACGATATGATTTATTAAATTTAACATAAGGGAAAAAAAAACACCGATTGCGTCGCCCAATTCCAATGCAGAATCACCAATTTTCTTGTAATTCAGTAAATGCGTCATATAGTTATTTACCAATTGTTGGTTGAGCTGCGCTTCCTTTGAATTTCACGCAACCAGCAACAGGGACATTTTTGCGACCTTCCATCACAATGCGATTATTTATTTATTTACATTAAAAACAAAGCTATTTGTCAAAGCTTCGTAGCAGATTTCAATTTTCGAATTTTTATAACTGAGTTTCATTAAAGTTCAAAACCCAGAATAGGGTTTATAAAAGATCTGTCATGGTCGAAATATTTTATGATTAATAACAGAAAATTCGTAGCAGAATAAGAGATTTCGAAGAACAGGCCAAAATGTTTTTTTTTTATATTTTTACAATAATATTGAATCGATTCAAGTTTGAATACAAAGCTCGATCAACTGCCGAAACGATTTCGTTATCGATTGTAGTTTTGAGTTGTCAAATTTCGTGATATTTTTTCAGTTAAACCCATAAACCCAACAAATTCAACGAATGATGAACATTTTCTTTGGTGGGACTAAAAAGTACAGTACGTTTTGAACCAGTTTCAATGAGTTACCTAGTTTGTTATATTTGACAGATTCGATAACTTTTGATCACATGGTATTCGATTGGATAGTAAAGATCAAATTGTTTTATATCGAGATCACTCTTTTTAAGTCTCGATTTAGTTTGACAATTTGGGGAGCTTGTTACCACTTTAGCGACATTTTGCAACAGCATCGAAACACTAGAAGGTATGGCATTTTCTATTAGACACACAGAATCGTACGGGAACGCCCGAAATAAGAAAAAAAATATGACTTATGTAACCATGAAACAGACAAATTTTATGATTCTGACCTCGATTTCAAGTCAAAATCCACTCAAAACCTTACAAAGCAGAAAATATATAAATTCTTCAAGTCAACTGGCAGTCAGCCATATATAATATTTTTTCGTTTCATCGATAAATAAGTGCGGTCGACTGTCGACCACAGACAGTCGTCATGTTTCACAATGGAAGACGGCACTTACTATAAAATAATTTACAAAAGTTTATCAATCAATTTCAAAAAAAAAAAAAAAAAAAACAATTTTATGTTCAAGAGTGCTGACAGGGTTGGATCGCTGTACACATATCGCAATCACACGATATAACACTTGGGCATTTAACGTTCGATTGGTAACGCGAAATCTGACATTTGAGAGGGAATCTGAAAATTTCTACGGAATCAATACTATACTTTGTATAGGGCTGTCGATTATTATTTTTAAATGTTCTTAAACAGTCTATAAAGAGCCATTTCTAAGAAAATCTGTTCCCGTATATGGAACTTATACATTTTGTAAAAGAGATACCGAGGAAGCGACAACTGTCCTTATCATTTTCATTTTTTAAGGGTATGCTTTCATAAACTCTCGAATGAAACAAATAAACTGATATTTCGTATGTAAGTAAGACAGACAATTAAAAATGTTGTAACGAAAGAAACCAGACTCAACAAGGCTGACTTGTAAAGTAACTTTTAGTAATTTTTCATGTCGCAGATAATATTCTCGGTCAGATTTATGTTTAATGTGAAAAATCTATAGGCGCGACTTTGGAGTAAAATAGACTCGACCGAGACAAAAATTCCGTTGCGACCGACGGCAGAAATTCGCCTGTCGCCGTCGACATTACTTCGTCGCCGCTCTCGACTCCTAAGCCAGTCACCCGATTTCAATGAAATTTTGTCGGTGTATATGATTGGTTGTAAGTGGAAAGATAGGATCATATTGGATCCAATAGATGGCGCTTTATCGATCATCTAAACCACTCACCCGATTTCAATGAAATTTTTTCGGTGTATATGGTTAGTTGTAGTTTGAAAGATAGGATATAGGCAATTTTTCAATTCATTCAACGTAATTTTTTAAGGGAAGCTCACTGGACCTGGGGAGTGAACTGGTAAAGCTTGGTCTTACACAGACCCTAGAGTACTAAATCAGTTGACTTAATTAAATCTAAATGCAATGCAAACTCTAAAAATAGAAAACGTTGGATTGGATTGCGTTATGAAAACTTTTTAAATGAATGAATATTATCTACTGCGCTGTATCAAGATTATAATATTTTGAAGACTTACCCCCGTATTAATAAACACTCAGTAAAAGTTAACAACTTGTTACTCAGCAGTTATGTCCAATTTTCGTATGCTATCTGACGTTTTAGAACAATTAGAACTTTATGTTTATAAAATGTTGCATAAATATTTAAGCCAAACATGCAAGTAGAATAGAGAATTTACAGAACCACCAATTTATTTTGTTGGTCAAAAATTGACACATTCTTGTGCGCTGCACTGATAAAAGATTACGTCATACGTTATGCATAAAAAAAATAAAAAATGTTGTGTTTAACATGGCAATAGTCAATAAGTAAGTATATTAAACGAATTTAGATCGAAATCGGTATAGTTCCAAGCGTGGCCGTTGTGTCATGAATATTTTGGTTGCTCAGTTTTTTTTTGTAATGAACAATACTACTTTACGAATGAAGGTAGTACCTAACTACTTATTGAACTTCAGAAAACTATGCCTTACGTAAACAATAATAGCCCTCAACTATTTTCGGCGTTAGAATATAGAAGGTTGGAGGCTGATCCAGTATATTGGCAGCAAACACGCATATGTAACTCAAAAATGTATACATAAAATTCATAAAAATTGTTATTTTAATATTTAAAATCTATAAACGGTAGCGAACTTTTTCAGCGTTTTTGTTGATAGCAAACTGCTCCTCATAAATAATGATAGCTTCCGAAATCGCTCGCAACATGTCACAGCCCCCGAATATGAGTATGTGGGGCTTTAGCCCAGCGCGTTGTCGAAGATTCGGTGGCATTTCTAGTGAAAGGTGAAGGAATGCATGGTACACATATAAAAGAGGAAATAAAAACACTTTGTATGCATGTTTGGGTAGTACAAATGAAGACAAGAGTTGTACGGACGACAGATTATACGAATCTATTATTGTAGTACAAACGACACCATTGGTTCCGAGCTAGGCAAAGGAGAGTATTTGAATCTCTGAAAGAACAGGCCCCTGGGCAAGAGATACCACCGTCTTTTGTCATTTGTCTTTTTGCTTCAAATTAAAAAATGTATGTATTATTTAACCTTTAGTTCTAACTTGTAATATGACTTTCGAGTTTACTTAGTTAAAAATTACCCACAGAACCTAGTTCTAATGCAGAAGAAGAAAAATGCGTTACAAGTAAAAGAAACAATTTCTTCTTCACGTAGCTACACAATCTCGTGGGCGTCAAACTACCGATTAACTATGTCACATGTGCACAATTTTTATAGTGACAATATTCACCTTTCCCCATCATAACGATCCACAAAAAATCGTAAACAAAAGAAGTAAATGACTTCAACAGAACCAGATGTTCGTCGATCAGTACTTATCGATCGAAATATTTCTATACCCCCGGCATGATAAGGCAATGCGCTAAGCTATTGTCACGTAAAAATATTCAGCCAATTGCTTCCTATATAAGTGAACAACATTTACAAATTAAGCAATAGTTGACCCAGTCTACTTGTTTAGTAAGTTTTACAAAACCAAACAAAAATGTACAAGCTTTTTGTAAGTAATACTAAAAAATATACCTCCCAAGAAGAGGTTTACTAATTTCAATCGTATATTTAGGCCGTAATCCTTATCTCTGCGGTGTGCATGAGCCCCGTTCTTGCAATCGATTCAGCAGCGGCTAACGCAGCAGCCAACTATAATGCGGCTATGGCAACAGCTTCTGAAGTTCAAACTCTGAATCCTGCCCTCATTGACTACTATGGCTACCAAATTGGACTACCATTGTTGGCTCCAAATGTTGGTCCTATGACCTCATTCTATGCAGCTTCTCTACCACCACGCAGCTATGTTGCTGAATCTAACCCAGGTGGGTTGCATGACATTTTCAAAGATTTATTATTTTACTTATATTTTTTATTTTTTGTCCGTATATAGTTTTGGCACGTGGAGGATATGTCGATCGTTTCATTGGTGAATCCAGAATTGGAATTGTTGCTATTTAATTGTGCTGTGATATAGTTTTAATACTGCCTAGTTAGAGTAAAATGTTTGTTGAGAAGACTTACTTTAGTGAACAAAGTATTTTAAGTGAATAGTAAATAAAACGAGGAGTTTTTTATATTTATAAAAGAACGCTGAATCTTATTCTGTGTTTTCAAATTCCAGGGACATGTTCTCTAAATCCGAGTGAAGGCTGTAATTAGTTAATGTGTCATTTTGCTTGCTTGAGCATCTTGCCATAATGGTCTCGAGTGTCATTATGCGTTTCGTAGAGATAACAACGCGTAGCCAGTAATATCACGTCTTTTCGGATAGTTTTGATAAAAGTCTATTATCTACTATCTAATATAGGTGCAATCTACAATATAAATTAGAAGATAATTGCTTAATACTCTTAAAAGCGTAGACTTTCATGACCTAGGTGGATATTCATAGTCTCAAGGGAACTAATAGGTCCAATTTCTGTTTATGCGTTTCGTATTGATGCAAATAATAATGAACACAAAAAAGCCAAATGACGTACGATACAACATACAAGACATCAGTGCGCTTTTCATATCTGCCATTTATGAAAGTCGGACGTCACGGCGCCCAATTTTTGTAATTGCAATTCCAGTTATTATATATTATTTTGCATAATCTCAGGCGTACATTTAATCGAGTTATGGCATGTTTTATTCCATTGGACTGCAGTAAGTTTTTCCATAAAATTAGTTGTAAAATAGTGCATACTCTTAGGCACAGCTTTTATTTGATATTGTTATAGAGTGTGATTTTTTTTAATCACAAAATTAAATCGAGTTGGAATGATAATTGGGGTTTAACTCACCCGTCATACTGTGACCGTGGAAACTGGTGAAAACTATCTCATCTGTAACGAAAGAAAATGAATGAAATATCCAGAATTTGTATCGATGTTCATTCACAATGACAGTTATATTATGGCACTCCCCCATTTCCATCCGTATGGCTGTTAAAAAATGACCATTAAGGCTCGATTCGCCAGGGTTTTTTTCACCATTTTACGATTTTTTTTTTTTAATTCGCCCCGCTTTTTTCCACTTCGGTGCATGCTAAGCCGACAAAAATATCAAATTCTGAAAATAGGTCCGTTTTTGTTTGTTTTTGTTGTAGGACTTAAAACAAACATCCTATCTCAGCGAAAATAAAGTACCTATAACAACTAATGTCACTAAAAACTGAAAACAAATAGTACTGAAACGTACAAAATAGTACATATTTTTTATATGGCATACATTTACGTTATTGCGCATTAAAAAAATAAATAAAAATCATATTTTATTGGATTTAACGGTCATATTATTCATTCCGAGTGTAAATTAGGTTTAAGTTAATTTTACACCCTCTGCTGTCCCATCTGTTCTTCATTAAATCCATCTTCTAACTACGAAGCCATCAAAATCAATTTTTATAGCTTCTTGCTACATTTCAGATTCTATTTCACTTTTACTTATTCCCTGAACGAAGAAATGTCAATATTATGAAATTCAGTTTTAACCCGAGTTAAAATAGTTAAACTGGTCCCCGCAGTGCAGTTTCAATTGAATCGGACTTGGGTTTATTTTTGGAATGAATGAAGGAATGAAGTAACCTCATCTTCGATACAAATAGTACTCAAAAGTGAGAAATGGTACTTGCGTACTCGGTACAGTCAAATAGTACAGAAATCAGTACAATACTAAGCCTTTTTTCATCTGTGATGTCACCTCCTCCAAGTCAGTCTGACATTATGCAAGCCAAGCGTTTGAAAGTGCTTGTTAGATTTCTCTGTTTTGCTTTTTTATCTCAATTTGGGGAAATACTCGTGAATCGTGATGCTTGCGCTGCTTTTTAATAACAAACTTCTGAGTCTTTTGGTTTTGAACTTAGTAATTCTTAAAAAGACTAAACCAAAAAAAAAAAAAAAAAAAATATCCTTAGAAAAAAAGGAAACAACATTTTTTTGAATGTTCTCATGACAACTGTTTTTAAAATCCTCATAAAATTGTAGATCCCTTTCAATTGCTTCGAAAATGAAAAAAAAAAAAAAAAAAGCTCACACAAAACGAATGGCCTAGGGTCCCTACGTTGCCTGTTGCGCCAAATATTAATTTATTTATTTATTTGTTCATGTTCATGTAAAAAATATACCCCAGGAATATAGAAAATTTGCCGAGCAAAAACACACATTTCAGTTTAAAACGAATAATGTAATAAATTCATAGGTACATACTCTAGAGTCTAGATTGTCAAAAACGCTAGCTATTCGAAACAGTCACAATTTCTGTTGGACTGGGTAAAACACTATACAGTTTACGTGAATTCATTATTTTCTTTACAAATTTTACTTCGAGCCTAGCAAGTGAAAATTTTATTAAACAATACTTAGTTCACGCAAAACCAAACTGTGCTGATATCGATGTTCAATAAAACACGCCTATTGTCTTTATTAGCTATCCGATCTTATTCTATGTTTCCACAAGAGATTAACTGCGAGATCTAGAAAATTTTCAGTAAATCCTGCATAAATCTCGGGATTTATCATATCATACAAAAGTTAATCTCAAAAAAGAGAGATAAGAAATAAATCTCTATTATCAACCAGGTTTGCATGTACAGTCCGGTTTGTGAACACACTTTCCACAGCAGAGCTGCATTCGACAGAAATGACAAAAAAGGCGTCATGAAAAAAAAATCTCTCTCTCTCTCACGTCTAGTGAAACGTCATCCATCATCTCTCGAATGGAGAGAGCCAGAGATAATAAGTCAAGCTAATCTTACCCAATCTTAATTTATTAGGTTCAGGATTAATTTTAAGCCTCTTGTACCTAATCTCGGGATTTATGTCCGGTGGAAAAGTAGCATTAGTCGTTTATAATCCAAATCACACACACTTTTTGAATAATGGATCATACTTAGCATTTTCATACTGGCAACGATAAACTGCTGTAACACCATAAATGAAGACTGGAATAACTGTCATTGAAACAACTGCGAATGAAACACGACTGGAAAAAGCCGATCTTCGGCTTCCATTTCACATTGTTTTCATTGCCCTTCCTTGCTTTACTCATTTTATCTACCGGTAATTTCTCCATTGATTGCACTAACAAATCAATCAATCAAGAACCAAGAACCAACTGCCAAACCTATGACTGACATAAACACAACGTAGGTATTTGTTGGGGTGTTTCAAAACATTTTCCACACATGCATGATAAATCTATCGCTTTTGCCATCATCCATCCAGTCACATTCCTCTCCTCCCTAAACCAAACAATTTGTTTTTGTGGTATTCAGTTTCTTTGCTGGTGTGCGTTTCAACTGTTGCTGTATGAGTGAACTCCAGCTCGGAATCGGATTCGAATTCGAGTGTTTGACTGGTCTTCGATTTCTTTTCCACATTTCAGTTTCAGTTTTGAGTTGTTTTCCAAGGCATGCGAATGTGCATTTGCTGCTAAATGTTAACGCGCGCAACAAAGTGAATTTCATGAAAGCAAAAGAAGAAGAAACAAACAAAAAGTGAACACATTTTTTCTCCACCATAAACCAGTTTTCTTCGTTCATACCTTTCAACAATTTCTCTCCAAAGGTGAAATTTAGTGCCTTTTCTGTGTGTTCTATACTCTCTAAGTGTGAAAAGCAAACCACTGCAGCGTTCTTTTAAATGTTAAATTAGAATTAAAACGGGAAATCCTAGAAAAAGTAAAAAAAAAAATAATAATTTCTAGCCGCGTGTGAGAATTGATCAAAGGAATTCCGACTCGAATAGATTCCAATTCCGTCATCATCGATTCTGATTCTGATTCGGATTTTCCAACCAAAGAAGAATTTGGAATTTGTTCGTTTGTGCAACACTGGTGTTAGTGCATCGATCGTGTTGTCAAAAAATCTCTGAATTTAGCATTGAATTTGAAATTTTCTGAGTGAAAAACAGCAAAACTGAGTGCATTTCCCTTGGGATTACCTGACATTACAACTCCTTCACACTGGATTTAGGATATTACGAAGCTGTTAAAGGTAAGAATGCAATGCACTATAAATAATTATGTTAACTAATTTATGGATGCTTCAAAATTGTTGACACTAATGATCGGTTGAGTATGACACCGATCATGCAGGTGAATTCAGCCGTGTAGCCTAATGACAGTTTATATCAGTAAACTAAACAATTCTTTTGTCAACTGACGACGTGGTTAAAAAATAAATAAAGAATAAATACCAATCAGAAAAATTTGCTGAGAAGTTGGTTGTGTGGGGAACAAAGTTGCTGATGTAGCACACACTGTAACTGTAGGTACACAGCGAAACTCAAATAACACGCTTGCTTTGCCGAAAACAAGACGCAAAAGTAGTCCATACGAAATAAAAGTAGCAAAACAGAACCCAAGTGTGGACATGGAGTCGGAATTGGGAGTGGAGTCAGCTCTTCGCCAAAGCAAGCGGCGGCGCAGCCCACGGATGTTGCGGCGGGCGATAGAGGATAGAGGTCGCCGCAGAATAAGCCGGTTCGGCCTGTTTCTGGTTTTTTGGGGCGCATAGCTGGTGACGGTGACGGTGATCGATCGTTGTACGCTGTGGCTGTAGCTGTGTCGCGTCGGATTGGTTGTGTGCTGCTCTTGCGGTACACTGGCGGTGGGTCAGTGAAGATGGACTATGTTTTGATGTTAAGGTTTTTCGGAACAAATAAATGAACATTCCGAATTTTATTGTTGTCATTAATCTTCCGCAGGGGTGAACTATTGAGGCAGGTTGTAAGTCTCTACAGAAAGACCGTGGCCGAACAAAATAACATGGATCGTTTTTAACGGAATGGTAGGTGCCTTGTTA
This sequence comes from Cheilosia urbana, assembly GCA_946477585.1. Taxonomy (NCBI): domain Eukaryota; kingdom Metazoa; phylum Arthropoda; class Insecta; order Diptera; family Syrphidae; genus Cheilosia; species Cheilosia urbana. Next base: position 13,600,246 of record OX297855.1, read on the forward strand.
GAAATAAACAGTCCTTAACCGAAGCCAGAGGCGTGATTTAATTTGTTATTTTATTACATTTATGTGCATAGTTAACTTTCTTGGTCCATGACCACTAAGACTTGTCAAGAATATTAATCAAATGACCGTGTTACTTTGTTCAAGCTTTTGTTTTGTAATAGGTACGTTTTCAATGCACATCACTTATCAGCACACTTAACAGGAGCGAGGCTACAGATTACAGAAGAAGTGAGCTTGTAACAACTGAAAACAGTTTACGTACCGAGTTCGTAGTATTGTAATGCTAACTACAATTACTTAGGGCGAAAACATCGAAATCGACGACAAAATTTGAAACACGTTAAAGCGGCGTTTACATCGGCACTTGACTTTTTTGTTGTCTACAACTTTGACCCGAAAGCTGTGCAGTAGTAGCACAAAGCGTAAATAAATAAGATCAAACAAAAATTCATTTAGAAAAATCTTAACTGTCAGGCATTTGACAGTTCCTTTTTTTTTTTTTTCTTAAATTCGTAGTTCGTACTGCAAGCAATTTGTTGAGTAAAAAGTAGTTAGATTCACGGATCGCGGCGGATGAGTAAGAGTAATAAACAAGTTGCAAAAGGAAATTCATGTGACAGCTAATATTTCTTAAAAAACAAGAAAAAGAAAAACAGGGTCGGCATTCTGTTAGGCTAGCACGGTTCAAGCGTTTTCGTCCCACAGATTGTTGACCGGCCTACCTTTTACGAATTGTAGGTATTGGTTATATTTCCATGTGAACAGTATAACACGGTATGACAAATGCTAAACAATTACATATTAGAACTGGCTGTGGTTCATCTTCTCAGATTCAAAATTCCAAGATATCCGTCTTGCTGACACAATCAATCAACACATGATTCTCGCATGTCGCGAACGAAAAGATGACTCAGCATCTGGTACCAGCTCAAATTATCACAGGGAACAGAAAATCGGAAACCATTGGTCTTCTGAGATACCTGAAATTATGTCAGTTCACTCTTAATATTGCAATGATTAACCATCTGAAATTACTAATTTGCACCTTTATGTCGCAATGAGTGCTTATACATGCACTGGCAATATCTACTAATTTAGAACGGTGTGTATCACTTTGTTTAATACAGTTGTTTGACAGAACAACACTGAATGTAAATATTTATGGACATAAGTTTTTTTTTTTTTTTTTTTTTATAATTCACTAGTGCTCAAGGGGTTTTTGTTCCCTTATAATGCTAATGCACAGCACGAGTGGAAGGGTTGATAGGGAGGATAGAGAAGAGGTACTGGTGCACATTGGTCTTAAACAATTGTGGGTTGTAATGAGAGGGGAAAACCGTGTGAGGCAATGCATTCCACATGCGTGTTGTTCGACTCACAAAAGAATCTCTATATTTTACAGTACGTCCGAAGGTAGGCTTAAGGGTGAACTGATGTGCATTCGATGTGTGACGGGTGTTGCGAGAGAATTGTTGAAGGGGCGGAATGCAGTTAGCTATTTCATCAGAGCATCGATGGTGAAAATATCGATAAAATAAAGAAAGGCAAGAAACATTTCTGCGATGTTCGAGCGGGTCAATAGACTCCGCTATATTTCTATCACCTATAAGTTTTATCGCGCGCTTTTGAATTCTGTCTAGTAGGTGCAATGAAGTTTTTGGTGCACCTGACCAGATGTGAGCGTTGTACTCAAGCTTAGGCCGAATAAAGGCCTTGTATATTGTAGCTAAGTCGAAGGGTGTAAAGTACTTCTTACATCGATTTAAGAAACCTAGACATTTCGCAGCGTTTTTGGCGACTTCGTATATGTGGTCATTCCAACGAAGTTTGTCGTTGACACATATACCAAGTATGGAAAGTCGTTCGGTTTCGTCGATGCAAGTCCCATTCATGGATAATGGGTTAGGGTTCAGATTTCGCTTTAATGATAGAAGGCAGCATTGTGTTTTGGAAGCATTAAATTCCACTCTATTAATTCTACCCCATTTTATAATGCTGTCAAGATCGGAATTTAATGTGTTTAGCATACGTCGCCGTTCCAGATCCACGGCCGAAGAGCAGGGACGTGAGTCAGGGAACGAATATGAAAAACTGAGGGTGCTATCATCAGCGAAAGAATGTATTGGATTAGAAGTAACAGACAAGAGATCATTGATGAATATGAGAAAGAGTGTCGGAGACAAAACAGAGCCTTGGGGAACACCAGCATTTATATGGTGAATTGCAGACTTGAAACCGTCCAACACAACTTGAATTGAACGGCCAGAAAGGTAGTTTCTAATCCATTGAAGAAGAGACGCGTCGATCCCATAGGCACGCATTTTCGACAAAAGAGCTTTTGTTTTATTGAGTGTTATTTGAACTTATTTGTTTTATTTTCTTCTTGCTAAACGAAACTAGTAACAGTTTGTCTTTGGTGATTAATAATAACTTATTACATTTGCTGTCGGGTAAAATTATTTCATTATTATTTAATAGTTTGTGTCAAAATAATGGGTCGAATGAATAAAAACTAGCATTTGCTTTGAGCAAAAAGTTGTAGCAAAGGAAGGGCCGTTTTATTCTCCAAGTTGTGTTCAACTTCGAGTGAATAAAACGGCCCTAAAATCCCTTAGGAATTGCTTTGAATCGGTATGAATAAAAACCTTATTTGCTAAAGTAAGTTCGAAAATTCGAACATTGTATTTACTTCGCTGAACGTGTATTTGCCTTGCGATTCCTGGCAAACCTGACCCGTAAATATAAATTTTTAAATTTTTCTAATTTCTAACGACTTTTGTGTAAATTGAAATAAAAATCACGTCTTTCACAGAACCCCTCGTAATAAAGTAACGAAATCGGATCTACGATACGAATACGAAAAAATGTGTATCATTCATGAATCCGAATGTAGTCGCAAAAAGTATTGCCGCACGTAACAGTCATATTCGAAATTTCAAAATCAGCTGCTTAACGTCAAAGTAGGTAGGTATGCGAGATTCAAGAAATAAATAAACTATAAATCGTTTTTTTGTGTATTTTGAATAAAAAAATCACTACTATAAGTCGGCTTGTAGCCGTATTAAGGTTTGTGCCGAAGGCGGATATCAACACACCGTTGGTAAAGACCACTCAGTTGGAATTGCAGTCTTCATTTTCAGGCACGTTAAAAATTCTGCTGCATATTTTGGTAAGAAGGTTCTGTCCAGTCGGGATAAAATTAGACATGAACAATGCGGACAAAAGTGAGGTAAAATTAGACTTCCACTCAAAGGTCAGATTTCCGGGTGTTATGTGCATTGATCATATCAAAATGATCCCACCGGCTGGAAAAAAAAAAACATTTTCACTTACTTACTTTTAGGTATATTTGTTGAAATTTTCAACCTTAAATTAACAGCAAATGATTATTTTTCCATCTGTAACAAATTTAGTTAGTTTTATTTTTTTTTACGAAAAATCAAATAGATAGTTCGTAGATTTAAATGTCATAAGTCCGATTCAACCAACTTGGAGCGCGCAACTGGAGGCAGTTAAGATCGCGCTAACTGGAGAGGCGTATTGGTTGAGGCCCAGGTCCACCCCGGACTGTAGCGCCACCTAAGTAAGTAAGTAAGTCCGATTCATTCGGATTCAGTGATTCCACTTTCTACGAATTTCGAGACTCGTAGCAAAAAATATCTCCTACGACGGATTCTGTGATAGTTCTTTTGGGGTTCGTAGCAAAATTCCGAGTATACGACGGATTCTGTCATAGACTTGTAAAGCTCCAATTGCACCTAGAAATATGATTTTTGTTTGCCAAAGGGGTTTGGTTTGGGTTGGTGTTTTATTTATTCTTCAGAAATATTCGTTGACACGCCAGCCAATTGGATAAAGCAGATCTATGAATATGAATTACTGAAAGGTTTTTGAACTTTCAACCTAAAAGCCCGGATCTCCTATTAATCTTGGAAATGTTTCCTTCTAAGCATTTGAACGAAATATTAGCTTTTTTCATAGGTATTTTGTTTAACGGAATTTAACTTAAGTACCTAACTATTTATAAAAAAATATCGAATATTCACAATTCTTGTATTGTTTTATGTTAAAAATGTGCATACAAAATACATAGTAGCAAAATGCCTGAGTCAGGAAAATAGCAGATTTGGAATTTCGTAGCAATTGCTACGTTTTATTCATACGGACCTGTGTAAAAGGTAAGTGGCGCCATTTTTCGAACATGTCAAAAGTTAGTGTTAGCTCTAATCAGTTTTTAATTATACGAAACGTACTTCGATTTTGACATTTCGTTTGAGTAATGCGAGAAACAGATTAACACAGCGACATCAACAGCAACTTTGCCAACTTTTTAGAACCAATGTATTTTAATTACTTTGAACACAGCAACATCGATATCGACGTTAGAGCTAATCCTAAATTCGCTGTTGCTAATGCTGTTAAAGTCGCTGTGTTAATCTGTTTCTCGCATAAAAACAATTGCTACGTTTTATTCATACCATCCAATGTCAAGTAAGTTGTAAAAAATATGTTTTAAAAGCGCACATCCGTTAGTAGCACAACTCGAATAAGACCACACAAAAGTGGGTAAAATTTTAGACTTTTATAGACATACATTTCCCATCAAGAAATTAACACTGACTTCTTAAAATGGTTAGGTAACTATATTATTTTAATAAGGGGTAGATGTGTAGGTAGCCAACAAGGCGATTCGCTTTTTGTTTGCTTCGAGTTATCCGGAGTTTAAGATTCGCAGTTAATACATGCACCTCCATTATTGGAATGTAAAATGGCTAACTTCGATGGAAGAATCGTCAGCGATTTGTCAAAACCGCTGCTAAAGAGCAAAATGCGAACATCTATATTCTAGTGTAAGTTTAATTGAATTGGAAAAGGAAGAGCCAACTTACGGTGGTGGGGAAAAAACCTTTATCTCTAAAATATTGTTTACCGTGTTTACTCTTCCACCAAACAATTTTTTTCTTTAAAGATGGCGTTATATTTCAAACTTAGAGAGCTTTCTGATCAATTCTCTTGTATACAGTATAGGTACCTATTACAAATTCGATGTAATCAGTTATTGTAAGTAAAAACAAAACTGCTACTAGAATCAAAAGCATATCTACGAGTATATATATGATATTCAAAAAATGTTTGTATATTTCAAATTTAATTTTTCAAACCCCTGTGAAATTCAGAAGTGCACTTTCTACGTTTTCTATTTTTTATTAAAAAGAAAAGGTGCACTTCTAGGTCAGTTTTTAAAACAACAGAAGTGTCCGGGATATTAAAGAATTGCCCTGAACTCACAAACACACACAAGAAAACTGTCAGATTGAAATGTGTGTTGTGTTATTAGAAACAAATTTTTCGTAGGTCTGTTCCCTTACTTTCTGGTTCACTTTTGGCAATATGTCACATTTCTCTCATTTCGAGAGAATATGCTCACTGAAATCAAATAAACCAAAAAGAAAAGGAACGCTTTGAACCGCAAATTTGGAAAATGTGAATTTTTTCTAGGCGGAAATATTCAAATTTCAGTAGAAAAAAGCACAAATTTATATTTAAGATTTTATTTGAATTGCTTTTGTTGCAGAAATTAAAAAGTACAAATCTTTTGTTTTTTACATCTATTTTTATGCGATACAAGCAATACATATAAGGTTTGTTCCTTTACTTTTAAATCTTACTAATTTTTACTAATCCTTACGAATTTTTACTCAGTGCCGTTCCTTTACTCGAAAAATTCGTAAAAGAGAGCGTCATCGAGAGAGCAAGACATTACCCCTCCAGTGAGAGGTCACCGTCAGTCACCTTACAAATAACAGCTGATTTAAAATTGTTGTCGCATTTGGCATATGCGTGTATTATTTTTTGATTTCTTTCGTATTAAAAAGGTATCAACAGGCGGCAAAATAAAATTAAATGTTCTCCTCAAGATTCTTTCGAAAGTGGCGACGAAATTCTTCCTCGCTGGAACAATGAATTATTTCCTCCATGTAATTCTTCATGCAGTGCCACTTTTTCCTCTTTTCGAATGCTTGTAAATAGTTCAATCAGTACAAACTTTTCCACATACTCGGATTCATTAAAATGAAGTTCGATTAATTCCAGATCACTTTCTTCGCCAGCTAGATGGTATAACTAATTTTCTTAGTAAATTAACAAATTCCTCGATTTTATCAGACATTTTAACGACTTTTCTTACCATTTTTTGAATATTTGAATTAATATATATCTGTCATTTATTAAAGATTACTACAAAAGCGTTCCCTAACTTTTTCGTAAGTGTCTCTCTTTGTGAGAGAATTTATCCCTACCACTGCCACTTTGACAGTATTTTCCATTCTTACTACAAAAGTAAAGGAACAGACCTATAAATGAAATTAAATACATAAAAAGTCAGTTTCAAATTAGAATTTGAACGATTTGACAACCATCTGTCAGCAATAATCAACTAGCCCAAAGAAATTTCTTGGGCTAATATTTGCAGGCTTTTTATGCAAGGGAAATGTTTTGATCTCTTTTTTGGCTCTCTTCTGCCCAATTTTTGCGTAAAGGAACGAAGTTTGACTAAATTTGGCGAATGTGTTCGAATGCATTATCGTTAGGGAACAGGCCTAATGTGTTCCGAAAATATATAATTATGCGTGCAAAATGTAAACTTAAATTGAAATAAATTGATTCGGCCCATTAAAACAATTATATTGACTGTAGAAAACAAAGAAACTACTGACAGAATACCAAATCTAACATAATGGTGTCTACCACTATTTACAAAAGTGCTCCAACGAATTTTATTAAAAAAAAAAAAGTGCAATTCTGAATTTCGGGGCAATTCTCTCGGATCTTCAATGAAAAACGCCATAATGATTTGCCAACTGCCAACTGCCAACTTCTTTCAAAACAACATTCGTCTAGCGTCATGTGATCATCATCAGTACGAAATCGTTTCCATAAATTCTCAGATATTTCATTGCGAAGGAGGATTATATTTTAAAATTTCAAACGCAAACAGCGACTACAGTAAAACCCAAACCTATACAATCAGAATTTTTATTTGTTTATAACATCACATCGTCGAGAATTTATAACTTGATTTGGGTAATTTAACGAACGTGACAAGAATTGGTATATATGCCACAACGAAAACCTGTTGGAAGTATCTCCAGTAATGGATTAGACGTGAATGCGATCTGCACTAGGTATGGGTAGGTGTAGACATCATATTAACTGCCTTCATAACCAATCGACCTATCGCCCCGAATAATCGAACACAAAACTGGTAATTCAATAAAACTATGTCGGTTAGTTTGCCGTGTGTACGTATATTTCTCCTGTCGAAGACAATTTAATTAACCTCAGCTTGTGTCGTGCTTAGCCGAAGCACATAATCTGGACGAGAAGCAGTGCAGCTATAATACCTTGTAGCACTCAATTCCATTCTGATTAGGTCATTTCAAGTCGTAAAAAAAAAGCGATTTCTTTTATGTCTTTTGACATTTTAACATGTTTTGTTGTTCGACTGAATCGGATTCTGTTTGGTTTTTGCTTTTATTGAGAACACAGGCGATCGTTCATTGTGACACTCGCTCAAGGTCGTCGTACGCCAATATTTGGCGAGCCTGTTTTCGTTCGTGCGGTTCTCTCTCTCTATAGCTTTGAATCTGAAAGTAATCAAATTTAAATAAAAAAATAAAAATTCAACTGGAATTTGATTCCACATTATTGTGTGCAAATTATACTCTTCCTGTTCCTCTTTCACATTTTTCTGTCTGTGGAACTTATTCTTCATTTTTTTGAGAGAATTTTCTGTTTACTCAGACATTCTTTGGGGGTAATTTTGTGAACAGGTTTTCGATTTGCACAGCACAATGCCAAGCCATTCACCGAAAAAATCGGTTAAAAGTTACTCTTTTCGAAGTGACAGTAATGCGCGCGCTCTAGAATTACAATGCGGACACGTATAGGTAGGTATCCGTGCTTACATTGTTTGTCTGACAGATCTCTGATCAGCGATCGTTGTGTATCTTTCTTATTTGAACGTCATGTGCTGTTGCATATAAGGTTTAAGTTCTTGATCGACTCTGCCTCAGCAGCGTTGTAGAAGCTGAAAGTACATATTCATATCTTTAAACTGAAAGTTCTTATTGTTTTCCCGATGCTTTTGTCTTACTCGTATTTCGTTCTGTTCTATCTCGCTCCTAGCGCAATTATTTCATTTTTATTAATTTTACTCGTTCTTATTGTGCATTTTACTCTGACACGACTGTTGGCATTGGGTAGAAGGTATACACATGAATGTATTGACTCTTGGCTTGACTGTGCTGGCGCTGGGTGAGCTTGAGAGGTTTAATATTTTATTTTATTTTATTTTTTTGGAGGGCAAACGTGTGTGTGTGGGTATGGAAGGAAACCTAAAAGAATAATGTGTAAAAATAAATAGAGCGAGTTTACATAGCGTGGCATTTTAAACCGGTACCTACTGTTGTTGGTTGGGCATTTTGTTGTTGGCTTTTTTTTTTTTCTGCTTCTAAATTATGCAATTAGGTATAGTATTTATTTATTTTGTTATAATTTGTTTTGTGTGCACATTTTGCAAACGAAAAAGTACTAAACTCCATCGATTTTTATATGTGTGGTACCTACGCAGGAAGGCGGCCATTATACCTATGTACTGATTTTTTTTAATGATTCCTATCTTACTGCAATTTTACCCATAAATTGGTGGCCGTTGTAAACTGGAATTTGTTACGTTTATCAGCGACTACAAAATGACAGGTCTCACGAAGACCACTATTGTTCGGGTTCGTTGAGCATCTCTTAAGCTGTATTAAGTGGACTATACAAATCGATTGCATTGAAACTCTGGTGCCGTGAACAATCGCACGAAACAGATTTTCGATGTCGAAGCAAACATTCAACACGGCTTCTTAATTGTCAAGAGTGAAGACACAATAAGTAGGTACTTCGCTGTCATTTTAATGTAACAAGTGCTTTATCTAGGGACATCGAGGCTTTTGCTTGAAGCAAGAAGTAGAAAAGCGCTTTGCATTCATATACAAATGCAATACAAACTGGGAGATAGTTTTGTTCAGCAACGACCTATTTGTCAGAGACAGAACGAGTCGGTTATTATTCGAATTATTATCATTAATGTCTCGTTTATCTATTACAAGTGTCGCAAGTGTATAGAAACCTTAAGTAAGCGTTCCATAAAACGTGCTGGGGCAATGCGATACGGGTAGAGAAGAGATGGACTTGAGCTTGCAATCTCACCTTGAGCCTACCTAGAGGGCGCTGTCCGATGGCCCATATTTTGTATTTGAATCGAATTTAGTGACATTACCAAACCACCGAAGAAGGGATTGGTGAGTTCATTGCTAATGTTTGGCACAAAATTATAGTCGGATAAAGCACACTTTAATGTCGTTTTCCATTGGGACAGAAAAAGCAGCAGTTTTTCTGCTCTCGAAATCAGATGGCTGTCAGATTTCATGTTCCATTGGCCGCAAAAAATCACTTTTTTTTTGGGAGTCAGAGCAATTTTGCGAATCTCAAGAGATTTACACTTATTTGCACTAGGTTAGGTTAGGTTAGAGTGGCAGGCCGCCTCAAGTGCAGCCACACTTAGGCCAAACTAGGTCCATTGTGATACCACAGGATCGATGTTCTCCCTTAACTACCCGTTGAACCAGCCGGAGCTAAGAATGAAGCGATGGAGGCAGTTTATTCCTATGTTTGCGAGTTCGCTGAGATTGTCGATTGAAATATTCTCCGAGGTATAGTTTTCTACGGAATGACAGTGCTGGACACGTACAGAGAAGGTGAAGAATAGTCTCCTCCTCCTCCAGCTTCTGCAGAAATCGTTTGAAGGGAGGCCCAACCTGAGAGCATGTCTCCCTATGATGCAGTATCCCGTGATGACACCTACTACAGTACTTATTATGGGTCTTTTCAGTGTAGTAAAATTTTATTTTGCTAACTAACACTAACACCAAAACATTTGTCATTTGTCAAACTTTAAAGCGTGTTTACGTTTTTAGACGAGAAGTCTGTGAAAAATACAGAAAAATTACATTTGGAGAAAACATACATTTAAAACACGCACCATCACATAAAAAAACACAGCAAAGGAAGAAAAATTTCGTTTTATGTTCCATTGGGCACGAAAAATCTGAAATCTGAGGGCAAAATCTGAAAATCCCATCGGAAAACGACATAACACTATATATTTTAGTACGTGTGTATTAGTGTTTCTCTAATTATTGTCGACCCTCAGTGGGAAAGTTATTTTATTAGAGTATTTTCAAACATTTTAAAGTATTTTTCAGATTCTGAAAATCTACACTATCGATTACTGTAGCACATGTCATTCCCGCAACTGATTCATCGGCAGATTGAAAATAATTTGTATCTCAAAGCTCCAGTCAGATTCCTCGAAAGTCACCTGTTTCTATAAAATGCTACCATGTGTCATAGTACCCGTCATAGTACCATATTTTCGCCTATTACACCCAGATATGGCAAAGAGTAATTTTCTTCGAATAGAAATAGTTATTATGTAGCCATTAGCTGTCATACCTATTCGCATGGTCAAAGATGACGTTATTATGAGTAAACCACTTGTCAAAGCTCGTAAAAATCAATACTATTTAATGAAGTTACTCATTCGAATTCATTCATTCGTTTTCTGCTATAAATACAAGGCGATTTATTTCCTGGAAAATTATTCACAACGCGCTTGTCTTATTTTGCAATAAAACCTATCCTCAAGGTAAAAATGTGCCTCGCAAAAAAATGTGACGCAAAAATACCGACACCCGAAAAAAAATTACACAACAAGAAATAAATAAACAAACGACAGTATGTATTTATGCAGGTGATTTACGCTATAATTATTTACCGAGCGACGATACAAATTTTAAATAGTTAATGATGTCATTTTAAAGGTTATTTATTTTTAAAAGCGGCTTGATATAATGAAGAGAAAAAAGGTTTCTTCTATAGGCAACAACTAATTTGGGGCGAATTGTTGTGGGATTTTGTGTCTGTCAAATAGTTCAAAGGAAAGCAAATGAAAATGACACATTGACAAGTGCGTCGTTGGTATGAACTATTTGCGGACATATTTCCGATAAAAAATTACGACTTTAATGAGGTTTTTCTATATAAAAACAGTTTTAATTGACATTTACATTGAATTTGACTTTCAAGTTGTATTTATTAATGGCAGGAAGTTTATTACCCAGCTGAATACAAGATGATGTAATAAATATACTCGAAGTATTCTGGATATTGACATTTCTCTGAACGGATGACGCGGACATATACGTCAATTAGGAATTACAACCTCACATTAAGTGTCGTCTAGAGACATTTGTCATCCCTGTTTGTTGTTTCTGTTTACAGGCAATTGCAAAATTAAGGAACAGACTTATATTGTAGGTTCCTTTACGGGTAATTGTGAAACTCGATCTTATCTTGTTCATGTTGACATTTTAATAATAAAAGAAATTTGACAAAGCACTCATATCCCATGTGTCACTTTCAATTCGGTATTTACTATGAATTTGGAAATTCTATCTTGTAAATCTCAGGAGAGCCCGATGTGGTTCATTTAAGTATCACTTTGGAAAATGGCAGATGAGTCGATGAGGACGAGGACTTTTTTTTTGTTTACTGCGTTGACACTCTGGGTTGGAATCGAAAACAGCGTTTCATTCTTCAGAGCAGCAGCGAACTTTATCCATCATTATCCAATTTACACAGAAGGATAGACTTGCAGGGATGTAAAAACTTGACATGGCTTTGTACAGCTCGGCCTAAACCGCACTGATAAAAGGTAATTGAGTTACAAATATGACAGATCGGAACTTCCAGACCTAAGTCCAGCTGTCGGATTTTTTCTTTTCTTTCTGAAGTGATATTGAAACCGTTCGCATATATGTAAAACTTGGTATCCCAACATAAGTCTAAGTTCTGATTATGTCACGATACTTTACACACATCTTCTTAAAAACAGCTTTCAAAGAATTTGTGGAGAAATCGATTTTTTATGTTTCACAAAATGTTTAGTTTACAAAATTGTATTTCTTGTTTACAAAGGAAAATAAATTTCATTACAGTGGACGTCCATTATAACGAATAGCCGATATAGCGAATTTGCGATTTAACGAACGCTTTTCAGATATACCTACATTAGCATATCTGTATAGCGAATGGTGCCCACGATTTACTATCCGATATACGGAACGAACATTATAAGTTGGTTTAAAAACCCCGAAAGTATTTAAATGGCGGGACCATCATCTATTCCATTTAAAACCAAATAAAACCGTCAAAATAAACATATTTTTTAATGACTTCTTTTTTTTTTAAATAGTATAAAAAGTCGATCGATATAACAAACGCGCTCGATATAGTGAAAGCCATCAATATTCCTTATACTGGACTTCCACTGTATTTCCGTTTCACCAAAAGTTAATTTGTAAAAATTCATATTTTTCAAGTTTGTGTTTCAACAAATCAAGAAATTTTACAAATATGTCACTGAAAATGTCATAGTTACAATAGAAAGATCGTTTTAATAACAATTTGTAATTTTCCAAAGGAATCGCTTTTCAAACCTACAAATGTCTTTACGTCGAAGGCATAGTAGCGCCGATAGTGATACAAGTGAAGACTTTGTGCTGTATACGAGCAGACGACGAAAAATGTATCGACCACGGTTAGCCGAAGGCCCAGGTAGCTAGTGCTGTAATTTATTTCCTTTTTTAAATAATAATAATAACAACTATCGACCACGAAATACGAAACCATGAAATTTCAGATTCTTTTGTTTTCACCAAAAAGTTTCGGATAAAACGTGCTTAAGGTAGAAACCGAAAATGTTCTTGTCAATCGTTAATTTTAACTATATGTTAAATTTGCATAATAAAACATTTTTCTTATCGCGAATTAAACCAGCGACGGCGATAAAACTGTTGTTATGTTTATTAATGTAATGACCGAAAGAATAAGATCGCGAATACAAGCTGCCGAAATGAGATTCCTTCGTTGTATTGCTATTACCGAGACTCTACTCATGGAAGAGCGGCTATTGAAAATCAATGAATGAATAAATGAATGTTTATTAATCAGCTAGGTGACTTACGAATTTATGAAAAACAATTGTTGTTTACAACTCTGAAAGGGAAATTGTATTTATATAAATAACAAAAACAATTTCCCTTAATTTATTTCTCTTTTCACAAATTTGTTGCAAATATGTTTGTAGTTTGTGAAACAGAATATCAGGCCCTAGGTGTGACTCTATGACCTCACTACATTTTCAACAATTCGCTGGGAAATGAAGAGAGCAACTAAGGAACGTTTAATCACTTTAACGCCCCGTACTGTAAAATGATAAATATTTCCATACTTGCTAGCTATAGAATTAAAAAACAAAATAGCATTAACTTCAATTTGTCGTGAGTTCTTCGCACGTCACTAACAAGATTATCACGCATCCGTGACCTTAACTCCCACACAGTGGTTAACTCGATCCTCTATTGAAATCAAAATACCGTATGCTAGTTACTAGTAATTTTCTTCTATTTTTTTATATTAAATTTAATTTTATTACTCGACTTGTATGTCTCATTCGTGTGCCGTCTCGGATGTTCGTATTTTATTAGTGCACGTAATGTATATGTCCCACTATTAGCCAAGATTACCAATTTAATCTCGAATATGACGATGAGACAACGTCCGGCACAATGCGGATACACCCGCGCTCCTTTTTCGCATACATTTATTGCATCTTTGCCCGTCGAGTTGGGCTGTTGGGCAACCTAATAAAATCGTCATTATTTGTTTAGTCTCCGGCCAGAGCTATAAAAATGCTAATTCCCTACCAACAGTCGCGAGAAAGAGTCTTCCAGGCCAAACGCCAATAAACGCACAGATACATTGTGCATCTGTAGTTATGCACCACTCTATATGGCATCCGATACATATATAAAACAATTTGTGCGCAAATCAGTTTGTTAACCCATTTCGGTTCGCTTTTAATTAAATAATAACAGATTAAGAGCCTACCCCAGATCCTACCCTCACGTTCATTGTGGTTTCTTGTTCGTATCCCCCGCTGTTTGTTTTGCCTTTTACTTTTTATCGTTTTATACAAATATACATGTGACAGACAAGGTGCGTATATTTGTATTTGCTTACTCTTCCGGGGGACATTTTGGCGACCGAAAGAGTGCAAACACTCACTCGGCCCGCGGGGTATTACCCCGTAACTTAGATGAACTTAAAATCTAATTAAATTTAGCCGAGTCTCTCTTATAAAGATATACAAGTTTGTGTTTATATGTGCGCGATTATTGTATACACAGTTTGCGAGTAGAACGAAATCAGGTTGACGAATGGTTGGCGCGAGTAATGTATATATCTGAACTATAATGGTGAACGGAGAGACAGAGAAACCTCGACTGTTATTGCATTTCTGTTTGTTTTTAAATTTATTTATTTTTCAATGGAAGGAAGCCATACAAAGGATTTTCTCCCACCGCTATGGTTATACTGCGACGCCTCGCATTGTCCATTATTTATAAAACTGAAGGTACGAGTGTTGAAAGGAAAAACGACGACATTTCCATTCCACACACCACACATGAGGCATAGTGAAGTGAAGAGGAAATAAATACTCGTTATAAACAGGGATATATGAACAAGGTGTTGAGCTGTACCACAGACACATCTGCACTTTGAGGTTATTTTTGGAAAGCAATTTCCTGCCACCAAACGATTTAGTTATTTACATAACTTGTAAATGTCCTTATGAAATAGAGAACCACTTCAAGGGGAAACTGAAGATGTATTCGGTGCGTGGTATATCTATCAGTTATCCCTGCCTGGAAGTGGAGTTTTTTTTTTTTTTAAATGTATGCCTGTGTTTAGTTTTCAATTCACCATTTTTAGAACTCTCGTTAAAGACCTAGAAAGGGAAAGGTTTTAACATTTTCTTTCAGGTGAACCACGCTACATGTACCATATAGACAATTCGACTTAGGTATATTTACATCCTTCACACATGAGATCTTTTATTACGTACAGTAAAAGCGTTAAAAATTCACATCTTGTCCGATAAACGTTAAACAGCCAGAAAAAGGGGTACAATCAAAAATAAATCAAAATCTGCTTCATCTATATGTAGAAATGAGTTCTTGATGTGTTTTTAATTCAACACTTCCCAAATACATAAATAATGATTGCAAATGATCCATCAAAATCGATTGAAGCGCCTCAGTTTTTTAACCCATGGGATATCAGCGTAGTAATTTACACCTCGTTATACAGGAGGGTTTTTGGGGTTACGATTCATCAGCGACAGCGATTTTGTCAAAATAGAGTTCGCTTTGAAGGTTTAAGGTGTGGATGTGGCATCTAGAGTGATTGTTGCTACAAAACGTCAGGTCTGCGGTGTTTTCGAGTCAGCAATAAGAAATGGAAGTATACCTTAACAGTGGGCTACGGATTTGGATTTACATTCAAGCTAAAATTGAATTCACACGACCAGAATGTGACGAAATTCACGTCTTTAAATAACTTATTAAACAATCCCTATACCTCTTGCTAAAAACTTTAGCTGACTTTTTCTATTGAGACCACAGGCTGGCTAAATCTCCTTGGTATTTTTTTTTTTATCACCAAACTCAATGGTCTTCTGTGCACAAAATCAAGAACTTTCGCCTAAACATTTAGCTGACTTTTTCTATTAAGACCCAGGCTGGCTAAATCTCCCTGGTAATTTTTTTCATCACCAAACTTAATGGCCGAAATCAAGAACAACATTCTGAAAATTAGCTCTGTTGCGTCCCATATACTGAAATCCTATATTATGTCTTTGTGTTTGTCGGTTGTTTCTAGCCGCAGTAAAATAGCATTGTCTCCCACTAAACCATTGAAAAGGAACCCACAAAACAAGAATAGCTGACTACAGTCTTTATTTCTTTTTTTAATTATTATTATTTTTTTTTGTTTGCTTTAATTTGCCCTCACGGACACTTTTATTCGTGTCCATAGGCATGGCGGACGTATTAGTTACACATGTGCTCATGAAACTTAAAACATAAATAAAACAATAGCAACAACAACAGCAGCCAACATAATATTATTATCGGAACCTAAAAAGAAAACCGCAACAACAAAAAGAGAAAAATACAATTTGCGTAAGTAACGTTCAAGTTCAGAATTCGTTCGAATACCGAGTCCACCAGAAAGTATGGTTAACCCACCACGGGAGTGGATCTGTGTTTATTGCTGTTTCAAGTCAAGAAATTTGTTTCCACTTAGATGGATTTATGCAATCAGCCATTGCTTCCGGTGTAATCTGAGAGCTGATACTGAGACCTGAGACGTGAGACTTCGACCGCCATTGCGATTGCGACTACACCGTACAACTCTTTTGCTGAGAGAAGTCAAATTTGTTACGCTTTTCTCTGCAGCTCGCCCGTGGTACTGGTACATGAAAGCACATTCTATATAAATTATTCTGACCTCATGTGTGTGTCGTTGCATCTCAAATAGAGCAAGACGTGGCGCAGTAAATCAGTGAAAACTAGACTAAAGGAAAGGTTTTTTTTTTTTTTTTGGTGTTCAATTTGAAAATTTGTTTCGGTCCACGAAACTCACGAATGTAAGTAACTTTGTATACCTATAGTGGGGAAAAGTAAAAACACAAGTAGACTGCACTCGTATGTTTGGTGGAAAAGATTTATTTTCTACCAGAATGGTTGTGTGGAATCTGAAGAGTTTGAATCGAAATGAGGGCACGCCGCACGCGTCTAGTTGGATTTCGCTTTTAGTTTGAGATGCGAGTTGGTGGATATAGGTATATTTTGATTTTATTAAGCCGTTTCGGAGTATGATATGGATATCTATCGAAAGCTATAGTCGATGGAAGTTGAAGTTCATAAAGTTCCATAGGTAGCCTCACTCATAAGTATTTCAAAACACGCCTTCGTTCTCTGTTTTGTACACTTGATTTAGGGATAATTCCCGTGCTCTTGGACGGTATTTCTCGCTTCATTTTAACCCCAATAACTTTGACACACTAGAAACTAGATAAATAACAAATAATGCTGTACGGCCAATGAAAGATGCACAGTTTTCACAACTCGCACAACTAGTTTTGTGCTAGTTTTTAATGTTTGCCGAATCCTACCGACTGAACTGAGAAGCTTTTTCTGGACAGATTCACTCTGCGATATATCTCGCAGACGCCCTGTTTATAACTCATCTGTCGCTTTTTCATTTCATTGCAGTGCGGGATTACTGCACAACGAGCCATAAGAAGTGTTACCACAATTTTTTTTTCTTTTAACATTCTTTTCTTTGACGTACATCACAAACCGCTACAAAACCTTGTGTTTCTCTAGCTAAAAATGGTATAATCCAACAACCTCTGCCTTTGATTTAAAACACTGAATGTAGGTAGAGAAGCAAAAATGATTGCAAAATGTGTTTGAGCATTTTTTAAATGTCATCTACTGTCTGTTTATCTAATTGGTATTGATGGCAATTCAGTTTGAAAGGCTAAGTCTTTTGGACTATGCAAATAACATATGTATTTATGGTTCTTGGCAAAACCCCCCAGTAGGCTAGACGAAATATGTCAATAACTATTGAATGAAGAGCTGATCAGATTAATCAGCACGCTCCACAAACTAGCGTGTTATTCTGAATCACATGTCAATTGATGAGGTGATCAAGTAACAAGTAGTTAAAGTACTTTGAAAGTTTTGTTTTAACTGATGGCGGAATGAACCTAGACGTGGGTATAGGTAGCTCCTCCCAAACCATTCGCTTTGTGTGAGTTATTTTATTTTTGGGAGACATGGAAGATTCATAAAATTGTATGCCGAATCTAAACGACTGCCTATTTTGAGAAGGTCTTTTTAGGGCTGTTATATATTGTAATTCGCGTTTTTGCGGCGACTTAACTTGAGACCCCTCGTTAAGTAGTCGACTAGAATAGGCTGCATGAAACTATGTCCCAATGAAAAATGGCAAACAAAGTTAAAAAAAAGGCACAGGTTTTCAAAGTTATTGAAGAAAATAAAAATTCAAATTTCAGCTTTGGTTTTCAAATAACTTTTAAATTTAGCTTTATAATTAAAGAATTTAAGAATTTTCAAAAACATAGTAAGGAAAATCAGGCGTTCTGCGTGAAAAAATAATTAAAGACGTCCCTTTTCAAAATATTCGACATATATTTGACAAGAAGTTGTTTGAAAGATCCCTTCGGAACAATCTTTAAAGTTGCATACATTAAAAGGTCGATCGTTTTGAATAAAGAACATGCCGTAAAAAATGGAGGTGGGTTGACTTACTTCGCGTTTTTACTAGTAGATTTTTAGTTTGATACCAAAATAAGAAAATGAAAAACGGCCTCAAATGGCTTTGAATCAATTTGTACTAAATGAAAAATCATCCCAAAAACAAATGAAAAAGGGTACAAAAATAAGTAAGAAGACCCCAAAACAATGAATACACTCCCCAATTTTGTAATAATTTTTGTTGCTGTTTGCCATGTATTATATTGGGCCAATTTTTAACTTTGCATGCTAACAATTTGGGCCCAATCTGCATTTAGTTGGGGCCATATTGCATAAATGGAATAGGGTAATTTTGCATTATGAAATATTTACCCATTTTGTGGGCCCTTTTTCATATTTTTTTCGGGCCATTTTGCATTGGTGCATAATTTCATGGAGCCATAAAATTAAAAAATTTCCGCGAAGATGACTTTCGGGGTCCGAAGGTCCGGAGCTCACGTAATGCAAATAGAAGAAGGACTTTAACATTTTAAAATAGTTTAGACTAGAGAATGGTATAGAAGTTTGGTAATATAAAAATAAAAAAACGTATTATAAGTCCCAGTCGGCTTCTCGCCTTACTGACAATGGAATCCAAAATGGAAGTTAAGGCTGAACTTCTTGTCAAAGATGACTCCAATATCATAAAAGTGTTCTCCATTTTCAATAACTTCATCAATGATTAAATAAATCGGTGTAGTTGGAGCTGTCACTGGTGCGTTTGCGGTTATTAGTACAGAAGCGGCAGAAATGGTTTTAGTAGTGAATTTTGGCAAAACAAAATAACTTTTTTTTTTTTTTTTTTTTTTTTACCGAGGGTAGGTGAAAATCTTCCAAAGACACTATGAGAATAGCAAGCGCGTGCTCATAGTAGTGTCAGTTTTGTTTTAGTTGCACGATACTGCAACTAAGATATAACTTATCAAGCAATTTTTCTATAACGAAATAACAACTTTTGACAGGCTACTTTCCAATGAAAGATCCTGCATGTTCCGCAATTAAGACGCGGTTAATCTTATCTTGCCAAGTCGAACGGTTTCGTTCTTTGTAGTCGGCGCAATAAATTGTTCTCGTCCAGAATTTGTCGGACTGAAAGAACGTCACGATAGACAGTTATAATTTTGAGGTACTTAGGGACTTTGTTTACCTCGGCTCCGCTATAAATTCTGACAACGACATCACCTCAGAAATCAAGCGAAGAATCACACTTGCCAACCGCTGTTTCTTTGGCCTAAGAAGGCAACTGAGAAATAAGGCCTTGTCAAAAAACACTAAGGAGACTCTATATAAGACCCTCATCATCCCAGTCCTACTCTATGGCGCAGAAGCATGGACGCTATCAAAGGCGGATGAAGATCTCCTCGGTCGTTTTGAACGCAAAATTCTTCGGGTGATTTTCGGTCCCGTTTGCGTTGACGGGATTTGGAGAATGAGATTTAACAGCGAGCTCTACGAGCCGTACAGCTACATCGACCTGGTCAGAAAAGTGCGCATCAGCCGACTAAGATGGCTAGGACATGTAGAGCGAATGGACACCAATGCTCCAGCCCGAAGAGTCTTCCACTCCAACCCGAAGGGACAACGCAGTAGAGGAAGACCTCGCCTTAGGTGGCGCGCACAAGTGGTAGGGGACCTCAACCAACTTGGAGTGCGCAACTGGAGGCAGTTAGCTAAAGATCGCGCTAACTGGAGAGGCGTATTGGTAGAGGCCCAGGTTCACCCCGGACTGTAGCGCCATCTAAGAAAGTAAGTAAGTTGGACTTTGGTGTCTAGTGAAGGACATACATGTACATTTCTTCAGGTTAAGCTGCATATAGTTCTCCTGGCTAGACCTATGGAATGTTGTTTCCTATAGTTCTTCCCTATAAACACTACCTCCTGTGATTTCGATTGCCTTTCGGTTTGCAGTTGGTTTCGCCTTGATATACGGTCCAACTTATTAATACTGTTAAGCAGTTTGCTTCGTCTCTGTAAGTATCGATAACTCGATGGAGCCAGCTCATTACGCCATGCAGCTAATACTCCAGATTCAAATTCAAATTCAAAGTCAACAACCCAGTTCTATATAGAGCGGAGCATACGCAAACTTAACTGCATCTAAACTGGTTCTACAAATTAACATTCAACACATTATTTATACATTTTCACATTGGCATTTGTACTTCTTTCCTCTTATTTATTAGCACATACTTTAGAAAATTTCCAGAAAGAAGCAAAGGAAAAAAAAAGAAAAAAGAACGTACCCTAAAACTGATTAAAGCAACAACAGCCCAACACAGCCGATGGACTTGACTATTGAATACGAATTGCACTGAGCCCGAACCCGCACCCGAACCCATCATCCCCGCAAGAGCAATCTAGCGCTCTAGCCGCATGCACACTCGTTTATAATGCAGAAGTGCAGCAGCAGTATAGCAGCCAGCAACTGTGTCGTCGTCGTCGTAAGGCTTTGTGCATTTATGCATGCTGGTCCCAATAACATGACACTTCGACTTTCAATTGGAATAATTCTAGATTTCCAGTTGCTCCGGTCACCAATAAATAAACGTCAACCAATACTTGGACAACGACACATGAAATGCGGCTCAAAGCTGCATTCCAAAGAGAACCAATTTCGTCGTCGCTTCTTGCTTGTGAATAATGGCACACCTCAAACGGGCCGAGTTGAATATTGAACGAGGCCCGGGCTGAGATTTTATGACTAAACCCGCGAGCCTAGGTGCGAGTATTTGCTCGTTGTTGGTTGTTGCGTTTAGTGGCGACAGCGCACACTGTCGCTCTATACGTGTTTCTGTTTCGCCCTGCGCTCTGGTTATATGCAATTATTTGCCGCCTCATTAGCTGTGTTGAGTAATTCCTAAAGCTATTTTAGCGCCGTTCGCTGTTTGCATCGATGAATTTTTGTAGTTTGTCTCAGGAAGTCGACCACAACTGATAAGCGATACAATCGCAAGTGCGGAAATTACAAGCGTCTTACGTAAGTGAGTTTATTTTATGGGCATGTTCTCGGTATTTAGGGAATTTTTGTAGTTGTCGCCATTATTAGGGCCGAGATAAGGTGCGAGTTAAAACAGCTTCTTTCTAAAAAAAATACATATGACAGGAATACCATCACAGGCTGTCAGCCACGTTTTATGACAACACCGAAAAGATAGCTATTTTCAGCGATTGCCAATGCAATCCGTTGTTCTGTTGGACTCTGACAAAGTGAAAAACACTTGATTTCATTGGAATGCTGATTAGATATCGAAGCGACGGTTGGATATCGGGTTGGGTGCAAACCTTGGGTGTGTTTTTTAGTTTGTTTGATGTAGACAATAAAAATGCGCCAACGACCAAAGCAGGTGCTTAGAGCGTTAAGCCTTTGGTTACGACTTGTGGTGGACACAAATTTGAAATTGCTATTTGAAAAACGATTTCCGACATAATGTGGGTGAAATTATATGATCTTGCATGCTGTTTGGGGTTGGTGGTAATATTTTTTAACGATTGGTCGTAAAGTGCAACAAAGTCAGCCGCCAAATGTGTCAACCAACATAGTTGTAGGTAAACGTCTATATGAAGGAGGTCGTGAAGAGAGTCGTCGTGGAGATAGTTTCTTGGGCAGAAGTTCAAATGGGTTATTAATGACTAAATCACATTTTTACGACTAATTCTCGTTCTGAGTGGTAATGTCGAGTGAGTGATACAATAAAATGACGAGCAAATATGATGTGAAATGAAAATTGGTACCCAACGGAAGCTGAAAGAGTCAATTTGTTTTATAGGTAGGCATAGTGGTGCGAAGCGGTGGCGGCCTTAGCTTTCGGGCGCCCCGAGTGTGATTTTCATTAGCGCCCTATATCTATCTCTCAAAAGATAGGCGCAGTGGCTTAGACGTTAGTGTGCTGGACTATATATAGATTTCGAGAGAAATTCGAATCAGACCACCATTGTCGGGTCTCTTTTCGTCTCTCTACCACTATAAATCTTACCCAGAGAGACTTTCTGGATTTTTCCAGAGTTCTTCCCTGAGCTCAATTCCTAGTGTTCACGCTAGCATCTGTTTATGGGAGATCTGTTTCATCGACTGGGTCTCGACCCAATGATGTCCCAAGATCCTCATTCTTTTGCCAGTCAACGCCGGACATTGACACAGTATATGTGCCGCTGTCTCAGGTTCCTCCAGGCATAGTTTATAGGTATCATCCTCTCTAAGGTCCATCTTCCTTAAGTGATACCCCAAATTACCATGTCCTGTTAAACAAAGCCACCATCCATTTCAATGTTCCTCGACTCATGCTTAGAACCCTTCTTTGAGTGGAGCAGGTTGGCCACTCTAATGCCATTTTAGACTGTCTATTGTTCCACTTTTGACCACCTTCTCAGGTGTTCTGCCGTGATCCATTTGTGAATCAGCTATTCTACCATTCCTTTGCCAATTGAAGAGAATGGTTCTGGTCCCAGCAACTTTTCAGTTGACTCCTGTTTTGCAAGGGAGTCCGCCTTTTCGTTGCCTTCGATCCCTCGTATGTGTCCTCGTACCCAAGTCAGTGTTACTTCATTTTTAGATGAACACTTATTGAGCTTAAGTACACATTCCAATTCCAATGATGTTGTGATGTTTGTTTGTTCCATGCATCTGATCACCGCCTGATTGTCTAGTGCTATAAGAATATTTCTTCCCTCCACCTGACTCTCAAGCAAGTAGTCCAACGCATGCAGCAATGCAATCATCTCAGCCTGGTATACAGAAGTGTGATTCCCGAGACTAACGTGACGGGCTAGTTCCAGCTCCGCTGAATAGATACCGGCACCCGCTCCGTCATCCATCATGGAACCATTTGTGAGTTTGTGATTCCTTTCCATAATACGCACCCTTGTTATCCCATCCATAGGCATGTTCAGTTCCCTAATCTCGTTTTTGACAAGTTCCAGGATCTTCCTATGTCCATAGATGGTACCACGATCGTGCCATTTCGCATCTCGATGCAAACGAAGTGCCGCTAACGCCGTTGTTTTCTTAATAAATAAGTCTAGCGGTAAAATCCCTAGGATCACTTCCAATGCGCATGTTGGTGTTGTCCTCATTGCACCTGTAACTCCTATACATGCTAAACGTTGGACCCGTGCTTCCTCACAGTTTTCTGGGAGGCTTTCGCCCACCATACAACCGAGGCGTAGGTAATAATGGGTCTAGTTATCATCGTATACATCCAGTATGCTGACCTAGGCGAGAGTCCCCACCTCTGTCCACATACACGTTTGCACTGATGTAGTACCCTTTTTGCCTTCCTGACCTTCTTCTCAACACTTAGAAGACTCCGAGATACTTAACCTTCTTGGCCATTTTTAGTTCCGATCCGAAAAGTGTTAAGGGTCGAAATTCCAGATTTTTCAACTTCCTTGTGAAGATTATTAGATCAGTTTTCTCCGCATTAATGGAAAGCCCTTGTTCCAGACACCACCATTCCACCACTTTGAGCGCATTCCTCATGATATCTGCGGTGACGTCTATGAAACTGCCTCTGGCCATTATTGCTATGTCGTCGGCATATCCCACTGTGTGAATGCCAGTCGCCTCAAGTCTGTCGAGAAGAGAGTCCACAGTGATATTCCACAGTGTAGGTGAAAGAACACCTCCTTGTGGGCAACCTCTGCTAACCCTTCCTCTGAGTTTTGAGGTTCCTGTCTGAACATTTATCGCCCTTGTGTTCAACATATTGTCCACCCATCTTACCACCAATGGGTTAACCCTACGTTTTTCCAAGGCTTGTTTCAGACTTTCAAAGCATATCTTATCGAAGGCACCTTCAATGTCCATTATGGTGGTCATCGCAATGCCCCCGGTATTTAGCTCTTCTTCTGCAACGCGTACTACTTGCTGTAGCGCTGTTTCTGTAGACATGCCTGCCCTGTAGGCATGCTGTCTACTATTTAAAGGATACATCTTAAGCGCAGTACTCTCCATATAGTTCACCACCACCCTTTCCATTGTTTTCAACAGAAAGGATGTTAGGCTAACTGGCCTGAAGGCCTTTGCCTCGGTGTAATCCTTTTTCCCCGGCTTTGGACGGAAGACCACATTTGTCTCCCTCCATGTAATCGGGATATAGCCTATTGCTAGGCATGCAACGTATATATTCCTGAGCCTTGGTGCAATTACGTCTACTCCCCATTGCATTAGACCTGGAAATATACCATCCGGCCCCGTGATTTTGAAGGGTGAAAATGTTGCTATCGCACCCTTGACCGCTTCTGGTGTTACGATCCGTTCTGCTTCCGTCCTATCCATCCTGTTCGCTCCTTGTTTCCTTGGAGCCCAGGGCTGATCTGACTTATAGCTTCCTGGAAAGTGTACCTCCATTAGGACCTCATTTGTCTGATCCAGTGTTTCCAGCATCTCCCCATCTCTATTACGAATGAGTCCGATCTTGGAAACTGGATCCCTGGAGACAATCTTTTGTAGTCTACTGACTTCAGACGTACTCCTCATACTCGAGCAAAAGTCCCTCCATGACTCCCTTGGAATGTAAATGTAAATGTCGACAGTAAAAAGGGTGTTGCAGCGGCTATTTGTAAATTCGTTCGACTCACCAAGGCCCAGACTTGCTGGTTGAGATCGCGTAATATTCCCAAGAATATACTGATTGTGCAAAACTAGTAATCACATTTATCACATTTAGTACGTCCAGGGTACACTGAACCAAATCGCGTATTCATATTGACGGAAATATTTTGTTAATCATTGAAGAATTTATTATTCGGATTGACAATTTTTCATAAATTTGTTCGTGTTATTGAAGATTTAATATTTAAAATAAATAACATTTCTTCAACTGCTGTCCGATTTCATATTGTATTCAAACCAACAAAATTTTGTCATTTTGACAAACTGAAGTTGTTAACAAAACGGTATCCTGTATGTGATATTGACAAAAATTTCTTGATCATTTTTAGAAGAATCAGTTATTCAAGTTAACAATTTTCCATCAAATGTTTCTTCATATTGAAGATTAAATATTCAAAATCAGTAATGTTTCTTCAAATGCTGTATTATTTATTATATTATTCAAGCGAATGAATTTATTTTCATATCGACAAAATAAACAACTATTCAAATTAAAAATTGTTCATCAAATATTTCGTCTTATTGAAGATTTAATACAGATTCAAAATAAATGATTAGACGCGATTTATCAGTTTGACGAAAATTCATCGATTTTATGTTATTTAAATAAAACACAATACCCATATTTTTTGATACAAAGAAGGGGAGAGTGGGAAAGGTTTTTTTTTCAAAATTAGTGCTTGAAAAGCAAGTTATTTTTTCTCTGTTTTATTAATTCGATTTCAATTTTTTACAGTTGTAACAGTTTACATTTAAATGTCTGCATTGAATTTATTTAATTTAAGGAAAATAAAACCCAATAGTAGGCATATCAAATCTTAGACACTTAAATGGATTATTAGATATTTCATCTGATATACAACCCATACAAATGTATTTAGAAGTATCAACAAATTTAATTTTCGTGTAAACATAACACTGGAACGATCAACGGTTTGTCCGTAATTTACGTAATACATAAACTATACAATATATAAAATAATTGTATTTGTCATAATCTATTTATGGTTTGCAAACAAAAATCTTACTCGAGGTCAGAATCAAGTATTTATTTTATTAGGTATGGATTTTTTTAAGAAGTAAGTAAGGTTTAAACCAAGTTTAAAAGAAATCAACCAAAAAATTTTTTTTTAATTTAAAAGAAATAGTTTAAGACAGTTATCAGAAAGTCGATATTTTAAAAAAAATTGCATTCGGAAACCATTATACAACACTTCCTGCAGAAGATATAGAGGGAATTTATAAGAACGAATAACTTATCAAATTATTCATAACTTATTCTAATGGCAGTTGAAATCACTGAAGCCATTTTCAAAAATATAAGCTTTTTATAAAAGAATCTGAAGAAGGCAAGTACCATAATTATATTAAAAGCTTATTAAAACCGGACCCACGTTTTCCTCTTCTTGAAAATTGTTATAAACAGTTTCAATTTTAATATAAAAATGTTTGACTGCATTTAATGCGCAGAAGAGTACCAGAGTAAAGTCAATTATTTAGAGCAAAGAGCTACTTCAGCTTGAAGCGACTAGTCATTTGCTATAATACAGAGGTTAGATCAGATCAGGACAGGACTCAAAGCTCAAACATTACATTTATATATAGAGCTTGGCCCAAAAACATTCTCTCTAC
Source organism: Cheilosia urbana (assembly GCA_946477585.1). Lineage (NCBI taxonomy): Eukaryota > Metazoa > Arthropoda > Insecta > Diptera > Syrphidae > Cheilosia > Cheilosia urbana. Next base: position 13,626,832 of record OX297855.1, read on the forward strand.
CTTCTCCACAGCAAACAGTTCTAAAAACATTAGGTCATATGCTAAATCTAAAACAGTTCGAAACAGAAGACTAACCGCTAACTTATATCTATTCCATAAGTATAGATCCACATCACCTATCAGTATAGGGGTACAAAGAACCGTAAGACATCACCTTTTCGAAACTCCAACGTTCTAGTAATTACATTGAATCTAGCACCACATTCCCCTAAATTGCCAACAAATTTATATTATTCCCACATCTTAAATTATTTTCAAGTTGAATAAATTTGTTGAAATGCTCTAAAGTGTTCTTCACATTGACAAAATTAGTCAACTTGAATAAGTTTCTTCAATATGTTATTATCAAACCATTAAACCATTGCAATCTTGAAATTTTTCTTCGTAATATCTTTAACTTGAAGAAATTTCATTATATGATGGAAAGTTTTTCTTCAACTTGACGAAATTTTCTTCATACTGAAATTTTTTTTATAATCATTCTATTATATTTTTTTCAATTTTAATAAATTTCTCTAAACGGAAGAAAACAGTGTCTTCAAATTGGAAAAAAAATAATCAATGTGAAGAAGTTTCATTAAAATGTAAATATTTATTGTTGTCCTAGAAGTAGTAGGTTTTATTCTTATGAGTGAACGTGAAGTGGTGCAGTGCGGAATAATAAAATCATGTTCCTGAGAAGCTATTAACAAATTAATAAGTTAAAAACGTTTCATGAGTTATTGTCCAGAAACACATTCGTGTGATAAAAATGTAAGTATTAAATATTCAGATATTCTAACAATTATATAATTCATTCTCCGATTTTAGTTTGGACGTTTATCCAGTCTTGTTTTTACGAAATCAACGAAATCGAAATCAAAAACGATTTTTTAGAAGAACCACCCTGAGGTAAATTCATTAATTAATCAATTACATATATTATAAACTACTTACTTATTTATTATTGTACTAAATATTTTGTTATTGTTAATTATTATAAATAACTTACAAATTTTAAATTCTTAATTATCTAATCACTTTATTGTAATTAATTATTTTAAATCGATTGTAAACTTTAAATTTCATAATTACTTATTATTATTCCAAATTTCTTACTATTATTATAATTCCATTAAATACTTTATTTATACTATTAATTTATAATACTTATCCTAAAATATAAATAAAAAAAAAAAATTGTACTTAAAAATATTTTTTTGTGTTTTATTTACTTGAATATTCTGTTTGAAGAAAATAATATATGAAGTTTAAGAATATTTCATGCATTTCAAAAAATATTTGTCAGATTGACAAAAAATTAAGCGTTGAACCGAAGAAAAATCGTCAATTTAAAGAAAACACTATGCATCACATTGAAGAAAACGATGCGTAGAATTGGTGAAAATTATTCAGCTTGAATAAAGTAAGGAGTTAAAACGAAGTTTTTTTTTTAATTTGAAGAAAATAATACGTTTAAAAGAAGAAAAGTATGTTAATTTAAGAGTATTATGCGTCGATTTGATAAATGATTTTCAATTTGAAGAAACGAGTACGTTAATATGAATATTATTTTTTTAATTTGAAGATAAAAAATCGTAAAATTAAAGATTTTCTTTCAATTTAAATAAAAAATTTAGGTAAAAATGAAGATTTAATTTTTCAATTTGAAAAATATTTTTTCAAAATGAGGAACATTTTAAGTTAAATTGAAGAATGAGTATTCAATAAATTTTACGAAATAATAATTAGACTTTTTCAATGTGACAATTTTTTGTGGATTTAACATCACAATGAAAATTGTTATGCATTTCATGAAAATGACAATATTTCTTATATAGGACAAATTTTTCATCAAAACAACGGACAGGAGTGGTTGACCTTATATTGATCACCGTTTCTTCAATTCTACATGCTTTTTTATCAATATGACTACCAAATTTGGTTCAGTGTAGATTTTAATGTACCTACTCGCAGTGGCGAAATATTTCATTTACCCATTGTGTAGTGTAAGGGTTCAGATGATTACTAGTAAGGCCCTCTGTGTCTTCTCATTTGTCGATTTGTAAGCCCAACGAGGGTATATTACTGACCTGCCCACTGATCTAGCTGTTCAATTATACGAGTATATCCTATCATATCAATATAACAGAAAACAGCTTTTTGCATAAATATAACTCGCCGATTCTTCAGATCATAAATCAAAACAACCCGCTTCCTCGCAATTTAGTTTGTTTAAGCACTATACACAAGTCGTTGACCGATCAAGGTCCATGCCAGATTGCTTCCCACAAAACACCAAATCATTGTCGCGATTATAAGAACTGCGCGTTCCCACCAGGCAAGCGCAGACATTTGCACCAAACAATGGAACGCGTCTATGGGTCTGCCTCTTCCAACGCTAATTCGATAATTCTCAAGTGGCAACGAGTAATTATTAGCCATTAGGCAGGCACTTGCCCTCCTCTCAGGAAAATCGTTACTCATTGTCAGGCATGCTTCTTCCTCGCTAACGCACTGTCAAAAATACTGAAAAAAAAACCAACAACATGGTAATTACTACACAAAAGTGATTTAATTGCCTGGCGTGGAAGCGACTTTCAGGTTCGCTTGTACAATTTACGGGATAGCTAGAATTATTTGTCGACTTTTTTGGGTATAGGCTACACTCCTATAACTGATAGGGTTTCACCTCTTTCACTTTGAGTGGCCCCCAACACGGATATTGTGTTTGCTTTCTTTTTTTTTTCCTTCGCACACGCATGTGATGATTGAATTTCATGCTTTGCTATGCTGAACGCGTCCAACACACGCATCTGTGTCCATACCTCAGTGGTGTCATTTCGTATTCAAATGGAAAAAAAAGTAAACCAGCCGATGGAGATTCCGGAATACTCGTACCTTGGGCGCGGGAGACGCACTCTGTATAAATATGCCGTGGCTTTAATTGGCAATTCCATATGCCGGTGATCATCGCTGTCAAAGCTGCCGTTGTTGTTGTCATGCACAATGAACACCTTTGTATCGCTGTGAATTGTGTTGATACACTTGGCATTCGTTAAACGAATCACAATTCGCGTATTGTAAATGAATGATTGAAGTGCGTTCATAAATTCCAAGGGTGGGAGTTCTTCTGCTCTCTTCAAGGGGCATAGAAACCAACTAAAAAGAAGAAGACGAAGACGACAAGAAAACTTTGTTTAATTCGATTGAGTTCGGCATGCGATGACAATGATAATATGGCTGAAGTATGGCGCCGCACCCAACAAAGAGAAGCAGTTAGGTGAACGTGAACGCTTAAGAATGCATCACTTCAAAGTGAACAGTACTGAATGCCAGATGTACAAGAGATGTGCGTATTTATGGGCTCAGATCTACATATTCGAGTTGGCATTGGGGAAATTCCAGCAAACGTAAAGTTTAAGGGGCTTTCCTTTGATATGATAGAGTGTGCACAGAGCTGAAAGGAATGAAAGGAATTATTGTGAATTCTAAATTTAACTACTGGAATTACCTGACATTTGACAGGCATCCGTTGACTATGGCATGCCAAGATTCCAGCGAAAATGTGTGGCAACGGCAATGTCATATATGTGAAGTTTTGACTTCTGATGAGAAAGAGAGAGAACAATCGTGGCTTGTCATCGGTTTGAAAGCACTCTCGTCTGGGTTCCCGGCCATAGGAACCTTGAGGGGAATGAGAAAGCTGATAAAATTGCCAGGCGAGGCTCTGCTCTGTGCGTGTCTCGTGCGGAGGAAGTCTTCCCTCCGCTGGGATACGTAAAGAGAGAAATCCTCCTGCACTTCACACCAAGCGCCGAGACTAGAGTTATGAACCTGACGAACTGTGTCATTTCAAGGAAGATCTGGCCAGCCTACGATGAAGCCAGAACAAACAACCTCTAGCCAGAAGGTGTGTAGATGTCGCTAGAATAACGGCAATTAGTACGGGCCATTGGCCTTTAGGAACTCACGCAGTCAAGCTTGGCATCCCCTATAACACCTAGGTGCCCTAGCTGCGCCGACACAAACAAGAGTGAAATAGTGTTTCATCTTCTTTGTGAGTGTCCGGCCCGAGTCAAAACCAGATGCAGTGCACTAGGTCATCCTTTTTATGATGAACTTTCGGTATCCATTTCTACAAAATCATAAAATTTCTCAACTCCACCGGCTGGTTTTGAGCTCCCTTAACTTCCTGCTCCTCCTTTTTCTTTAGATTTTGTTAGCTGTGGTATCAAAAAGGCACTCAATGCGAGAATACAGCCATTTAAACCAACCACACAGAACGGATGGTTGTGAGAAACTAGCGCTAGGGTCCCTATGGACCTGTTGCGTCGTTACATTCGATGTGCAAAACATGCTTAAGGTTAAGTATAGTATATAAAACCGTTCATACGTTTGTTTAGACCTAGGTTTTGGCTCCCATACTTTTTTTAAAGCCTTTGGTTTTTTTAAACCAGGGACCTTTAAAAATGTGTATCATTTAGAGAAGTGCCAAAAACATCTTCTAAGTTTTGAAAGAAGTGCCTTTCAAGGAACTTATTTCTGGTATTGCAAAGTTGCACATCCTCTGCACAGATCCTAAACGGATCGTACCAACGAGCGGCTTCACTGTTAAATACAGAAACATGCTGCGCAAATCTAGGATCGGAAAATCCTGCAAAGAATTCGGCGTAAAATGTTCGCTGCTTTATTTTGCATATATGTACAGTCGAACCTGGTTTATTGGAACCTAATGGGCCATTTAGTTTCTCACTTATCCAGGTAGAGCAAATATTTGTTTCACTTAAGGAGGCCTTCACAATAAAACGTGTCTGGGCAAGCACATGGAAAAAATTGTAGCGAAAATCACGATTTTTGTTGCAAGTCTGTCTCACTTACAGACAAGACAATTTGCAAGTTAGTGTAGCCTAGCCCAATTACAGAGGTTAGTCTATAAAATATAAGTTTCACTTATAGAGGTCGAAAAGGTTTCACTTGTAGATTAGTTTTTAAGGAAAATGAAAGTGCGCCAGAATAAGGCCCACTAATAGAGGTATTCCACTTAGCCAGGTGCCATTTAGACAGGTTCGACTGTAGAACCGGTAGATCGCTGGTGCTGAAGTGGTGAAAACTGATTTCATGGGCTCCTCATCATTGGAGAGCAAAGATGGGCTTCTTTCTGTTATTACAATGTAAGAGTTGATGTGTCTGTTAAATCTCGTACCATAAAAGCTGTACCCTAGAATAAAAGAACAGATCCCCGTCTTGTCGACACGATATCGACTTGTGAGCCACTTAAATTATAACCACGTTTGCTCTGAGCTGGACTAACTAATTCACTTAGGCCCGTTTGCTGATACTACCCATACCGATTTAAGTTCCATTTAAAAGCTTATGTAACAGTTCAAGCGTATAATAGGTATCGAACTTAAGTAAAAAAAAGTAAAACTTAAATCGCTATGAGTAGTATCAGCAAACGGGCCTTACTCGTTCAGTTGTCAGAGTGCACTTTATTTAGTTCATAGCAGAGAAGGGGTTGCCATGATCTGGGCCTTGGTGGTCAAGAGCTCTAAAATAACAGGAAGTTGCTATAAACTTCCACTCAAAAAACCCTTGAACTCTTTGAACGGTTTTTATAAATATTTCATGCTTCTATAAACATACTACAACCCGCATGCATTATAAAAAGTTGTTACGTTCAAGTTCAGTCAACATCTTAACCTAATGCCATGACCTTTTCCAGACCATAATATCAAAAAGTAGTGCCCCTTTCTAACCACAGACTGTGCTTTTTTCAATTCGATCAGATCCAAATTCAAAGAGAACTGCCGAACAGACAAAGAAACCAAATGGAAATCCTGTCTAAAAATTCGTCAACATACCAAGAGACTGACAATGTGCCGAATTGATGGTTTATCGATCGACATTATAATCGACAACAACTACTTAGAATGAAGAGCGAAAAAGGACAATGCCCCCGAAAAAAAGCGTTCCTTTCCAGTTAAGAAAAACATGCGCCTGCAACAAACCACCACTTCGCATTTTATTTTTGTACAACTAGTTAAACAAAAACCGTTTAGTTTCAGTTTATCACGTTTCATCGTCTGAATTTAATTGACGCGCAGCCATTATGAACCACTGGCGATTAAGACAAGACCCTCTGACCTTGACTCAAGCGTTCGTCTATCATTTTAATAAGCACGATGGATTAATTTGTTTTCCCCTGCGGCTATGAAGTTGCAAATGAAACTACTCGTATGAGGTCATAGAGACCCAAAAACATCGTTTTCTGAATGTCTTTTTCGTGTCGAAAGACGGGCATCCTCATTTTTACAGTTAAAACCCTCTCCTATTCAAATACACAACCACAAATTTAGATACATTTTGAAATAGAAAGTCGTCGAGTAGTAAAACGAAAAGTGAATTTGTTTCCATTTCCAAATTTATTCACAACCCATAAAACTGTTGTCTCTGATGAATTTTAATCCAAACTTCATCTCAATCTGTGAAAAGCAATCTCAGACTCAGACAAACCTTATCACACAGCCGAATGTAATCCGCCTTTTGAGCGGCTATCCAAAATGTGTGACGAAGTTATGTCAGTCTACAGTCCGTTGATCCAACAATGACTTCCTACGAGTATAAAAGTGCACAACAAATAATAAGCATGGTCGTACACTATTTTTTATATGTGAGTGAAAGAAAAATAAAAATCAGCGAAAGTTTTTTTCTTCTTCTCATTTTTGGATTGGACAACGGTCATTGTACCCGTATGAATGTGAAGTTGATGCCATAAAAAGACGTCTCCAAAACTATTTTCAAATTACTTAACTACGGTTAAACCTGCTTCTGCTTAGATAGTTGCGAAGATATCTTCAAATGGCAGTTACTAGTTCACTTGAGTTAAAGAGAAAAATAAATATGTTCGCTTTTTTTTTTTTTTATCGTGCCACGTGCAGGAATAAAAAGTGAATAATCTTCTCAATTTAAACGTTAGATCTTCTGCTAAATTTGAATTATTTATCTCTGACTAGGTGGGATATGGACAAAGATTTTGTGTATCGAAAACCGGTGTGTGATGGGAGCTAGTAAACAAAAACTAATTGTGTGGATGCGGAGTAAATTCCGATGTTAGTTTTAAGCATGACATTAATTAGCACTATCCATGAGATTTTTAAGAATGAGTTTAGGAAAAGTTATTTTAATTTTATTCAAAGCCGAAGCGCTTGCGATTTGTAACTGCCAAAGGTTTACCACAACAGAAGTTTGTTTGTGCGAAATAAAAATGTAAATAAAAATGATTCAATAGGATTGGCAAGAGCAGTACCGTTTGGGTGAATTTTTAAAGGGCAACTTTCAACTTTAAGGTTGGAAATACATTACAAACGTCTAGTGAAAGCAATCATTTCGATACATTTTTGTTTTGTTGCACAGTTTTAATTGCATGGAAGTCGCAATGACGGATCTTCCCTAGCAATTTTGGACTAGTTTTTTTAAACCAAAGTAGGGACGAAAAGAAATAATTAATTACATTTAGCGCAACATTTTTAACTACGCTGTGAGCAACTAAAAGCGATCTAGCTCATTTAGTTCAGAAGTTTATTCAAGCTTGAGTCAGGGGGAAATCAAAGACTGTCATTTTCTTGAAGGAGCTATACGTTTACGGAATTAAGTTGATTTTTCGTGTAAAAAAAAAAACCGTCATTTAATACTCGTCCAAGGACGACGCGATGCGACCCCAGTTCACTGAGTTATATGCTTGAACTATAGCATAATGGTGGTATAATCCGGTAGTTGGGTTGGAAATGGTGGTATGATAGTTCTTATATCGACAAGTGAATGATTGTGTTAACTGTTATTTGATTATTTTTGAAGATCAAGTCTTAGAACTTTAATAGAATTTTTGCAGTGACTTATGACTTGAAGGCAGAGCTACCGTTTCATAATTTCATTAATACCGGGGAGTACAAGACAAAAATTAAGAAATTTATTTATATGGTGTTTATTTCAGTCACTGTGATGTCAAATCGAAAAGTTACATATCACGTCAAAATGATATAACTTTAGTACCAAAATGAGTGATCGTCAGTGAAAGCATTGCGCCCATTTTACGGCAAACGCGGTGTCACTTTAAAGTCGACTCTCCAACTTTTGATGACCAAATTCGAGATAGCCGAGATATATCAAACTTTGAACAACTCTTTTCGAACCGTGACTGCTATTTTGACCTATTTCTTTAGTACCTTCGTTCACATTTTAAAGTTGAAATTGTGGGTAAGGTCTGTGACTGCTGTACTTATCGTGGGCTCCATGAAATTATGCCCCAATGAAAAATGGCCCCAAAAAAGAATGAAAAAAGGCCCCAAAATATTATATAGTAAACAACAACAACGTTTGATAGTCTGATTGTGGTCATTTTTCATTATTTTGGGGCCTTTTTTCATTGATAATTTGGGGTGAAGTTACATTTTCGTTTGTGAAATAATACTCTTACTAGAAATGAATAATTTGCAATAGATGAAATATCACCCCAAAGTAATGAAATATGGCCCCAAATTCAATGTAAAGAGCCCCAAATTACAACAAATATTCAATAAAAAGAAACAAATTGTTTGTAAGGTTTTTTATTATTTTAAATAAAAGCTTAAATTGTATTTTAAATGTCTGCAATAGCGACACTTACAGATTTGACTGTTATCCATCGCTACTGCTTCGGCCATTAATTTTAAGTCGGAAACTTTTATTTCAAATTCTGAGCTGAATCTTAATTTTTTTTTAATTTTCTAACTCTTAAAGTCAGCTAAGGTTTTCCTAAATTTTTTAATTTTAACTTTAGAAAATTTGAGAACTCGCGCAAATTGTTCAATTTTATTTTCTCAAATTTTCTAAAGTTAAAATTAAAAGTTATTTGAAAACCTGAGCTGAATCTTAACTTTAGAAAATTTGAGAAAATAAAAGTTAAAAATTCGCGCGAATTTTTCACTTTTATTTTCTCAAATTTTCTAAAGTTAAAATTAAAAGTTATTTGAAAACCTGAGCTGAATCTTAACTTTAGAAAATTTGAGAAAATAAAAGTGAAAAATTCGCGCGAATTTTTAACTTTTATTTTCTCAAATTTTCTAAAGTTAAAATTAAAAGTTATTTGAAAACCTGAGCTGAATCCTAACTTTAGAAAAAGTTAAAATAAATTTTCAAAATCTTTTTTTGTCAACACGTTATGATCACTGCACCTTCGTCACTAAACTGATCGTTTTCTACTCACAAATTCAATTCTCAGTAAGTTATTTTGTCTTTGAAACGAGTGCCGCAGTTTTAAGAACGGTATACTTCGCGCTTCTTCTACTACAATTTTGTTTCGATAACAAAATAAGAAAATTAAAAATTGCCCCAAAACGATGCAAAAACACCCCAAAACAATGAAAATACTCCCCAATTTCGTAACCATATTTGTTGTTGCCTGTCATGCATTATTTTGGGGCAATTTTTCATTTCTTATGCTAAAAAATTGGGGCCATTCTGCATTCATTTGGGGCAATATTGCATAAATGGAATGGGGTCATTTTGCATTATGAAATATTACCCCATTTTTTGGGGCCTTCTTTCATTTTTGTTTGGGGCCATATTTCATTGGGGCATAATTTCATGGAGCCCTTATCGTGACACTCCTTAGCGATTCAATAGACACATGCGTATAGTGTTAAGGTCACCGCTGTCGATACTCTCTAAAGCTGAGCCTTTTGTGTCATTTCCTTATTACAGCTGAACCGCTCTTGACAGTTGAGAGTAATTTTAGTGGAACTAGGATTTCCTCAGTCGGTATAAGTGCTTCCATTGAAGCTTTCCTCTTCCAGTATTTGGACTAGTTCGTCTACTACCAAAAGCTTTATGAGCTGTGAGAGAACGTCCTTTGGTGTTCCCACCCATGCAAACTTGTCGTTTAATGATCACGTCTCCTAGGTAAACTCAATTTGGCGAGAGCTTAGTATGAGTCCAATCGAGTTACATAAAACTGAAATTTATATGAGTTCAATCGGCTTCGATGTTCTTTAAAGCTCCCTAAATTTCACATAGACGCGGTTAAAGTGTACTCTTCTACCATAGTTACATGAAAAAACAAAACGTAGTTCCAAGAGTTACGAGAAGTAAAACTGGGGTCGAATCGCGTCCTCCGTGATCGAGCATTTCGTGACGGAATTTGTTTTTGCTTCACATGTAAAACCAACTTAATTCCGTGAACGGGTAGCTCGTTCACGGAAGTGGCGATTCGACACCTGGTTTTATTTGGTTTAGTTAGGTTAGGTTAGGTTGAAGTGGCTGTCGGCTATCCGACACACTTAGACCATTTATCAGGTCCCTTGTGATACCACATGAATCTATACTTATTCTTCCTACTCGTTGAACCAGTTGGAGCTTCTAATGAAGCGCAAGAGATTACGAATATCTATCTTTGTGAGATCGTTCAGATCATTGAAGTAGAACGCTCCTAAGTGGAGTTTTCGTCTTTGTGAGAGCGCTGGACAAGTACAGAGAAGATGAAGAATAGTTTCTTCTTCCTCCTCGTCAACGCAGCTTCTGCAAAAATCGTTGCATAATACGCCAAGCCTTTTTGCATGCCTGCCAATAAGGCAGTGTCCCATGATGACATCTATTATAGCACTGATATGCTTCCTATCGAGGGAGATCATATGCTTAGAACGTTTTAGATCCAGCTTTGGCCAGATCTGTTTTGTCTGTAAACATGTTGAGCCGGTTGTCCACCTGAGATTTGTTCTTTCGATGGCATCCAGCTTAATTGTGAGTTTGCAAGTAGCGATTGGAATACCTATGGAATCCTTGATTGGAAGCAGAGGTATTGTAGTTCCGTGTTTGGCGAGTTCATCAGCCTTGCAGTTACCTGGGATGTCCCTATGCCCCGGCACCCAACAGAGGTGAATATTGAACTGCTCCGCCATCTCTATAAGAGATGAACGACAGTCTTGGGCTGTTATAGAGTTTGTGGAGACCGATTCCAGGCACTTGATGGCAGCTTGACTATCAGAGAAGATACGGATATCTTTAGCAGATATCACGTTTTCCCTTAGCCAAGATAAGACTTCTTTTATCGCCATTATTTCCGCCTGAAAAACGCTACAGTGATCAGGAAGACGGAAGGAGAGACTAAGATTTAGTCTATCTGAGAAGACACCACCACCAACACCGTCCACTGTTTTGGAACCATCCGTGTAAAAGTGGATCGATTCATCATTCAGGAATGCATCCTCCTCCCAGAATAATCTGGTAGGAATGTAGACCTGGAAGTTTTTATCAAACCGCAGTTCTGGTGTGGTGTAGTCGATGTTTTCGTGAAGGTTCTTAATGGTGTTCAAGATAGCAGCATGGCCAGTAGTTTTGCTGGTCCATTGTGAAATAGCTTTGAGGCGTACGGCTGCAGAGGCTGCCGTTTGCCTGCTGAAAACGTCAATGGGTGTCAGATGAAACAGGATATCAAGTGCAGCAGAGGGGGTAGTACGGAGAGCCCCGCCGATGCACAAGCAAGCCGTTCTTTGGACTTTGCCTAGTTTATCGCGGTTAATCGCTTTGTCTAAGGCAGTCCACCAGACAACCACACCGTACGTGAGTATTGGTCTTATGACCGAGATATATAGCCAGTGGGTGATACGAGGCTGTAAGCCCCATTTGTTCCCTATAGCCTTTTTGCAAGAGAAAAGTGCCACAGTAGCCTTCTTGACTCTTTCTTGGATGTTAGGTTTCCAGGTTAACTTCCTGTCAAAAATAAGGCCTAAATACTTAGCTTCATTTGAGAATGTTAATCTGGTGCCATTAATAGATGGAGGGTCGATGTGTGGAATCTTGTATTTCCTAGAGAAGAGGACAAGTTCAGTTTTGTGAGGGTTTACACCCAACCCACAACTGTTTGCCCATTTTATTAGCTTGTTAAGAGCGTGTTGTAGGAGTTCTTTTATCGTGTTAAGGTACTTTCCTGAGACGGCAATAGCAACGTCGTCCGCATAGGCAATCACATTGTAACCTCCCGCTTCCAGGCATATCAGCAGTTCATTCACCACCAGGTTCCAAAGAAGGGGAGATAGGACGCCACCTTGTGGAGTTCCTCTACTGACCGCTCTTCTGGCCGATGTCTCACCTAGATTTGAGTTGATAATTCGGCTATTAAGCATCAAATTGATCAGCTCTCCAAGTGAGGCATCCACGTTCAGAGCAGCCAGTGCACCAGCGATTGCAGATGAGTCAACGTTGTTGAAAGCGCCTTCTATGTCCAGGAATGCAACCATTGTGTACTCCTTATGGCGAAGGGAGTCTTCTATGGAGCGCGTTAGCGTGTGTAGGGCCGTTTCTACTGATTTGCCCTTAGAATAAGCATGCTGTGCAGTTGACAGAAGTTTTTTGTCAATGCTTTTGCGTAAATGGATTTCAATCAGTCGTTCTAAAGTTTTTAGAAGGAATGATGAAAGACTAATAGGTCTGAGATCTTTCGGATTCACGTGAGAACATTTGCCTGCTTTGGGTATGAAAACCACTTTGACTTCTCTCCATTGCATTGGGATGTGTGCTAGATCTAAACAGCTTGTAAAGATTATCATAAGCGTTGGCAGGATGATATCCGATGTGTTTTGTAGTTCGGCTGGTATTATGCCGTCTAGTCCCGAGGATTTATATGGTTTGAAGCTATGAAGCGCCCAAAGCACTTTGTCTCTGGTGATCAGACCTTGTAGATTGTTAGATTGCAAGTTTGATCTATTTGGATCTGTGTGTACAATACATTTTGAGCTGCCAGGGAAGTGGGTTTGGTTTAGTTAAGAAAAAAAAAAAAAAAAAAAAAACCACTGGGGCGCAGTGATTACAGATTACAAGATATATCTATTTTTAAAGATTTTCGACCTCCAAAAGATGTTCAAGACCTTTTACCTCACATTCATCATATTTTAAGATTTTTGAGATCAATAATTTTCTAAATCTACCAAATTAAAAAAAAAACCTTTCTATTGATGAGACACGTTTTCTATTAATTCCATTATTATGTTTGGAAATTATTTTTTAAAAAAACAGATGTAGGTAACATGGTTTTGGAAAAAGGTTTTAGGAGTAAAAGCAGCGGACAGGAACTTCGAATTTCATATTCATATAAAATACTAAAAGATTTTATTTTCAATATTTTATCGCTCCCACATTCCTCTGCAAATGTTGAAACGATATTTTTTTGCTGTATATTTAAATAAAACGAAAATTCTTATTCGTTTGAGTTCTAAACAGTTGAAATTTTAATCTTTACAAATGATTTGTTCCCTTTTAATAAAGCGAATTGCTAAGCAATGAAATTCTAAGTAATAAATAAATATGTTCCAAAATTCCAAAATAATTTGTTTCTGGATATCTATGTTATTTTACCTACGATAATTTTGTCGAAAAATGTAATATAAGTTTTATTTAACGCACTTCAAATTGTGTTTTATATTTCCCTCCTACATCTGGGCACACTGGTGGGGCGAACGAAACTTTCTCTACCACTGTGAGTTCCATTCGATTTACATTGATATTTTATTTTATTTATATTTTTGCGACGAAGTTCGATTGTGGCAGGCTTAATTATTAAAAATTATTTTTGTTTGGGATTTTTAATGGTTTACTATTTACTTTCACTTTTACTCTAAGGTAAATAAAGAAGTGCTTATTCAGATAGCACCTACAGCTTCGTTGGCGTGTTCAAGCCTTCTCTCCGAACTCATAATTTTCTTGCTGTAAATGTAAGAAGATTTGTAAACCTTGATTACCAAAGCCTTGATTGGTTCTTTGTTCAAACCTTCCCTAACTCTACTGACCTTATTCCCGACACTGTTTACTTCAGTCGAATAATGTCAAAACTCTCAACAATCAACGTCAGTCTCAAAACACTACAGCTAAGTGACAAAACGATATTTGCAATGCACTCAAATCCAATGACACCATTTCTAATAATTATTAACCACTTCTATCTTATCAACGACTCAAAGGCTAAACATTGCTTGTGCATTGACAATAATCTATCAAACAAAATACTGAAAACTGAATTACCCCTACTGAACCATTAAAAAAAAAAAATAATTCCAAACAAATAACGTGAAAGTAGAAAACTTTAGTTTTTCAATTGAACAAATTAAATCCAGATCAGCGACGATAAGAAGACAACGCGCGTAATTAGTTTACTGCATCCCATATACCGTGTTCAATCGACGAGCTCAATCGGCCGTTGTGAGACGACCTAATAAGACAGCCCGTCATTAAATTCTTGTTATTATCGTTTCGCTCGCATTGATTGGGAATTTCTAGAACGATAACAACAACATAAAACAGTCGATAGATATGTCGGCAGTCGTGTCATTCCCAACTGACATGGTTTAATTAAAAAAAAAAAAAAACTTTCAATGAGTGGTAGTTCAACAGCGCAGGGGTAAGCAAAAAATACCCGAGTTGTTACAAAAGAAATTTTAAAATAGCTTATGATGGTGATAATTGTGATTCTATACGTAGTGCAACTGAGTCACATGGAATGATTTTCAAAAAATGTTAACGTCCCGCCATTGTCGGTTAATTGAAGGCATTTAAAATTCAAATTTGTTTCTGCGCCATTATTGTTTGTGTTGAGCAATGAAATAGACTCTGTCTTGTGAAAATGTTAATTGCTTCACGCCCAGTCCAGCAGACGCGTCAAAGTGTTCAATGAGTAATAGAGACGTTTTTTTGTTCAATGTCAATTTCGCAGTGTACGTACACTATGTGTTACAGGGAGCTACATAGATTAATAAATTAATATACATTTTTAGAGATTTACAATACACTTTACCAAGTGAAAAGTTTATCATTTTCTTTTTGTTTTATTTCAGGTAAGGATGATCTGCTCTTTTACTAGTGGACTGTAAGGAGTTCTTTAGCAAATTTGGTGCCAGGGTTAGAGTTTTGTTATCACTATCAAACTGTGTTCAGCTTTAGTGAGGAATGGTTTATATACCATTCTGACGAGATTCACAAAACAAAATCATCTCGGCCCACAACAGGCAGTGACTGAAGCAGACTTTGCTTCGCAGCGGACGACCGGAGAAGTTTTAAATGTGACAGATGCTTTCTTTTTTAAAAAGCAGTACAAATAATGGGCTCTAGTTGCTGGTGTGAACTCTGCGATTCAAGAGTTTATAGTTTACCTAGAATTAAGTGAAATAGTGAACATTACTACGTCTAAAGCACAAAGTGGCAATAATTGTTAAAACAGCTCGCAAATCTAAACCTGGGGTTTCATATGTATAAATTATTTTCGGAGTAGAAGGCGGAGACTTAAAATGCCTGATGGAGCAATCAAAGAGCAAGAATAGGTCCATTGCAAGACAGATGATATTTCAATTCAAATAGATAATCTTCTCGACCCAAAAAAAAGCTTGGAAATCGTTGTAGACTTTTGTGCCGAACATAATTAAGGTGTTTAGATTAGATTGTAGGGCGGGAGAACTTTCAATGAGCTCTAGCACTGCGGCTTTTTAGAGGAGCCTATATGTGCCATATCTTCATTCCAGAGGGCGTCAGGAAGACAAGGATCTTCTCTGGGTGTATATTCGCAAGAGATGCTGAATTACCGATTTCATCACCTAGGATGTTTTTAAGCAAGAAGAGTGATTTTCTGGAGGAGAATTTGGGGAAAAATATTCTGGTGCAATTCTGCCCAGCTATATTTTGCCAGATCTCGTTAGACTCTACGAACTTGGTTCTTGATGTAGTTCCGGAACTGATTTTTGCTGACTGCACAAAATGGTTCAGGTCCGATGAGTGAAGTGGTTGCTCCGATTTTAGCCAGTGAGTCAGCCGATTCGTTACCCTCAAATCCTCTATGGGCTGGAATCCAGTGGAGGATGATTAGGTTTTTCTTAGAAAGTTCATAGATGGTTGAGAATGTTTCTAGGACGAGTTTGGATTTGATGACAGATGAGTCAAGAGCTTTGAGAGCTGCTTGGCTATCTGATGGTTTTTCCACGTGTGTTAGAACTTAGATTTATTCTAGCGCAATGGTTGATTGCAAGGACTTGAGCCTGGAATATGGATAAGTTTTTCCCAAGGCTGACTGACAAGTTCACCTGGTTTGACTGACCGTAGACTCCAGAGCCAGTCCCTGATTCCATCTTAGAACCGTCTGTGTACCAGACGATGTCAAGGTTGATTAAAGTGTTTGGTTACGACTCCTTTAAGTCAGTCTGATATCGTAAGTAATAATAATAGAAAGGATCTAGTGCGCTGCGGCATTGGGATCTATTGTGCCTTATCGTAAGTAACTACTTACAACCATTTGGGTGATACTTTTTTGGTCTGCTCAATCGTCGTGCTATTGAAGAGGTTGTAAGAAACGTGTAATTATCCATTTCAAAAGGGCATTGCTCTTCCCTGATTGGACTCGAACTTCAAGGCGGAAAAAACTCTATCCAATACGTCATGACAAACATTTAATTTAGAGCTTGTTTTGTAAGCCTTATGAATGGAAATCACCATTTTGTCCTTCCTGATGACAACTTACCATCGAATCCGCTCCTAAGTGAATGATGACATTTTCAAAAACCAGCAGAAGGACAACTGAAAATTAAAAATGCTATGATCTGTCAATCAATGTAAAAGTTGACATGAACATTAATAAGAAAAGCTGACTTTTCCGGGTCAGTTTCTATTCATGGTAAAATTCAATTTCTTCGCATTTACAATTTTACAATAATTTCGGACATAAATCGAGTGCATATAATTTAACCCCTCAGTTCAATTTTGCTGATAATTCGAGACTTATTTCACCAATGGAGTCAAGTTACGTTATCATTCACTGGCATCAATGTAAATAAAAGCGACACCGCCCTGTTTAACTATTACAGAATTATAAGCAGTAGGTATACTCCCGGATAATAGCACATGCGCATGGGCATAAAACTATGCTTAAAGCGAGGTTTTCAAATCAATTCCTATTAAGCGGGGACCCTGATGGGGTTTGTGAATCGAAACACTGAATAATTTTGTTGCTTTTAAAAGGCTTTTGCTATTAAAAGGGTTGCTTCTATCCGTGAAGTACTGTTGTGCACTCTTACTGTGTCAGCATAAAGGTACTGAATAGATAAATCTAAATCTATATCGACATCGAAGTCTTCTCTACCCTTCCTAACTAAACCTATTCACTCGGGCTGCGCACTAGCATTATAAGTGCACAAAAATTGTAAAAGTAAACCTCACAAAAATGTACATAAAATGAGAAAAGAGCTAGAAAACAATTGCATTTTCACATACTTAACCATTATGGTTCATTACTTATGTACACTACATACTACAAACTGACCGTAAACTTACATGTCCACCATACTGTTTGAATAAAAAATTATTGTCTTGCTAATAGACGCTTATTTATAGTTTACAAATTCAAATGCTAGTTGGCGTTATGATTAATTTATTTAATATTTATGTGTGTACCAATAAAATCGCAACAAAACGATTATTCATCAGGCCGACCGCGTGACAGCTGTTATTCACATAATAATAAAATGTATGGTAACGTAACAATGCTACCAAACATGGTAGACGCTTTACTTTTTTATTCTTGTCCACCAGCACCGACCGACCGACCGACCGTCTTTCTGTTGCTGATTATCATCTTCATCATTATTATATTCTGCAGGGGTGACAATCAAGAAATAGACTATAATTCCATTCGGATGATCTCATAAATCATATTTTGCCATTTTTACAAATGGCGGCGGGGGGCATCACATTTGTGTATATTCCCAAGCTAGCAAGTCGGCGTGCGGCCGGCACTATGTGGTGATATCATTGTTTGTTGTTGGATGGAAATATGTCTTCATTTTGAACGCAACGGACTTTTTATTTGAATCGACAAATACTTTGTCTCCTGATGTCACTTCGATTGCCACTCAATAGACAAGTTTGTGAGTGACAGACAGCTATTGTTGGGTAAACAAAATCTAAAAAAAATAAATCATTTACTTTTCACAAAGTGTTTTATTAAGCCAACTCACAGTTAAAGGCGAACAACAACAACGAAGCCATTAAATCAAATTCGCTGATGGTAAACTAATTTAAGGCGTTATCTACCCCCTTTTACTCTCAGAACCGTGAAAACACAGAGTCGTATATTATTTTATGGGCATCCATGTTCAGATAAATCGTTAATAGGTTTTAACGGCCAAATTGCGCCTTTAATTGGCAACATCAATTGTCCTTTTGAATGTGTTTTGTGTTTGTTTTAGCTGTTATATTGTAGGTATCGGTAATGTGAGCAAAGGTCTGCACTCTGCACCGTAAAATAGGCAGACGAATGATGAGCTGGTAATAATTGGGCAATTAACCGCGTCAGCGAAACATCAATAAATAAATGGAAGACTAAACGGGGTATTATATAGAACGAATTGACTTCCATAGTAGGTAGGTTGAACTGAAAGTTATTTATTAGGAGGAAAGTTATATACGAGGAGTCGAGGTTCGAATCCCGCAAAAACCCAAATTCCAACTTAGGGTTTTTTTTTTACACTGTGCCACCTCTCGCGAACTTCTGAAAAGCATCCGAGAGTATAACTGTCTTGAAAGAGCCTCTCAATTAGCCGTTTGGAGTCGGCATAAAATTGAAGATCCCTTCCATTCTTTCCAAAAAAAAGAAGAAAAAAACTCACACAAAACGAATGGTTGTGAGAAGCTAGGCTAGGGTCCATCCGGACCTGTGCCAACTATTTATTTATTTTTAGAAGCTCACTATATTTACGAAACCATTGCATATAAAAATGACCTCTGTCTCAATTAATTTATTGGTTCAGTAAAAAGGGATGGCAGTAATTGTTTTTTAAACCTTCAAAGAAATTTAGCCCAAATTCGTTGCCTGAAAAATCGTGGAAAATTTTGGTAATTTTCCCACTTACCCATCTCACTTATGCTTGCCGCGGATTTTATTTGACTTCTATTTTCTGCAATTGGCTTGCAATTGGCCTGCAAAATAAATGGGTGTGCGTGCAAGTTGAACGACTGTTCGATCTTCGATGTCACTTCACTGCAAGAGTGCTGCCAAGTTTTAAAGTACATGTTTGCTCAAAAATATATATATTTTTTTAATTTTGGTAAGGAATAAAAAGAACGAAATTTGTAAAACGATATGAAGCCCAAAATTGTATTGGGCGCTAATTTTTTAGTTTTTTTTTTAAGAGTTTTAAAAATGTTGCAATTTGGTGCTCTTTTTCGGACGCCTGCTACAATTTCTTTTTTGCGATTTTGACCCTTTTTATTAGTTGGAGAACGGAGAAGAGGCTTCAATTTTTGTTCAAATGGCTGTTTGTCCAAATAAAAAGCTTTAAAATGAAACGCAATTGCCTATCACAACACTATTATAGAGTTTACAGAGCCAAATTCTTGTTAAATATCGTTAAAAATTCTAAATTTGCAAAATAGCTTCAAAAATGACACTTCTTTTTGCGACTTTTCAGAATTCTGCAGCGATCACAACTGGCTGTATTCTTATATATACTTCATTGAAATTTGTATGAAAAATAACGCACAATCCATTTTTCAAAATGTTTCTGTACGTGAATTTTATCTCAGGAACGTTGAGACGTAGGCGCTTCGAAATTGCTAAAGTGAGAAATTCACAATCTGACCATAAAATTGTAGTTGTCTTCCACTCGTCAAAAAAATAATCACACGAACGAATGGCTCAATATGGACCTATCAGCGCTGCCACTTTGCTACGATCATAGCAAAACTGCTACGTGATTTCCAATTTGCTACGCGTTCTCCCGAAAAACGTCTATTTTGCTATTTATTTTTTTAAGCAAGAAATGTCAACATAAATCTTGGAATTTTGCTTGAAAAAAAATAAACTAAAGCATATTCAATCTTTACTCTCTTTCCCGCACCAACTTATATTCTTTTCTACTATACCCAATAAAAACCCATTTCTTCGGATGTGTTAGTGTTTGAATTTGACTGGAATCAAAAATAATATTTTGGACTTTTGAGTTTTGCTACGCAAGTTAAGCTTTGCTACACAAATTTGCTACGCAATTTTTTTTGGCTTGTGGCAGCACTGGGACCTATAGCAATTTATTTCATCTATAAATACTTGTATCGCCTGAAGGACTTTTGTCGTTTTGCCTGTTGGAGCGAAACGAAAGCCTAAGTCCGCCATAGATACTAACAAACAATTTAGCCTTGCAAGTTCGACTTGATTAAATCATGCTATTTGCATAATTGGCGATAAAGTTGTAAAGAAAGTCGACTTACAGCCATTAGGAATAATGAAACTATGCCAAAACAAATTTCTAGTTCAAGCTGATATGGTTAAAAGTACATTCAAATCTTGTGTTATGCAACGTTGTAAACAACGAACTTGAGTAACATTTTAGCTGATAAGCGAGAGGGTTTGATAATGTTCGAATGTCGTGATCGTGAGTTGGACTTGAACCGACTTTATGTTGCTTTTTCTCAACGCCTAAAGAATTTGACACATTTGTGCTGTGTTTTTATCATAAAAATTGCATTAACTGTTGGAAGAACTGGAGTTTGATGCAGATTTGGACATGTCATAGATACGACATGATATTTGGTTGACAGTGTCAAGCAGAGGGGTGTACCTACTATAGATTTTTCATTGCTTCATCATTTACAATTTCCTCATAAATGGTTAGCTTTGCTCCATCCCTTGCAACCGATCTTATATTTTTCATTTTTCGAATCCAAAAAAACTGAAAATTATTTAAGGGTTAACAGGTCTCCTCTGCTATAGAAAAAAATAGCCTGTATGAATGTAGAATGTAGATCCCTTCCATTCATCCCAAATGTGTAAAAATTAGCCACGAGTACGATAACTTTGGCGCCAAAAATTGATAATGTTTTTCAGTGGGGTCAAAAAACAAACATCTTTTATTATGGAAGGGGAGGGTCTATCTCGCACCATTTTGGCGGGACTTGTAATATATATGTAAACAAAACGAAATTATAAAAACAACGGCAACACTAACAATAAAGTACTTTACCATTTTTGAGATCCAGGTACCTACTCGTTTTTTCAGTTTATTTTTAAATGCTTGTATTTAACGTTAATGCTTGTAAAAAACCGTTATCAATTTTCGGCCCCAAAGTTATCGTACTCTCCCCAAAACTTAGGCCTAGGGTCCCTACAGATCTGTAACCTATTGCGCCAACTACTTATTTTATTTTTTAAGTGTGGTCTTACCCATTTGTTTTGTTTTTTTCCTTATTTTTACTGATTTTATTATATCTACTACATAAAAGAAGGTACCTACATTCAAATGCACCAAAAACGCTTTCGAGAACTTTCCTTTAATTGGCCTAGTGATATAAAAACTTTCCAAAAACATCGCCTTATATGTGCGCTTTCTCTTGCAAAAATCCAAATCCCGAAAAGAAAGTCTCCATCAAATTGTTATACTTGCTTTCAATTAATTTCAACAGAACAAGCAACGCGCGACATAAATAACAAAATTCTGTTGAAGTCCCCCACCTGAATAAACAACACTGAAAGTCCCAACTCTGCAACTCTCGCCAACATTAATGACATTGACCGCTTCATAGGCGGCCCTTGAACTTACTTCAGTGCCAAAAAAAAAAAAAAAACCATCACCCGAATCACTGAACTAACATCTGCTTCACACATTCCTATCTGACTCTGACTATAATACACCACCGATGCATAGTGCACACGAGTCAGAACAACGAGTGCAAACCTCAACGATGATCTAATTATAGCGCAGCTACACAGCAGCGGCAGTGTTAATTATTCCTAATGCTTCCAGAGATGCTGCACTGCTTCCAGATTACATACGGGGTTTGTTGTTAGCACTTTGAATGTCCCCAAGGGGGTGCCTTCTGCTCTGGCTAACTGCGTGCTGCTGAGTAAATGTGTCTGAAAATAGAATATCCACTGCGTGCAGTGGTGCAGCGGTACAGGGTACAGCATGCACTTTACCACAGGGCTTGCGCTGTGTTCCATTTTGGCCTTTATGACGTGCTCATTTGAGCACCTCAAGATATATAAATTACTCAGAGGAGAGACTTCCAGCACAGTTCAAAGGACTGTAAGTAGGAAGTACTCGTATTCATTTCTGCTTGCGTGCCCCTCTTGAAATTTACCAGAATTTGTTTATGACTTTGTTTGTCGATCTGTGCGTGCCATCATTGGATATAGAAACTGTGTTTATATACGAACGTGCTATGCCTGCGTGTGTTTTATGATTGTCAAGAAACATGTGTGAAAATTCGTTGCAATATTAAGGTAGGACAAAGTTTCATTAGATGTAACCTGTAACTGCCTCCAAACGCGGTCATATGCATGCATTTATTTCCCACCGTTATGCAACCACATCAGTAAATAAATCACCAGCTAAGGGTATGACATCACACCGGCAGTTTTGCATTTTTAAACAGCCACCAACGAGATCGGCTATTAAAATCGAAAACCCAACGGTTTTCCGCTGATTTGTTGACAAGGTAAATTTATTTTTATATAAATCATTGGCGACGAATTAAAATGCCAAATTTGGGTGTAACCTTCAGAAAGTTGATTAATAACTTCGGATCGCGCATTTTTTTTATTTAAAATGCTGATCACCGAGCGTGATATCATCCGGGGAGTTGGCTATCGCTATATTGCTTCTCTCTGACAGTTTTGAATTTTAGATTACGATTTTTATTGCTAATTGAGGTGATCTTGGGTTTATTGTTATTACAATGTGAACTTTTGCACTTCAAATGAAGATCAGTGCAGCCATGTAAATATTGTTGATGTAGATGTCGCACTGAGTCTTCGAAGTGTCAGTGACGCTATGATGCAATAAAAGTGTATTGTAATGCAAACCAAAATTGGCGTGGCTACCATTTTTCACCTATGACAAGAACAATTTGTTTTATCGGGTACCTCAGAGCTTAAATATTCGAACAGCATAGTTGTTGCTGTATACATTTTTTGACAAAACAAACTTTCCAATTGATTTAATTTTTTTTCGCTAACAAATTCCGTGAATTATAAATAAGCAAATAACTAGGTAAAGTTTTCGTGATCTGAGAAAAAACAGTTCGCAAACGTATTCAGTCTGAAACGATAAAAATTCCACGAACCACGAAATCTCGACCAAATTTACATGAACGTTATTCGGTATTTGGGATTGTTTTGTCAAAAAATGATGCTAATTACGAACTGATATATATTCTGAGCACATTTTTAGATGTACCCGGCAAGTCGTTGAATTTTGATCTTTTGATGAAGTGCTAAATAAATAACTTGAAACACCGCACATGCTTCGCGCGTATGTGATTTTGATTACGGATTACCCGAAGCGGTGTAGAATATGTCTGGGCTCTGGGGGAAGGAAATCCAACTGGAAATAGATTTGTATATAAAGTTAACTTCAGTTTGTTTCGATTTCGAAAAAGTAAACATTATTCCATGCTCTTCATGGGTTGGGTAATAAAAACGCCGTCAAATGTGCAGATCCGTTTTATTAGCCCAACAGTTGTTTGTCGATTAACACGCTTGGTTGAGTCTTTTAGAGTGCAATTTATTGTGAACATTTCTTTCTGGGAACCTTAGTTTTATGAAAGAACTGATTTCCGGCGATTATATAAAAACTTTACTTTGGTATACCAACCATTGATGTCTCACTACTTTTAAGGCTTCTTTCAATATTTAAACCGATGCTGCATTCTCTATGGATCGTAGCTACAACGCCTAAAAATATTCTACATGTTTCCTTCTAATTTCGAATGTCATCCGTTAAACCAAAAACTACTGATAAGCACATAAGATTACACTCGAGATTACACCACTTAGTGCGAGTTTTGGATGATTGTTTATGCATATTTATGTATGTCGCAACGAAAGTTTTATATTTCTATTCAAAGTCGGGGTGACTTAGAAGCTCATTTAGCATTATTTCTAGGTTATGGCAAACTGTTTGTCCACGAAACCCATTACTGACATTGAGCCATACCTGTGCCCGTATTTGTGTCTCTTGTGAAATATTTTCAGCCATTTCCAAACTTCGGTAAGTACCCAACATATTTCCACCTGCTTTCGTAGTCCACTCGTTGATAAAACAGGGAAAAAGCTTCGCGCGATAAAATTCTTGTTTAATCATTTTTTGTTTTTATCTTTACTGTGTGAAAGCAGGTAAAATATATCTGTATGTATGCACCAATATAAAATATATTCTGCTGATGCATGATACAGATACGTATTACAATTAGGCCGTATCGCAAATTTTTATTTTTTTTTCATGTGTGTAAAGAAAAGACTAAGGGTATCTTGTATATACAAATTCATTTGTGATAAGCCACCAACTAGCCAACTGCGTGACGATGCGAGCTTTTTCTCTTAATTAACTTAGAAGGACGGTTCAGTGGCTAATCGGTTAACGTTCGGTTAAGAACGTTCTTTTTATTTATTTGTTTTTTCTTGTATATACACACGTTTTCTTCTCCTGTCGATTAAGTTTGATTTTAGTTTGTAAAGAGAAAAACTAACGGAAAACAATTTGAATAAAAAAGAAATCGACAAAAAAGTGATGCGAAAACCGTTTCAGCAAGTGAACAGTGACAGAAACTAGTGGCTCCATCATGAGGTCGAATTTTAGTCGACATGAGTACAAAAAATACACGTCCTTTGAGAAGAAAGTCGTCCTTGTTGGTAGGTGTTGTAACAGAAAACCTCTTAATTCGTCAGACAAATTTTATGAGCGGCTAACAAATTGTAAATATTGGGCGAGAAACTTTTTCCAGGCTTGTTACGTAAGGTCTCTGCGGGTGATTGTCATAGTCGTATCATTTAATTTGGCCGATATTCTTGTGACACACAGAAGGAATTTCAATTCTTATCGCTTGCGCGGTGTAATGAAAACGAGTACATCTCACAACACTTTGTGATGATGAATTTGTCTTAATCTTATCAGTGTTTTGTTCTAGAAGGGATCAAAGTTATTTTCAGAGGTGATGACAAGTTAAACATAACCAGGAATTGCTATAGTCGGGGGATTTTTATTGGCACCTTTGAATGGCCATGGAAATGGATGTTTGTGCTTCGACTTGAAGATATATATAACAATTTGTTTCCTTATCTGTTTAGAAGACTTATTTCAGTGTTATTCAACTGTGGGCAATTTGCGATAACATTAAAATTCGTTTATCTATCTACATACCTGGGGCTGAACTTGGTATACGAAATACGAACTAATGGTTTAGATAATTTTTTTTTGTTTTCTAGCTTATTTTTGTATCCACTGGGTTTGCTGAGTAAGTCTATACGGTATAAATATTTTTGGCGAATTGTTTCTCCGTTTGGTCGATATTTGAACTAATTTTTTTTTCAAATGAATTTCTATTTATTCGTTTAACGTCATGTCATAACAACAATTCTGAAAAATAACATGTCACTTTATTAAATGGGAAAATTGTCAAGTGAACATCTGTAAAAACGACTTACACAACGGGGAACGACTTAAATTGTAGAAAGTCAACATCTTTAGGTCTTGCAGATTGGAATTTCTCTGTGAAGGTTCTCGTTCATTGAGTCATAGCTTTGTATTTTGTTCATACAATTGCTATACGTGCAAGGATACAGGACAAAAAATTGTTTGTTAAGAAGACGGTTTTATGTTTAAAATGACAGATGAACAAATGCACAACAATTGGTTATTTTAAGTCCCCCAAGGTACAGATCTAGCGTTCTGCATGAAATAAATCATTGAAGGTCTGGCATTCATAACAAAATTCGCCCACCGCTTGCACAAAGTAAATACCTACCAAAAATTAAGGAAATACATACATACCTTTATCAGGTAAGCCTTACTGGGACTTACTGATAATCATTTTTAATCTCCGCCTTATATATTTTGGAGGTTACAATAATTTGGTATGGAAAAGTTCCTAATTGTGAGTTCAAAATATATATAGCTTAAAAATGATTATTATTGACTGACTTTTGTCAGGTTTCCGGTGCGGACCCAAGGACACTTGCTATACACTTTGCGACTGCGACAGTTCCTTTTATTGTGTCGCTGATCCCTCCAACTTCCCCAATTGCATTGAGTTCTACTCAACTGTCTTGTGTCGAGAATATTCCGGACTAGGTTCTAAGTGGCTTAGATATTTTTTTTTTTTGGTGGAAACCTTGCATGAGGCACCAATGATCCGACGTTCATTGGTAGTGCCGGATTCTTACCGGCTAAAACCACCTCCCTTCCTGAACAGACCGATATTTGTCCCCGCGGAACCGCCGTAAGGCATTACTTCGCGGGGGTCGGTATAAAGCCATATTAGATCACTCTATTATTTGAGCTATTCACTTTTCGTTGGCGCTCTAAACGCCTCAGATCGCTGAGTATTCGCACGGCCACGTTACTTACAATAGTCCAATTTTCGTCTTTAAGCAACATGTAATTTACGATGTTATCGGGAGTGGGCCATTCCCCAAATTGATGCCGTAAGGCAATCCTCTCGTTTTTTTTTTGCAAGGTAACATTAAATGTTCGTACCAGTGTGATTTGTTCGAAAACGGCTAAGGGTTTCAACCAAAATCGATATTTAAGCTTTAGAAGGTGAGGTTAACATGACTGCATACTCAGTTTTTTGCTAAAAACAGCGGTACTTTTGCAATTTGGACAAATCTCGAAAACGGTTGTAATAAAATTTAATTTCTAAGGTCATTTCTCACTGCATAGTAAACTCAGTTTTTCTCTGCATTATTCTGCAATGGATTTTTGAAAAAAAGTAATTTTTTACACACTTCTCTTTTTTGTCACGTATCCCGCCAATGCTAAGTCATAAAATGTGCGGGTATGTGTTTATCTTATCAAAGTTTGTACATAAGATGTTGTTGAAATCGAAACTTTTTCATTTGCACCACACAGTCCAAGGTGTTAGTGATAGCCTCGTGCTTATTGAAAACTATAGAAGAACATGGTCAACTTCAGTTCTCTCCAGATGCAGGACACAACCTTTCAGTGCAGAGTAATTTATTTACTCCAATTAAAAAAAGTGTACTAATTATTCAAATACTTAGGTACTCGTTTCTTTTCTGGTTAACTTTGTTTTCATGTCAAACAAATAACTTTCCATTTTTTGTATCGTTTTATTTTTTTTTGCGTTCCTCGAAGCGTCAACCTAAAGTTGTTATATTTGTTCACTTGTATGGTATCAGTTGGTTTTCATTTCAATTTTTTTAAACGTTTCTACTACCTACCTCGTACTTTTAGGGGAGACAGCAAAAAAAAAAAAAAAAAAAAAAAAAATACTCAACAGAGAATACTATTCTTGTCACAAAACACGTTTCAGTTTGCAAAGCTGACGACGAATACAAAATAAAGTAAACAGAAACAGTACCAAGATTAGCCTAAATTGATTTTCAAAATATTAGAATTACAAATCAATGAAAGTACCAACAATGTTAATGGTTGCTGCAGTTTAAATTTAATTTAGACATGGATACACAGAAGGAATTTAAATTAAATAAGCTATCTACTGGATGCACGTGGGCCATGAGCTTATTATCTTTAGTTCAAGTTAAGCATTTTCATCTATTAGCGCGTGGTTGTACCTACTCAATCTAAATGAGGTATTCTACCGATCAAATGTGACTAAATAGAACTTGTGATGGAATTTTGCTTTCTGCTAAGTAACTGAGTAGAGAAGTTCTGATGAATAAGATGGTATGGGATTTATTAGAGAAGTAAAAATAGGTAATAAGCTCTAAGCTTAGAATAAGATATCTAAGGTTCAACACCCGGAAGTCACAAATTTTACGTTACACCTGGGTTTTCCTCTGTCCTAAATGTCTACTAAAGGGACATTCACTCGTATCTAAGAAAGCTTGTCAAATTTAGCGCCTCTCAGCAGTTTTGGTTTCTATGTTAGGTAGGGTAGCCCTAATTCATGCCGTAGTTGTCATCCTCATCATTTCTTATTGAATATGACCCGTGTAATCTTAGCTTGTCGTACAATAATAGTGTCACATTTCAATTTATTTTGGCTTTGTTTTGAAGCCTGAACAATGCAGAATGTTCAGAACAAGACATTTTTTAAATGTCCATTTTGTCTACACTGACTTTTAAAATTTGTATTCACCTTGTAGCGAAAAAACTTTGAACAACTCGAATTTTAGTTATATTCTTGAAGCATTTTCATTATGGTCGCAATTTATTCACTCCGAGTTCCTCAGAATACGACTTTTGAGTGACAGCGAGTTCATCTGAGATCTGAGAATCCCTGGGGACGCGTATTTCGTGTAAAATGGTTGAGTCAGTCATGGCGGACTTTAAAACATTCACCTGCGATTGACTAAAAATCGACGCGGAAGAACAAAGTGCGAACACCTTTCTAAAGGAAGTACGAGACGATTTGTAAATTTCTTAGAGAACGATATGCAAACGTCCGGATGGGGATTATGCGAGCTTACAGAAAAAGTATTTTTATTTTTTTTATTTCTGTTGGAACTGATTCTTTGTACAACTTAAATCTAAACTTTGCGGTTTTAAACAATGTCCGTGGATGAGTTGTCCTAAAGTTCAGTTGTCCCATAGATGAGTTGTATTGATATAAAATGGTAACCACCATCCATTTTTTTTATATGGAAAGTGACATCGCAAACTGTCAACGTAAATATTTCTAAAAAAAATAACTTGTTTCTGAGGTAACATTAGGTAATCTCTAAAAACAACTTCAAAAGGTATTCAATTCAACAATGAAAAACAACAGTAGTGTAAATAAATCTCTATCTCTATATAAAACAAGAAGTGGCAAACAAGTGTATGTTTCCCTCTGTCGCCCGCAACGTTCAACCAATTTAGGTGATTTTTTTAAATGTCGGTATTTACGGTGTTCAATTGATAGGCCAACAAAAAAAAAAGAAAAACTCTTAATTTCACTGATAGTGCCTGACGAAGCCGACGGGGTTTAGCTAATTTAGAAACAAAGACAACCACCTAACTATCCAAACCTATGGCACGTTCCTAATCCATTCGACTTACTTTTCATTACAGCATCACAATATGAGCCGGGCGGTTACGCGCTTCAAGTACAAAATCGTAATTCCAACATGACACAACGCGACGGCATCATTAAATTTGAAAATGAAAGAATAAAAACACTCCAGGAGGAGCGTCTTCACATCCAAAAGAAAACATTCACAAAATGGATGAATTCATTCCTTATCAAGGTAAGCAACAACAGCAGCAGCGACACACAATCGATTACACTATTTTGTTATCGGTTGTGTTCGTGTGTTGTTTTTCTTCTGCATTTCTCAAGTGACTTTAAACAAGTTTTTTTTTTTGCTTTTAATTAACTTTTCCATTTTTTTAATTTTTTTCTTTTCATAACCGCAAACACGATGTGTATACCTATAGGCAAAAATGGAGGTCGAAGACCTTTTCACAGATCTAGCCGACGGTATTAAATTACTTAAGCTCCTGGAGATCATATCGGGGGAAAAGCTGGGCAAACCAAATAGTGGACGCATGCGTGTTCATAAAATCGAAAATGTCAACAAGAGTCTGGCATTCTTGCACACCAAGGTAAGTTGCATTCTTTCAACCAGATACTGGCAGAGAGTATCTCCAGTGATGTTTATTATTGCATCTCTTGAGTTGTGTGTTGTTTCCAGTGATGTAGGTATGCAAACCTGTTCTTTGATAGAAGCGACTATTGGCAGGTACCCTTTTATGCCCGTTTTCGTATAGTGGTTTGGAATCAATCGAGCAGGCGGCAATCATCGCGATTAGGTCTATTTTGACATTAAGTTGGCTGGAGTTGACGAATGAATTGAAATTTTTGTTTATCAGAAGAGTAATAGAAACTCAATTTTGTGTAATGAGTTCGTATCTGGTGATCAGAATTATCAAAAAGTCATGATCGCGCAGAGCTTTGACTTGGAAGTTTAGAATGGCAATCAAGAAACAAGGTCGAGGGTGCATTTAAAATCACCATGATCGCTAATGATCATCTAATGAGTCTATCTACTGAGGACAATGAATTTGAAGGTTGTAAGATCAGCAAAAAGTGCATGATAAAGTCATGTCTCGTAGTCAAGGCTCAGCTCAGTTCAAGGTCAATGTTGGGTTAATGTCACGTGACGGAAACAAAATCGGTGTCTCCCAGTCAAATGTGCACGATCAGCTGAACAAAAGCTCTAGCAAGGCAACTTTTGTTCCTTCATAACACAGTTTTAAAGGCAAAGATCGGCAGTTGTAAGACAAGATTGATCATCTGTACTGATGGTTTAAGATCGCTCTGCAATGATCAAAGATGAATTGTGTATCGTCAGCATTCCAGATCGAATATTCTAGGTCAATGTTACGAGATGAAAAAAAAAAAAAAAACAGATGATGATCAGACAAAACAGATAATGCAACGCCATCCTAGTGACCCAATATAAGTCAAGATCGGGGACTTAAATACCTATCTCAGTCTTATGATCGCACATGACCAAGAACTCACGGTCATCGGGAGTCCGAACCCTAAATCCAAAACATCTTGAATGCACATAAGAACATTCATTCACCTGATCAGACAATGAAAAGTGAAACTATTCCCGTATTCCGTATATTCGTAAATCCCGCATACGATATACGATACAAGTGTAAACAGTTGGTGTTCCAAGATTGACAGAGAAAGGGTAGCGTGTGCATCATTTTGCCGCCCGATGGGAACTAGGGGACGTGCTGCTCATTATTTTCATTTTTTTAATTTCATTTTTCTCTTAGGCATTCACTCACAAACTCACATAGGTAGATAGTTGCCTTCTTGGCGTGTCATTGAAGGGGGGCTTAGGTATAGTATTGTTTCACGCCATTCAAGTGTTCATCGAAAGGCAACGCAACAAAATTCACATAGCAAGGCGTTTTGTAAAATCGGGTTGACACACATTCTATGGCCTCGTCTAGTAGATTAGAGAGCTAATTCAAAGCGGTAATTACCACTGACAGAGACAGCACCGCAACGATACGATGCAGCGATGAGTAGAATTTTGTTCGCTTAATTATCATCGTGGGTGTAGGTAGAAGTACCTACATACCCAACAACAGGCTCTATAGATTGCATTGTATGTATCTATTTGTTCAATTGAGAATGGAAATTCACTTAATTTCTTCCTTGTTTGTTGTTTAATATTTGACTTTCTTCAGATACCGCTATGGTATGAGGCGGTGCTTTTTTGTTTTATAACTTTCCATTTTATCGCCGACTTTTACTGGAGTGGTTTGAAGTTTGTTTAGCATGATACTTTCCGCCGGAACACTTGTCTGTTCTTTGTTGAATTTTTTTTTTGGTTTTAATTGCACTCTTAACTGATTTAAGAAAACCATTAACTGGTTTTAAAGAAAGTCGAAAGTCTACTTAAAACCATGATTAAATAACAGCAGTGGGATGAACTTTGTGCGGCTCAACCAGTTGGGTTACCTACGAATGGCTTATTTAAGTTTCTGCCGGCGAGTCTTTTACGCTAGAGGATCATTTGCTAATTGTAAAATATCGATCGAAATATGGACAATGTAGGTTGAAATCGATAACAATTTTGTGCAGTAGTTCACATTTGGGCTGAAGCTGTAAACTGGTATATTTGGTTGTATATCTCGACTTAATAGACTTAATATGTATGGACTGCTAGTAGCCAACTTCTGATTCCAAGCGCTTAGCCCTTGCGGTCTTGGTTCAGAGGTGAATAAATTGGAAACAAAAAATAAAATTGACTTCACTATTAGTATGAGGAATTTAAAAATTGTTTTTTTTTTAAAATACATTGAGACAAAAAAAGAAGCTTAGAATACATTTCGTCTTATAAGTCGAACAAGGAAGTAAGTTTATTCAATTGCTCCCCGGTCTTGTAAAGGGTTATTCAATAAGAGGTGATATTCTGAAAGGATATGGTCCTGTATGCGTGCTCGTGGTGGCCATTTGGCTGATGTTGTTTTTCATTATTAACGGCATACCTTCTTCTTTATTATGAAATAAACATCCGATTATTTATCTCAAAAAAAAAAAAAAAAAAAACATTTTTCTTTAAATACCAAAATAACACCTCTTATTGGAAAACCCTTTATTTGTAAAATTCGGAGGGAATTCCATCCGATAGCAGCCTTTCCATCGTTCAGATGATTTGAAACCTCCAGCACATCGTCCAGAGTTGTGAATTTATCCAAAATATAATTTGAAAATTTATAAAACTGTCCAGAAAACTTCGTTATTTGACAAAGTGGTATTAAAAAAAAAAAAAATTAAAACACCAAGCGCCGTACTAATAACAAATTTTAGTCCCAATTTTAAATTTACAGCACATAATTGCGAAATTTGTATACAAAATATAGCCTACTAAAATTTAGAGTCGAAACTAAAAATGGTTATTTGATAAGGCCCCAAGAAATACTCATTCGCCACCAATGTACGATTATTCTTCAATTTATGGGGGAATAAGTGCATTACAATACGAATTTTTATTAAATTTTGTTTGGCTCCATCTATTATGAACAATTTGAACTACCACATTTTCGATAGCACCCAATAGGTATCTCTGGGATTCTATGGAGCAATTCAAGTTGGTTGGCATTTTGTTTCACTTTTTATTCATTTTCCACAGGACCAGAGCGCTAGTTATGTTGGCGTAATTTTTTGGGCAGAGCTTGTATGGTACTGACATTTTAGCAGTCGATGGACATTACCAATAATGTTTTTAATTTCGGTACCTAGTTCACATTGACATTTTTCCCTTCAAATTTCTGTGACATTCAGTACGGCGCCATATAAATAAAGGGTGGGCCATCTATTAGTTTCTTTTTAAATCATAGGTTATTTTTACACTGACAGGAGTTGTTTCCCGCTCGAAGTCTTGACAGAAAGTCAGAGTCGCTTTGCGCTTGAAAAACGTTGTGAAATATTGAAAACTCATTTTCAAAGTGACTAATGTGTAGCCCAAACAGTGCGTTATTTGAAAAGAAGTTTTGGCCGAAATGAAGCACCCATAGCGTATGCTGAACGCAACGTTAACAAACAAAATTGCCACGTCTGGGGCTCGGAAATCCCGCACGTTATTGTCGAGAAGCCAATGCATCCACAGAGAGTGACAGTTTGGTGCGGAGTGGAGTGGTGGCATCATTTGACCATTTTTCTTCGAAAATGAGGCTGGGAACAACGTTTTGGTCAACGGCTAACCGACTTTTTTTTTTTTTACTGAAATTGAAGAAATGTACTTAGCAACGACCTCTGGTTCACGCAGGATGGTGTGTCATGCCACAATCGATCTTTTGAGCATCAAATTCCCAAATCGTGTTATAAGCCGTCTTGGCCGCCCAGGAGTTGCGATTTGACACCTTTGGATTTTTTTGTTTTGTGATTGTTATGCCAGCAATCCGGAAACGATTCAAGCACTTAAGGCCAATATCATCCAAGCAGTCTAATTCAGTCCCGCATCGATGATGTGGAAATATCAGCACTCACAACCAGAGGGTGCCCTCAGGCGGGTGTCCTCTCGCCCCTCTTATGGTCCCTTGTCATTGACGACCTACTTCAGTCCCTGACAAATCAAGGGATCTATGCCGTAGGATATGCCGACGACGTTGCAATCGTCGTCAATGGTAAATTCGAAAGCACAGTCTCAGAAATACTTCAACACGCTCTATCTGTTGTTCAGAGATGGTGTAATAAAGAAGGTCTTTCTGTTAATCCAAAGAAGACAACCATAGTCCCCTTTACCAGACGGAGGAAACTTGATCTCCTGATTCGCCCTACCCTGTTTGGCGAAACAATTGAATTCTCTCGAGAAGCCAAATATCTAGGAATTATCCTTGACAGTAAACTATCATGGAACAAGCAGATTTAACGTACCGTAAACAGAGCCACCAGATCTCTATGGATCTGTCGTCGAGTCTGCGGTAAAAACTGGGGTCTTAGGCCTCGGATGATGTACTGGCTCTATTCGCTCGTCGTAAGACCAGCGGTTACCTATGCCGCCGTGGTCTGGTGGACGAAGACTAACGAAGTCACCACAGTTAAAAAGCTAGAACGAGTCCAACGTATAGCCGGAAACTGTATGACGGGCTGCTTACGCTCCACACCGACTATGGCACTCAATGTCATCCTTGGTCTAACGCCTCTTCAAATAAATATTCAAACGGAAGCCAGACTGGGTGCTCACCGTCTGTTCCATTCGAACAACTTTGACCCCTATACCTATCATGGAGGTCATCTGTCCCTACTCGGCACCATTGAGCCTTCAAGCTCATTCAGCATGCCTCTTGATGACATGCTACCGAAATATGTATTCTATAAAAACTTCTCCATAATCATCCCCCCTAGGGAAGAGTGGTAGAAATATAAACCTAATCCATCTCGACTTGACATCATCTGGTACACAGACGGTTCTAAGATGGAATCAGGGACTGGCTCTGGAATATACGGTGAGTCAAACCAGGTGAACTTGTCAGTCAGCCTTGGAAAAAACTTATCCATATTTCAGGCCGAAGTCCTTGCAATCAACCATTGCGCTAGAATAAATCTAAGTTCTAACACACGTGGAAAAACCATATTTATATTCTCAGATAGCCAAGCAGCTCTCAAAGCTCTTGACTCATCTGTCATCAAATCCAAACTTGTCTTAGAAACTTTCTTAAACATCTATGAACTTTCTAAGAAAAACCTTGTCATCCTCCACTGGATTCCAGCCCACAGAGGATTTGAAGGTAACGAATCAGCTGACTCACTAGCTAAAGTCGGAGCAACCACTCCACTCATCGGACCTGAACCCTTCTGCGGAGTCAGCAAAAACCATTTCAGGAACTACATCAAGAACCAATCTCGTATAGAGTCTAACGAGATCTGGAAAAACACAGCTGGGCAGAGTTGCACCAGAAAATTTTTCCCCAAATTCTCCCCCAGAAAATCACTCTTCTTGATTAACCTGGATAAAAACAACCTGAGAATACTAACAGGAATAATCAGTGGCCACGGTCGCGTGAAAAAACATCTTTACCGCGTTGGCGTTTCACCGGATCCCATCTGCAGACTGTGTCTCGAGAGTGACGAATCCTCTCTTCATATAGTCACAGAATGCCCGGCCCTTTGTCGTCTCAGGAAAAACGTCCTTGGTGACGAAATCATTGATTTAGCATCACTTGCTAATATACATCCAGAGAAGATCCTGGTCTTCCTGACGGTCTCTGGAGTGAAAATATGGCTCGAAGAACTTAACAGGGAAGGCACAATAGGCTCCTCTAAGAAGCCGCAGTGCCAGAGCTCATTGAAAGCTCTCCCGCCTCTCAATCTTATCTTATCCAAGCAGTCCGTGAGCTACAGCTCGAAACCATCAACAAGGTTTTGGAAAATTGGAGTGACAGAATGCACTAATGCGCGGCAAGAAGAGGCATTCGCATTTTGAAAAAGAAAGTTGTATTTGGCCCGCCCTGTATAGCAAGTCAATGCTCGACTTTTGATTCGATACAGCGTTCTGCTAGTTCACTCCCGCAGAGAATAAGTGGCGCTGAAAGCGGTTTATTACCAATTGCATGAACCAACATAAGCTGCTGCTATCAAGTTACTTCTATATTTTGAACAAATACCTAGTTTCGATCTCGGAATGGTCAACTGGAGTGTACCTACTACCTAGTATTTGTAATTGCGAGCTGAAGAAAGACTCTACTTTAACATTGCTGAGATAAATCAGTGATACTTAAACACTCTTTTAGTCTCCCCAGAGAT
This sequence comes from Cheilosia urbana, assembly GCA_946477585.1. NCBI lineage: Eukaryota > Metazoa > Arthropoda > Insecta > Diptera > Syrphidae > Cheilosia > Cheilosia urbana. Next base: position 13,662,547 of record OX297855.1, read on the forward strand.
CAAAATGGTGAATTGCTTTACCTGTGGAATTCATTGTGTAAATGTGTTATATATCATGCTTGTCAAGACTCCTTCAAAGAGTCCATAGAATGATGTTTTTGTTTTCTTTTTCTTTGTTGCTTCAATGGATTTGGTAATCTTCTACAGAAGAACAAACATCCACGATCCGCAAACCCGAATAAGTAATCGATGCCAGGAATGTAATTGCGTACTAATCCAAACCCTTCAACCACTCTCCCCGCGGGATTGCCGTTAGGTATTACTTCCCGGGGCTGATTAGCGGAATGATGTTGTATGCCACTGGGAAGGCCGATCTCTGTTAGTCGTTCACCTAGTTCCGGCGTAGACTCTAACAAAATAAAAATAAAAAACACACACTTGATCAAAAAATTGACCTATAACAAAGCCAGCTGTGTCTAAACAGTTTTAACTCATAACTCACCAGGTTACCATAATGAATTATGGTTCTTATTCTGCTTCCCAACCCAACACACAAACCAAACCAGGCAACAAACTGAATACTCCTCTACCATCAAAGTATTGACTGGTGGTGGATGTTAAAATAGTTATTTTATTGCACAGTCTCACTGACCCACATATTGCCGGAGACTTGTTCTCAGATGTGTACCCCCTACAAAGTGGATAACCAGTTGTAATAAACAGATAAGATTAATTACTGCATTTCCGCAAAAGAAAAGAAGAAGAAGAAGACGCAGAATCCTATTCATACAGAAACCACCTGCCCAGAATCCACTGTCCAGTTTGTTGCATTTATTTGCTTGATTGATAATAAAATGGAAAGAATCTGAAAATGCATTAAAATTTATCGCCGCTGAATACCGCAGCGCGACTGTAGCTCAAAATGGTATCTCTCCTCTGTGTGCCCGTTCGTCATGGAGCACAAGAGTTTAATATGCGGATAATAATTTTACGAAATCAATTTTATAGCCAGAGCCGAGCGATTATTGATTGGAATTCGCGGCACCGACCGACCGACTCAGAACAGATGAAAGAAGTTCGCGATTCGTCCCGGGCCACATAATGTGGCACATAGCGGCTTAAAATGGCTCGCACAGGTGTGTACAGAGTATACCTTGGGCACTTGGTTGTTTCTGTTTTGTTTTGTCTTTTCTGTTGGTTGATTGTATCTACCTTTTTTCTTTAGCCAAGTTTGGTGATTCTTGAATAAATTTAAGCCTCGCTTTTTCATTCTCCCTACGTTTATGAGCAACCAGCGATTATTGCGTAACTAAAATGATTCTTGTGGACTGCCAGATACAAGATACTAGTACCTATATAAAACTGTGAAACAGTCAAAGGAAAACAAAACATGAATAACCAGCGAAAATGTGTATATACTCGTACGATGGTGGTAACTTTCAAACCTTGATTAACCTAGAAATTCTTCCTTCCACTGCAAAACGAATGTTCGTGCAGAGCGAAAAACGAGCACTCGCTTGCGAAGAGGCGAGCCGGGGGGGTCTAAAAGAGGAAAGTGGCTCAGGCCGACCTACAAATGCGCCTTGCACGTCGTCATCGTAGTATCGTAGCCGTGCGCCGAGACGTGAAAGGTGGATTATTTGCAAAGAAATCACTCAGACACTTTATGTTCAAATCCATTTGCGTGGCACTCGTTGGGAGTAGTAGTGGTGGTTATACTACAACTACTACTATTACCACCTGCTGCTTGGTTGGATTATATATTATTTCATTCTTGGTTCTGTGGTAATTATTATTTTCTATATCGATTAAGGATTAGCAGCCAGGCAGCCACACGATCAATTTTTTTTTTTTTTTTCTTGTGGACTCGGCAATGGGAACGAGGTTGTAGGGTAATTGGTATGTTTTACATCTATTTATGTTTATGGTTTGGGTTTGAATGGCTGTAAACCGTTTTCACTAGGTCTCAATAAAGTTATAAACAAAGGGAGGGGATCCCTATAAATGTATAATGTCCGAAAAGGGTGTGTCTGATGGTTGTAAACCTGGCTTATGTTTACATTGTAGTTATACGATACGATATAAGGATGGCTGGCTGTCATATAGGAAAATGTATTGCAATTATCATATCAATGATGTTTTGGAGGACATAGCATTTTTTTTAATTTCGGTCTTGAGCAAGATTATTTGTGATCTTTGAAAAATTGCACCTCTGGAGTTAGCATGTGAATTTCTTGCAATCGTTTTTACTAGGTTGCTAAACAATTCACAAGACTGTACGCTTTCATATTTAAGACCTGATCGATTTTTATGTAGCAGTGAGAGTTCTGAAATGGCATACACCACAAACGGATGACTTTGCCTGGAATCCGAACTCTATCCCAATTCATATAACCAACCAAAACCGTCTGCAATGTTCCATTCCGCGCTAGATGACCAGCGGAAAGTCGTATTATTGATTTTTAATGTCATGAACACTAGTTGGCAATCGGTCCCAAGAAACTCTCCTTTACTGTCCAATCACCGTATAAGACTGTTCTGTTCCACTGCGTTACCTATAGTAATTTCTTCAAATTCTTTGGCTATCATCAAATTTTCATAAAATGAAAACTAACCTCAAAAGCGAAAAATGTCTCCTCCGTGGAAATTCGTACTTATTTTAACCAACAAATCCCATAAACCTTTCAAATAAACTGACGTTCTCGCCTTGAAATTTGTAAAAAGTCTTTGGTTAAACCGTTTTCAAGGTCCTCCGCACTCGTCCAAATGTTTTACCAATTTTGTCGAAAAAAATACTTATAATATAATTAAAAAATTACTTATTAATAAGACCAACGGCTGTCTATTTCTTAATTGATGAAATGTTAATTATTTTGAAATCGCTGTCAAGTATAAACCGATCTCAGAGTCAGTTCTCTAAAGAAAACATTGTATAAAAACAACACTCAAGAAACAAGTAGTTACGCATATATTTGTAAAACATCATCTACTTTATTAAAATCGTTTATTAATTTATTTTTTGTTTGTGTTATAGGTTCGCCTGGAATCAATTGGTGCTGAAGACATAGTTGATGGCAATCCCAGATTGATCCTCGGTTTGATTTGGACAATTATTCTTCGTTTTCAAATTCAGGAAATCGAAATCGATGTGGTAAGTTGATATCTTTCTAAACGTTGGGTTACACGAGTACCAGTAGCCAGTACCTATATTAATATATTAATAAAAATAACGCCCTTATTAATTGCTTCGAATTTCTAACTAACAATTATTAATTTCAGGACGAAGAAAACGAATCGTCAGAGAAACGTTCAGCCAAAGATGCTCTTTTACTATGGTGTCAAAGAAAAACTCACGGTTATCCAGGAGTTAATATTCAGGTAATTAATTATTAATTAATTATTGCAAATATTGCGCAACATATAAATGCTAATAAAATTAATTACAGGATTTCACATCATCATGGAGATCTGGTTTGGGTTTCAATGCTCTCATTCACTCACATCGTCCCGATCTGTTTGAGTACAGTACGATTGTCAATTCAAAGAATTCAAATATTGATAATCTGAATCATGCGTTCGATGTTGCCGCCAATGATTTAGGCATTCCAAGGTTTGTTTTCAGTTTCTTAATAAAATCATCAGACATCCTCTTGAATGGATGTTCATTCTTCGCAGTTTTGAAAAGCGCAATGTGGTGGCTTACGCTTTTGAAACCTGGGTGGAAGATACTAGTTTAAGTTTCATAAATCATTAATAATGTACTTCATTTATTTTTTTTTACATAGTTTACTTGATGCCGAAGACGTTGACTGCGTACGACCGGACGAGAAGTCAATTTTAACATACGTCGCGTCATACTATCACACATTTGCCCGCATGAAAAATGAACAAAAGAGTGGAAAACGTATTGCCAACGTAAGTACAAGTACATAAAAATACTAATCCCTTCGTAATTGTAATACCACGACTTTGCTTTGGAGTATTGTGGACATTCACGCTTAGCAAACCGTACCCGTCTTGCATTGATCGCAAGCATCCTAGTATTTCACTGTGTGATCTGTGATGTCTTTTTGCAGTTTATGTCAGCAAATAGCTAGTGCGTTTTTTGTTTACAGTCCTATCGGACATGATACCGTATTGACGTCTTGATTGGACATAGTCCTATAGTGGTTAAATCAAATTTCGTTGACCCTAACTATTTCGCTAACGTAAATTGGATGCCGAAATCTTGATACGAAAACATGTTAAACAGTCAAATGGGTACCTCATCAGAAATAGCTTCTGTACCTCTTTATCTAAACCTCAATCTTGAACGGTGCCCGGGAAACATAAATTCTCTACAACAGGAGTACTCCTTTCGATAGAAGAGCTATAAATGCCTTTCAATTTACTTCAATGTCCCTACAACTAGCCTTAGTCTCTCCCACACATATCGGTCTAATGATTTCGACTTCGACTTTGATTTCGCATCCAATCCCCCTCTGATGGTATCAATAACCATAAATATCATGCTCCAGTTAGCCCACGGTATTTGCATCTAGCTATCATTCATTGACACCGCCATATATACCATGTCCAGCGCAGACAGCCGCACAGACATAGAAACCTAATCCGCTAAAGAGTTTTCTGCATTTTTTCCCACCACCTACACCAACAGATCGTTGGACAACTCATGGACGCAGATCGGAAGAAAATGCACTACGAACGCCTGACGACGACTCTGCTCAGTTGGATCCGAAACAAAACAATCGAATTGGCGAAACGTGATTTCCCCAATTCACTGGAGGGCATTCAAAGAGAACTGTTGTCGTTCAAGGAATACCGGACTATAGAGAAACCAGAAAAGTGAGTTTTGCGCCCAGCACACACCTCCCGCCCTAACTGAAATGATTTTTCCTTTACAGATACAAAGAACGCAGTGAGATTGAAGCGTTATATTTCACAATAAACACATTGCTCAAATCGCTGAATCAACCGCAGTACACACCACAAGATGGACAATTGGTCAATGATATTGAAAAAGCGTGGCAACAGCTGGAGAATGCCGAACACAATCGAGAGGTGGCGCTGCGAGATGAACTGCTGCGACAAGAGAAGTTGGAACAGCTGAACTACAAGTTCGAGAAGAAGTCTGTGTTGCGTGAGGGCTATCTGAAGGAAATGATTCAGGTATTGTCCGATCCGAGGTATCTGCGGCAAGTGGACGCAACGCTGAAGAAACACGAAGCAATATCTGCCGACATTCTCGCACGAGTTGAGCGATTTAATGACCTGACAGCGATGTCTAATGAACTGGAAAAGGAGAATTATCATGGCAAGGAGCGTGTGAAAAAACGAGAAGCAGAAGTCATGGAGAAGTGGAGGAAGCTCTTGGAACTGCTGGAGAATCACAAGTACAACCTGTCACAGATGAGCAACCTCATGAATTTGCTACGAGAAATCGCAAGTACTCTCGAAGCGATCAAGGAGTTACAGATTCAGTTTGCCTCCGAAGACGTTGGGCCGCATTTGCTGGGAGTGGAGGAGCTTCTGCAAGCTCATTCACTGCAGGAGTTGCAGGTCAACACCCTTGGCGAGACACTGAAGAGATTCACCAGACTGGGACAGGCGTACAAGGATCAGAAGGATGCTGCCATTCTTATGCAGAAATTGGCGGAGTTGGAAAAGGAATATCAAGTGTATGAGGGAAAACTGGTTGAATGAATGGTGAAGTTGCTAATTTTGTTGTTTCTATTTGCAGATTACTAACACTGTGTTCCAAACGGCGCGCATGCCTAGAGGAGGCGAGAAATTTCTACCACTTCATGGAGGACTACGACAATGAAGAAGGTTGGCTGGTGGATAAGCAGCGCATTTGTAAGACAGGTATATCGGCGAAAGATCTGCGAGCTGTTCTCTCTCTGCAACAGAAACACAAAGCTCTGGAGGACGAGATCAAGTCGAGGAAACCAAAGTCCCTGCAAATGGCCGATGCGGGTAAGAAGTTGATTACCGACAAGCATCCACGGTCGTCCGAGATCAAACTGAGAATCAACTCGTTGGAGGATCATTGGAAAGCGCTCGAAGACCTAGTTGAACTACGTCGCAAGCAGCTTGAAGATGCAGCCGAAGCCTACCAATTTTACACAGATGCCAATGAGGCAGAGTCATGGTTGAACGAAAAGATGGCACTAGTCAACTCCAAAGACTATGGCACTGATGAACCCTCCGCACAGGCTTTGCTGCAGCGGCATCGTGACTTGCAGGGTGAATTGAACGCCTACTCCGGTGATATTTTGAACCTCAACCAACAGGCGGAGAAGTTGATTAAGGCTGGAATCTGCACATTAGAAGTAAGCCAACAATCCTTTTCGCGAAACCGCAGCAGCTTCTGTATTTCTTTATTTACAGCTATCAGCGGAACCAGAACAACTGCCAGAGGTTGAGCAAGAGGAGTGGGTGAACGAAACTCGACTTGTGCCAAAAGAAGTGTGGGAAGAGGAGCTTGTCGAAAAACTGGAACACAAAAAGGTTACCGAAACCAAACTGTTACCACACGTCAAGGCCCTTTTCCCTTTCGATGGGCAGGGCATGAAGATGGACAAAGGGGAGGTGAGTTGAACTTAATTTATTCCACAGTTCGCCCAAACTAATTGGCATTCATTTTCAAGACTATGCTTCTGAAGAGCAAAACAAACGACGACTGGTGGTGCGTTCGTAAAGAGAATGGCACTGAAGGCTTTGTTCCGGCTAACTACGTGCGAGAAGTTGACCCAATACCCGTTGCCTGTATTGTCACGAAACCCGAAAAGGTCAAGACCAAGCAAAAAGTCAAGAAAACCATCTTAGTGCGGCAAGTTGTGCCTGTGAGGCGCATCAAACCGTCGAGTGTGTCTCAAATAAAACCGCTGGTTAAGCGACGCTCGTCCACCAACATAAACGACAACTCTGACAGCGTGGAAAAGCGCCAGAAACGCATAAACGTTACTTATGACGAACTCCAAGAGATGGCGCAGAGAAGGCATGCACTTTTGGAGGACTCCATCCATCTATTTGGGTTCTATCGCGAATGCGATGACTTCGAGAAGTGGATGAAGGACAAGGAAAAAATGATCAAGTCAGACGACGCGGAAGGTGTTGAGAGCGCTAAAAGGAAGTTCGAGAAATTCCTCACCGATCTGTCGGCAGCTTCGAAGCGTGTGGAAGAGATCGATACTGCAGTGCAGAACTTCACGAGCCAGGGACACTCTCAGTTGGACAAGATTGTTGCGCGGCAAAAACAGATTCACCAGATCTGGCAGCGTTTGAACAATGCGAAGGCTGAACGAGAGAAGAGCCTCGAAGGTGCGTCTAGTGTTGAACTTTTTAACCGCACATGCGATGAAGCGAAGGTATGGATGAGCGAGAAGATGTTGCAGTTGGACACAGCGGTCATCAGTCCAGACTTGAAGACCGTCCAAGCCTTGCAACGAAGACATCAGAATCTGGAGAGGGAATTGGCACCGGTGGAAGAGAAAGTCAATCGGGTGAACTACTTGGGAAATTCGTAAGTATCTCGCGTTCTGTAGGTTGTATGAGAGGCAACTAATAATTTATTTTGCAGAGTTAAGAACGCTTATCCGGCTGAGCGCGCCAACGTGACTGCTCGCCAACAGGAGGTCACTGACATGTGGAAGCAGGTTCACGCTAAGGGAATCGAATTGCGAGCACGAATCGAGAACGCTGTGGGACAACAGATCTTCAATAACAGCGCCAAGACTCTGTTAGCTTGGGTTGACTCGGTAAAGGATCAGCTGAATGCCGATGACACAGCAAGAGATGTGGAAACAGCTAACAACTTATTCAAAAAGCACAATGACCTGGGTGAAGACATCAAGGCGCACGATCATGAGTTCGGTGAGGTAATCAACTTGGGCCGCCAGCTGACCGATGGCAAACCGAATGTGGCTGAAACTGTGAACATCATTGACCGACTAAGGGCCGAACAGGATGCGATCCACAGGGGCTGGGTGGAGAAGCATATCTGGCTTCAACAGTGCGTGGAGTTGCAGATCTTCAATCGGGAGGCAGATAAGATTGATGCTACTACCAAGGGGCATGAGGCCTTCCTGGAGTATGACAACTTAGGAGTAAGTTCAAATCATACTCCCCTTCTATCGTGTCTTTAAATGCTTGCTTGTAGAACTCGCTGGACGAAGTGGAGGCGATCTTTAAGCGTCATATCGACTTTGAGAAGAGTCTCATGGCACAGGACAAGATTTTGAAAGCCTTCTCCGATCATGCCGACAAGCTGATCGCCAACGATCACTACGATGCTAAATAGTAAGTTGTTCTCTGTGTCCGATGAGCTTTTCATATACTATTTCTTTCCCTTGCAGCATCGATAATCGTAGAAACCAAGTATTAGGCAAGCGAAAGGCTGTCAAGGATCGCGCCTTTGAAAGGAAACGCTCTCTACAAGCATCCAAGGATTTCCACAAGTTCATCGCCGAAGCTGAAGATCTTAATGCATGGCTGAACGATAAAACGAAAATTGCCGGCGATGAAAGTTATCGCGATCTGTCCAACCTGCCGAGAAAACTGCAGAAACACAAGGCCTTCGAAAGGGAGCTTCGCGCCAATGAGGGCCAACTAAGAAACATCAACAAGGACGGAGAGACGTTGGTTGCTTCCAAGAATCGCGTACCCGAAGTGCAAGGCATGGTCGCTGACCTGAACAAGAAATGGAAGGACTTGCTAACGATATCTGAAGATAAGGGTGAGTACACGCTCAACGATTTTATATCATGCTAACTTTCTTCGTTTAGGTCGCAAGCTAGAACAGGCATTCCTGCAGCGCGAACACAATCGCGCAATCGAAGACGCGAAGAAGAAGGTTGATGAGCTCGACAGCGCCCTTAAAAGCAAGGATGTCGGACATGATCTTCGCAGCTGCAAGGATCTGATCAACAAACATCAAATCCTGGAGTCCGAAATCACTCTGTGGGAACAAAAGGTTGAGGAACTAGTGACTTCCGGCGAGGATATGGCTCATGAAGGACACTTCAACGCCGCAAATATCGAGGATGAGACCAAGGATGTACAGAACCGCTTCAAACTACTGAAGGATCCCATCAAGAAGCGACGTGCCGAGCTCGAAGAAAGCCTGAACTATCACAAGTTCGTCTTCGAACTGGACGCCGAACTGCAATGGATCAACGAACACATGCCAGCAGCCAAGTCGAAGGAACTCGGTCAGAACCTGCATCAAGCTCAGTCGCTCTACAAGAAACATAAGAAGCTTGAGGCTGAGATTAAGGGTCATCAACCGATGATCTATCGGGCCTTGCAGTCGGGCCAAACTTTAGTGGACCAAAACCATCCCGAAAAGGAGAAGGTGAAGAATCTTTGCACCAAGCTGGAGAATGCATGGGCCGAACTAGAGGACAATGCCAACGATCGAGCAAAGAAGTTGGAGATGTCTTTGAAGGCCCAACAGTATCTCTCCGAGGCTGGTGAAATCGAGTCGTGGTTGGGGGAGAAGAACAATGTCCTCCGGTCGACAGATTATGGACGAGATCGTGATTCAGCCACAAAACTGCTGACCAAACACAAGGGCATCGAACTAGAGTTGGACACTTACTCGGGTATTGTATCAGAGATGGGACACAACTGTGCTGCAATGGTTGCTGCTGGGCATCCCGACAGCAAGATCTTGGCATCGAAACAGACACTGATCGATAAAATGCTTAGGAGTCTGCAGAAGTTGGCGACACAGCGCCAAATGAGATTGATGGAGAGTTTGTACATGCACGAGTACTTCTTGGAATCGGCTGAGGTTGAACAGTGGATAAGGGAGCAGGACCAGACCGCGTCATCGGAGGACTATGGTCAGGATTATGAGCATTTGCAGGTGAGTTTACTAACCACAAATCGGTTGAATAGATCTAATGATCCCTCCCTCCGTTTAGCTCCTCCAAAACAAGTTCGACGATCTGAAACACCGCGTAGAGGTTGGTTCGGATAGGGTCAACCAATGTGAAGTGCTGGCCAAGAAGCTTGTTGAAACAGAGAGTACATACGCCCCGGATGTCGAAAAACGTCAGGAACAGCTGAGGTAAGTCTAAAACCTGCAAAATGAAGGCCTTTTCTAAGAGTCGACTACTTTTTAGATCGTCTTGGGAGAATCTGCTCAAGCTGCTGAACCAGCGTGAACAGAAGTTACACGCAGCAGGGGAAATCCATCGTTTCCACCGCGACATCGCCGAGGCGTTGTCCCGCATTCAAGACAAAAACGCAGCGCTGTCCTCAGAACTTGGCAAGGATTTAAATTCTGCGTTGGCTCTGCTTCGCAAGCACGAGGGCTTCGAGAACGATCTGGTCGCCTTGGAGGCTCAACTTCAGGTGCTGGTTGAAGACTCAGTTCGGCTGCAGTCCAAATATCCGTCAAATGCCAGTGCAATCGCCCAACAACAAGACAAAGTGGTCACCGCTTGGAATGAGTTGAAAGAACGATCCGGTGCAAGATCCGACAGACTGGCCGCCAGCTCCGATCTACAGTCATTCCTGACTGACGTCAGAGATATCATGTCGTGGTCATCGAATCTAAGGGCCGCCCTCCAAGCCGAAGAACATGTAAGTGACGCGGCTGGAGCGACAGCCCTAAAAATTCAACACGACGCGATCTATGGCGAAATCGAAGCACGTGAAGAGAAATTCCGCTTCCTGAACGAACTCAGTGATTCTATGGTCCAAACCGGGCACTATGCCGCCACTGAGGTGGAGGAAAAGTGCTCGGCTATGCTGGACGAGCGTCAGAAACTGCACGCTGCCTGGAATAAGAAGAAAATCATGTTGGAACAGAAGATCGATCTTTTCTGCTTCCTGCGCGACGCGAAGCAAATTGATAATCTATCCAGCTCGCAGCAAGCTGCGCTCGCAAGTTCCGACTTTGGCCAAACCGTTGAGGATGTACAGAACCAGATAAAAAAACACGACGAGTTCGAACGTGTAATCCAGACACAAGAGGATAAGGTTGCTCTGCTTCAAGACCACGGACGGAAGCTGATCGAACAGCGACACTACGATAGCGCCAATATTCAAAATATTCTCGCCGGAGTCCTGTCACGTCGACAGAGGGTTAAGGATCTGTGTGAAATGCGTCGGTACGAGCTAGAGGATGCCCTGCTGTATGCGCAGTTCGTGAGAGACTGCGCGGAGGCCCAATCGTGGATATCGGAGAAGAAGAAGAAGTTGGAAGCCGATGAAGCCAACTACTCAGAGGTATCCAATTTGGATGAGAAGATCAAGAAGCTGCAGAAGCATCAAGCATTCCAAGCTGAGATCGCTGCCAATCAGGGAAGAATCAAGGAAATCCAAGAAACTGGGCTGATCCTTATCGGAAAGAAGCACGAATCTTCGCCAGAGATCAAACAAGCGATTGAAAGCGTGGTGTCGGCATGGAAGAGCCTTCTGGACGAATTAGACAACCGTGGCAGAGGCTTGGAGGAAGCGCAGGATATCCTGGAGTTCAACAGCCAATTGGACAAGATCGAGGCATGGATTCGCGACAAGGAGATGATGATTCAAGCCAGCGACACTGGACGGGACTTGGAGCATTGCAATGCCTTGACAAGAAAACTCGATGATGTGGATTCAGATATGAGAGTCGACGACCAGAGAGTGAAGCACATCAACCTCCTAGCGGACAAACTTATTAACCAGGGAGAAGTGCCCGCCGAAACGAAGAACATCGACAAGAGAAGAAACAATTTTAACAGCCGATGGAGGCATCTTCAGGGAGCACTTAGTGCCTACCGTGCCCTGCTTGGGGGAGCGAATGAAATCCATGTTTTCAACCGTGATGTAGACGATACTTCAGATCGTATAGCTGAGAAAGCACTCGCTATGAGCTCTGACGATACCGGACGGGACCTGACCGCTGTAGAAACTTTGATCCGCAGAGAGGACGCCCTCGAGCGTGACATGACCGCTGTGAAGCAGAAGATCAGTGAACACGAACGGGACGCCATGGCTTTGAAGAAGAAATACCCCGATCGCCTGCAGGACATCGATAAAAAGCTGGACGAGCTGAAGAAATCTTGGAACAATCTCCAGGATCTCAGTGTCAAACGTCGTGACGTACTCAATGACGCATATGATGTGCATAAGTTCGTCTCTGACGTTAAGGAACTGGAATCTTGGGTGAATGACATTATCAAGAAAATGAATGCAGCTCAAGCTCCGATGACCATTACCGACTGTGAGACGCAGCTGGAGCTGCATCAAGAGCGAAAGGCAGAGATCGATGGTAGGGACAAGGCGTTCCTAGAACTGCGGAAACATGGCGAGGGCTTGGTGAACGTAGAAAAGTCGAACGACGCTAAACAGTATCTTAAGATCCTAGGCGACTTACATAAAACTCTGAACGATGCTTGGAATGATCGTGCGAAAAGGTTGCGCGAGGCCCATCAGCTGCAGTTATTCAAGTCACAGGTGGAGCAGGTCGAGCACTGGCTGGCCACCAAGGAGGCGTTCCTCAACAACGACGATCTTGGAGACTCCTATCAAGCCGTTGATCGATTGATCAAAAAGCACGATGGTTTTGAAAAGCTTCTGGAGTCGGACAATGTGAATGAGTTGGAAAAGTTCGCCAAATCCATTCTGGAGAGTGATCCTGAGGATGCTGCCATTATAAGTCACAAATTGGCTTATGTTCTGCGTCGCAAGCAGAAGCTGATCACCATGTCGCAGGAACGTCGGGCTAAGTTGATTCAATCCAAGCAGTTGCAAGAGTTCCTGCGCAGTTTGTACGAAATCGACCGTTGGTTGGTGCAGAAGATGCAGATCGCTCTCGACGAAAACTACCGCGAGCCGAGTAATCTCCAAAGTAAGATACAAAAGCACACAGCCTTTGACAGTGAACTGGTGACGAATGCGTCGCGCGTGAAAGACGTGATCGCGGAAGGAGAAGGTCTGATCAAAGACGATCATTACGCGAAGACGGAAATCGCAAAGCACCTAGAGATGCTCGAGGCCGATTGGGCGAAACTGTCTCATGCCTCGAAAGAGAAGAAGGACAAGTTGAATCAGGCCCACGAAGCGCTCACGTTTAACCGCAGCATGGATGAGTTCAACAACTGGATGGATGAGGTTGAGTCGCATTTGTCTAGCGAGGACTATGGCAAGGATCTCGCGGCTGTTAATAATCTGATAAAGAAACATGAGCGCTTGGAAGCCGACGTAACCCACCACAGTGAGATTTGTGACCAGACCAAGCTGATTGCTGAAAAATTCCTGCAAGCCGATCACTTTTTGAAGGATGAGATCCATGATCGTGCCATGGCGACGATCAAGCGTTACAGAAACCTGCACGAACCAATCGCCATTAGGCGAGAGAACCTCGATGACTCGCTGAACTTGCAGCAGTTTATGCGCGATGCTGAGGATGAACTCCAGTGGTTGACTGAAAAGGAAGCCATCGCTGGATCAACTGATCTTGGCGCGAGTTTGATCGCTGTTCAGGTTCTGCAGAAGAAACATCAAAGCTTGGAGGCGGACATTCTATCACAGGAGCCGCTTATTCTTGCTCTCCTGCAACGTGGCCAGCAAATGATGAGGGAAGAGCACTTTGCAAGGGATCAAGTCAAGTCCAAATGCGATCTGTTGCAATCGAAATTGGTCAATCTACGCGATTTGGCCAGCATTCGTCGGTTGCGCCTGCTCGATGCGGTCGAGAGTCAGATGTTCTACGTGGAAGCCAACGAAGCTGAAGCCTGGATGAGAGAAAAACGTCCAATTCTTGCCTCTCAAGATTACGGACGCGATGAATCATCAGTTCAATCACACATCAAGAAACTGGAGGTTATTCAGCGTGAGCTGCAATCGTTCAACTCGTCCATCGAAAAGGTCAACACTTTAGCCACCAATCTGATCGAAAGGAACCACTTTGACAGTCAGAACATAAGAACCAAGAACTCCACTGTAAGTGCTCAGTACCAAGAGCTGCTGAAACTGTGCAGAGAGCGTGAGTTGCGCCTCGCTGAATGCAAGAAACTCTTTGAGTTTCTTCGGGAAACTGAAGATCTTCACGAATGGATCGGAGATCAAATGACGGTCACTGCCTCCGAGGACTACGGCGAGGATGTGGAACATGTTGAACAGCTAATTTTGGCATTTGACTCTTTTATTTCCAATCTAACAGCGAACGAGGGAAGAGTCCAGGCGTGCCTGGCACGTGGTGAGGCTCTTATCAAGGAGAACAATCCGTATCGGTCGTCTATCAAGACCAAAAGCGATGAAACCAAACAACTGTGGGAAGAACTCAAGGATCTAGTCAACGCCCGCCAAGATGCTTTAGCTGGTGCTAAGCAAGTGCATGTTTATGATCGTGCTGCTGACGAAACGATCTCGCTCATCAACGAGAAGGAGTCGTCTCTGATTTCGGAGGACTACGGCCAAGATTTGGAGAGCATTCAGGCGTTGAATCGCAAACATGCTGTTTTTGATGCTGAGCTCTCTGCCATCAAGGAACAAGTGGACACAGTTTTAATGGAGGCCGCAAAATTGGGAGAGGTCTACCCCGACGCCAAGGAACACATCGAAGTGAAACGCGATGAAACCATTGACGCATGGTCCGATCTCAAAGAGAAGACCGAACTTCGTCGTGGGAAATTGCAGCAGGCTGAGCAGATGCAGTCGTACTTCGACGAGTATCGTGAGCTGATTGCTTGGATCAATGAAATGCTTGCGAAGATCACCGCACCAGAATTGGCCACAACCGTTGCTGGCGCTGAGGCGCTTTTATCCAGTATCAAGGAACACTCAGCTGAAATTCATGCCCGCGATGAGACGTTTGCTAATTTCACAGAGAATGGCTTGAAACTGATCAAGGAGAAGCACTTCCTGGCACATGAAATCGAAGAGAAGATACACATACTGCGTCAGCGTCATGATCTGCTCACGCTTACCCTGCAACAGCGAAAGGAGATCTATGAACTCAACTTGGACACTAGAATGTTCCTCAAAGAAGCAGAGATCCTGGAGAACTGGATCACAAGTAGGGAGCCGCTGCTTAAGGACTCCAAACTTGGCGATTCCATTCCACAGGTAGAAGACCTATTGCGCCGCCATCAAGACTTTGAGAAGACAGTTGCAGCACAGGAGGACAAGTTCAATGCCATTCGCCGGATTACGCTGCTCGAACAGCGTTTCAAGAAGCAAGTCGAAAACGAGAAGGTCGCCAAACGCATGGAAAAAGAGCGCTTGGAGAAGGAACGCCTCGAAATGCTGAAACAAAGGGAACTGCAAAGGTTGAACGACGAAAGAAGGCGTACCGAAAAACAGAACGAGAACCGTGCAAATGGTGTCGCTGAGAAGACCCCAATCTACTCGTCTCCAATGGTTACGGTGACACCGTCACCTGTTACAACACCACTGCGCAGCCCCTTCGATGAAGAGTACCAATCACCAAAGATCACCACAGGTGCCCAAGTCACTCCAGTGTTTGGCGATCGCTTGCGACGCGGTTCGGACACAAACATCAAGCGCGCCGAAAGTATGAAAGTACCTCAGAAGCAAGCCAAGCGAACACCGTCGTTCACAACAAGACGTCGTGCGCAAAGTTTCCGCAAGAATGGCGGCGGCAAGGGCGAAGGTTTCGATTTGCCACCAGTAGAAATTCAGGGTACACTCGAGCGCAAGCATGGTCTCCAATCGGGTGGGAAGAAGGCACCAGTGCGATCGTGGAAACAGTTCCACACTGTCCTCTGCGGCCAGCTGTTGTGCTTCTTCAAGGACGAGAACGACTTCATTCAACAGAAGACCGCCACAGCTCCAGTGAATATTCTCGGAGCGAAATGTGAACGTGCCAAGGACTACACTAAGAAGAAGTACGTCTTTAGGCTGAAACTACCCGACGGCTCAGAGTTTCTCTTCGAAGCGCCGAAACTCGACAACATGAACGATTGGATCCGCAAAATATCTTTCCATGCTGGCCTGCCACCAAATCTACAACTACTCAGCTATGATGAGTCTGTCAAGGTGAGTTGTTCTCATTTATTTGCCAACAGTCCCAAATAGTGTCTTTCTTTTAGCAATCAAATAGCTTCCCAGACATCAAGATTGCTAGTCAAATTGATTCACCATTAAGCTCGAGAACATCTTCACCCGACTCCCAGCGCCGCAGTAGAAACGATTCCATCAATAGCAGCCTGTCGGGCAGTAGCTCGACAACGCCACAAATGAACTTCCTGCAGAAACAGCTACAGTTTTCGCAACAACAACAGTATTCACAGCAAGCCAGCGTAAGCCGCAGATATGCAGTCGCAATTAAGATTTGTATTAACATTTCGTCCCTTAGATACCTGTACATCAACCTGCGTCTCCAACTGGATCCTACGGATTTTCAGAACAAAAACCTCCAATTCCACCGCGTGGCGCACCACCACCAGTGCCTTATAGACAGAGTACCGACAATTTAGTGGTCATGCGGAATCGCACTAGTGGCGGAAGTGGTATGTACTTGTTATCGTCGTGACTGTGGATGATGTTGAATTTATTGTTGTTGTAGATATGACAGATGCCAATTCAAATTATGGCAGTATGTCCAGACTATCACTGCAATCGACTACACTTCCCGCCGGACTAACTGGCGTCCAAAACGGCTCCAATGAAGAGATAGTAGTGATCAAGAGGAACAGCGAAGTCAGGCATTCGGGTGAGTGGCCGTTGGGTTATTCGATTAGGTTTAAGTCTGTCCGATAATGCCATGTGCACGGCTGAAGGTTCTTCTAAAAAACGCGTGTTTTCAAAGAATTTGTATATCATGTCCAAAATGTTGTCGCAACCCAGGTAACATGAAGACTTGCATCGTTTGCTTACTTACGTACATGCTGACTTCTCATCGTCATGGTTTATTATTCACAACACACACTTCTGCCTATTCTAAAGCTGAAGACAAGATCTACTTAAGTTCGCCTGAAACGTCGGTTGAAGTGTACAAATTTGTGATACCTCAAAATATTCCAAACACTGTGCAGGACTATTTGTGATGAATCTACAGCAGGTCTACGTTGTAGGTACCATCTGACGGCGATAGGTACTGCCAAGATTCCATCGTGAATTTGTTTTGTGCACCCTTATTAATTAGAATAATATTATGCTGAACGATGAATTGACGTCATACAGTTGTGTATTCAATTAACAAACTCCGTGTACTAAGAAGCCAGGAAAAAGATACTCTTTAACTGATCTTGTCTAAACCTTTACTCCCCACCTTATAACATCGTTGGTTCTTCTCTCTCAAAACTTTAACCAACAGAAAATCCACCACCATTGCCAACAACAATGCCCCCACTAGGAGGACACCAAAGAATCAGTACATTCGGTACGACGACCACATCAACAACAACATCGCCCAACAAGCAACATAACTATCAAGGAAATTTCTCAACACCCAAACGATCATCATCGTCGGTAGTAAAACGTGTTGATTCGAGCCGATTTGAGAACAGTGGCAGCAGCAGTAGCAGCGGTGGAGGAGGTGGTTCTATGAAAAGAACCCTCCAAACAACACACTCTATCGATGGCAATGGCAATAATGGAAATAATGTCAATACAACAAGCACCACAACAACGACAACCAGCCGTACAGTGTGGCATTATTCACCGGAAACTATTTCAGTAACAAATCCGAGTTACATGGGCATCAGTAGTGCTGACGTCGCTGGTTAGATTTTATATATCACTTCTTCTAAAACGGCTTGGTTCGAATACTTTGGGGGTTTCTTTTTTCGTTGTTATTTTCTTTTTCCGATTTGTTGAGTGGTTTTAAAACTTTAATTTTTTAGTGCGATGTATTATTATTTGAAATGTTATGCCATCTTTTTTTTTGTAGTTAGAACTTAAGGTTGAGTTGCACGAATGTTAACCTTTTAACTGCAGATGATTTACAGTATGCCTAACCCAACCCAGGTAAAGGTGGACAGTAGAGAACAAAATCTAACCGAATGGTTTCGGTAACAAATGAAAATTAGCTCTTTGGTATTGAAACGAATTTCCACAAGTTAGGAATTTCGCAAACGTCAGATAGTAGACATAAATTAAACTTAACTACTGCGTAGACCATCAACCAACCACCTCATCCATAGCTACGGCAACAGTAGGGGTCGAGGATACCAGCCATAGTATCCAGAAGCCACCGAATGTTGCTAACACTACCACATCCGGGAGCACCAGCCACAGTGCACCCAAATCCAAAAAGTCCTCCGGCTCTCTCTTGAAGTCAAGGTACAACAGAGCTGTCTACGTTCTTGCAAAGATTGCGAAGAACGAAGAGACTGGTACAACTTGCGAGAGGGACAAGGAAGACAAAGTAAAATACCAAAAGGTGGTCGACGAGTACGTTAACTACCAAAACAAACCAAAGCAACCGCAACAGAAAAAGGAGAGTGTGAAAAGAAACAGGTCCCAAGATGAGACCTCTCACGCCTCTAAAAAATCGAAGGTTGCCTCGAGACTCACCAACTATCAGGGTCCATCCACTTCCCAGGTGACTAGAACCTTCACCGAGGTGGTGAGGGATCAACTCCAGGTTGCCATTATAGACGAGATGTCTAAGAGTGGTAAAACGGTGATGGACCGATGGTGCAGCATTGAAGCCAAACTATCCGAGATGGTTGTGGAACACGTGCTCTCCGGAGTCGACAGCCGATTTCCCAGTTTCGACTGCGCGGACGTGGTGCGTGGGTACCGGGTGATCAAGTGCGTGGACCAGTACTCTAAGGATTTCCTAGGCTCATGCATTGCCAAGATCGGTGAAGCTTGGGATGGCTTAAAGCTTAGGCTCATCCCAGCCAAAGATATCCCCACGAGACCTAGGGCCCGCATTTGGTTACCTGTGATGAAGATAGACTCTGAGAGTCTTCTTAAGTGCCTTAAGCTCCAAAATCCGACCATTCCCATGGACGACTGGGCTGTCATAAAGGCAGAAGTACCCCAGAAGAACAGCTTATCTTACCTGCTGTTAATCAACGAGGAGTGCCTAGGGGCACTAGAAGCAGCTGATTTCAAGCTAAGGTTTGGCATAAGGCTCGCCAAACTTAAGATCTTCCGATCAACAGTACCTGAAGACGACACGGACGATGTCGTCGCGGCTAACAAGTTGTTAGAGGAACTGGCGATCGCTTCCAACACACAACAATAACATGCTGAAAGTCATCCAGTCGAATCTCCAGCACTCGAAGTGTGCATCTGAGAATCTTCTGGTCTTCCTCAGAGAGGAAGACATTGACATCGGCATCATTCAAGAGCCCTGGGTAAGGAAGACGACCATACTGGGCCTCTCAGACAACAACTACAACCTTTTTTACAAAAGAGACGTCGGTAAGCCAAGAACATGCATTTTAGCTAAAAAATACATTAACGCTTTCTTATGTCCCAACTTTAGCTCGGGTGATTTAACCGTCGTTAAATTAGAACACACCCAGGGTCAAACAACCTTCTTATCTTCCTCATACATGGCGCACGACAGACCATCCCCGCCAGAAGAAGTGCAGCGGCTCACAGCAGAGATACAAGCTGGGCAAGGAAATTTGCTTATAGGCTGTGACGCTAATGCTCGACACCATCTTTGGGGCAGCAAAGAAATAAATGAACGAGGTGAGTCTTTATTTGATTTTCTTTTAACTGCCGATCTATGTGTTTGTAATGTTGGTAGCACCCCTACCTTTATATTTCCAAGCACGGACAATTATAACGGCTGGGAAGAAGTGTTAGACATTACACTCAAAACAAACAATGACATCGTTAGGGTTGAGAATTGGAGAGTCTCCAACTCAAAGTCCTTCTCGGACCACGAATGGATTCTTTTCAATCTAAGTATCAAGGTAGATACCCCTGTCCCATATCGAAATCCTAAAAGAATTGACTGGAAGAAGTTTGGTCAAGTTTTGAATTCTAAAGTTCCTAATTTACCACACCCGAAAATTGGTTCAGGTGTAGAGCTGGACACAATTACGTTTGCTCTAGAGAAGGCGATGAACACAGCTTTTAAGGCATCGTGTCCCGTTAAATATAGCAAAAAAACATTACCGCCGTGGTGGAATGAAGACCTAACCATCCTGAGAAGGTTGACTAGGGACATTTTCAATATCTGCTACAGGCATAAGTACTGGCAACCTTACAAGGACTGCCTAAAGTTCTACAAAAAATCCATCAGATCAGCTAAGACACAAGCATGGTCCGAATATTGTCAATCTATCGATACTCTTAAGGAATCTGCTAGACTCAGTAAGATTCTATCCAAAGGACACTCTAGTCCATCTTTTATCAAGAGAACGGACGGAACCTGGACGGAATCCACTGACGAATCCTTAGATCTTCTGCTTAACACACACTTTCCTGGTTGTACAGATTACTGCGTAACCCCGCCCAACTCGCGGGGGAATCTTCCCTCGCAACGGGAAGAAATAGAGCGCATTATAACCAAAGAAAAGATCTCCTGGGCCATTCACAGTTTCGCTCCGTATAAATCTCCGGGGCAGGACGGTATTCTCCCCATCATGCTGCAAAAACATGAAGGGATATTGCTGCCCCTGCTCTCTGAAATTTACAGAAGCAGCATTCTACTTAACTATGTACCTCAGTCTTGGAGGCATGTGCGTGTAGTTTTCATACCAAAAGTCGGCAAAAGAGGACACGAATCCGCGAAGGACTTCCGACCTATTAGCCTAACCTCCTTCATACTTAAAACTTTAGAACGTATACTTGACCTTCACATAAGAACAGGCCTGGAAAGGTCTCCCCTATGTAATTCACAACACGCATACCTCAAGGGCAAGTCGACGGAGACCGCTCTTCATGAAGTAGTGCGTACAGTTGAAAGGTCAATCTCCCATCACCAATACACGTTAGCTACCTTCTTAGATATAGAGGGCGCTTTCAACAACGTCCACACTGAATCGATCAAGGAATCTCTCTTAGAACTAGGTGTAGAGGATTTCGTCACTTCATGGATCATTTCCATGCTCAAAACAAGGATCATTCAAGCAAAACTCGGTAACACCCTTCTAACCAAATCAGTAAGCAGAGGAACACCTCAAGGTGGGGTGATCTCGCCTCTCTTATGGATTATGGTACTTAACAAAATCCTGTCAAATCTCGACAGGGAAGGTATCAAAGTTGTTGCGTATGCGGATGACGTGGTTGTTCTAGTATCAGGATTGTTTCCGACCGTGATAAGTGAAATCATGGAAAGAGCACTGGGTAAGATTAGCGGTTGGGCTACAAGTTGTGGTCTTAACGTTAACCCAAGCAAAACTGATCTGATGCTGTTCACCACCAAAACCAAAATACCAACCTTCTCACTTCCCCGCTTAAATAACCAAATTCTCCCTTTATCCACCAGTGCTAAATACCTTGGAGTCATGCTTGACCCTAAACTCAACTGGAAGTCCAATATCGAACACCGAGTGCGGAAGGCAAGCATAGCTTTCTACGCCTGTAGTAAAACCTTCGGAAAGAAGTGGGGGCTTCAACCAAAGATGGTTCGTTGGATGTACACAGCGGTGGTGCGTCCCATCCTCACCTACGGATCACTGGTATGGTGGCCCGCTTTAAGCAAAGCCTATAACGTCCTTAAATTAAGTAGAGTCCAAAGAACAGCTGGAATTGGAATCACAGGAGCCCTTCGATCAAGTCCGACCGCGGCGCTCAATGTGATTCTCAATTTTCTGCCAGTGGATCTGCAAATAAAAAACATTGCAGCGTGTAGCGCTGTTAGATTGAAGGAATCTAAATGTTGGTTCGAAAGGCCTTATGGTCATACCAGCATCCTACTTTCCCTTCCTAACGGCATAGGTCGTATATCTACTGACTACATTGTACCCAAACTAAACTTCCATAAAAACTTCTCTGTTAGATTCCCCTCTAGATCAGAATGGGAGGAGAATGCGGTCGTAAGCGAATTCGACATACCTATCTTCACAGATGGTTCCAAGATGAACTGTGGAGCAGGAGCAGGTATTTTCTCAACAGAATTAGACATCTCTAAAAGTCTTCGCCTTCCCAACGCAGCCAGCGTTTTTCAAGCAGAAGTACTTGCAATTAAGGAGGCGTGTAGACTGCTCCTCAACAGTGCGACACCCAGAAAAAAAATAGGCATCTTCGTCGACAGTCAAGCCGCGATAAAGGCTCTCGGTTCAACTAAGTCTGCGTCTAGGCTTGTTGTGGAGTGCAGGGAGACTCTGACCATGGCTTGTCATCGGTTTGATATTACTCTCGTCTGGGTTCCCGGCCATAGGAACATTGAAGGGAATGAGAAAGCTGATGAACTTGCCAGATGTGGCTCAGCTCTGAGCGTGTCTCATGCGGAGGAAGTCTTCCCTCCGCTGGGATATGTAAAGAGAGAAATCTTCCTGCACTTCGCCTCAAGGGCTGGGACTAGATGGATGAACCTGACAAATTGCGTCATTTCAAGGAAGATCTGGCCAACTTACGATGATGCCAGAACAAACAACCTTTTAGCCAGAACGCGTGTGGATGTCGCCAGACTAACGGCAATTAGTACGGGCCATTGGCCCTTAGGAACCCACGCAGCCAAACTTGGCATCCCCCATAACACCCACTGCCGTAGTTGCGCTGACACAAGCAAGAGTGAAACAGTGTTCCATTTTCTTTGTGAGTGTCCGGCTCTAGCCAAAACCAGACACAGTGCACTAGGACATCCCTTTTATGATGACCTCTCGGCCATACAAAGTATCCATTTCAACAAGATCATCAAATTTCTCAACTCCACAGGTTGGTTTTGAGCTCTCGTAACATCCTTCTCCCCCCTCAAATTCAGGTTCCGTTAGTTGTGGTATCAAAACGGCGCTCAATGCGCTATTTGTGTTCTTCCCTCACGGGATTTACAGCCACTCAAACCAACCAACCAACTGCGTAGACATGTCATAGAAATACAAGTTTCAATTGGTTAAAGCATTGAAGCCGTCAGTACTTACAAACTAAATGAGTTGCTGATCTTGTTTTATTTTATCGCAATACGATAATTTCTTTATGATTTGTCCATAAGATTGGTCCAAAAGCCACTTTGTTCTTCTCATCGGTTACTTCTGTACCGAACTGCAGGGTCTACAAATAACAGACCTTCTGCGCTGTAAAGCAGTGGTTCACTTGTGTCTTCAATATTAGTTATATATACAATAACCAAGAACAGTCCTTAGGAAATACGCAAACATCGCAATCCGCGCTGTAGAAACTCAATTCTCTCCTGTAAGACATACTGTACAAATACATCAATCAAAATTGCAGTTCGCTTCACCTCTCTACTGTATTTATTAAAAGAATTTCTTAGTAAAAACATTTTATTTTCAGGTCAATCGGTGAAATTGACCCGTTCATACCTTCGTACCAGCGCTCAAGGTATCTTGGTCAATAACACCACCACCGTTAGAGAGCTAGTATATTACTCTTACCGTATTTTCCCACGAGTTACTAATATTTATTATATTTTGGTGTTTTTTTCTCTTCTTTTTTTGACGGAGATTGCTTACATTTCCCCCGATGGACCAACTCCTGTAGATACCCCTTGCTTTGACATTTAAATTTGCTTTCGCGGCTTCTTTTCTAACTAACCTTCCCTCCCTACTCTGCCCTCTTTGCATGTTTTTTTTTTCCGTCTCTCTTATAAATCAGACCCCCTATCCAATCCACAACTAATACATTTTGCTTTCATATAATTTTCTAGGTTGGGGTGCAAGTCGATATGAACAGACACGACCCGTATCCTTACAACCGGATTCAGTCAATATCTCTCGCGTATCGGCCGAGAGCTCTAGTGAAAGTGAGGCACAATCAATTTCATCCATTTCCGGTGTAAAAGGTAGCAAAAGCAAAGAGGATCGTCGCAGCAGTGTGTTCCGAATTTTCGGACGCAAAGACAAAGACAAGGACAAGTCGAGAAGAGCCAGTCAGCCACCACAGTAAGAATGGATCTACCTTCGTTTTGTTGTGTTGATCTTCTCGTTAGCGCGCGCTCGATTCGTGCTGAATAAGTACGAATTTGGTGTATAATTTATTACATTCTTTTTATATATATTATTTTTATGTTCTTTGTTTAAAACGTTAAGTCTCTATACATACATGCAAAGTTAGTGTCATTTTTCTGTAGGTGTTTAGTAGTGAGTGTTATCTGTTGGTCACAACCATTCGAAACGATAACGAGGTAAAATGTTATAAATATTTTTATTTAAAAGTAAAGCGAGGAGAATAAATTATATAACGAAACAGATATTTAAACAAGAAATTAACACACTAAATTAATTTATAGTTGCGTGTTTTATTAAAAAGAAAGAAAAATAAATCTATATATATACGTATTTCTTAATTTTTTTTACACATAAATATTTCTATATACGAAACATGTTTCTTTAAATGTTAAAAACTGTATTCTTCTAACCTGTGTATGTTTTTTCTTTCCGGTTCTTTCTGAACTTCATATTTCCATACGTAAGACATGAAATTTATTATTTTATTATAATTTTTTTGTTTTTTTTTATTATTTAATAAAGTATTTGAATTGAAAATTTAAATAATATATGTATTTCAATAAATTTATCTGAAGTGTTGTAAAATAAAAATAAATAAAAATTGTTTCACTTAAATCCATAGTTTACAATCAGGGATGCGAGTTGTTTGGCTGTGTTGTGGCGGAAATCATGGCCATGAAGGAGACCTTGTCGTGTGTAGGAATATCCACAAGGAATATCAACGTTCTTACCGGTAGGCAAACAATCACGATTTTTGTTGCAATTCTGTCTCACTTACTGACAAGACAATTTGCAAGTGTAGCCCAATTACAGAGGTTAATTTATAAAATATAAGTTTCACTTTCAATAAATTGTAGTCGCAGTAGCTTAGTGGTTAGTGTGTTGGACTGCTATGCGGGAGTCCCAGGTTCGAATCCCGCAAAAACCCAATTCCGACTAAGGGTTTTTTTTCCGCTGCGCTACCTCTCGCGAACGTCTGACAAACATCCGAGAGTATAAATGTCTTGTAAGAGCTTCTCAATTAGCCGTTTGGAGTCGGCATAAAACTGTAGATCCCTTCCATTCGTTCCAAAAATGAAAACTCACACAAAACGAATGGTTGTGAGAAGCTAGGCCTAGGGTCTCTCCAGACCTGTTGCGCCAACTATTTTTTTTTTTTTTTTTTAAGTTTCACTTATAGAGTTGTTTTCCAGGATAATAAAGGTGCGTACCAGAATTAGGCCCACTAATAGAGGTATTAGCCAGGTCCCACTTAGACAGCATCGACTGTATAAGAACTGGTAGATCTTGGTGCTGAAGTGGTGAAAGCCTCGTCCTAAGAGTTAAGAGCAAAGACGGGCTTCTTTCTGTTATTACAAAGTAAGAGTTGATGTGTCTGTTAAAGCTCGTACCATAAAAGCTGAACCCTAGAATAAAAGAACAGATCACCGTTTTGTCAACAGGATATCAGCTTGTGAGCCAAGTAAATTGTAACCACGTTTGCTCTGAGCTGAACTAACTAATTCCATTAGGCCCGTTTGCTGATACTACCCATAGCGATTTAAGTCCGAAATTCGATTTTCCAACAAATTCATAAACCTTAAAAATGTTTAAATTGAACTGCGATGTGAACGCCGTGAACGCCGTGTAAATAATCGGCACCAAAAATGACGAACACAGTCGCCCCCACTTAAAATTCCACCTTGGTAATGGCCGCCCGATTGACAATCAATTTCCTGCCTAGGAATTTCCTAAGTATGCGTGCGGCAGCAATGGCGCTTCTTTGATTTGAACAGGCACTAATACTTAGAATTCCTAGGCTGTACAAGGTCATGAGAAGCTTGTGGGCAAATGTACCGTTTCTGCTCTTACAATTAGTTAGCTCTCTAGTTTGGATCCTCTATGTTGACAACCCTCTTTCATACAACACAGTGTGCGGTATTGAATTCACCACGATATTTTTACTAATAGAACCAGAATCGCATTTTAGTACAAAGTGAATCGAAAAAATGAAAGCAATGCGTGAAAGCGAATGTGAAAACGATTTATTCGATTCACTCTTTCACAGAACCAGAATCGACCCCCAGGCCGCCCATGCCCCGATGCTGCGCTCTCTATGGCTCGTAGCTATAACGCCTAAAAATATTCTACATGTTTCCTTCTAATTTCAAATGTCATCCGTTAAACCAAAAACTACTGATAAGCACATAAGATTACACTCGAGATTACAGCACTTAGTGCGAGTTTTGGATGATTGTTTATGCATATTTATGTATGTCGCAACAGTCGCGGGGTGAATTAGGCGCTCATTTAGCATTATTTCTTGGTTATGGCAAAATGTTTGTCCACGAAACCCAATACTGACATTGAACTTGTATAATTTTTTTTTAAATTAAAGTCTGCACAATCATTTTTAGGCACTTAAGCCTGTGGACTAAACCATAAAGATAATTTATTGCGCTATGAATGCAATAAACTCATATGCCGGTCGTTTTGATGTATTTAGTGAAAAATGTACCGGCAAGCTAGCCATCGTTTGTATAATAGCTAGGTAGGTATCTTAGATTTACTGTTGACCCCACCCAATACCTGGAACAAGTCCGAAAATTTTCTCTTAAGAGTCATACCTTTGCCCGTATTTCTGTCTCTTGTGAAATACTTTCAGCCATTTTCAAACTTGGGTAGTAGCCAACTGGGTGACGATGCGAGCTTTTTGTATTAATTAATTTTGAAGGACGGTTCAGTTCAGTGGCTAATCGATTAACGTTCGGTTAAGAACGTTCTATTTATTTTTTATTTTATTTATTTTTTTTTTCTTGTAAATACACACATTTTCTTCTCCTGTCGATTAAGTTTGATTTTATGTAGTTTGTAAAATAAAAAAAAGTGATGCGAAAACCGTTTCAGCAAGTGAACAGTGACAGAAACTAGTGGCTCCATCATGAGGTCGAATTTTAGCCGACATGAGTACAAAAAATACACGTCCTTTGATAAGGAAGTCGTTTTTGTTGGTAGGTGTTGTAACAGAAAACCTCTAAATTCGTCAGACAAATTTTATGAGCGGCTAACAAATTGGAAATATTGAGCGAGAAACTTTTTCCAGGCTTGTTACGTGAGGTCTAGGCGAGTAATTGTCATAGTCGTAGGTACTACATAATTTAAATGAAACTTGGCCGATATTCTTGGACACACAGAAGGAAGTTCAATTCTAATCGCTTGCGCGATGTAAATGATATTCGACGCTAAATCTAATGAAAAATATATTTGAGTGACTGAACCTCCTGAGAGAAATTATTTAGCTTCTGAACCTTCTAACAAAATTTATATTTTCAATAGCAAAAGTCATTTAATCGTATTATTACTATTACAGTTTGAATTTAAATAATCATAATCTTAAACTTAAGCTTCATGAATATCGGTTATAATTTATGATAAGTCTACTTTTATTCTGTTTATTAGTTAAATTCCAAATTCTTGTGTGCCCAAGGGCCCCGGCGTATCCTAAGACGGTCCTGTTTGTTTCCTTATCTGTTTAAAAGCCTTATTTCTCTGTTATTCAACTGTGGGCAATTTGCGATAACATTAAAATTCGTTTATCTATCTACATACCTGTAGCTGAACTTGGTATACGAAATACGAGCTAATGGTCAAGTTCAAATCTTTTGTTATCTTGCTTATTTTTGTGTTACTGAGTAAGTCTATTCGGTATATATTTTTGGAGAATTGTTTCTCCGTTTGGTCGATATTTGAACTAATTTTTGTTCAAATTAATTTCTTTTTATTCGTTTGACGTCATGTCATAACAACAATTCTAAAAAAATAACATGTCACTTTATTAAATGGGAAAATTGACAGGTGAACATCTGTAAAAACGACTTACACCACGTGGAACGACTTAAATTGTAGAAAGTCAACATCTTTAGGTCTTGCAGATCGGAATTTCTCTGTGAAGGTTCGCGTTCATCGAGTCATAGATTTGTATTTTTTTCATACAATTGCTACCATAAATTGCGACAATAGCCTGTTACTGAGAGATTCAACTTAAAAAAAACTCACATTGTTATTTGATATTACTGCCGTACAGTGGCGTGGCGTCCATATAACCTGATTCCTACCGACTTCCCTTTTTAAATTTCCACACTGTCTACCAAAAACCAAATATACATGAAACCCAGCGGCGTCGCGTGAATTATTTAGATGGGTGTGCAAATTCTTTATTTTTTAGAAATATCAATTAATTGCCTGAAAACACGTCCCATTTATTGTTTTCTCAATCATTGTTTTGCTGTTTTTGATATCTTATTTTGTTTTCAAAATAAAATATAGAAAAATAAAACTTTCGCATACAAAATCAAAAGCACCGCACGAAACTGCAACCCCAATCCCCAACCACTTAAACGAAAAGCTAAGTTCAACCATTCATTCATCGACTTTCGTGCACAGCTTTTATTTGCACGAGTATCGATGTAATACATTGTATATTTGACTTATGACGCTTTACGGAAACAGAACAGAACAGATGCAAAAGAAGAGAAAATGAATACAGCCCGTGCACAGAAAACCTTCGCACGAGTTCACTACAAGTTCATCAAAGTAAAGCGATTTAAATACGGCGGCGTGCGGGTGACGAATGACGATGGGGATGAATACTGGAGAAATCATGTAGAGGGATATAGTTTGGAGTTGGATGAATTTATTTGATGAAATCAACAGAATGGTGCACAGCGAGTTTTTGTACGAGTTATTTTTTTTTTTCAGCGGTGAAGGAATTTTGAAAGAATAATTATAATTTATAAAGGATGAATATGAATAGGTATGGTGTAGGCTGTAGCTGTTGGCTGTGTTATGGAGGTTTTATGGGTTATGGAATTGTGCATATCATTATTTGTGTGTTATTATTATTACACAGTGTTTGATGAGGGACTTATTTCCCTTAGATCAGGGTGTGCAATGCACACCTTGCACACCCTGACGAGACGCCACTGATGAAACCCTACCAAATGAATTTGATATTCGCAAAATGGTACCTACACACACGTTAGCCATCAAATAAATATTATTGCCCCTATTATGGATGACAACTCAACTTAGTTGTGTTGTCTTCATGACAACTCAACTTTGAGACAACCAAACAAATTTTTCGTATTATGCAAGACAACTCTTTTCAGTTGTCTTTAGAAAATAAATTGCCGTCTTTTAGGAGCATATTGAAATTCGAAATCAGCTGTTAAATGTCAAATTTGTGAATTTATTTGTGGAAATTGAAATCGAACGAAGGAAAGTACCTACCTATTTGCAATTAAAACGAACAAGTAAAAAAAAAACAATGGAAAGTAGTTTTTATTTATTTTTTGGTTTGCAGTTCTAATGCTTTTTGTATCTCGACAGTTTTTTTGTTTAGAACATAGTTTCTGTAGTTCACTTTTTCGATTTTCCTAATATACCTATTTCATATTCGTTTGGTTCTCAGTCAGTTTGAGTTTTGAGGTAGGCAATTCGCTCGTCTTCAATAGTTTTCACCAGTATCCTCCCCTCCTGTTAGGCGCTTTTAAAGATTGTGCGGATGTAAATGCTATCGCAGGATCTTTACGATCACCTTCCGGTTGCACTTTCTCTTCGTCGCTTGCATTCTCGTCTTCGAAGAGCTGGCTTATCGCTGACTGGTTAAAGCCGAAGGTCGAACCAATTGCGTTTACCGCACTTTGCAGCTCCACCAACCCTATGACCACCCACGCTTGTTTCAATACTTTGCTTGTTCTTGGACAGTTTTCTTTTCAAGTTGGCCTTCTAATGTACCCAAACTTGCAAAAATATTTTGTATGTAGAAAAAGTCTTATTTCGCATTATAAATGAACCCTTTGCCATTTTTTTCCTCTACTTGAAGGTGGCCAGATACTATTGAGCGCCAAAGCTATTTTTTGCCATTCTTCAATATTTTTTTATTTTTTTTTTGAACCAAACTGTCCTTTACTCCTGGCCAGATCAGGTTGTTCTTTCAAAATTCCTATTAGCCGATCAAATTGCGCTGGTTTTGTGACTTTTAAACTTTAAGAACACACTTTCCATTATCCATTTTTTATTCTAATTCCTACTTACATTTTTTTGTCCATTTTTCATTAACAAAAGCTGATCCTTTTAGTTCAACAAATCCAACACAACTGATAAAAAGCAGTTGTCTGATTTTGACATTCAGGACAACTTCAACACAACTCAGTTGTCTTCTATAATGAATACACACAACTGAAAAGACAACCATTTTATTAGTTGTCTACTCATAGGATGATGGTTGTCCATTGACAGACAACTAGTTGTAATCGATAATCCCAATTGGAGAAAGACAACCTTGGTTTGGTTGAAGTTGTCTTCCATAATAGGGGCATATGTGTGTATCTGTTTTCATCGCTCATTGTCATCGTCACGATCACGACAAAGCGAAGCGCGAAGGTAACCCCAAATATATGTCGGTTTATTAAAGCTCTCAATGAAAACTGGATAGTTGATTTTGGAGAAAATTCACTTGTTATCTCTATTTTTCTTCCGTCAGCGTCAGCTGTTTGACACCTCTTTGTTCAACACCCACTTCGTTATATACATAGAAAATAACGCGCTTTCAAGTTCTCAGTCTCACTAAGTTGATTTTGTTTGAGTGAACATTTTGTAGTAATGAATCTCTGAGAATCGCTGAGTATCTACTGTGTATGGTGAATGGGGAATGGCGAATGGGGAAGGGGATGTTGTTATGAACAAGATAACAAGCTTTTCTTCGAGTTTTTCGATATTCGATTTCATTGTCATGGCAGGTAGCATGTTGAGATAGGTAAGGGGAAGTATAGAAAGTGTTGAGGTATTCTGTCGATCAAATGTGACTAGATAGAATTTGTGATGGAATTCTGCTTTCTGCTAAGTAACTGAGTAGAGAAGTATTGATGTATAAGATGGTATGGGATTTATTAGAGAAGTAAAAATAGGTAATAAGCTCTAAGCTTAGAATAAGACATCTAAGGTTCAACACCCGGAAGTCACAAATTTTATGTTACACCTGGGTTTTCCTCTGTCCTAAATGTCTTCTAAAGGGACATTCATTCTTATCTAAGAAAGCTTCTCAAATTTAGCGTCTCTCAGCAGTTTTGGTGTCAATGATGGGTAGGGTAGCCCTAATTCTTGCCGTAGTTGTCATCCTCATCATTTCTTATTGAATATGACCCGTGTAATCTTAGCTTAAGAGATATCATACACTATAAGTTTGACATTTCAATTTATTTTGGTTTTGTTTTTAACAAATAAGGCCAAGCGAAAATTTTCAGATTTGGCCTTATTTCGCTTGGCCTTATTTCACGGCACCTATCCAAACCTATGGCACATTTCTAAACCATTCGACTTACTTTTCATTACAGCATCACAATATAAGCTGGGCGGTTACGCGCTTCAAAAACAATATCGTAATTTCAACATGACACAACGCGACGGCATCATTAAATTTGAAAATGAAAGAATAAAAACACTCCAGGAGGAGCGTCTTCACATCCAAAAGAAAACATTCACAAAATGGATGAATTCATTCCTTATCAAGGTAAGCAACAACAGCAGCAGCGACACACAATCGATTACACTATTTTGTTATCGGTTGTGTTCGTGTGTTGTTTTTCTTCTGCATTTCTCAAGTGACTTTATTCAAGTTTTTTATTTTCTTGCTTTAGTTAACTTTTCCATTTTTTTAAACATTTGTTTTTTCATAACTGCAAACACGATGTGCATACCTATAGGCAAAAATGGAGGTCGAAGACCTTTTCACAGATCTAGCCGACGGTATTAAATTACTTAAACTCCTGGAGATCGTATCGAAGGAAAAGCTGGGCAAACCAAAGAATGGACGCATGCGTGTTCATAAAATCGAAAATGTCAACAAAAGTCTGGCATTCTTGCACACCAAGGTAAGTTGCATTCTTTCAACCAGATACTGGCAGAGAGTATCTCCAGTGATGTTTATTATTGCATCTCTTGAGTTATGTGTTGTTTTCCAGTGCTGTAGGTATGCAAACCTGGGCTCGAATCGCCACTTCCGTGAACGAGCTACCCGTTCACGGAATTAAGTTGGTTTTACATGTGAAACAAAAACAAATTCCGTCACGAAATGCTCGATCAGGGAGGACGCGATTCGACCCCTGTCCTTTGACTGGTACCATATTACCCGTTTTTGTATAGTGGTTTGGAATCAATCGAGCAGGCGGCAATCATAGCGATTGCTATCTATTTTTACATTAAGTTGGCTGGAGTTGACGCATGCATTGAAATTTTTGTTTATCAGAAGAGTAGTAGGTCCACTTGGTTACAGGAAACTCAATTTTGTGTAATGAGTTCGTATCTGGTGACCAGAATAGTCAAAAAGTCATTATCATGATCGCGCAGAGCTTTGACTTGGAAGTTTAGAATGGCGATCAAGAAACAAGGTCGAGGGTGCATTTAAAATCACCATGATCGCTAATAATTATCTAATGAGTATATCTACTGAGGACAATGAATTTGAAGGTTGTAAGATCAGCAAAAAGTGCATGTTAAAGTCACATCTCATAGTCAAAGCTCAGCTCAGTTCAAGGTCAATGTTGGGTTAATGTCACGTGACGGAAACAAAATCCAAATATGCACGATCCGCTGAACAAAAGCTCTAGCAAGGCAGCTTTTGTTCCTTCATAACACAGTTTTAAAGGCAAAGATCGGCAGTTGTAAGACAAGATTGATCATCTATACTGATGGTTTAAGATCGCTCTGCAATGATCAAAGATGAATTGTGTATCATCAGCATTCCACATCAAATAGTCTATAGGTCAATATTACGAGATGAAAAAAAAAAAAAAAAAAAACAGATGGTGATCAAACCAGATAATGCAACGCCATTCTAGTGACCCAATAGAAGTCAAGATCGGGGACTTTAATACATATCTATGTCTCATGATCACATTACCAAGAACACACAGACATCGGGAGTCCGCACCCTAAATCCAAAACATCTTGAATGCACATAAAAACATTCATTCACCTGATTAGACAATGAAAAGTGAAACTAATCCCGTCCAACCAACGGTACAAAAAAAGGTGAAAGAAAAAATATGTTGGTTTCATTACTTTAGGTTTCGCTCCAGACTCCGGTATCTATATATATCCGATTTTGATTTAGTTTTTTTTGTTCGTTAATAGACCATGCAGAGAAGGTTTTTATATTAGTATGATACATTTTTGAAAGAAGGCGCAACCGCCATTCCAATAAATTCATTTTTGTACACTTTGAAAAAAAAAGAAACTGGATAGAAATCAAGTAGTGACACTCCAAATAAAAAAAAAAAGTATTTGTAATTTTAAAAGCAATTGTTGTTGCAATTATTTTAATTATTTTCCAAGCAAATTGTTGTTGTCAACAATTTTGAATTTTTTTTTTTAAATATAGATACCTACCTAAAAAGTTTGTTCGAATAAATTATGTTTACTATGTTACATTAAGTAACTTTTTGAAATGAAGTAGATACTTTGATTATACAAAGATGATAATGGCCGACGATATTTTGCATCGAATTCTTACTGTGACATCGGATAATGAACTGAAGATGTCAGATGGAATGCGCAACAAAGCTTTGATTTTGATCGAGGATATGGGTCTGCTCATGAGTGGCAATTTGTTGTGCAAATTGGGGATGCCACAGCCAAATCGTTCAATGCAAGACGCATTTAATCGGGAATTGGAGCGAGAAATGGACTTCGATCGGATCGCATTGAGTCAAGCTGTTCGAACAAATGTGCCAATGTTGAATCAAGAACAAAAGAAAGTGTACGATGAACTGATGCAAGCAGTCGATAACGAAAATGGCGGAATTATCATCCTCGATGCGCCCGGTGGAACTGGATATGCATTCCTGATTTCACTGATTTTGACTATAATTCGTTCGAGATCTGAGATCGCTTTGGCCCTAGCCAAACCCTAGGCGGAATTTTCATCCTCGATGCGCCCGGTGGAACTGGATATGCATTCCTGATTTCACTGATTTTGACTATAATTCGTTCGAGATCTGAGATCGCTTTGGCCCTAGCCTCTTCTGGGATAGCGGCTACTTTGTTAGAAGGCGGTCAAACAGCATTGAAATTGCCATTGAATCTAAAAGTGGATGCAGAAACTACATGCAACATTTCAAAGAACACTGCGATGGCGAAAGTACTGCAGCAATGTAAGATTATCATATGGGACGAATGCACCATGGCTTACAAACGTGCATTGGAGGCCCTGAATCGTTTACAAGCGACCCTTCGGTGGAGAAATGATCTTGCTATCAAGCGATTTTCGTCAAACGCTGCCTGTCATTTCGAGATCAACTCCGGCAGATGAATGCTTGCCTGAAGGCGTCTGCTTTATGGCGATACGTCAAGAAATTGCATTTGACAACAAACATGCGAGTTTCTTTACAAAATTATCAGTCCGCTGCAGAGTTCTCCAGGCAATTGTTGGCGATGGGCAATGGTGTGATTCCAGCAAACTCAATCACCGGCCTGATTGAGTTTCCACAAAATTGTTGCAACTTTACAAGGACACCGGAAGAACTAATTATGAATGTTTTCCCGAATATCGCTCAGAATTATATTGACCATGATTGGCTGAGTGTAAGAGTGATTTTGCGAAAAACAAGAATGTTGATCATTTGAATTTCGGCATTCAAAACCAAATCGCTGGTGAGTTGCATTCATACAAATCAGTCGACTCCGTGATGGATGACAACGAAGCGACCAACTATCCCATTCTGTTGCGGAACCTAAATGAACCAAATCTTTGTAACGGTACGCGTTTGATTGTGAAGAATTTAATATCAAATATTATTCAAGCAACGATTTTTATTGGAAAATTCAAAGGTTGATGTTGATGTTCTTATTCTGCGGATTCCACTTATTCAGAACGATTTGCCGTTCGTATTTAAGCGTCTTCAATTTCCCGTACGTCTCGCTTTTGCTATGACAATTAATAAGTCGCAAGGACAATCGCTGGATGTGTGTGGCATAAATCTTGAATTTCACGTGTCGGCAAAGCTCTCGCTTTGTACGTGTACACACCCGATAATAGAAATAGAACAAAAAATGTTATGTACCATAAAGCATTTCAGTGAAAAAGCGGTAAGTTGGCCGACAAGAATTTGATTTTATTTATTTATTTAATTTTAGTATAGGTACCTTTTGAATAAAAAATTTGAATTGACCGAATTACATGAAGCAGAATGAAGCGGAAGCTCGGAATTATTAATTTCATTACCTACATAAATGAATTTGGGCGGAACGAAGTTCGCCGGGTCAGCTATTTGACATATAAAAAACGAATTTGGTATTACTTCGAGAATCATTTTGCTGATAAAATTGTATAGATCCATTCCAAAGATATAAACTCGATCAAACGTATGGCTGAAAGCATTTTTTTATTTAATTTTATTTAGAAACTTAATAAGAAAATAATACCTATACATAACTACTAATGTACTAATTGTCCGCTGCTCTGCTGCAGCTAATGAGCAGCTTCAATTATTGTCGGTCTCCGCAAGTTTCGGTTTCAGCTGGTTTATCCTGTGATTGTGGTTTTCGCACTTCCATTCCCCTAGTAATACGAGGACCCACTGATCTTTTTAACTGTCCGATCACTTTTTTTCCCCAAGAATAGTGATCGACGTCTATTACTTCTATATATTTTGAATCGCTGTCAAGTATAAACCGATCTCAGAGTCAGTTCTCTAAACAAAACATTGTATAAACAACACTCAAGAAACAAGTAGTTACGCATACATTTGTAAAACAACATCTACACCGAAAGAAAATTCATTAGTTGAATTAACTATTTTTCGTGATTAATCCGAAATTTGTTAAAAATGTTAAAATAAATCACGTATATGATGGAATCAAATAACGAAACGTTGTTAATTCAACTATCCAAACATTGTTGAACCAAATTACATTAAAGATCATGAAAATGTTCAGTTTAAAAATGTCTGTGATTGATTTGAGTATAATTTCAGTGTACATCAATAATTCCGTGATTAAAAAAATGGTAAATTAATAACGAACGTGTTAGCATTAAATTTTTACTACATCAGTCCTTGATTAGCTTCAAAAATGATAAAATTATCACAAATATTTTCACAATAACGAAATAAATGCATACCTTATCACTTAAAGTTATAGCTAATCAGAAACATATTCAAAATATCATAAGTACTGTCTAAAAATTCTGTATACATAGTACGGAATTAAAAATGTCTGTGATGATACTATCACTAATATTTTAAAGCCAAAAGAACCCGTATTAAATTATTAGTTTTTAAGATTTCTTTTGGGTTGATAAATCAGAGAAGAAGGGGTATTTAGCAGCTTTTAAAAAAGGGATAATGCATAAATATGTAGGTATATAAAATTGAAATTAGTTTTGATAATAAGTGTAGCTACTCTTCCTTTTCAAACAGACGATTACTATATAATGTGATCAAATTATCACAAACGTACTCATAACTCATGACAATGCAGGTTGACCGATCACAAACATAATTAAAAGAACACAAGTATTATCAATCATGTTATTATGATTATTTGTGTTTATATGGTCATAGTTCAGTGATCTGTATCGAATTATGGTAATCCACTTTCCAATAGTCTTGTTAAGGAAATGTATAAGTATCAGAAGTGCTCGCGAAGTGTTAATCAAAATCAGTGAATAATTGTGAAATATATTTTTTATAAACCTTAAAAGACCCTATTTAAGAGAATGATATTTATAAAAAAAAATAAAAACATATGCTCGTATATGAAGGGTGTTCAAGATTTTTTTACGGGTGCAGAGGATTTCGATGCCACAGAAACTGCTTTTAAAATCTCACGGCAGATGCGAAATGGCTTCAACTACCTACATAAAAAACCATGAGAAGCAACAAAGGCAAAATGTTGAAATTTGTGGAAAGACGAACACACATTTTAAAGGACAAATTTACAGTAATTACAACAAATTAGTCACTGTTTATACACTCAGCAGGTGTTTCACTGGTAACAAAACATTGTTTTTTTTTATTACTATGTCTTATAACTTTATTTTTATTTTGATAATATGTAATTTGAACAGATAAACAAATAAATAAAGATATTGAAGACTGGGACAACTTCAAATCTCCTGTAATTGCCACATTTGACAGATAAATCAAAGACAAAAGTTGCACGGAACTTCTCAACGATCTTCACGCTAAAAATTCTAGTAAAGGTATAAAACTATTATATTTTCTGTACCTATTATTTTGTCTTATTACTTACTTTTTATTTTACTTTTTACGTAATAGTTTGTAAATTGTGACATCTTCAATATTTATATGTTCATTATAAAATATTAATAAGTAAAATAAAAAAAATATTTGAAAAAATGTATAAGTTCCTGTTTTATAAATATATTGTATGGAATATTTATTCTTAATATATCACGTAAGTACCTACGACTGGAATCAAATATTAGGCGTGCTTGTATTATAATGATCGCGAATGTTGTACAACTAAACATTTGACGTTGATCACAAACATTGAAAGGTAAACATGAAAGTTTGTAACCAAAAATATTGCTACTGGAATAATCATATTAATGATACCTTTTTCTTGACCGTGCTTGATTGACAAAATTTGTCATCATTTTCTTATCATATAAGTGATCAAGTAAATTTTAAAGTGATTGTTTATAAATTTCACGTGTTGGGTTAACCACGCACAGCATCACTGAATGCACCACATCCGTTATCAAACAAATACGAACGTGATTGTTTAAATAAAACATGGTGTTAGTTTAAAC
Source organism: Cheilosia urbana (assembly GCA_946477585.1). Taxonomy (NCBI): domain Eukaryota; kingdom Metazoa; phylum Arthropoda; class Insecta; order Diptera; family Syrphidae; genus Cheilosia; species Cheilosia urbana. Next base: position 13,700,305 of record OX297855.1, read on the forward strand.
ACGAAATCAACTACGGGGTTGTTAATTTGAGTAATGAACGTGATAACTTTTAAATAAAACAAAATGACAACGCCACCTTAGTTAAAATGATCATGTTTGAAGTTGGAGCATTTTCAACTAATGAAAATAGTTGATTTTACCAATGAAATTCTTTCGGTGTACTTTATTAAAATCGTTTATTAATTTACTTTTTGTTTGTGTTATAGGTTCGCCTGGAATCAATTGGTGCTGAAGACATAGTTGATGGCAATCCCAGATTGATCCTCGGTTTGATTTGGACAATTATTCTTCGTTTTCAAATTCAGGAAATCGAAATCGATGTGGTAAGTTGATATCTTTCTAAACGTTGGGTTACACGAGTACCAGTAGCCAGTACCTATATTATAATTAATAAAATAACGCCCTTATTAATTGCTTTGAGCTTCTAACTCAAAATTATTAATTTCAGGACGAAGAAAATGAATCGTCAGAGAAACGTTCAGCCAAAGATGCTCTTTTACTATGGTGTCAAAGAAAAACTCACGGTTATCCAGGGGTTAATATTCAGGTAATTAATTATTAATTAATTATTGCAAATATTACGAAACATATAAATGCTAATAAAATTAATTACAGGATTTCACATCATCATGGAGATCTGGTTTGGGTTTCAATGCTCTCATTCACTCACATCGTCCCGATCTGTTTGAGTACAGTACGATTGTCAATTCAAAGAATTCAAATATTGATAATCTGAATCATGCGTTCGATGTTGCCGCCAATGATTTAGGCATTCCAAGGTTTGTTTTCAGTTTCTTAATCAAAATCATCAGACATCCTCTTGGACGGATGTTCATTCTTCGCAGTTTCGAAAAGCGCAATGTGATGGCTTACGCTTTTTAAACCTGGGTGGAAGACACTAGTTTAAGTTTCATAAATCATTAATAACGTACTTCATTTCTTTTTTTTACATAGTTTACTTGATGCCGAAGACGTTGACTGTGTACGACCGGACGAGAAGTCAATTTTAACATACGTCGCGTCATACTATCACACATTTGCCCGCATGAAAAATGAACAAAAGAGTGGAAAACGTATTGCCAACGTAAGTACAAGTACATAAAAATACTAATCCCTTCGTAATTGTAATACCACGACTTTGCTTTGGAGTATTGTGGACATTCACGCTTAGCAAACCGTACCCGTCTTGCATTGATCGCAAGCATCCTAGTATTTCGCTGTGTGATCTGTGATGTCTTTTTGCAGTTTATGTCAGCAAATAGCTAGTGCGTTATTGGTTTACAGTCCTATCGGACATGATACCGTATTGACGTCTTGATTGGACATGGTCATATAGGGGATAAATCAAATTTCGTTGACCCTAACTATTTCGCTAACGTAAATTGGATGCCGAAATCTTGATACGAAAACATGTTAACCAGTCAAATGGGTACCTCATCAGAAATAGCTTCTGTACCTCTTTATCTAAACCTCAATCTTGAACGATGCCCGGGAAACATAAATTCTCTACAACAGGAGTACTCCTTTCGATAGAAGACCTATAAACGTCTTTCAATTTACTTCAATGTCCCTACAACTAGCCTTAGTCTCTCCCACACTTATCGGTCTAATGATTTCGACTTCGACTTTGATTTCGCATCCAATCCCCCTCTGATGGTATCAATAACCATAAATATCATGCTCCAGTTAGCCCACGGTATTTGCATCTAGCTATCATTCATTGACACCGCCATATATACCATGTCCAGCGCAGACAGCCGCACAGACATAGAAACCTAATCCGCTAAAGAGTTTTCTGCATTTTTTCCCACCACCTACACCAACAGATCGTTGGACAACTCATGGACGCAGATCGGAAGAAAATGCACTACGAACGCCTGACGACGACTCTGCTCAGTTGGATCCGAAACAAAACAATCGAATTGGCGAAACGTGATTTCCCCAATTCACTGGAGGGCATTCAAAGAGAACTGTTGTCGTTCAAGGAATACCGAACTATAGAGAAACCAGAAAAGTGAGTTTTGCGCCCAGCACACACCTCCCGCACTAACTGAAATGATTTTTCCTTTACAGATACAAAGAACGCAGTGAGATTGAAGCGTTATATTTCACAATAAACACATTGCTCAAATCGCTGAATCAACCGCAGTACACACCACAAGATGGACAATTGGTCAATGATATTGAAAAAGCGTGGCAACAGCTGGAGAATGCCGAACACAATCGAGAGGTGGCGCTGCGAGATGAACTGCTGCGACAAGAGAAGTTGGAACAGCTGAACTACAAGTTCGAGAAGAAGTCTGTGTTGCGTGAGGGCTATCTGAAGGAAATGATTCAGGTATTGTCCGATCCGAGGTATCTGCGGCAAGTGGACGCAACGCTGAAGAAACACGAAGCAATATCTGCCGACATTCTCGCACGAGTTGAGCGATTTAATGACCTGACAGCGATGTCTAATGAACTGGAAAAGGAGAATTATCATGGCAAGGAGCGTGTGAAAAAACGAGAAGCAGAAGTCATGGAGAAGTGGAGGAAGCTCTTGGAACTGCTGGAGAATCACAAGTACAACCTGTCACAGATGAGCAATCTTATGAATTTGCTACGAGAAATCGCAAGTACTCTCGAAGCGATCAAGGAGTTACAGGTTCAGTTTGCCTCCGAAGACGTTGGGCCGCATTTGCTGGGAGTGGAGGAGCTTCTGCAAGCTCATTCACTGCAGGAGTTGCAGGTCAACACCCTTGGCGAGACACTGAAGAGATTCACCAGACTGGGACAGGCGTACAAGGATCAGAAGGATGCTGCCATTCTTATGCAGAAATTGGCGGAGTTGGAAAAGGAATATCAAGTGTATGAGGGAAAACTGGTTGAATGAATGGTGAAGTTGCTAATTTTATTGTTTCTATTTGCAGATTACTAACACTGTGTTCCAAGCGGCGCGCATGCCTAGAGGAGGCGAGAAATTTCTACCACTTCATGGAGGACTACGACAATGAAGAGGGTTGGCTGGTGGATAAGCAGCGAATTTGTAAGACAGGTATATCGGCGAAAGATCTGCGAGCTGTTCTCTCTCTGCAACAGAAACACAAAGCTCTGGAGGACGAGATCAAGTCGAGGAAACCAAAGTCCCTGCAAATGGCCGATGCGGGTAAGAAGTTGATTACCGACAAGCATCCACGGTCGTCCGAGATCAAACTGAGAATCAACTCGTTGGAGGATCATTGGAAAGCGCTCGAAGACCTAGTTGAACTACGTCGCAAGCAGCTTGAAGATGCAGCTGAGGCATACCAATTTTACACAGATGCCAATGAGGTAGAGTCATGGTTGAACGAAAAGATGGCACTAGTCAACTCCAAAGACTATGGCACTGATGAACCCTCCGCACAGGCTTTGTTGCAGCGGCATCGTGACTTGCAATGTGAATTGGGCCACTTCTACTTTGATAATTTGAACTTCAACCAACAGGCGGAGAAGTTGATTAACGCTGGAATCTGCACATTAAAAGTATACCAACAATCCTTTTCGTGAAACCGCAGCAGCTCCTATATTTCTTTATTTATAGCTATCAGCGGAACCAGAACAACTGCCAGAGGTTGAGCAAGAGGAGTGGGTGAACGAAACTCGACTTGTGCCAAAGGAAGTGTGGGAAGAGGAGCTTGTCGAAAAACTGGAACACAAAAAGGTTACCGAAACCAAACTGTTACCACACGTCAAGGCCCTTTTCCCTTTTGATGGGCAGGGCATGAAGATGGACAAAGGGGAGGTGAGTTGAACTTAATTTATTCCACAGTTCGCCCAAACTAATTGGCATTCATTTTCAAGATTATGCTTCTCAAAAGCAAAACAAACAACGACTGGTGGTGCGTTCGTAAGGAGAACGGCGCTGAAGGCTTTGTTCCGCCAAACTACGTGCGAGAAATTGACCCAATACCCGTTGCCTGTATTGTCACGAAACCCGAAAAGGTCAAGACCAAGCAAAAAGTCAAGAAAACCATCTTATTGTGGCAAGTTGTGCCTGTAAGGCGCATCAAGCCATCGAGTGTGTCTCAAATAAAACCGCTGGTTAAGCGACGCTCGTCCACCAACATAAACGACAACTCTGACAGCGTGGAAAAGCGCCAGAAACGCATAAACGTTACTTATGACGAACTCCAAGAGATGGCGCAGAGAAGGCATGCACTATTGGAGGACTCCATCCATCTATTTGGGTTCTATCTCGAATGCGATGACTTCGAGAAGTGGATGAAGGACAAGGAAAAAATGATCAAGTCAGATGACGCAGAAGGTGTTGAGAGCGCTAAAAGGAAGTTTGAGAAATTCGTCACCGATCTGTCGGCAGCTTCGCGTCGTGTGGAAGAGATCGATTATGCAGCGCAGAACTTCACGAGCCAGGGACACTCTCAGTTAGACAAAATTGTTGCGCGGCAAAAACAGATTCACCAGATCTGGCAGCGTTTGAACAACGCGAAGGCTAAACTAGAGAAGAGCCTCGAAGGTGCGTCTAGTGTTGAACTTTTTAACCGCACATGCGACGAAGCGAAGGTATGGATGAGCGAGAAGATGTTGCAGTTGGACACAGCGGTCATCAGTCCAATCTCGAAGACCACCCAAGCTATGATACGAATACGTAAGAATCAGGAGAGGGAATTGGCACCGGTGGGAGAGAAAGTCAATCGGGTGAACTACTTGGGAAATTCGTAAGTATCTCGCGTTCTGTAGGTTGTATGGGAGGCAGCTTATAATTTATTTTGCAGAGTTAAGAACGCTTATCCGGCTGAGCACGCCAACGTGACTGCTCGCCAACAGGAGGTCACTGATATGTGGGAGCAGGTGCAGGCTAAGGGAATCGAATTGAGAACACGCATCGAGAACGCTGTGGATCAACAGATCTTCGATAACGAAGCCAAGACTCTGTTAGCTTGGGTTGACTCGGTAAAGGATCAGCTGAAAGCCGATGACACAGCAAGTGATTTGGAAACAGCTAAAAACTTACTCAAAAAGCACAATGACCTGGGTGAAGACACGAATGAGCACGCTGTTGAATTCGGTGGGTTAATCAGCTTGGGACACTACCTGGCCGATGGTTTACCGAATTTGGTTGAAACTGACATAATCAGGGAACAACTTAGGGACGAACAGGAATTGATCGGCAGGATTTGGCTGAATAAGTTATTCTGGCTTGAACATTGCGTGAAGTTGCAGATCTTCAATCGGGAGGCGGATAAGATTGATGCTACTACCAAGGGGCATGAGGCCTTCCTGGATCATGACAACTTAGGAGTAAGTTCAAATCATGCGCCCCTTCTATTGTGTTTTTAAATTTTTGCTTGCTTGTAGAACTCGCTGGACGAAGTGGAGGCGATCTTTAAGCGTCATATCGACTTTGAGAAGAGTCTCATGGCACAGGACACGATTTTGAAGGCCTTCTCCGATCATGCCGACAAGCTGATCGCCAACTACATCTACGATGACGATAAGTAAGTTTTCTCTGTGTCCGATGAGCTTTCCATATACTATTTCTTTTCCTTGCAGAGTCGACAATCGCGATAATCGTAGAAATCAAGTATTAGGCAAGCGAAAGGCTGTCAAGGATCGCGCCTTTGAAAGGAAACGCTCTCTACAAGCATCCAAGGATTTCCACAAGTTCATCGCCGAAGCTGAAGATCTTAATGCATGGCTGAACGATAAAACGAAAATTGCCGGCGATGAAAGTTATCGAGATCTGTCCAACCTGCCGAGAAAACTGCAGAAACACAAGGCCTTCGAAAGGGAGCTTCGCGCCAATGAGGGCCAACTGAGAAACATCAACAAGGACGGAGAGACGTTGGTTGCTTCCAAGAATCGCGTACCCGAAGTGCAAGGCATGGTCGCTGACCTGAACAAGAAATGGAAGGACTTGCTAACGATATCTGAAGATAAGGGTGAGTACATGCTCAACGATTTTATATCATGCTAACTTTCTTCGTTTAGGTCGCAAGCTAGAACAGGCATTCCTGCAGCGCGAACACAATCGCGCAATCGAAGACGCGAAGAAGAAGGTTGATGAGCTCGACAGCGCCCTTAAAAGCAAGGATGTCGGACACGATCTTCGCAGCTGCAAGGATCTGATCAACAAACATCAAATCCTGGAGTCCGAAATCACTCTGTGGGAACAAAAGGTTGAGGAACTAGTGACTTCCGGCGAGGATATGGCTCATGAAGGACACTTCAACGCCGCAAATATCGAGGATGAGACCAAGGATGTACAGAACCGCTTCAAACTACTGAAGGATCCCATCAAGAAGCGACGTGCCGAGCTCGAAGAAAGCCTGAACTATCACAAGTTCGTCTTCGAACTGGACGCCGAACTGCAATGGATCAACGAACACATGCCAGCAGCCAAGTCGAAGGAACTCGGTCAGAACCTGCATCAAGCTCAGTCGCTCTACAAGAAACACAAGAAGCTTGAGGCTGAGATTAAGGGTCATCAACCGATGATCTATCGGGCCTTGCAGTCGGGCCAAACTTTAGTGGACCAAAACCATCCCGAAAAGGAGAAGGTGAAGAATCTTTGCACCAAGCTGGAGAATGCATGGTCCGAACTGGAGGACAATGCCAACGATCGAGCAAAGAAGTTGGAGATGTCTTTGAAGGCCCAACAGTATCTCTCCGAGGCTGGTGAAATCGAGTCGTGGTTGGGGGAGAAGAACAATGTCCTCCGGTCGACAGATTATGGACGAGATCGTGATTCAGCCACAAAACTGCTGACCAAACACAAGGGCATCGAACTAGAGTTGGACACTTACTCGGGTATTGTATCAGAGATGGGACACAACTGTGCTGCAATGGTTGCTGCTGGGCATCCCGACAGCAAGATCTTGGCATCGAAACAGACACTGATCGATAAAATGCTTAGGAGTCTGCAGAAGTTGGCGACACAGCGCCAAATGAGATTGATGGAGAGTTTGTACATGCACGAGTACTTCTTGGAATCGGCTGAGGTTGAACAGTGGATAAGGGAGCAGGACCAGACCGCGTCATCGGAGGACTATGGTCAGGATTATGAGCATTTGCAGGTGAGTTTACTAACCACAAATCGATTGAATAGATCTAATGATCCCTCCCTCCATTTAGCTCCTCCAAAACAAGTTCGACGATCTGAAACACCGCGTAGAGGTTGGTTCGGATAGGGTCAACCAATGTGAAGTGCTGGCCAAGAAGCTTGTTGAAACAGAGAGTACATACGCCCCGGATGTCGAAAAACGTCAGGAACAGCTGAGGTAAGTCTAAAACATTCAAAGTGAAGGCCTTTCCTAAGAGTCAACTACTTTTTAGATCGTCTTGGGAGAATCTGCTCAAGCTGCTGAACCAGCGTGAACAGAAGTTACACGCAGCAGGGGAAATCCATCGTTTCCACCGCGACATCGCCGAGGCGTTGTCCCGCATTCAAGACAAGAACGCAGCGCTGTCCTCAGAACTTGGCAAGGATTTAAATTCCGCGTTGGCTCTGCTTCGTAAGCACGAGGGCTTCGAGAACGACCTGGTCGCCTTGGAGGCTCAACTTCAGGTGCTGGTTGAAGACTCAGTTCGGCTGCAGTCCAAATATCCATCAAATGCCAGTGCAATCGCCCAACAACAAGACAAAGTGGTCACCGCTTGGAATGAGTTGAAAGAACGTTCCGGTGCAAGATCCGACAGATTGGCCGCCAGCTCCGATCTACAGTCATTCCTGACTGACGTCAGAGATATCATGTCGTGGTCATCGAATCTAAGGGCCGCCCTCCAAGCCGAAGAACATGTAAGTGACGCGGCTGGAGCGACAGCCCTAAAAATTCAACACGACGCGATCTATGGCGAAATCGAAGCACGTGAAGAGAAATTCCGCTTCCTGAACGAACTCAGTGATTCTATGGTCCAAACCGGGCACTATGCCGCCACTGAGGTGGAGGAAAAGTGCTCGGCTATGCTGGACGAGCGTCAGAAACTGCACGCTGCCTGGAATAAGAAGAAAATCATGTTGGAACAGAAGATCGATCTTTTCTGCTTCCTGCGCGACGCGAAGCAAATTGATAATCTATCCAGCTCGCAGCAAGCTGCGCCCGCAAGTTCCGACTTTAGCCAAACCGTTGAGGATGTACAGAACCAGATAAAAAAACACGACGAGTTCGAACGTGTAATCCAGACGCAAGAGGATAAGGTTGCTCTGCTGCAAGACCACGGACGTAAGCTGATCGAACAGCGACACTACGATAGCGCCAATATTCAAAATATTCTCGCCGGTGTCCTGTCACGTCGACAGAGGGTTAAGGATCTGTGTGAAATGCGTCGGTACGAGCTAGAGGATGCCCTACTGTATGCGCAGTTCGTGAGAGACTGCGCGGAGGCCCAATCGTGGATATCGGAGAAGAAGAAGAAGTTGGAAGCCGATGAAGCCAACTACTCAGAGGTATCCAATTTGGATGAGAAGATCAAGAAGCTGCAGAAGCATCAAGCATTCCAAGCTGAGATCGCTGCCAATCAGGGAAGAATCAAGGAAATCCAAGAAACTGGGCTGATCCTTATCGGAAAGAAGCACGAATCTTCGCCAGAGATCAAACAAGCGATTGAAAGCGTGGTGTCGGCATGGAAGAGCCTTCTGGACGAATTAGACAACCGTGGCAGAGGTTTGGAGGAGGCGCAGGATATTCTGGAGTTCAACAGCCAATTGGACAAGATCGAGGCATGGATTCGCGACAAGGAGATGATGATTCAAGCCAGCGACACTGGACGGGACTTGGAGCATTGCAATGCCTTGACAAGAAAACTCGATGATGTGGATTCAGATATGAGAGTCGACGACCAGAGAGTGAAGCACATCAATCTCCTAGCGGACAAACTTATTAACCAGGGAGAAGTGCCCGCCGAAACGAAGAACATCGACAAGAGAAGAAACAATTTCAACAGCCGATGGAGGCATCTTCAGGGAGCCCTTAGTGCCTACCGTGCCCTGCTTGGGGGAGCGAATGAAATCCATGTTTTCAACCGTGATGTAGACGATACTTCAGATCGTATAGCTGAGAAAGCACTCGCTATGAGCTCTGACGATACCGGACGGGACCTGACCGCTGTAGAAACTTTGATCCGCAGAGAGGACGCCCTCGAGCGTGACATGACCGCTGTGAAGCAGAAGATCAGTGAACACGAACGGGACGCCATGGCTTTGAAGAAGAAATACCCCGATCGCCTGCAGGACATCGATAAAAAGCTGGACGAGCTGAAGAAATCTTGGAACAATCTCCAGGATTTCAGTGTCAAACGTCGTGACGTACTCAATGACGCATATGATGTGCATAAGTTCGTCTCTGACGTTAAGGAACTGGAATCTTGGGTGAATGACATTATCAAGAAAATGAATGCAGCTCAAGCTCCGATGACCATTACCGACTGTGAGACGCAGCTGGAGCTGCATCAAGAGCGAAAGGCAGAGATCGATGGTAGGGACAAGGCGTTCCTAGAACTGCGGAAACATGGCGAGGGCTTGGTGAACGTAGAAAAGTCGAACGACGCTAAACAGTATCTTAAGATCCTAGGCGACTTACATAAAACTCTGAACGATGATTGGAATGATCATGCGGAATGGTTGCGCGAGAACCATCAGCTGCAGTTATTCAAGTCGCAGGTGGAGCAGGTCGAGCACTGGCTGGCCACCAAGGAGGCGTTCCTCAACAACGACGATCTTGGAGACTCCTATCAAGCCGTTGATCGATTGATCAAAAAGCACGATGGTTTTGAAAAGCTTCTGGAGTCGGACAATGTGAATGAGTTGGAAAAGTTCGCCAAATCCATTCTGGAGAGTGATCCTGAGGATGCTGCCATTATAAGTCACAAATTGGCTTATGTTCTGCGTCGCAAGCAGAAGCTGATCACCATGTCGCAGGAACGTCGGGCTAAGTTGATTCAATCCAAGCAGTTGCAAGAGTTCCTGCGCAGTTTGTACGAAATCGACCGTTGGTTGGTGCAGAAGATGCAGATCGCTCTCAACGAAAACTACCGCGAGTCGAGTAATCTCCAGAGTAAGATACAAGAGCACACAGCTTTTGACAGTGAACTGGTGACGAATTCGTCGCGCGTGAAAGACGTGATCGCGGAAGGAGAAGGTCTGATCAAAGACGATCATTACGCGAAGACGGAAATCGCAAAGCACCTAGAGATGCTCGAGGCCGATTGGGCGAAACTGTCTCATGCCTCGAAAGAGAAGAAGGACAAGTTGAATCAGGCCCACGAAGTGCTCACGTTTAACCGCAGCATGGATGAGTTCAACAACTGGATGGATGAGGTCGAGTCGCACTTGTCTAACGAGGACTATGGCAAGGATCTCGCGGCTGTTAGTTATCTGATAAAGAAACATGAGCGCTTGGAAGCCGACGTAACCCACCACAGTGAGATTTGTGACCATACCAAGCTGATTGCTGAAAAATTCCTGCAAGCCGATCACTTTTTGAAGGATGAGATCCATGATCGTGCCATGGCGACGATCAAGCGTTACAGAAACCTGCACGAACCAATCGCCATTAGGCGAGAGAACCTCGATGACTCGCTGAACTTGCAGCAGTTTATGCGTGACGCTGAGGATGAACTCCAGTGGCTGACTGAAAAGGAAGCCATCGCTGGATCGATTGATCTTGGCGCGAGTTTGATCGCTGTTCAGGTTCTGCAGAAGAAACATCAGAGCTTGGACGCGGACGTTCTATCACAGGAGCCGCTTATTCTTGTTCTCCTGCAGCGTGGCCAGCAAATGATGAGGGAAGAGCACTTTGCAAGGGATCAAGTCAAGTCCAAATGCGATCTGTTGCAATCGAAATTGGCCAATCTACGCGATTTGGCCAGCATTCGTCGGTTGCGCCTGCTCTATGCGGTCGAGAGTCAGATGTTCTACATGGTAACCAACAAAGCTGAAGCCTGGATGAGAGAAAAACGTCCAATTCTTGCCTCTCCAGATTACGGACGCGATGAATCATTACTTCAATCACACATCAAGAAACTGGAGGTTATTCAGCGTGAGCTGCAATCGTTCAACTCGTCCATCGAAAAGGTCAACACTCTAGCCACCAATCTGATCGAAAGGAACCACTTTGACAGTCAGAACATAAGAACCAAGAACTCCACTGTAAGTGCTCAGTACCAAGAGCTGCTGAAACTGTGCAGAGAGCGTGAGTTGCGCCTCGCCGAATGCAAGAAACTCTTTGAGTTCCTTCGGGAAACTGAAGATCTTCACGAATGGATCGGAGATCAAATGACGGTCACTGCCTCCGAGGACTACGGCGAGGATGTGGAACATGTTGAACAGCTAATTTTGGCATTTGACTCTTTTATTTCCAATCTAACAGCGAAGGAGGGAAGAGTCCAGGCGTGCCTGGCACGTGGTGAGGCTCTTATCAAGGAGAACAATCCGTATCGGTCGTCTATCAAGACCAAACGCGATGAAACCCAACAACTGTGGGAAGAACTCAAGGATCTAGTCAACGCCCGCCAAGATGCTTTAGCTGGTGCTAAGAAAGTGCATGTTTATGATCGTGCTGCTGACGAAACGATCTCGCTCATCAACGAGAAGGAGTCGTCTCTAATTTCGGAGGACTACGGCCAAGATTTGGAGAGCATTCAGGCGTTGAATCGCAAACATGCTGTTTTCGATGCTGAGCTCTCTGCCATCAAGGAACAGGTGGACACAGTTTTAATGGAGGCCGCAAAATTGGGAGAAGTCTACCCCGACGCCAAGGAACACATCGAAGTGAAACGCGTTGAAACCATTGACGCATGGTCCGATCTCAAAGAGAAGACCGAACTTCGTCGTGGGAAATTATATAATAAATTGCAGCAGGCTGAGCAGATGCAGTCGTACTTCGACGAGTATCGTGAGCTGATTGCTTGGATCAATGAAATGCTTGCGAAGATCACCGCACCAGAGTTGGCCACAACCGTTGCTGGCGCTGAAGCGCTTTTATCCAGTATCAAGGAACACTCAGCTGAAATTCATGCCCGCGACGAGACGTTTGCTAATTTCACCGAGAATGGTTTGAAACTGATCAAGGAGAAGCACTTCCTGGCACATGAAATCGAAGAGAAGATACACATACTGCGTCAGCGTCATGATCTGCTCACGCTTACTCTGCAACAGCGAAAGGAGATCTATGAACTCAACTTGGACACTAGAATGTTCCTCAAAGAAGCTGAGATCCTGGAGAACTGGATCACAAGTAGGGAGCCGCTGCTTAAGGACTCCAAACTTGGCGATTCCATTCCACAGGTCGAAGACCTTTTGCGCCGCCATCAAGACTTTGAGAAGACAGTTGCAGCACAGGAGGACAAGTTCAATGCCATCCGCCGGATTACGCTGCTCGAACAGCGTTTCAAGAAGCAAGTCGAAAACGAGAAGGTCGCCAAGCGCATGGAAAAAGAACGCTTGGAGAAGGAACGCCTCGAAATGCTGAAACAAAGGGAACTGCAAAGGTTGAACGACGAAAGAAGGCGTACCGAGAAACAGAACGAGAACCGTGCAAATGGTGTCGCTGAGAAGACCCCAATCTACTCGTCTCCAATGGTTACGGTGACACCGTCACCTGTTACAACACCACTGCGCAGTCCCTTCGATGAAGAGTACCAATCACCAAAGATCACCACAGGTGCCCAAGTCACTCCAGTGTTTGGCGATCGCTTGCGACGCGGTTCGGACACGAACATCAAGCGCGCCGAAAGTATGAAAGTACCTCAGAAGCAAGCCAAGCGAACACCATCGTTCACAACAAGACGTCGTGCGCAAAGTTTCCGCAAGAATGGCGGCGGCAAGGGCGAAGGTTTCGATTTGCCACCAGTAGAAATTCAGGGTACACTCGAGCGCAAGCATGGTCTCCAATCTGGTGGAAAGAAGGCACCAGTGCGATCGTGGAAACAGTTCCACACTGTCCTCTGCGGCCAGCTGTTGTGCTTCTTCAAGGACGAGAACGACTTCATTCAACAGAAGACCGCCACAGCTCCAGTGAATATTCTCGGAGCGAAATGTGAACGTGCCGAGGACTACACTAAGAAGAAGTACGTCTTTAGGCTGAAACTACCCGACGGCTCAGAGTTTCTCTTCGAAGCACCGAAACTCGACAACATGAACGATTGGATCCGCAAAATATCTTTCCATGCTGGCCTGCCACCAAATCTACAACTACTCAGCTATGAGGTGAGTTGTTCTCATTTATTTGCCAACAGTCCTAAATAGTGTTTTTCTTTTAGCAATCAAATAGCTTCCCTAGCTAATGTTATCGCAACCCAGGTAACATGAAGACTTGCATCGTTTGAAACTTACGTACATGCTGACTCCTCATCGTCAAAGTCTAACCCTACTGGCACAAATGTTCACTACCATTCTTGAAGACCTCTCAAAATGGGGCGAACATTCAGGCGCCAAAATATCTCTCCCAAAAAATAATGTACTCCACATATCTAAAAAATATAGTTGCGAAAAGTACATTCCAGTCCGCTTTAAAAATATTTCAATCAACAATGTAAATTCCACAAAAATACTCGGTGTTATTTTTGACTCTAAATATAGCTTTAAAAATTATTGTATTCACATAAAACAAAATTTAATTCCTAGGTTAAATATAATAAGGTACCTTTCCTCAAAAAACAGTTGTTCCAACGTTAACACTGTAATTAACGTTATTAAATCTATTATACTATCAAGAATTGACTCTGGTCTCGCTATATACCTCAAATGTTCGAAATCATCCATCCAACTCATCTCTACACCATATCATGCAGCCATCAGAGCCAGTTTGAGAGCCTTTCGAACAACTCCTATCCTAAATATTCTCACTGACACTGGTTTACCGCAGATAACCGAAAGACTTAGTTATCTTACCGCACTACTTATACAAAGAATCAACGCTCCAATGACAACGCCCACCCACACTGATGTCAAAAATTCTAAAACATAAAAAGACACAAAGATATCTATCATCCATCACCTCCACAATAACTGTAGCCAAGGAATTCATCATACCGATTTTGATCAAAAACAACAACAGGAGAACACAACCACCTTGGAACCGACCAAAAAACGCCATCAACACCGAATTAAACCAATACCCTAAATCATCAACAAAGGGCGAAATGTATAGAGCTATGTTCTCAGAGATTGCTTATCATTACAAAGAACGCGGATATAGTTTCCTCTTCACCGATGCCTCAAAAACAGTTGATGGAACTTCTTTTGCTGTTGTCGACGAAAACGGATCAGCTGTCTCCAAGGGCCTCCTGCCAGCTTTCACATCAATCTTCACAGCCGAGTCTTATGCTATCCTAATGGGCATCAAAGAAGCTAACAACAAAAAAGTTGTTATTTTTACAGACAGCCTTTCACCCCTTAATGCTGCTAAAAACATTAACAATAGCGTACCTATTGTCGAATCCATTCGGGACGAACTCATTTCCAAAAACAAAAATCTAAAACTTATTTGGATCCCAGGCCACAGTGGCATTAAAGGTAACGAACACGCTGATACTGCTGCAAAATCAGGAGTAAAAGAACCGTTAAAAATGTTCTACTTATACAACCGTAAGGACATAAAAAATTACCGACTGACCACCTGGAAATACAAAAGAAAAACATTTTGGACCAAGTATGGCAACATTTATGCCAAATTCAACCCAGAAGCTCAAAAGACCTTGTACCCTACAAAAGTGTCACATAAAAAAATAAAAATGAACACCTCATCACAAAACAACCACCGCCAATCTGTCAGCTATGCACCGCTAAATCAAGACTCACAACACAATCAGTCACCTACTTGTCTGCGAAGAAGTCAATCGAATCAGCAAAACTATTTCTGACAAAAGCCTCCTAGAACTATTGACCATAGTCAACGACGAAAACATAAACAATGTATATAGTTTAATTTTAGAAATTAAGTTTGAAAATTGTATTTAAATCCTGATCTTGTTCCCTAATACTAGCCGAAAGCCCTAGCAGCTAGCGCTATTGAACAATTAATATTGTAAATAATTAAATATTAATTAATTTATAATAATAATAATAATAATAAAACTTTAATTTTTTAGTGCGATGTATTATTATTTGAAATGTTATGCCATCTTTTTTTGTAGTTAGAACTTAAGAGTGAGTTGCACGAATGTTAACTTTTTAACTACAGATTTACAGTATGGTTAACGTGGACAGTAGAGAACAAAATCTAACCGAATGGCTTCGTTAACAAATGAAAATTAGCTCTTTGGTATTGAAACGAATTTCCACAAGTTAGGAATTTCGCAAACGTCGGATAGTAGACATAAATTAAACTTAACTACTGCGTAGACATGTCATAGAAATACAAGTTTCAATTGGTTAAAGAATTGAAGCCGTCAGTACTTACAAACTAAATGAGTTGCTGATCTTGTTTTATTCTATCGCAATACGATATTTTCTTCATGATTGGTCCATAAGTAGCGGATCAATAGATTGTAGATTCTCAAAAGCCACTTTGTTCTTCTCATCGGTTACTTCTGTACCGAACTGCAGGGTCTACAAATAACAAACCTTCTGCGCTGTAAAGCAGCGGTTCACTTGTGTCTTCAATATTAGTTATAAATATATACAATAACCAAGCACAACCCTTAGGAAATACGCAAACATCGCAATCCGCGCTGTAGAAACTCAATTCTCTCCTGTAAGACATATTGTACGAATACATCAATCAAAATTGCAGTTCGCTTCACCTCTTTACTGTATTTATTAAAAGAATTTCTTAGTTAAAACATTTTATTTTCAGGTCAATCGGTGAAATTGACCCGTTCATACCTTCGTACCAGCGCTCAAGTTATCTTGGTCAATAACACCACCACCGTTAGAGAGCTAGTATATTACTCTTACCGTATTTTCCCACAAGTTACTAATATTTATTATATTTTGGTGTTTTTTTCTCTTCTTTTTTTGACGGAGATTGCTTATATTTCCCCGATGGACCAACTCCTGTAGATACCACTTGCTTTGATATGATGCGAGTTGTTAGGCTGTGTTGTGGCGGAAATCATGGCCATTAAGGAGACCTTGTCATGTGTAGGAAATAATGTAATATCCACAAGGAATATCAACGTTCTTACCGGTAGGCAAACAGCGATTAAATACCTGGATTCGGTCATATTCATGAACATAACCGCTCACAATTGTCGCTTATTTTATTAACGAGATGGCGGAACAATTTAAAATTCGCCTTATATCGGGCCGTAGGCAACTCGATAGGGTGGTCCATTCTGGATCTCAAGTGCTTCAACAGTTTTATAGCAATAAAAATATCAACAGTCATCACGGGAAACTTCATCATTGGAGACATGATCTTGGTTGGGCCTGTCTACAAACGGTTTCTGTACGAGGTGCATGGAAGAGGAGGAGGAGAGTATTCTTTACCTCCTGTGCAGCCCAGCCCTCTCATCCAGTAGAAAATTACATCTCGTAGAACAGCATCAATTGCCTCCAAGGCATTATTCTTAGCTCCTGTAGGTTCAAAGAGTTGTTTTGAGATCATTCGATCCTGTGGTATCACAGCCTACTATGGCCAATGAGGCTGGACTTGTTGTGATCTAACCATACTTGGGGTGCGTTTTACAAAGTTAGTTAAAGTGGTTAATTTTTTTTTTAATTTTACACGTCTGTAATTCGATTCTACAACAATCACCCCTATCGAGGTATCCGTTCGGAACGGAATTTCGTACGATTTGTACGAAATCGGAGAAATTTTATTCGAGATATCCGTTCCGATACAACTTTCGGAGAATTCTCCGACGACATATAGCGCACCTTGTCGCATGGCGTGGAATAGCGTCACACAACTTACTTTTGACAACTACACGGCACATTTTTTTCCGAAGCTCTCCGACAACTAATTGCTGCGGAATATTTTAATGTGAAATAGACGCGTTTATATGCTTCCTTTACTTCGAACGCAATTTTAGTTCCGATCGGATTTGACTTCCTTGTCGGAATTTTTTTTTCCGAACGGATACTTCGATAGGGATGAATATGTCTAACTGATGAAAGGACCAAAGAGTAGTGTATGTACGTTCGGTCGCTTGAATACACAGAGACAATACTGAGACCCCCAACTCACAGTCCTCTTGCCTCTGGCCCCCTCAGCTTTTTTTTTGTTGTGTCAATTCGTCAATACGAATTTCTATGTATCAATACTAGCGCACCAAATCGAGGACACTCCGTAAAAATATAGCTTGTAGGCAAGGTAACGGGAAATCGGCCGAAGTTGGGGGTCTCAGTATTGTCTATGCCGAAAACTTTGTAGAGCCATTTTGTGCGGAGTCTCGCTTCGAGATCTGGTTCGTTGTGCTTGAATAGATTCACACGCGTGATTCGAATTATATATTTATCAGAATTTTGAATAAAGTTTTTGTTTGTCCTCGGCCTCAACAGAGTTACCACCTGGAAAAGGACTATTTCATTCGTTCAACGGAAGAGATATTCGGCCCTAGCGAGGTGTTCGTCGGAACGGAAACATTTCCGCAACGCATACTCCTTCGGAGGCTCAAATTGAATTCGAGGTATCCGACTTCGGATGTGAAATAAACGATTGCGTTGGCGCACCGCACCGCACTCAAAGTCGTTAACAAATTCCGCAACTAATTTCTGTCGGGAGATATCGGAACCCAGCTGTCAAAAATTTAACAAAAAAAATTGCACTTAATCGCACTTCAACGTAATCCACCGATATGCGTTACAAAATATCGGAACAATTCTTCGAACAGTTGTTCCGAAGAATACCCCGCAGCAAAAACCTACCGAATCTTATAAAATCGGAATCGCTAGAGCCGACTACTTGAATATTGGTTTTGATACTTTTTCTTTTGTCATTGTAATAGAAGTAAATAGGTACCTATCTATTAAAATATGCTTCGTTTTCGTAGCTTCAACGACTGGTCTTCCGTCAATGTATAAACTTACATTTTTTTCGGCTGAAATTATGTAAACATGGTGTACCTTTTTTTTACTTTATTTACCCCTGAATTGGCAACGCTGAAAACCGAAGCTCACGTTAGTATCTTGATAAATTTCAAATAGCCGAAAGTAAAACCGAAAATCTCTTCCAAGTGCGTTAAAGAACAAAATTTCTAAAAATAATGGTCCATCATTCATCATCATACCAATTCTCTGGCTCAAACGAAAACAAAAAAATAGAATTTCAAAACTGAAAACATTATTATCTGTATCGACAAGACATCACTCTCGGACTTATTATTGACGTCAAAGAACAAATGTGGCTATGGTTACACAGTGTTCTGTTCATCAACCCCCTGCAAGTGGCACTTAACTACGTTTGAAATCCCATTATACTGTTGCCCTCTGTGAAACCATGCCAATCAACTAATTCCCATAGATCAACTTTCTGAATTATTTTATGAATCATTTGTTTCACATCCAACCCTTCGGCGGTAAATTCAAATCATCCAAGAGATATAAGCTGTAATCCGATTACCACAACATGATGAACGACAGTCTGTAGCGTTGTCAACTGTGCTTCTTGATTTTTCCAACGAAAGCCTCTTCGTCCTTAACCAATGCGAGTGTGCGTTTGCACGTCTGCTTTGACTGGCTTTGTTTCTTAATTAAATCTTAGGAGAGCGTGAGTGTGGTCGCTACGGGATTGGATATTTATTTTCAATTGAATGGCAACATGGTGTTCGTTACAATTGAGGTGAAGTAGGTCAACGGATGAGATGCCACGTTATTTCATAGTACTATTTTTAAAGCATATAACCATCATAATCTCACTGGATAACTATGAACAGCAACGACCCCAGTGCAGTTGTAATTACATTAGGGTATGGTGCAGTAATGTGTTTTCGACTTTGTGTGTATCAGAATGAGGGTGAGCGGCGCGCGCGTTAACTACATTGGTACTTCATTTCCCTTCGTTAACTCTGAACAGCAGTGATGATATAACATAATTGTTATAGGTCTCCTCAGCTCCGGCTAGAGTACAAGGGAAGTCCTTTTAACCTAATTCCGCTACATGATGTGAAGCAATACGAAGTTGAGCATTACTTTGACGGCATTCATGTGTAATACAATAAGGATATCCACACTGGCGCTGATACCACATACATGTATTTATATGAATTAGTAATTCCATTCAGATAAAATGTAAGGATGTATATACATAGAATGCTAATTCCTTGTTGAAAACCATCCACATAGTAGTTAGGGGATATTGAGGACATTTCTCTTCCTTTACTATAAACCACTTCTGTTGGAGCAAGTGCTATTTAAGTATTACAACGGAGCGACTGACCAGTGTTGGTCAGTGGACCTGGACATTTAATAAGTTTCAATAGATTCAGTAGATGTCGGTCTTAATTAAAAAAAAACCTCTGGTCCCACATTTTTGGGCAAGATATTTTATAAAGGGTGGGTAAGTCTTAAGGCCGATGTTGATTTTGAATAAAACACAAAATGTTTAGGAAATTATTGCCATTTCTTTTTATTATGATAATATTCGTATGGTTCAATTATGTGTGGCCGCAGCGACCTCGGCGGCACACCTCCATCCGATGGTCCAAATTTTCGATGACGCTGAGGCATAATTATTGAGGTTCTATGTCGTTAATGTGCCGAATTATCTCATCCTTTAGCTCTTGAATTGTTGCTGGCTTATCGACGTACACCTTTTCTTTCAAATAACCCCAAAGAAAGAAGTCCAATGGTGTCAAATCACATAATCTTGTCGGCCAATTGACATCGCCACCACGTGAGACAACACGGTCATTGAATTTGTCGCGCAAAAGAGCTATTGTTTCATTAGCTGTGTGGCAAGTCGCACCGTCTTGTTGAAACCACATATCGTCCACATCCGTATCTTCCAATTCGTGCCATAAAAAGTTCGTTAGCATCTCACGATAGCGAACACCATTCACAGTAAATGCCTGACCGGCCTCATTTTGGAAAAAATACAGCCCGATGATGCCGCCAGCCCATAAACCGCACCAAACAGTCACTCTTTATGGGTGCATTGGTTTTTCGACGATCGCTCTTGGATTATCATTCGCCCAAATGCGGCAATTTTGCTTATTGACGAATCCACTGAGGTGAAAATGGACGATTAAATTGACCGAAAAAATCACGAAGTGCACGATATGCATTTTGATTTGAACGCCCAATTTCATAATAAGCCTGAATAACTTTAACGCGTTACTCGATTGTGTGTCTTTCCATGGTTCAAATTGAGTTAGTCTGAAATTGAGAAATGTGAAATGAAATGCAGCAAAAATCTTGACGTTTAGGTGTGGTTCACATTCAACATCGGCAATTAAAATTTAACCACCCTTTATTTATTTCAGGGTGAGGGTGATTCGTTGCGATTGACAGCATAATGTCTGAATTTCCCTTTAATTAACGGCTAACGGTTAACACTGTAAGAAGACAATCCAGGCTATCACCGACACGTTTTCTTCTTCACCTCTGCCCCTTATGAGTAATACCACTTGAATACCGGTCGTTGTACTAGCAAGCAGAGATCATTTCGTTTTGGTACAATTTTTGGGCCACAAGTCAATATACCAACAATGTAAGTTTAACTTGTGAATAAAACAAAATATGTGTCTAAAAAAAGAGACATCTCCAAGCCTTATTTTTGAGTAGCCCAAGAACGTGGCTATAAAATTCCAGGTCAATGTTAGGATTGTAAAAATGTTGCGTATACGCCCTCGAAATGAAAAACAATTTATAACAATTCGCTTTTTAACATAACGCACTACAGTTATAAATAATAACCACCCTAGCCGGAGAAATACATTTTCCTTCTATCTAAATTAAATTTATAAGCCTTATTAGATCCTGAGATTGTCCTTATTTCTATATCACGAAAACCTTCTCCATTTCCTTTTCATGGGTCTACAAACTTTCAACAACCGACTTGATTTATCACTTGGGAAAAGTTTTTATCACTTTCAACTTTCCGTTTATTACCCTCATTATGTAACAAGTGCTTCCATGCATTGACCTACCTGTTCGCAATCACAAACAACAATTATAAGTCGCCCTTGCTGATATCGCTCGTAAATTATTCACTCTGAAACGGAATATGTGTACGCAGAGAGAAAGAAGGACATTTCTCAGCATCTTCCACCCCTTTTGGGTTAATAATTTGTCGTTTCCTGCATTTTTTAACATCTTTGTGGTCAATTACATCCACCTTTGTCGTGTAGTCCGACAATGCCCCTGCTCCTGCAAGCATCCTTTCATTGATTTGCTAAAATCCCTTGCCAGACACCCCTAGAGAGCATAACACAAATCCCCTTCACTTTTAAAATGCCAAATTTATTCCGTTTGTCCACCAACAGATCCTGTCGATACCGAAATGTTTACATAATGTACTAGAACCCTGCACATATGTATTATGAATGGCCACCTTACACAATCCTGATGATTGTACTCTACCACTCTGCCATGTGAATGGAAACACGTGACTCGTGTTTCAGCCAACCTCCACCATCAGGTCTACGTTTTGTGTCTGGTACCACATGAAAAGAATCTCCCACTCAGCTAAACACAAACGAAAGGACGATAAAATGTGTCGAGGGAAATTTCGCACAAATTTAATTTTTATGGTTGCCTATCTGTGTCCTATCGCCTTTTAAAGCTGTTCCTAAAGTGAAAAATAAATAAAAATCCGTCAAAGCTAATGCTTTGTTTTATCCTAAAATGTATCCCTCTTTGGTCCTTATTTTATAGCAAAATCTCTGCGCATGCTTGATAGTATACACAAATGTTTTGTAGCTCTTCGCAAACACTTTGACCGAAAGAGACACAGAGGGAGAGTAAATTTTGGGTTGAAAAACCTTAGAAATTTTATTTGATTGTAGACACAATCATTACTGTGATAGCGGGCGTTGCGATAAGGACGATTCGGATTTTTTTTTCCCATACTTGAGACTATAAACAGTTTTTCTTTTCCATTCTACCCCAGTTGGCTAGCAAGAAAAAAAAAAGCGGATCGAATTCGGTTTGTGTTGTTCTTTGTTTTGTGAGTCCACCATCGCCAAATGAGCAATTAAGGAATTTGCAGAGAAAACAAAAGTTCTGTTTATCCTTCTTAATGGTTAAAGTGAACAAATCGGAGTCCGTAGAGGGAAAAGTTGTTCTAATTTGTTGAATGTTTGCAAAAGTAATTTTCTCCTTATCTTTTCTTCATTCCACAGTGGAAGAGTGATGAATTTGTGCACTAAAAAAGAAAAGAAAATAAGTTAAACGTGTACTGTACATAGTTGGGAAAAAAGCGCGAAAACAAAGGAATACATCCACAATCTACTACATAGGATAACCAATAAATTTGCAAAGTGTGTGTTTTATTTTGGGGATTAATCCATCTTTAAGAACTTCACAGGTGAGATTCGTCATATCAGTTAAATTACCTTCACACTCTGATACAAATACAGGGGGTGAATTCAAATGGGCTTGACTTTACCTATACAAAGAAAATAAATTATTACCAGGTATTTCTTTGGCACATTATTATTTATTGCTTTTAATTTATGTAGAGCTCTATAAGGAAGAATTTATTTCCATTCGAAAAAAAGTTTGCATCGATGTAAACAATCCTCAAAGTTATGGTCTCGCATAAATGCAATTCTGTAAGCGACCATCTGAATGGCAAATGCGGATTTGGTTATGTGAGAAGTGAGATGTCTCTATTTTACAGTTTTCGCATAAAATCATTATCTCCGCCTTAGCTGTATTTTCAAAAGTTTTTGACCGTAATGGGAAAAGTTTTATAGTTGAGATTTGCGGCACAGTGACATTCTGTTGGTTTCTGTGTGAGTGACTTTGGATCTTCTCAGAAAATAGACAGAACAAGTTTTTTATTTTTGTTTAAATAAACATAAAATTGTTGATGGAATTCTAAATTTCCGTAGTCATGTAGTAAGTGTTTGTTTTTGGGCTTTAACCAAAGTGCCAACATGATCCGGGGCCTCTTTGCCTAGAAGTAATTAATCATTCGACTGCGAAACATCTTTTACATTTTAACTCATATCTGAAGGCTGGTGTCGCATTTTCCTTAGAGCTGACAAGTTTGTATGCTTGTTTTGTTAGATTTATTACATTTGCTATGATGTATAGAGGTGTGAGTTGAAGGTTCCTAAATTAAAAGTTTAACTGAAACTTTCCAGTTTGGATGGGGTTTTGAAAAATAGTCTTTGTAGTGGAGATGCTTTTTATCTCGCCCTGGCGTCGGTTAGCTCATGTTCACAATAAGAGTGGTCACTAAGGTGTGGGTTTGCCTCTGTTGTTACTCGTCATATTGGTGCGTTGTTCTACAGGTGCCATTTCAATGCTAGCCAATATTTTTATTTTTGATGTGTAAACATCTAAGCGCGCGTTGTTGGAATCTGGTGGAGTAATTCCACACATTTAACTTGCGGGGACGGAAATGCGTCACTGTGTTTTATCATTGCATACGTTTTTATCATTGCATACGTTTTTATCATTGCATACATTTATGAGCTGGGGCATATTAGTTTCAGCTTTTTGTTGATGTGAAATAAAGCATGTTTTTGTTATTTCATAATATATCAAGAATACGGTTATTACAATTCCCTCTTTTCTCAATGACGTGTATCAAACCGCACACATACCGCACGCACGGTGTTTACACATATTTCGGGACTGTTGGATACAGTCGCACCAATTTTGTTTGGACTAGACTCACTTCGGTATATAATAATTTTTAAAGTTCCATCCATCGATAAAAACGATACTTAATATCGGCACAGGAACCTTTCTGAGAAAGTCAATCTTTGTAAACCATGACTACGGACTTACATGCTTCTGTTTATCTTCGGTTTTATGAGAGACATCTATCACCAGTTAAAATTCAGCCCGAAAAATAGCGCCTGACATAAATAAAAAAAAAAAATAAATAGTTGGCGCAACAGGTCTGGAGAGACCCTAGGCCTAGCTTCTCACAACCATTCGTTTTGTGTGAGTTTTTCATTTTTGGAACGAATGGAAAGGATCTACAGTTTTTATGCCGACTCCAAACGGCTAATTGAGAAGCTCTTACAAGACATTTATACTCTCGGATGTTTATCAGACGTTCGCGAGAGGTAGCGCAGCGGAAAAAACCCTAAGTCGGAATTGGGTTTTTGCGGGATTCGAACCTGGGACTCCCGCATAGCAGTCCAACACACTAACCACTAAGCTACTGCGACTACAAGAGCTATTATTTGCGCTGTCTTTGTTCCAACGTCGTCTATTGACTGACTACTTCAAGCTGTAATTTTGTTCTCATTAACAACCAGACCCGTCCTCGAGGCTTAAAAACTTGCAAATGTGCCTCTGAGAGACCCGTCTCCGTGGCTTCAATAATTGCAAATGTGCCACTAACAGCTCGGAGCATTATTCCAATAGTGTCAATATCATCAGTATACCTATGCAAGCAGTTGAACGGACTTTTTAAGAGAGTACCTCTGTGTTTAGCTTGTGATTCTCGTATGATTGCTTCAAGAAAAGTGTCAAAGGATGATTGCACGTCGCCCTGCGTAACGTGCCTTTCGACATCAAAAGGATTGGTGGAATTTTCGCCAACTGTGACGGAGCATCGAAATTTCTCCATTTCCTTCTCCACAAATGAACGAGCTTGACAGGGATAATGAAATTTGCCTTCGAGTAAGTAATTTAGCCAAATGGACGACTGAAATGAGCTCTTACGAAAAATGTAGAAATAGAGTCCCATGTTATGTGCCACTTGTTACTTACTTACTTACTTAAGGTGGCGCTAAAGTCCGGGGTGGACCTGGGACCTCAACCAATACGCCTCTCCAGTTAGCGCGATCTTAGGCTAACTGCCTCCAGTTACGCACTCCAAGTTGATTGAGGTCCCCTTCCACTTGCGCGCGCCACCTAAGGCGAGGTCTTCCCCTACTGCGTTGTCCCTCCGGGTTGTAATCGAAGGCTCTCCGGGACGGAGCGTTGGTGTCCATTCGCTCTACATGTCCTAACCATATTATACGACTAATGTGCAAATTGTTACGAAACTAAAAAAAAACGCCTTACAGTTGGAAAAAAACTTAGTTTTAGCAGGGTGAATTTTATTAGTAATTAACCCATTTTTAATACTTGCACAAATTTAATTTCACTTTCAATATACAGGAATTTATTAACCGTATAACATCAAAAGGAATAAATTCAAGCACATTCTATTTATGTATATATTTTTCACGCAAACAACAAATTCAACAAAACAACTGTCAACTTTGAACTTATTGCGGTACTTTATGTCATCAGCAATTTTAATCGAATCCGCGTACCGCATGCCTCTTTCACTGATACAATTTTAATTCGATTATTTTTATTTCATTTTTCTTTTGTATGGTGTGGGCTTTTAAATAAAATTGGAAAACAAAACTCCTGAAATAAATTCATTGAGCTATTTATAGCCATTTATTTTGATAAATTGCTACGTTAGTTACGACATGAAGTAGGCAGCTTTATTTCTCTGATATTAAGTGAAATAATTGATTAATAAACGTAGACACTTGTGTTTTTTTTTTATTTTTTTTTTCATTGAAATATAAATATTGTACTTAACCTTAATATAATTTCTAAGGATGAGCATTTAAATCAATTGGTAGTTGGTACTTTTGGTTTTAATAAAGCTTTGAACTATTTGTCATATTCAAGCTATTATCCAGGCCTCATTAGGTAGATTTTATGAAAAGATACAAAAATAAATCATAGCTGAGTTTTTGACTACTTGTGTATAATTGTCTACTACAATGTAGATCCTAGAAGGCACTACTTATATGAAAAATAAAACAACACTGACAGCAGACAGCTTATTAGGTTCGGTAATAATATTTTTGTATATTTGTTTGTTTATTTGTCAACAAAGTACTAGGCCTTTTTTAGACATGAAAAAATATAATAAAATGAGCGAAAAAATTAAGAAAAAAAAAAAAAAATGAAGTAAATAAATATAATTTAGAAAAAAAAAAAACAAGTACAAAACTAATTACGAACTGAGCAATACAATTATAACTGGAAATAATTAAACAAGATGGATTTTATTAATGGTATTGTCATATTAATGTCAATTAAAGACGCACATTCATTATACAATAACATTAAACCATTTAAAGAGGAGGATCTTCCGTAATTCGTACGAGAACGAGGAATATAAAAGAATCTGTTATTACGCAAATTAAGTGATGGAACATTAAGACACACAAGACTTAAAATATCAGGACAGTGAATCTCCCCAATAAGTATTCTGTGAAGAAAAACAACTCTTGATACCTTTCTCCTAACCTCAAGAGACTCGAGCCCAATAAGTTGCAATCGGGCTGAGTAAGGGGGTAAGTTATTAAAATCCGACCAAGGTAGACGTCTGGGGGCAAACCTGAGAAATCTTTTTTGAATTGCTTCGATTCTTACTATATGAGTATTGTAGTATGGACACCAAACAATAGACGTATATTCCAGCAGCGATCGAACAAACGACAAATATAAAGTTTTCAGCGCATAGGGTTCGGTGAACACCCTAGCATAACGTTTAAGCATTCCCCATGCTCTATTGGCTTTATTTGTGATGTATTCATAGTGGTAAATATAGGATAGTTTACTATCTAACATAACACCTAGATCTTTTATCAAAGATACACGCGGAATAACACTACTTATGAAGGAATACGCGTGAATGAAAGGCGAGGAACGACGGGAAAAAGTAATGACCGAACATTTACTAACATTAAGGGACAAGTAGTTTTTATTGCACCACAGAACGAAGTCTTGGAGATGTGCATTCAATCTATGAAAACTATTCGGATCATTGCATGAAGAATATATTTTAAAGTCATCGGCAAACATCAGGATATTGCAATGTGGAACAAATTTGACAACATCATTGACGATTAAAATAAATAAGAGTGGGCCTATATGACTTCCTTGTGGGACACCAGATGTTACAATGATTTTTTTGGATAAGTGTCCTCGAAACTTTACAAATTGGTATCTGTTACTTAGATAGGATGATAGCCATCTAAGAAAAACTGTGGGAAACCCTAAACGTTCAAGTTTGTAAAGAAGAAGTTTGTGATCAACTCGATCAAACGCTTTACTGAAATCAGTGTAAATGGCATCGACCTGATTACCCTTAGATATCTCACTAATAACAAAATTTGTAAAAAGAAGAAGATTCGTAGCAGTGGATCTGTTTTTTACAAAGCCATGTTGGTTATTGCAAATTAAATTTTTACAGAAAAAATTCAACTCATCAGTCAACAACTCATCAAACAGTTTAGGAATGGACGATTGTTTACAGATCCCTCTGTAATTTTCAATATTATTTTTTCTACCGGATTTAAATATTGGTACTATAAAAGAATTTTTCCATAGGGAAGGAAAGATACCTGTCTTCAACGATACATTGAATATGTGGCAAAGTATGGAATGTAAAGGAAGGGCACACATTTTTAAAAAGCCTGCTGGAATACCATCGGGTCCAGGATTAAAATTAGGGGCCAAATTTCTAAGTTTACTCAGTATCATATCTTCGGGAAAAGCGATGTTACTAAAAATAGAGGAATGTGATGCACCTAAATAAGAAAAAAAGTGTTCACCTAAAACAGAACTAGGATTAGAATAAACAGATTGAAAAAATTCTGCAAAACTATTGCAGATAACGCGGGGATCATCTATTGACCGATCATCATAGGAGAATGAAGCAGGAAAGCCATCACTATTCTTTTGTAAATTAACAAAATTCCAAAAAAATTTTGGCGATAATTTGATTTTGGATTCGACATCATTGATATAAGCCGAGTAGGCATGGTATATAGAAGATTTAAACTCGGTTCTGAGATGACGATATAAAGTATAGTCATCATTCGACATACTCGACCGCCACTTCCTATAGGCTCTATTTTTAAGAATTTTTAGTCTACGTGTTTCATCATTATCCCAAGGACAAATATCATTAATAATATTTTTAATTTGAACAACCGGGACAAAACCAAAAATTAAGTTTTTTAAAACGCGATAAAATATCGAGCAGAGTTCTTCTATTCCTAGAGTTAAAAATGGACTCCAGTTAAAATTGTAAAGCTCATTACAGATGTCATTATAATTAGCATTTTTAAAATCAAATTTTGAAGAAGTGGAAATATTTAAAACATTAAACTCTATGTGACAAAACAAATATAATGAGGGATGATAGGTGTCTTCAGGAACCAGCGGAGTTAGACTTCTAGTAACATAAGTATCATCGTTATAATTTGAGAATATGAGGTCCAACGAGCGATTCTGATGGTTTTTAATTGGGTTAAGTTGAAAGAGTCCAATCGATTGAAAGCAGTCAATGATTTCAGCTTCAATAGGTGATAAGATATTGACATGAGTGAGATACGTACAATCAATATCTCCGGCATTCCAATCAATTTTGGGTTGGTTAAAGTCACCAAAGACAAAAAGTCTGTCAGAAGCGGATGTAAGATTTTCAACGTAGCGAATGGCATCCAAATATCTAATCACCACGGCAAGCGGTGTTCTGGGAGGTATATAGACACACACAATGAATACTTTTGAAGAGGTGAGATCAAATTTACTGCCACAGATTTCGATATCCGAGAAATCGTCAAGATTTAGTTCTTTAGGATTTAAGTCTTTTCTGATTGCTATAAGAACGCCACCAAATCGTTCAGATGAACTATTTTCAGGTGATCGATCTCTGCGATTAACTGAAAAATAGTTAGGGAAAATAATGGTATCGGAAACGCTGTTATCTAATCCAGTTTCTGTGATGACAATTATATCAGATGAGGAGCTGTAGACATTTAACAGGAACTTAGTACATAATGTCAATATCACCATCTAATGCAAGCAAGTTCAGCGACTTTGGTTAATTTATTTCGATGTAAATGCTGAAAAAGTCTTATGACAGTTTAGTAAAAGCCCTTTAATGCGGAATTCTTTAGTTCGAAAAAAAAATTTACGAATAAATGACAGTTATAATTTTTTTTTATGTAAAAGTTAAATTAAATTGGAAAAAATTAAATAACGCAATTATGTAGAAATTGGAACAAATCATCAAAATGTCTTTTGGGGGGTCAATTCACAATTCACATATAAAAATCGGGAAAAACCATAAAAAAAATTATACGTACTATGTTGTACGTTGTACTAAATACATTTTTTGATACGTTTGTATATTTTTTTTATGCTTTAAGTTTAACATACCTAATTATAATAATATCATTTTTTTCATCAATAGGAACGGGTTTTAGTGCATACAAAAAATTTCTCATTAATTCGGAAATTCGTTTATTCGGACTGACCTTCACCCCAACCATTACGAATTAACGAAGAAACAAATTTAATTAATTAGATCGTTACCATTTCCAACCATTTGTATTGTTTTACAATATTTTTCCATCTCTATTAACCGTTTGCATTATAAGCAGTTCATTTCCAATCATACGCAATTATGTATTTGCATTTTTTCTTCTTAACATTTGCAAATATTTCGAACTGTATTAGTTCTGATTATTGCATTTTTGTTCACCAAACCTCGGTGGCTATAAAACATTAAAAAGTGAAACCCTACTTGCCTTACTTCGACAAGATTTCATAATGATTTAGGTTGCTGCTGAAGGCAAAAGATGTTAGAAAATAATTGGCGAGAATGCAAATGATTGGAACTATATGCAATTTATTGTAAAGAGATTGAAAATTATTCCTAAAGACGATTCGAAATAGTAAATGAGATTGCTGAAGATTGCAAAATAACGAAAATCATTGTAAAACAATGAAATGAATTGAAAATTACAGCAAAATGATTGGAAATGATGGTAATCCAATTATATAGACCATTTGTTTGGTTAGAAATGGCAGTATGAGTGCTGTTGAGTTCGAACCGATTTGTAAATGCATAGCTTCAAATTTAGTAAACAGTGAAATAATTGAATGATTTGTTTTTGACTAATCAAAAGGATCAGACTTTCAAGATTCCTTTCCCATTTTTTTTTTTTATGAGCAAAAGCGTTTCAATTTGCATCTTTTAATTTTTACATTTAGCAATTTAAGTTTCACGGAGACTTTTGATTTTCCCCCCTTTTTAAACTTGTCCGGGACCAGTTGTCCCTCCCTATCTCCTCAATCTGAGATCACAGCCTACATGCAACATGCCTGCTAGTCCATTTTCTTATCTTGGGCGTTAAGGTACGTCTTTGGGAATGTCACGTACAATATACTTCTTTATATGTCTGAAGGTCTGTCGTCTAAATTATGTTCTTTTAGTACAACTCCATCAATAAGCTTTGCTCAACTCAATCAATGTCATCAAGAAGACGTGAGGATTTACTGAAATGAGATGCAACGCTGTGACCCGTTCAACTTTTTAATCTTAATTTCAACGCACATACCTACTCCATGTTGGCATGTTTTCAGATATTCTCTTGAACAGCTCTCTATAGCTTTGAACGGAATTCCCCCTCCGTCACTCCAAGGCCATTTCATTTGTGGCGCAATATTCAAATGCAAATGAAAAGCGTGATCCTTCTCCCGAAGTTCGGTGCACAAAATTCCTAAACCGAAACGATGGTATTTTTGTTTTTTTTTGTTTTTACCATCGCCTCTTTGTCAAATGTCAATGCGTAGAGCTCTCTCCTTTTTACTTTTTTGTTTGCCGAAAATGCCAATCAAATTATGCATTCACAACACTTGAAAAGGATAATGTATTCCGACAATGGGTCGTCTAAATACAGATAAATGAGCGAAGGAACGTCGAATTAATCAGTTATAAGTGTCAATCAAATCATTGTTTGTCGTCTTATCTCCCACTGGGTCGGTCGCCAACACAGACGCGAATAGGGTGGTAGTGCTCAATTTGTGACCTCAACTCCATACTACACCGCTCCGTTCTTGAAATTCCAATTTGCCAAGTTAATCGATCCTTGTATTTCCGTTGATGAGCGAGCTTTCTTTCTCCGCAGCTAAAATCTATTTTCTTGTTATCCTTTTATTCTATCTTTCCTTGTTATGCATGGTTGGGGTTTTCTTTTATTTGGCCACGATAAACAATATTACGCCTCTTCAAGAAAAATGGCCAAAAATGGTTGTCTTCGAGCGGAGATTGTGCACAATTGTTTGAACAAAACCAGTGACATGAAGAGCAAACTTTCGCTTATTATGCTGTCAACCATACGGAATGGATGATTCCGAAGGATTGCTACGTATTTTCTTCCCCGGTCTAAATGATTTTCTTGTGATTTCAGGCAAGCCAACGCACCATAGGTTCGTTATAGTAAGGTGCGGGGAGCGGGGGTGGTATGGTCAATACTATTAAACCGGCTCTGTCCATGAAATTCCATATTTCTTTTAGCAGCGTTTCCACTTTGTTTTTCTTTTCTTTAATGACTTTTGACAGCGTAACAAATTTACAATCGGCCAGATATTTGACACATTACGAAGAAATACATAAAATATACGTATGTGCGCCTGCCAAATATTGAGTTGAATATGTATAAAGATATTAGTGGTAATAGTGTTGGAAATGCTATAACCATAAATTAGCAGGCCCAGTTTTATTATGGTACACCACGCCTATGGCAGTAAATGGCTGGAAGGCGTCGCAACTCGCAAGGAAATATCATTACTTATTACCCAGCGTTTTTTTTTTGTGTGCAATCAAATAATCGTCATTTAATCTAGGAAGCTCATAAAATACTATAACTTCCGAAATGGATGTTTTATAATGTCGACTGCGGAGAGGTTGAGCATATGAGAAAGTTCCCGCAGTGGATTTGAGCTGTTGTATTTTTCCTGCGAAGTGAAAAAGCAATAAATTTCAAAGAGGAGTTATAGGCCATTCTGCACACTCTGGCTATAGTCATCATTCATTCATTCATGATATATTAATACGTGAACATCCGAAGTTTCCGTACATTTTTTAAGTATTTATTAGGAAATGAGTAGAATGAAACTTATATCATTCGAAAGGTAGGTGTGCCATAGATGTGCACAAACAGAAAAACCATGGGTATATGTCGCCATTAAGACTGGTAAGATGAAGGTAAGAATTCCCTATAAAAAATTCTTATCAGTTAATTGAACCCATTTTGTTGAAATTCAATTTGTCGCCGCCGCCATATCGCCATAGTAACGTATTCAAATTTACATCATCTTAGACTAGAATCTATTTTCGAAGGAATGCAATTTACCTACCCCTAAAAGTAAGCAATTGTGTACATTATTTTAATACAGGGGCATAATATGTGAGAGGTGTTTGATGGCTGTTCAATGATGTTGGAAACGATTATTTTTCAGCATACCTATATTTTGTTCTCTATATTTACTAGTGACGTATTAAAAATTATAAAAATTAAAATATTAATCATGGCTATGAGTGAAACTATTTTCAGGGAGCGTGTTATTTCCATACTTAGATGTCGCTTTTTCGCTTATAAAAACAATAGAATTATCGAAAAATGTGTCACTTTTTGAAGTAATACATCCTTATAAGAGGTAAGGTAGATTTTCGACCACAAGCGAAACTAGTTACCTACTATTAGTAGGCCGTATTTTTTTTTGTCGTACCGATCCCGTCGCGGTGTTATTTCTGACACGATTTTTGTGAAATATGGGCCAGATTAAAGATGAATTTCCTCACAATAAAATAAAGCAAAAGAAATAATTCATTGCGTAGTTAAAGGATGGCATGCTACGTTCTGGGGATTGTGTATGCATAAAATAAAATTAAACATTAACTGAGTATATACGCGAAATAATTACTAGAAAAAGGAAAATATTACGGAAGGCGGAACACCTGCCCTCCTTTCAATTTTTGTATATCTATAGGTTCTCTGAAAAAAAAAAAAAAAAAAATTGAGCTGTTCTTCATCAGCGTTGTTCCGAAGAAGAAATTGGAGTTGAGCCATTTTCCGAGCCATTTCACAGACGTTTGAGCCAAATTAGTTAAATGGTATGAGGCAGGGATTTTTTTTTTGTAATTTCTTAAAAAAATAAAAGTAACATTTATTGGTGCGCTCCAGCTTTTAACAAGTGATTGTTTTTGTGAAGGCGTTCGACGTTTATTATTTTTCAACATTTTTATTTAATTTAAGAAAGTGTTGTTTAAGTTTTGAGACAATAGTGAGCCATTTCTCCTTGGCTAAAATACAACGCTGTTCTCTATTGAAACAGAAACCATCCGCAGCCAGATAAAACAAAACTGAATCCTTGTAACTTTGAATGAAAATTTTCCGTTTGTATTCAATTATGCAATCCTTGGCTTTTGAATTCCGAAAGCTATTGTTTAAATAGGTATAGTTCTCTGGTTCTCTCATAGAATTTACTCAGTGTTGCTGCGTCATTGTCGTAGTAACCATAACCACCCGATGTACGTGGATTAAATCAAAGTAGGGCGCGCCATCACACTGCCATTGTTCAAATATGCGTAGATGCATAGTGCAATTGATGGAAATTTCAATGCACTCCACACACATCACTTTAGATCATATATCTCTGTACTTCCCGCTCGGCAGGGGTTCATTCTGTTCAATTTGATGAGATTGAGTCTTCTTAATTTCCCTACCACTGCGAGAATAACACAATCTCGTAGCTTGAGGTTGATGCTGACTCGCCTTCACTCAATATAAATAAACTTTCCCATTAGCTCTGATATCTGTGAATGGATCCTGTTAACCATAGTTGGCCATCACATATGACTTCATCATTTTCTGAAAAGTGTAATATACTTCCATATGCCTACGTTCACCCCATTTGGCATGAGCCGATCCACTCCCCATGTAGCCGAGTAAATCAATGCAAATTGAATTATTTGAAATAACATTTCGAATGCAATCCATGTCCTGTTGTACCCGCACTCTACATGAATCGTAATTCACATTCAAACACTCAGAGAGTGTGAGAGAGAAGGGCCATACGCCATACCCCACTACATTGATATTTCAATCCTTTGGGGAAATTTCCGATTCTACAAAAACGAAAACCTTCAATAAACACACTGAGAATACCTTGTTTGCTCTTCGTCATCGCCTTTATCCACTTTCAATGCACTGCGTGGAAAAGTGTAAAAGTTGGTGGTCTCTACCTCCTGCCCTATACGAAATTTTCAATATATGACTTTCGTTTCAGAAGTTTACGACCAAAAATTGTGGAATTCAATGCGGAATTCAAAGAGGTAGAGACAGGGAGAACTTTAAGGGATACGTGTTTATTTTCTAAAGTCCCTTGAGGCAAGTAAGTAATGTTTGTGGTGTGGCTTGTGTGCTGCGAGGCTTAGCTTTTTGAGAAGTAAGACAAGGAACACCTGCTGGCAGTCTTTTTTTCAATTTTTTTTTTATTTCACAGAGGAGTTGGTACCTTTAGCCGAGTTACAAGTGCATGGGCTCGAAGGATATAAATGTTGACTTGTGGGAATGATTTCCTTTTGCTATTCAGAACTTGGAAAATTATCTGTAAATGAAGGTTCTTATACTCAATTTTAGTCTTGATTTGGGATGCAAACGTTCTTTTTTGTGGATGCATATTTCGGTCGAAATTAGAAAAACAAACTCACTGATTTTTCCCCTTAAAAGCTGATTTTATAACTTTTTTTTAACATATTGATCGATTCTGCTACCTGCCATTGCAAATATGAAGCTTAGCAACAATTCAATTTTCTTGGACAATCTTTTACTGATTTGGGTAGATTCGGTCCAGAGTCGCATTATATATCAAAGAATATTTGTTTGACTAGGTATAATTTTGTGTATGTCTTTTTTTGGGCTTTTGGCCGTTTCTTCTCAAATGGAAATACTAAAACTAATAAAGGGTGTTCGCGAAACAATTTTCGAATTTAAAATTAAATAATAAAAGATTCACAGGTTTTTATATAATCGTTTTTATTTTAAAATAAAACATACAAATGCGGATTTATGTTTTGAAAATAATTGAAGTTAAATGTTTACCACGGAGACGAACACACTCATTTAAACGAAACACCATATTTTTTGTGAAAACTTTTTTGCAAGTTTCTTGCGAAATTCCTCTGATTTCGTTGCGAATATCTTTTCAGTTGCAATAAATTTCGCGGTTTGTTAACGTAGACTTTAGATTTAAGAAATCCCCATAAAAAAAAAGTCCGCAGGTGTTAAGTCTGGCGATCTGGGGGGCCATGGGATATCACCATAACGACTTATGACTTTTTCGGGGAAAATGCGCCTTACAATGTTCATTGATGCCTCCATCCTGTTGAAACCATGTCGATCCGTTTACCCATTCATTGTTCTCCAACTCAGGTTCCAAAAAGTTTTCCAACATAGACGAATAGGTTTGGGAATTTTTTTTCTTAGTGAAAGACGTGGATTTGCAATAACATCACGACGAACTGCTTCAATTGTTTCGTCAGTTCTCACAGTTCGCGATACACCTGGCCCGTGTCCCACTACAGGTCCTTGTTCACGAAAACTTCGCACCCACTTGCCAATAAGTTGCGTACTAGGACAATCCCGTATACGCCGAATATTGAAATGTCTTGCGAATAGCCACGGGAGAATCGTTATTTTTAAAATATGCCTCTACAGCAAACGCACGATGTTCCGCCGACCAACGATCCATGGCTACTAAAATCCGCACGACGCGTAAGTGTAATGAATACGCCTCCCCCCTCCGCCGATACCCCGCTCGCCGTTTATTCAAATTCAAAGTCGAAAATTCTTTGGCGGACACCCTTTACATATTCCATTGTTTTCCAAAGTTTTTTTTTTTTTGGTGCGGAAGTGCTCTACGGATCAACCATTTTGTCGGTCTTCTGTGACAAATCTGGTATCGCTTGGTGGCAATTCAGCTTAAATATTAATATCTAACGAATAAAAATATCAACGTTTACAAAGCTGTTTTACTTTGGGATCTCAAAGACTTTTGATGAATTATTAAATTTAATTAAAAATTATTAAATATGTTTTATTTGATGAGTGAAAATTAGTTTTTCGAAAATTATCTTCATTCTAAATATGGCCGCCAGTCGAATGTAATTTTTGTCCATATATTCCTTGAAAAATATGTCCGTTGTCAAAAATATACACTGATTCCTGAATTAAAGAAAAAACAATATTTTAAATACACTTTATATACTTTTGTTTTTAAATTTTGTACATGCTGGCATCTTATGTTTGCTCTTCAACAACAACGGTTTCATCTTTTATGGCCTTTTCTGGTTCTAGATCTTCTTACTGTTCTTCATCTTCTTTATCCGTATTTTCTTTTAACTTTAATTTTTTTTGTGTACCTGTGGGGCAACGTTCTCCTTCCCCTTCAACAAATCACGAAAGTATTTTTGGGTGCCATTTAAATCAATTTTTTCCTCAACACTTGCGTTTACAACATTTATGACTAAAAATAAAACACCACTTAGCTTGAAAAACTTGGTATGATTTTTCTCTACAGATATTTTCGAGGAGAATGTTCTTAGGAGGGAATCAGCAAAGAGCATTGTGTTAACCTACGTTCTTCATGTGAATTGTTGTGTCGTGTTTTTGATTATGATCTGAACTGCGCCATCTATAGGGATCTTCAGATCTTGGTCATTTTTGAAGTAATACAATATTTCGTGGCTATTGTCTGTCAGATTTTCAGTCAGGAAAACCAATCATCGGCAGATGATTCTTCACCCTTCGGTAAATTAAAATGTTTAAAAAAAAAATTTCATATCGATATTCTACACCTCCTTATAGACCTTAAAGTCGCCAACGATGGAGTAGGTATATTCCGACGAGTTATGTAGAAAGCCATCGTCAATTTTGACATCCTTGCCAAGTTCAAAACCGATTCTTCTTTGTAGGATGAAGGTAGAAAAATCTCGCTGTTTCATCGCACTAATGGCATGAATATCACCGAACCTTTTAAATGTCGAAAAATGTGACTACCTATTATGTAACTTTTTTGACATTATTACACGAAAGTCACAAGATTGCATCCTAGGTACAATTCTTCAAAATTCCGTTCATTTAATTGACTTTGTAATTATCAGAAGAACTCGGCGGGCTTGCATTTATTGAAACGGAGGTGGCGAAAGTGGGTATGGCTATTAGTGGGAACAAAAGGTATAAGTAAAAGGAACTTTCAATATTGAGTGCTCTTGAAATATTTCACGTTGGATAGAAAAGCTAAAGACTTTATCTATCTGGGTCCATTTTTCATCTTAAAAATAAAATCGCGCAGAAAACAAGTGAAGTATCACTTAGCCACAATCGTGGTTTCTTAGGACTAACAAGGAAAAAAGCCCTTCCATAAACACAAAATTATTAATTCCGGTTATTCTGAAGCATGCACTCTGTCGAAATTGAATAAAAACCTCTTGAAATATTTGGAGAGAAAAATTCAGCGACCAATATTCCTCCCAGTTTGTATCGATGCTTCCATTATGGAGGTGTAATAATTTTGAAATGATTATTAATTTTAGGAATAAGTTAAACTCTTGGCATGCGCGTTAAATCTTTAAGAAATTCCATAAAAAATAGACAATAAAAAAATATCATAAACTCAGCTAATAAGGTGCTGAATATGAAGAAAAACAGTCGCAAGCATGTGGGCTAAGAAACACAAGAATATTCAGATGATGAAATAGCTCGACGTAAAAAACGTTTTATTATCTATAGCAGGTACATCAAATAGGTATCAGTTGGTGGGATACACTTTTATCACTTGCAATTGCCGGTGAATTCGTTAGATTTTTATGCAAACTCCGTTTGTTCAGAAAAAACTGTAAAAGAAATCTTATCTCATCCTTTATAAGCAAATCGACAATTTCATCAATGGTATAGCACACCACACTTCGTAACTCGGCGGAAATGTAAAGCCCACTTCGTTCTAACCAATGTCGTAAATCGTAATCCTTCATAATTACATATGTCTAGCCGGCCAAGCCCTTTCTTGGTGGCACTATAGTGCTTTCAATTCGCTCCTAAGTTTAAACAGAATAAATCGCAACCGCAGTTCGTTGCATCTCTTAATTACAACTGCAATTATTCAATTTCCGAACATGACTGTGAATGATTGCAGTGCCGACAATTAAAGTAGAAAAATGGATTCCATGGATTTATGCAAAAACTTTTTCACGTCCCATGGAAAGTTGAGGAAAAACTTCAGACAATTAGGATCGACAAACAGGGAATTAAAAAAAAAAATTAGTGCGGCATCAAGAGCTTTAACTTTTTAATTAAAGCACCTTGCCAGAGAGTGTCAGTAGAATTTATTAAGTTTAGTCATGGAAGGAGTAAAAATTAAGTTGCGATGCACAGCAGTTGGGTTTCTTTTAACATTTTGCATGCTTTTATTTTTATTTTTTTAAATGTTTTTATTCCAATCCAGGTTGGAGTATTTTACGCACAGGCATAGTGTGAACATGACATGAAAAGAAACTGAAGTCAAATCAAGACTTCTGATGGACATTTGTTTTTAATTTAAAGGAAATGCTTTATTTGCACAACATCCTTGGGATATACACGTGGAATGTTCGTATCCTACAATGGTGATGACTGATGAGGAAACTTTTGATGAAATCTTCTGGCACATTTAAGTTGTT
Organism: Cheilosia urbana; assembly: GCA_946477585.1. NCBI lineage: Eukaryota > Metazoa > Arthropoda > Insecta > Diptera > Syrphidae > Cheilosia > Cheilosia urbana. Next base: position 13,738,884 of record OX297855.1, read on the forward strand.
ACACATTCTTCTGAAGACAGTTTGACATACGAGTCACCTAAAGCAGAAGTCAGTAATTTGACGAAAGAAATGTATCATTTTCTGGCGAATTAATAGAATTGCTTTGATGCGGCGTGGTCGACAAACGTTTACTTGAAATTCGACACAATTTCCCAACAGAAATTATCAGGGTAACCCCCAAACAAGCGAGAATCGTTGTTACTCCTCGATTGCCCACTTAGTAGTTTACTAGTATGATTTTTTTAATTTAGTTAGGGGGTTTTTTATGTATAGGTAAAGCTTTCACTAAAGGGGGTGCTTAACTACGACTTCGATAAAAAGTTTAAATGTAGGACTTAAAGTTGGAAATGCAGAAAGATCTTTTATTTTTTAATTTATTTTTATTTAACTCTTTTTTAACTTAAATTCTAGACAAAAACGAATAAGTCTAATTTAAAACTAACATTTATCTTATAATAGCTTACTCTTATGGAACACTCTAAACTAAACAATATGCTTAAAATTATTGCCTATCGGCCTTAAATTTATCTATATTTAATTTGTTTTTTAATTTTCAAGAAACTTTAGAAAACTTATAGTGTTTTTTTGCTTAAAGATAATCTTCTGCCTTTTGTTTTCGATCAACAAGAATAGGTTTGTTCGCTAACGACAATACATTCGAACACATTCGTCAAATTTAGTCAAACTTTGTTCCTTTAGGTAGGCAAAAGTTGGGTAGAAGAGAACCAAAAAGAGAGAGCAAAACATAACCCCTCCACCAAAAACACTGCAATATTAGCCCAAGAAATTTCTTTGGACTAGTTGGTTATTGCTGACAGATGGTTGTCATATCGTTCAAATGTCAATTTGTAACTTTGTGGTTCAACGCGTTCCTTTTCTTTTTGGTTATATTGCCAAAATTGAATCAGAAAGTAAGGGAGCAGACCTAATAACTGCAAATATTTTATAATCTAAAACACCAAGAGTATTCTATATAATTAAAATAAGAACCTTAGATGACTGGATCGCACGAAACTTCAAGATGCAATACTAGTGATTGTTGGAGACTAATTTTCTGACTTGGACATTGTTAATTTGCTGATCTTTACCAAGAACCTTTTAGCCGATTTGAGGAGGTCCATTTACAATAAGTAGATTTCGGCAACACTCTCTTACAAGAACTTGGTATTCATTAAGACTTGAGTCGAGGTCGATATGGACAGATGATGGACGGATAGTATACCTTATATATAGAGCTTCTCAAGTAGCTGTTTGAACTCGGCATAAAATTGTAGATCCCTTCTATTTTGTCCCAAAAATTAAAAAGTCACATAAATGCATGTTTCTGAAAACCCCAGTGCTAGGGGTTATTGCTCTAACCGATGTTGCTTTTCACTTTATTTTTTTATACCTTTTAGAACTCTCAAATAGAGTTACAAATTTATCCCTTTAGTCAAAAGAGTTTCTAGAATTATGTGGTGTCTTCGAGCATAGTACATTCGAAGAATTTTTATTTTTGGAAAAAAAAAGGTAGATCTTCTTTAAAACTTAGGTACATATTCTGTCTATCCAGATTTTCATTTAAAACTTCGTAAATTAAGTAGAAAAAAAGTCATGTTCAATGGATTTATGCGAACAATTTTTTAGGTCCCGTGGAAAGTTGATTAAAAACTTCAGACAATTAGGTTACATATCAGAAAAAAAAAATTGCCCCATGGTTGCCTTTAAGCTCTCAACTGCATCCAAAAGGGCTGGGTATTTGGATTTGCATAAAACTCAACTCCTGATTACCTATTGTATATTCTGAGCCAGTATTTTATTTTTGAATTAATCTCTTAATTTATCAGGACATTCTGTCTAACGATTGCAGTGTATAAAGAACAAAAATATATATGCGACCCAGTCGTTACGTCAACGCTGGGGAAGGTCAGATAAATTTTAGATGAGACCTTTGAAGCTTTGGGATCAGGACATGTTCGAAATACAAAGAATTTATTTGTCTTACAGTCATGTTTAAGAAAAATAAACAAATAGTTGACGCAATAGGCCTAAAAGGACCTTAGGCCTAGTTTCTAGAAACCATTCCTTTTATTTGCGTTTTAATAGTAACGTACGACTTAAGCCTAACGTCCTGTAATCACTTAATTAGCTCTTCACTTCAATGACTTTCTTTTCCTTGTTATATCCACAAGACAAATGATACTTCGACAAAGTAGATGTACCCACTAATTCAATTACTGTTTTTCCCTCTAAAAGGGATCCCCAATGTTACAGCGATTCCTCAAAATTAATTTTGAACCATAATAACCCAAAGCCATCGGTCTTAGATTTAATTGAAATTTTTCGAGATAATCAATCACCTAATCAGCTTGTACCATCTCACTCCCTACAGTGGTGTGGTGAACCAAATAGAACCCACAGCGACAAGTAATAAATAATCTCTATCCAATTTCAAGCTAAGATGCGCGGTGTATCCTTGGGGATACATTAAAATTACAAAATACAAAATACCTCAATCATAGAAAGGTGTGTGTGGGTTTTTTTTTTTTTGGTGAAAATGAAGTCATGTTTCATTCATGTGGCCAAAGAACAGGATGTATCTGCAGCCAACCAATATTCGAACATTATCCCCCGTGGTTAGGGAAACTAGAATGCTATCCGAACAAACTTTCATAACGCCAAAGCGGATCAAATTTTCATTCAGCAAAAGACTGGAATAATACCAGCAAAGGTAGCAAAATAGAACAACAACAAAAGTATGAAAAAAAGGGGTAAGCCAGGAGGAAAAAAAAGTGTGAAGCGTTGTTCAAGCTACGCGAAAGGATACAAAGTGTTTGAAGCTCCGACAAGCAGGGTACAGGACCTTGTGTATTTTTTTTTGTGTAGTTTATCCGAGTTCCCTGCTGGGGACCTGCGAGGCAACCCATAAAGTCCTGTACAAAAAAGCAAAACAAAAAAACCTAAAAACACTGAAACTTTTTCCTTACATTTCCTTTTAAATTGGAAAGTTTTCAGCTCTGTTTCGCTTCGCTGTCATCATACCTCACCAATAGAGGGTAGCGTAAAATTTGTGCAAGGAGTTGTGCTTGTGAAAGCGTTCTTTGTAAAAAGGAAGCGTTTACATTTTCAGAGGACAACACCTGCGACAATGACCATTTTTGGTTTCCATTTTTTTTTCGGAGCGTTTGCTGTTTGCTCAGCCACAGTCACGTTTTACCAAATTTAAATTGCCTGCATGAGGGACGAACGTTTTTCATGTATGTCGAAGGGGATTTTATTTTTCTATACGGAACGTGATGTAGTGTCCTTGTTAGACAAACAAAAAATATAGTAGTAGCATCGTTTGAAGAACTTAAAGTTTGGGAGGAGATCGGTCAGAAGTTGAGTTGGCTTCAGTTTGCTAAAGGCTGTACCTATTTGATGTGTCATAAATAAATATCGAAAACATTGTTTATATTTGTGCCTTACTTTTTTAACAGTTTCCTTTCTTCGAAGTAGTAAATTTGTACTTATTTTTGCTTAAAATAAATAAGTAAACAGTTGGCGCAATAAGTACCCTAACTTAAAATGTCCATCAGTCATTCTTTTTGTACGAGTTTTTATTTTTTTGACGAATGAAAAGGGTATACAATTCCTAATGCCTCAATTGAGAAGCTTACTTTTGGAAAAATCTCGTGTACCCTTCGAAGAGGAACATATTTTTAATTTAAATTGTTTAACCCCGAGCTCAATAAATCGAAGAAATATTTTTCAGTTTCTTTCATTTTTGAATAAGAGGAATCGTTGCTTCAATACTGCCTACAAAGGATAAAGGAAATAACTGCGAAGAAAATAAAGGATTAAAATTAATCCTCACCTAATCTCTGTCTCTACTGTTCTGCCGATTAAAAAAAAAAAAAAATGCCAGCAACTCCAACGCTCGATAAATATCCTCCTATTCCAAGGCACTGAGGCATATGATTCAACGAATTTAGTAAGCTTTCGGTCCCAAGATGATTATATTTGAGGTGAAATCATGTTTACGTTATCCCAATGTGGGTCGAATAACAACAGATACCTACCTATGTTTAAAAGTTACTGCTGTGCATAAAAAAAATGTCCTTAAGGAAATGATATTTATGCCAACACAGTGTGAATCTTTTATGCGCATAGGTAAGTGCACTCAAGAGTGTGTCTAGTTATTTGAAGAGTTTAGTAGTAAAATATCTGGGTGACCGAGCTTTGCTCGGTTATTACTATTTGTTGTAATTTTAAAAACAATAAAAATTAAAAAAAAAATATATTATAGTTATAGGTAAACTTGAACATATACAAAAATTTAAGTCTGACGCGGACGGAAAGAAACGAGTGTTACGGGTTCGAATCACGCTCGGTGACTTACTTTTGTTGCCCAGGTAGAGGTACTGATGTCTTAAACCGATGAACCAGACGGACAGTGGCCGGAAGGACAAAATTAGCGACCATATTCTGCGTGGAAAGAAAAACGCATGAAAACTCGAAAACACGCGTTTTCCCAAACATAAGACTAATCTGGATCAATTCTTTACCCCCGAAAATCCCCATATACCAAATTTCAGCGAAATCGTTAGAGCTGTTTCCGAGATCACAGAAATATAAATACATACAAGAATTGCTCGTTTAAAGGTATAAGATGCTCTTGTTGATGATTTTATTTCAGTTCGAATTTCGTGCAATTTTAAAATTAAAGTCTAAATATAGTAAAGAAAGTGTAATATGTAAGAAGTAGGGTGTCCATGGTTGGTTGCAACTTGAAAGATGGAATACTTTTGGACCCGATAGGTGGTGCTCTTGTCGATCCCCTATACTACTCAACCGATTTCAATGAAATTTTGTGGCTGTGTATGGTTCGTTACCGCTTGAAAGATAGAACTAATTTCTTGGTATGGTTGGTTCCAGTTTTAAAGATAGGATAGTTTTGGACCTAATAAAGGTGTCAATTATTAAAGATAAGCGGGATAGGAAAACGGGTTGTAGCAGCTCCCATTCAAGAAACCAGAAAACTCAAACGCAATTCCTTAAGTTGAATAATTGAAATTATGTTTGGGCGTGATTTAATACGAAAGGTACGGTACTGGGTGGGTACAGCTATATAAAAGCTATGAAAATACAAATTTAACGAGATTAGATTGGGGATAGAGGTTTGTATGGAGAGCCGCACTTTAAAAAAATTGATTGAACATAAAAACAGGAAGTGTCACTTGCAATACAAAAAGAAAATATTTAAAATGTTTAATTTTTAAATTATTTTGATGTTCCGGGCTTACCGCTACACAGTTTGAAATTGATAGGCGGCTCAGTTATAATTTTGTTGCGTAACCTCAATCGACCAACATTTTGTTACGGAACGCGTTTGATTTGATTGTTAAGAATCTCATGTGATGTGCACATCAAATCTCATGCAAGGGACGATTTTGAGTGGAAAATTCAAATGCAAACATTCTAATTCCGGGGATTCCCCTTTTTCAGAACGATTCAGCGGCCCTAACAGCACTTCGTTTGCATCAAGATGCGAAATGGCATAATCGTGGTACCACTTATGGGCATAGGAAGATCCTGGAACTTGTCAAAAACGAGATAAGGGAGCTGAACATGCCTATGGGTGGGATAACAAGGGTGCGTATTATGGAAAGGAATCACAAAACTCGTATTGAGAACGGGTTACTTCCAGAAAAAAGGAGTGGTGAAATACTGATTTTCACAGATGGACCCATGCATATAGCACTGGACAATCAGACGCATGGAACAGACAAACATCACAACATCATTGGCACCTGGAATATGTACTTAAGTTCAATAAGTCTTCATATTAAAACGAAGTAACACTGACTTGGGTACGAGGACACATAGGGATCGAAGGCAGCGAAAAGGCGGACTCCTTTGCAAAACAGGGGTCAACTGAAAAGTTGCTGGGACCAGAACCATTCTCTTCAATTGGCAAAGGAATGGTAGAACAACTGATTCACAAATGGATCACGGCAGAACACCTGAGAAGGTGGTCAACCGTGTAATAATGTAGACAGGCTAAAGTGGCAATTAAGTGGCCGTCCTGCTCCACACAAAGAAGGGTTCTAAGCATGAGGCAAGGAACATTGAAATGGGTGGTAGCTCTGTCAGCAGGACATGGTCATTTCGGGTATCACTTAAGGAAGATGGGCCTTAGAGAGGTTGATACCTGTAAACTATGACTGGAGGAATCTGAGACTGCGGCACATATATTGTGTCAATGTCCGGCGTTGGCTGGCAGAAGAATGAAGATCTTGGAACATCATTGGGTCGAGACCCAGTCGATGAAACAGATACCCCATAAACAGATGCTAGCAATAACACTAGGAATTGAGCCCATTTATAGTCGTAGAGAGACGAAAAGAGACGAAAAGAGACCTGACAATGGTGGTCTGATTCGAATATCTCTCGAAATCTATATCTATATAAATAAAAATGAAATGATGTTCGTTGGTAAGGGCATCACGAGAGAATGGCTGGACCGATTTCGCTAATTCTTTTTTTGTTGTGTTTGTTATTGTCAGGAGAACAAAGTTATGAAAGAAAAAATTAAGAAAATTGCGCGGAAAATTAGAAAATTAAAGTTTGAATGGGGAAATACACTTTGAAAAAAAATTAACGGGATAGAAATCAAGTAGTGACACTTCAAATAAAAAAAAATATATTTTGAATTTTAAGAGCAATTGTTGTTGTCAATTATTTTAATTATTTTCCAAGCAAATTGTTGTTGTCAACAATTTTGAAATTTTTTTTTTTTTTTTTAAATATAGGTATACCCAAAAAGTTTGTTCTAATAAATTATGTTTACTATGTTACATTAAGTAACTTTTTGAAATGAAGTAGATAGATACTTTGATTATACAAAGATGATATTATGGCCGACGATATTTTGCATCGAATTCGCACTGTGACATCGGATAATGAACTGGAGATGTCAGATGAAATGAGCAACAAAGCTTTGATTTGACGCAGTTAATCGAGAATTGGAGCGAGAAATGGACTTCGAACGAATCGCATTGAGTCAAGCTGTTCGAACAAATGTGCCAATGCTGAATCTATATATATAAAAATGAATCCCTATTTCCCTTGGTCGCGGCATGACGCGTGAACGGCTGGACCGATTTCGCTAATTTTTTTTGTTGTGTTTGTTATTGTCAGGAGAAAAATCTTATGAAAGAAAAAATTAAGAAAATTGCGCGGAAAATTAGAAAATTTAAGAATACTTAACCACCATATTAAATTATATCTAATGTAACCATAGCGCTTTTACAGTTCAAACTTTTTTGATGTAACCTTATGGCGTTGGCATAACATTGACAGAATGCGTGCTGCAAATATCGTCAACGAGGATGTAAACAAAATAAATATCGTTGAAAACAGATGCTTCGATCGGAGTTATTATATTGATAAAATACATATAAAATAATTAATTTATTATTTTTAACAAAAACTGAATTTCTTAGTGCACATCGTCGGAAAATCCTCAACATGTGGCGTTGTAGGCGTATGTCGTTATTCAGGTCAATTAAATTTTCTTTAATAATAATCTTCTTAATTCATACCTATAATTCTTTCGGGATGAAACTCGATGATGATGATATAACTCGATAACCACTGGGTCAATTTTTATGATTCTTCTTTTGTTTTGTTCGTATTGTTGTATTTCAGGTTAAAGCAAACTTAAAAGATAGGATTTTTGACCCGCTATATGGCGTTGTAATCGATCTCCGAAACCACTCAACCGATTTCAATGAAATTTTATAGATTTATATTCTTCGTTCCCGCTTGAAGGATAGGATACTTTTGGAATTGATAGGTGGCGCTGTTGCCGATCGCCGAATCAGCGCTACCAAGTTGATTGAAATTTTGTAGATGGATATGGTTGCTTCCAGTTTTAAATTTCGGATAGTTTTTGACCTATAGGTGGAACTTTGAAAAACACAAGCGGGATAAGAAAACGGATTGTGGCACGTCCCACTCAAAAACAAAATCAAACGCTATTTCTAAAGTCATATGATGAAAATTATTAATGGACGCTGTCCAAATAAAGCAATTTGCGAAATGTGAGCATAATTTAATACGAAAGGTACGGGCAAAGCCGGGAGGGTACAGTTACCTACATATAAAAGAGACTGACGTCCGTATGTGCATCCATAACTCGGGGACAGGTAGTTCGATTTTTATGATTTTTTGGTTGGAAGGAAGGGCATAATTCTACCTTTTGTTGTGAAAAAAAACTTTATGGGGATTAGTTGAATTTTTGAATTCTTTAAATGTTCCGGGCCTACCTCAACATAAATTGGATTTGAAAGTCGGCTCAGTTAAAATTTTGTTAAATCAATGTACCGAAACTTTGTAACGGATCGCATTTGATTCGTGGGGAAGGATCTCATATCAAATATCATGCAAGTGATGAATTTGAGGGGAAAATTCAAAGGCAAACACTCTTATTCCGCAGATTTCGCTTATTCAGAACGATTTACCATTCGTTCGACTTCAATTTCCCGTGCGTCTCGCTTTCACTATGACAAATAATTTATTGCAAGGATAATCGATGGATGTTTGTGCATTTGTAGCATCAGTCTTGATTCCCCATGTTTCTCACATTGTCAATTTAGTGAAAAAGCGGATGGTTGGACGACACGTCAACATCATTGCCGAATTACATAAATTAGTTAGTGCATTGTGCATGCTCGGAATTATTATTTTCATTACATTAACAAATTTGGGCGGAACGAAGTTTGCCGGGTCAGCTAGTATAATCTATATATATATATAAGTTCGCTGGGTCAGCTAGTAATAATATAAAATAAAAATAACATTTAGGACTTATTTTCTTTGCCAATATTGATGTTTTCAGTTCCGCTTAGATTGAAATCTGAACAGAAATCTATTAGCCGAACGCTGCAGAAGTATATCTATTGGATTTGTTTGACGTTGCTAGCACTAGTGTCCACCAGTGGGCACTGAGAAGTTTCAGCTAATTTTCACGCCTGTCAAAAACCCTGCACAACCCTGAAAATTCGGCTTCTATATCGAACGAATCGACTCAGTTTTTGAAAGTGAAAAATATTTATCTTTTGGTGAAGGAAGTATGAAGAAGATAACACTTTTGTCCAATTATTGTTAAAAATGAGTGCACTCTATTCTGATCTTGTGCTTTCCGTAATGCAAATACTTGATAAAAGTGTTTGGAATATAGATTATGCGTTTGAAAATTGATTAAGCTCTGATTTCCATTCCATTTTCCTATAATATAAAATTTTAGTTCATAAACGTAGTTGTTTTCAAAAAATGCACTTTTGAATATCAAATTTATTGTATTTACCTTTAACACTATCTAAGCAAATGAATGGTAGCAAAACTCAGCACTGAATTCTTGCCCCAACAAATTAACTGGGGCCAGCTCAGGGCATAACTAGGATGCCCTAGAAGTCATGTCAAACACAGGTTTTCAGTAGTAGGGCGAGTTCGGTGCTATATCGAACACATTAGGGTTAACCCAGTGCTCACTAGCGCGCACTAGGGTTCACGTCAAACAAACCTATTACTTGCTTCCTGAGCACTCATTGGCCATGATGTATTATTTAATCCGAAGCACGTTTGTAGACCAAGGTAATCGGGTATATAATACCCAACTGTATTTTAAGTCCAACTTAACCTTTTATCCAATCGTGTTATGAAAACGCACCCACGCCATCCCCTTTCGAATGCCACCTGAAATGAAAAACCGTCTTCACAGGCACGAGCCATACACTACACCTAAGTACATATTTACAATCTCTTTGAATGGCTTTTTAAAAGTTACAAGCCCATTTCATGTAACAACATGAAGTACCATTTGTTTGAGCCTTTTCCATGTGCCATATTGATTTCCTTTTCCATTTGAACACTGGTTCGACATGGCTTTGTCAATGCACACTTACCTTCCCCCAGGTGTAAATACCTTTTTGAACGTCCCAAATAGCACACCCACAATGCCATCACATTTACCTGTGTCTATATACGAAGACCAAATTAGGAGCCTAAATAGGCTGTTCCCGGATGCGTGACCAGAATTTCCTTTCGGCTAAATAAAAGCACACACAAATCGCCATTTAAGTATACAAACCATCATGTCACACCTAACCAGATCCTTTCTGACAACTCATGTATTTCTTGTGTATATTCATGAGTAGCGTGCCTCGCGGCCTACCTCCAAACAATGCTGGTCGATGTGACAAACACACGTCTGCTGCGGCAACAAACAGTTTAATTCCTAAGAAAATATTTGCCTCAAGCTGGAAGTCTCCAGGGGAGCATGGCATCTTTTTGACGAATCTCAGGTGCAAATAAAACATTAATTACCGACTAGCAGTGGAAATAGATACTAATTTCATTAAGAACCAATTTTCCCAGCAGTTAGGTTGGCATTTAAGTACGTGCGATATTATTCAGCCCACAGCAAAGCCGGTGAATCGGTGATTATCGTTGCAGCAATGGAAATACATAATATACCTAGACCTACACAACTTGCCAAACGGTTAGATGAGCAATAGATGATAGGTTGTTTTTTTTGGGTATATGTTAGTTTCGCTTTGTCAGCTGAACGTGCCACAGATAAAGGGGGCAGCTCTGTTTGTTTTGTTATCGACTTTTTCCATTTTATTTGTGCCTCGTTAAACTCTGGCCAAACTTGTTTTTACTTTATGACCTTTTTCGTAAGTTGCTATAGCGTGAGTTCAGTCCTTTTTGTCATTGAAAAAAAGGAAAACAATTTTAGAATCATGGTTATTATATTTTAACTTTCATTTTGATTACAACTACAGCTTTAATGGGTACAGGCTTTTTCCTGTCGGGAGTATGCTGCGCTATTAAAATGTTTGGCTCAAGGTGTGCGGCACGTTGTCCCCTGTAGGAAGTGCCTTCGTTGTTTGTTTGGCGATTACTTTAATTGAAAGATTAAAGTGGTTAGTGTGGGTTTATCCAATAAGCTTTTCGCTGGTCCATCCCTTATCTATATGGTATGGTTTAAGGCTCGAGAGGTTTTTGAATCATTGTCAGAAAAAATTGTCAGAAGTCGGAGCCTTTATTTTGAAATGAAACCCTGGAGGGTAGTCCAATGTCTAAACCAACCTGATGCCAAGTGCATCAGATGATGGTGTTCCTTTTGGGTGACTTGCAGCATGTTACGAGTCTCTTGAGGGTTGTCGTGACTCCAAAGGAATCGTCGCTGAAGACAATACTATATGTTTGACCTACTTTGATCTTATGTAGTTACATCTGGTCGAGGACGACTTGAAGCCAAAGTATCTATCGGAGCGGTCCTCAATGCTTCCGTGACACATAGGAATATCAAACGTTGATATTTTTTCAGTATACTCTTAACTGTAGCTTCTGACTAGCACCGGCCACCATATAACAGCCCCTTTGCGAAAAAAAAAAAGATGAAAACTTGAGCTACTCAGTGTCAATTCTCCGGAAAGAGTGGTAAATGCGTCGGTGGTTTGGTTCTGTGCTCAACTTGTATTCCAAAATGTACTTTGGTCAGGTGAACTTAGGACTTGGCTTGCATCTTCCTGATTGAATGGTTCGTTCTGTGTGACAGCAGAGTTTGTGTCATCTTCTTCGTTTAAAAGTCTACAGAAATGTTTTTCTTTTCGTGTCCTCAGTACCTTATATATCTGTTCGGGGAATGTTGCAATGACACGTTTGGAGCGTTGTCCCTGGGGTAGCACCTTTCTATGTCCTCAATCGCTTGCTTCTCATAGCTCACGCATAACGCATTAATGGATAATGTCCCCTTTAAAATGAATAACCGAATGAATTAAGTCAATTTTTACTTTTCAAAGAAGCTGTCTATCTTGTTCAGGCATTTCGTACCGTCAACCAACTTAGCTGAGGTTCATCAGCTAAGTCGGTATAACCTTGGAAAACTTTGCATTTCTGATTAAGAAAGCTAGCCCCGTTTTGGATTTTGTGATGACAAGACAGCTGCCACATACCGCGTGACGATAGACTGAAGAATTTTAGCATTTTATGATTAATAGAATTATTATTTAAGACTTCATTGAACCTGTAAAATCGAAGTAAATATCCTTTTTTGTCGTTTAGTCCATTGACGTTCAATATCTAGTTGCGGTTTTACGGTAGGCGCTAAAATTTCTCTCACCAAGTGACCTTTTAGTACCTAATTTCCGCATGTTTGATACTATCTTCAGCTAACTCCGACAGCTGACTCTCAACTTTCAAGACTAGAAATTTGCATGGCTCTACGTAAGAAGATCGGGTATTTCGGTGTTAGTAGCCTACTTAGTATGAGTAAAGTAGCCCTCGGTGAATAAACACGTTCCACCGACTTCATTTTGTGGTCATACAAGTTCATTACTTACTGACCTCCGCTCGGTTAATGTAGTGGACCTACACGAACTGTAAGCGCCACCAAAAGTAAAAGTAAGACCCCGGCTTCAAATATGTCAATGTACCTCACTTTAGGTACGTTGCATTCCAGACTGTTGATTTAAAATAGCAAACTCATCCGCCACTCTTCATGGGCCCATGTTAAACCCTGGAAGCTCGTTTTCTGATAGCGAAATATCAATTCACTTCCTGTTGAAGTTCGATCAATGAACAATATACAGCTATTCTCATTCTCGATAACCTGAATTAAGTTCACCCGAAAAAGCGGGTCCTGCAAGCAGATACCCACTTTGGCCATCCACCCGTCCATTGGATATAATTCAAAACAAAACAAAACACTCTGTCGTGTTCATCCATCCAATCGGATTAAAATCCTTGGGTCAGACAAAATTATTCAACTTTTTCCTAAATGCCCGGGGGCGTCTATCCACTCAGAGAAGAAGATTAAGTCATCTTACGGTGAAACACTTAGTTCCTACTTTCGCCCATGGTAACTTTTAAGGGTTTTCCGGAACCACACAAGCACTTACAATCAAACCATATAACGATTTGCTGCATGGACACCTTTGGCTTCCGTTTTTTTTTGTTCGCTTGTCAAATTTTCACTTGAAAACAATTTCCCGTGAATATAACGCCCACACCCACACTGCAAAGAAAATTCTCTGAATTCTCAGCACGAAAAGAGAAGGGCAAATATATTCCTGCTCGTAAAGAAGATTACTACTGCTACTGCGGCCCGAAGGTTATTTTCATCTCTAGCTCTACTATAATCACTTAATAACTCCCTCGATTTTCCGCTCCACATACGCGCTGATAAATAGTTTCCATCTTTCCTCTGCTCTTGCCATGTGCAACGAAGAGGGAGATTATTAGCATCGCAATTCCCTTTCATCCGTCTACCATTTAATAGTTTGAGGTAATTCCTCTCGATGATTATTATCCCTGCTCTGCGAGGGAATTATTTTACCGATTTCCGTTTGGCTAATAGCTGTATGTGTACATGAGCGGATGAGCATGCGAATATGATTTATGTCAACTATGACAGATTAGGTAGGGTGTGTGCCTCCTAGACGTGGAGTCATAGAAGACGGATGTGAGAGAGATGCCGATTGATTCCTAACACGCCAGAGAATCCTCGCATCGGGTGCATGAGCTACTTCTACTTGTGCTTGTGCCAAATATGATTGTCATTGTGGGGATAATCCGCCTCTCAGACGGCTTATACCGTCTTTTGGATTAATTTGTCGATCTATTGACATTTTTCGAAATAGAATATTCGCGCATTGCCATGGGTAGCTTTCAATCTAAGTAAATTCTATCTGATGTTCGGCTGTGGTAATTATCGCACATGGCAAGGTGTGGGATAATGAACTTCCACATCAGTTAACCATTACATGTGTGTGTGTGGGGGGGACTGTTTTGGAGGACTTCGCTTTGGGAATTGTATCAACGAGGAAATGGAATTTGGAAAAGTTTCGTTACATTTTTCCGGGAATCACTTGCGGCGATCACCGCACTAGAGAACTCTCAGGGTAATGCGATATAATAAATGACGGGAGCTGTTTGGAAAGTTTTAATTATATAGGATTCTTTCCATGTGTGCGAGAGTTATTGTTTTTAAGGGTGCATTATGTGTGTTATCTTGTCTTTCGGGAAAACCGAGTGGTTTCTGCGGCTTTACAAGGAAGCTATGTGGAAAGGAATGCCCTACTTAAGCGCTATTTAGGGAGATTTGGGGCTTGGCAATTTATGTGTGGGAGAAAACTTATGTATATACGCAATAAATTAAAAAATTGCTGACATTATGTAGGTGTAGACGTTATGCGAAGAATTTTCGGGTATGGAATTTACGAAACTATTGTGTCATCTGAAAACTTAGATGTCAGCGGTTCCCTTTTGTCGTTGAGAATGTAGGTTAGCTTAGGTTAGATAGATGATTGTAATTTATTTGTTGGTTTGCTGTGGAAATCTTGTCTGTACCCTTCAAACAAATTTGTAAATGGTGTGTAAAAGACCTCTCTACCAAATAATCAGGAATTCAGAATTTATTGATTATCTTAAATGAAATAAAATACATTGGTAAAGTAATTAAATTCGTAGAACAAAAGAATGCAAACATAAAACTTCATGTTCAATCAACGAACGCCTTTTCTCCATCATCGTCGTCGATCAAAACTGGTCTTCGTCAAGATGTTGCAGTCGTGACATTTGAAAGTTGGTTCGCAAGAGCTCTTAGATCTCTGCATCTGGACAGCAGGATAATGAAAAAGCACATCCCATATTCTAATTGCGACATTTCGCAATGCAAGGGTGAAAGCCAGAGTCAATTTAGTGCAGTAGTTGTTAAATCTATTCCGGACAAAAACGTTACTGTTGGAAAAACGTTACAAAAGCTAAAGCCAGAGTTTTTATTATTTTTATTTTATTTCTCAATGCGCCGAATTAACAACAAATTTTATTCCAGAATTCAAATTTATGGAAGCTCAGGATATTGCGAAAATTGTATGGAAAATATAAAATATAATATAAAATATAATAATAGTGAACTATTAAAATTTAGAGTCGAAACTAAAAATGGTTATTGGTAAGGCCCAATGAGTTTGGAAATTATTTCAGAGCACACATTTTTTGATGTGTAAACATCTTAGCGCGCGTTATTGGATTCTGGTGGAGTAATTCCACACATTTAACTTGCAGGGACGAAAATGCGTCACGGAAATGCGTCACTGTGTTTTATCATTGCATACATTTTTTTGAATGTGGTGGAGTTATTCCACACATTTAACTTGCGGGGACAGAAAATGCGTCACTGTGTTTTATCATTGCAAACATTTTATCATTGCATACGTTTTTATCATTGCATACATTTATGAGCTGGGGCATATTAATTTCAGCTTTTTGTTGATGTGAAATAAAGCCTGTTTTTCACATTTCTTCCCTGTGACTAACATCTCGAGGAAATTCGGTGCCAAATCGTTCGTGAACTACCAGGCACGCAGAAATCACAGCTGGACAACAACTAATAAAAATGTCGTTGACCAGCACCTCTACAATATGCAATGCAAGCCGAATGAAATTCCAATGACACTTTCATTTACTGTATAACAGTTGATGTCATTTAACTTGCGGGGATGGAAATGCAAACGGGTATTTGTTATTTCATAATATATCAAGAATACGGTTATTACAACTCCCTCTTTTCTCAATGACGTGTATCAAGCCACACACATACCGCACGCACGTTGTTTACACATACACATATTTCGGGACTGTTGGATACAGTCGCACCAATTTTTTTTAATATTATCTCGGGAATGGCGAACGGCGAACCTATAATGCTTCAACGACTCTCTAAGATGGCCGCAGATAGCTCTGTCTTCACAATTACAAATTGTTTCCACAATAGGAAGTCACAATATGCCTCTTATACATGTCACTTTTACACGTCACTTATACAGGGTGTCCGCCGGGAAGGTATACTACTTTGTTTTGCCGCCATTTTGGTAAACATTAGTCTTGACAGTTCATATTTGGCAGTCGTTAAGTAGACACGTGGCAAATTTAGTATGGAAAAATATTCGATAAACCAATGTGGATTAATCGTTAAAACATTTTATCAAAGTCAATCATGGATTACCCCGATTTTCATGAAAAAATCATAATGAGTGACAAGGGCACATTTTCATTTGAATGGATATGCGAATAAACAGAACAGTCGGTTCTGGGCAATGGAAAAGCCTCAAATTATTCATCAGTCACCCTTGCATCCATTAAAAGTTACAGTCTGTTGTGCAATTTGGTCAGAAGGAATCATTGGACCTTACTTCTTTGAAAATGAAAATGGCGTAGCGGTAACTGTGAATGGGGAGCGATATCGTGATATGATCGAAAACTTTTTAACGCCACAACTTGATGCTTTGGGCTTCATTAACATGTGGTATCAACAAGACGGTGCCACATCGCATACAGCCAGGATTACAATGGAATTACTGCGGGACCTTTTTCCGCAACAAGTTACTTCAAGAAATGGTGATGTTGATTGGCCTCCACGGTCGCCTGATTTGACTGCTCCGGACTTCTTTTTGTGGGGATATCTGAAAAGCAAGGTTTATGCAAACAAACCAGAAACGCTTGAGCAACTCAAACAAAATATTCCTGATGAAATAAATGAAATACCGCGTGAAATGTGTGAGAATGTAATGAAAAATGTGCTCAAAAGGGCTCGCATTTGTGAGACTAACAGAGGCGGACATATACCTGATATTGTATTCCATACATAATTGCCGACATTAAATAAAACATTTATCAATATAAGATCCATTCTCTTTCATTTAACCAAAAATTATAAACAAACAAAGTAGTATACCTTCCCGGCGGACACCATGTACTTTATACACACTTAAACCACAGAAAACTCCTCCAAACACAGTTGTAAGCGGATTTCTGCCATTTGAGGCAAACTATGAGTTGAACAATTCATATAACCGAGAATGTGTGTCTTTGCATAGTCCACGCAATTAATCATCCCGTCTCCATCACAGTCTCGCTTATGCTTCCCAATGTAACCATTCACGGTCCGGGCAGCGCAGAGTGGATTATTTACACAACATAAATATGCTGAAAAGGTAAACACAGATTTTATTATTTTAGGAAAGGGGCATAGTTACACCAATTATCCAAAAGTCGCTGTAATAGACATGTACCTACCTGTTGTGGAATTATCCAATCGATTGAGAGTCCCGTCCAACTTTGGCATTCCCGCATCAGTCCAATAGGTCTGTGAGATCCTCAAGCTGCCGCCACTTTTGATCTCCGGATGTTCACATTCTGTTACCGCTTCACTGATACACTGTAGGCAGGATTCGCTGATGTGGAAACTATTTTCCAACACTGTAAAGTTTCGTCGAAATCGTTACCGTAAATCAATAGTTTTCAAGGTGTTACCAACCTAAGGTGCCGTGGAAATGATAATAGAGAAGGTGCCGAATGAATATTATTCCACTAGCAAGCAACAGGAATAGTGCCAAAGCGAATAGCACAACTAATCGGCAAACAAGTTCCATTAAACTAGTTCACAACAACTCGGGCTGGGAGCACTCACTCTAATAGTGAGCTGCGGATTTGTTTCGCAGCAAAAAGGCTGACCTTTGTGAAACACTTCGTGATAATCAGACATATTGTATGCTTATGCTGAGTGCTTATCACCCTGTGCTACTAACTATTTAACAACTGAGTGTGAGAAATCAAGTTCAGTTTCAAATTCTGGAAACAAATGTTTTTATCAGCTGCAAATAAATCTTTAATCTGTGATGACAACGACGGCGACGGTTTTTTTTTTTTTTTTTCTTGAAAGCGTGATCCCATTTATGATCGATAGCATATTGAAAATATCTAGGGGAAGGTTGGCAATTGTTTTGTATCGGTTTTTTTTTGGCTTTCCACTTGGATATCAATGAAAAGTTGTATGTTGTATGGATTTGTTTATAAATTATAGTTACTGATGATTTTTAGGTTATAAAGGAAGTCTGGAGGTCCAAAAACTAAGCCCAACGTTGCATTGCAAATTGCCGTCTCTGATTTTAAAATGATAAAGGCTTCGGTAATGCTAAATTTTAAAATCTGAACATAAATAAGCACATAAGCTCAGGAAAAAAGTCCTTGGTGATGAAATCATTGATTTAGCATCTCTTGCTAATGTACACCCAGAGAAGATCCTGGTCTTCCTGACGGCCTCTGGGGTGAAAATATGGCTCTAGGAATTTATCAGGGAAGGCACAATAGGCTCGTCTAAGAAGCCGCAGTGCCAGAGCTCATTGAAAGCTCTCCCGCCTCACAATCTAATCTAATCTAATCTAAGCACATATAGCGGGTACTTATTTATATGGAAAGGGCCCAGCGCCATTCCTACAATCGGGCTATATCTATTTCGGGAAATCCCTCAAACTTTTAATTTTTTTTCTCACGGAAAGCGCCAAGCGTTTTTTTTTAATCTCGCACACATTTCTTCTAATGCTCCGAAGAGGCAATTTATGCCTCAATATTTGCCCAATCAAGGTTGACAGAAATGTAAAGATATAGGGATACCGCGGTTAGTTGACTCAAAATGTACTTCTGTTTTCTTTCTCTCTTGAACAAAGACTTATATGAAGACAGTTCTAACTCAAATAAAAAAGTATACGCTATTAACAAAAAATACTTAAAGTGGTAAGAAATCGTTTTTCCTTAAAAATAAATGGCACTGAGTCAACTTGCCCCTAATGCCAACTAGCCCCGATCTCCTCTACCTAGTGTTTTAAATAAATTTGTTGTATGGGAAGTGCCGCGCCCCATTTTTCGAACGCAATTGCAATGTCCTATGAAAATCAAATTATAACAATAGAAATATGAACGTATTCAATTTCAAGGTCAGATTATAAAGTCAATCGGGAGATTATTTGTCCAATTTTTGCGGAATTAAACAAGCTGACGGCTTAGTTTTTGAAGAAGTTTTTCAAACTCAAAAAATCACTTGGAAGAAATCTTTTGAGGTGATTTTCGCTATCAACATATCCATATTTGTTTTTTTTTTTTTTCAGGATTATCTTTGAAGTTTTCATTTAAGGATTGCAGGAATGCATATAATTAAAAGGCAATGACAGTACGTTTGTGCCACAAACCCATACCCAATAGAGCCAAAAACTACTCAAAAGATCTCACTTCAAATTCGACACTTGGTTTATGTTATTTGTTATTGTTGGCAGTGTTCAGAGAGTGGTTTGATTTTATTTATTTATTTCTTTGTTTCGTCAATTAGGCCCGTTTGCTGATACTATCCAAAGCGATTTAAGTTGCAATTAAAACCATATGTGACAGTTTATGTCATAGAAAAAGTACCCCATTAGGTTTTTAAGTAGAACTTAAATCGCTAGTAGTATCAGCAAACGGGCCTTAGAGCTACAAACCCATTTAGACAACTATTTTATTTTAATCCAACAAACGGCGCTACTTTTTATACAGTTCTTAGTCTCTACCGTTTAATACTTCTGTCTGTTTCACTGTGCATATTTCGAAAACCATGAAACTTATTTGAACGCGGTTTTGATTGTTACTATCTGAATTTCTCGGATATGTGTATAAGAGGACTACAAAAGTTTTTTTTTAAATAAAACAAAAACGGTTTTGGATATCAATGAAATTCTTTATTCCTGTGAAAGTACGTTCGATTATGTATGGAACTAGATTTCTTTTGCATGGCCACCACAGGCACACTTGCAGAGGTCCAGAAGCTAAACCCAATTTTCGACGGTTTTCAAGCATAAATCGGCCGATACTGCTGCAATTTCACGTTCGATATTCGTACGAAGTTCATCAATCATCGCTGGCTTGTTGGCATAGACCATAGGCTTGACGTAGCCCCACAGGAAATAGTCTAACGGCGTTAAGTCGCACGACCGAGGCGGCCAAGCGACTGGACCATTTCGTGAAATAACACGTTCTCCAACTTGGTTTCCAATAAATTGATTCTGACAATCGCTTGCGGCTTGTGGCGCCGTCCTTTTGGAACCACATGTCCTCCATGTCCATATCATCCAATTGGGGCCAAAAATATTCGGTTATCATTGAACGGTAGCGATTTCCATTCACAGTAACATGGCGGTCTTGATCATCACGGAAGAAGTACGGCCCAATGACGCCGCCGGCCCATAAACCATACCAAACCGTAATTTTTTCGGGATGCAATGATGACTCATGGAGTACGTGTGGATTGCTGCCTGACCAATACCGCATATTTTGTTTATTGACGAAGCCTTTCAGCCAGAAATGAGCCTCATCGCTGAATTCGATTTTTCGATGAAAATCCGAATCATTTTCAAGTTGTTGCTCAGCCCAATTCACGAACATACGACGCTTCTGGTAGTCAAGTGGCTTCAGTTCTTGAGAGATACATTTGGGCTTTCTTCAACTGAAGCCTCAGCGGCAGCAAGATTCTTCTTTGTCCCACTGGCACGGAACCATTTGTACTGTGCCTGTTCAATTCAAATTTTTCCACTAGACGCTCAATTGTTGATCTGCTAGAACGATTATGACGACCATAAATTGGACGTAGCGCTCTTAACGTTGAGCCCACTGACTCCGAATTTCGGTAGTAAATTTTAATAATTTCGACCCGTTGTTGGCTCGTATATCTTTCCATCATGGAATGGCAAACCTTACTGAAGAGAAATGTCAAAATAGCGGTTGAAAGCCCCTTTATATTAAAAAACGTATAGGAACTGAACAATCATGGTGTAAATGGAAGAATGGGGCCAAAAATCCGTCATGGAAAAGTTATTTCAAAGCCCTTACAAAAAGTGTCTAATTGGATTTGTGTTACCATTCATAGGCCAATGGAACGTTATTTAATTTTACTAATTTTTTTTTTTAACTTATTTAATTGTAAACGCTCAAATTCAGCCGACTCCGCAAGTAGGGAGCTAGGTGCACGACTTCGTTATTCGAAACTTTCTCGATTGTTAATAAACAAGTACACTGGCAAAAGTCTTCGTTGAAATGCGTCTTTTCAGCGACATTCACTTATCTATATTTAAAAGAAAAAAGTGCATAAATATTATCTCTACTTTATCGTTGTTTTTGAAAAAAAAACCCGCTCGTAACCATGATTCATCCCAATAATACTCAGTTCATTTAATCAAATTTGTTGCACATTTATTTACTGTAAATAAGAAAAGCTCAGAAGCTTCACAATCTTGTAAACATTATTATGCATAGGTACTGATAAGCAACACACTGTGAGGTTATCAACACAATCCCTCTCAAAGGCTAGCTCTTCATGCGTTCGCATTTTAGTTCGCCCATGAGCCGAGATAAAGAACATCGCTTGTAAGCACTAATTGCTTGAGACAATATGGCCGACATCGACGTACGGATAATTGGAATGTTAGCAATAGCACTGTGCCTGCTCTCCTTGACCGGGCTCATATTCGTTCGCCACCATCATCAACGTGCCCCTAGTGCCTTGCGTCTCACTTCCTCAGGTATGGGTTTAATTGATACAAAAATTGCGATTTATCCCGAATCCATTCATTCCGCAGAAACACCAGTATCAGATCATGACAATAACGATGATACTAAACCCACAACTAGTGACGGGCAGGAGGACTTAGCTCCAGTCATTAGTACACCTGCTGCTGCTTTATGTGAAAGTAATAAAACCTCAACACCTGGTGACTTTCACATCAGCGAGCAGTGCCTACAGTGTATCTGCCAGGCTACGACCGAGTGTAAAATATCAAGGTGCTCGAGTGGTCAATTGTGCGGTCGCTTTAGGATCTCACCACCCTACTGGGCTGATGCAGGAAAGCTAACACTGGACAATGAAGCTCTTGACACTCGCGGTGATTCGATGAAGGGTACGTTTAAAGGTGGATATTGTGTTGGCTTTTGGGATAATTAATTGTGCGACCTTTGATAATGTATCCTATGGTCATGTTACAGCTACTCACTGCTTCTTCTAGTTTTAATTTGTGTGCAAATTTTCAGTGTATTTAGATTGTGTAAATGATCCGTGTTGTGCGGCTCGCACTGTCATGGGTTATATTGGAAAATACGTGCATGACTGTGATGGGGACAAAGTGATTGATTGCTATGATTATGCAGCGATACACATCCAGGGACCGAGCGGGTGTAAACTGAATCAATTGCCTTTTGTATATGCTCTTCGTTTGGAAAAGTGCTTATATGATTTACTGGCTACAGAAAAGTGATATATAGAGAGAGGGATCACTTGTACATCATTATCGAAATAAAGATGAGGATAAATGGGTTTTATGTATCTTCTTCTTAAAACGGATATTGTATGAAATGTTTTCCTTTTTTCTTCAGAGAGAGAGAGTGATGATTATCCGCCAGGGTTACATTGGAGGGATCTCCCCGATTTTGATACATTTCCCCGGGATTAAGTACCCTTTCAGAATCAATATCTACTGATTGTGCTGCTTTATCACACAGGCAATTAATTGGCCATAAATAAAGAATGGTAGCAATTGATTTGCTAACTCAATCTTAGATATCTTTAAGGCGCATTCGGATATTTTTTCTGAACTGCATTGATGTACAGTCGACACCACTGCGGTATATTCGTTGAAGCGAACTTTGGATAATTGGAAACAAATTTTCGTGATTTGTGTTTCCTTAATCGGTTTTGTTACTAAACTGTAGGTAGGTACTTCTTAAATACTAATCTAATTTTGTAGTATAAAATAAATAAATAAATAGTTGGCGCAACAGGTCCGGAGGGACCCTAGGGCTAGCTTCTCACAACCATTTGTTTTGTGTGAGTTTTTCATTTTTGGAACGAGTGGAAGGGATCTACAATTTTGTGCCGACTCCAAACGTCTAATTGAGAAGCTCTTTCAATACAGTTATACTCTCGGATATTTGTTAGACGTTCGCGAGAGGTGGCGCAGTGGAAAAAAAAACCCTGAGTTGGAATTTGGGTTTTTGCGGGATTTGTAATATGCATATTCTACAAAAGTTCAAATGACTATTATAACAAGTAAGTTATTGGCTACATTCTGTATCAGATGGTATTTGAAATTTCTTAAGACCCAATAGGCAAAATCGCAAAGTCCCAAATTCGAATATTATACATGTGTTGAGTGTCCTTTCAATTTCAAACAAATGCTGCTGCCCACTCTAGTTTACAAGAATTGTTTTGAGGTGGCATTTCGGGGGTTTCTGGTTATGTGTTACCAAAGGCATTTGCTCTCTTTTTTTTTCATGCAGCAGTCCGACAAATAAATATCGGGTGACGCAGGTGACCTAAAAGTTGGGAAACCAACAATAATTTATTGCATCATTTTTAGATTTTAAGTTTTCAGAACCAACTTTGGAGTTTGCTACTCTGATTGGAAACGAAATTGAAAATATTTGTTCAGACTTCTTGGAATTGGGGGTTTTTATCTAGGTTCAAGTGAAAACAATATTTTTAGTTATACCCTTAATATATCTCGACCATTTTTCAGAAGAGCGAAAAACAGTTAAGAAGAGGAATCGCAAAAAAATCTGTTTGATATTTTTATTATTTTTTGTAAATAAGTCCCACGCCCAGTTGGCTGACGTTGCGACCTGAGAGATCTATTATATCATGGGAAAGGTTTAATCTAAGAGACGTACGACCTCCCTAAAGAAGGTCAATGAGTCCTTGGAAGCAGAGTGCGCGAGTCTCTCTATTAAAGAGATATTAAATCACAAAGAAAATATTTCTTAAGTCAAATTTAATAAATTTTAAAACGTTAAAGTTAATACTTTTAAGTTAAATAAAAATATATGTGAAGATAGTTGTCCCTTATTTTGAATTTCGATTATATTGGATTTCGGAAATCTTCAGTCGATATAAGGTACTCATCCCAATTTTTTTGAATGGTATTACCATGCTTATGTCAAGTTAAGATGAAGTGCTAATGTCGACGAAACAATAATTGAGACACAAGATAATATTCCATGAGTTTTTTTTTGTTACTCTTGCAGAATGGTTGAAAATAAAAAAATATTTTTGTATAACCAAAAACAGTTAAAAGTTTAAATAAATAAAGTGTAAGTGAATTTATATTTAATATTATTGCGTAAGGTTATCAAAAAGCAATAAGAAAACATAGGTAGAGTTGTTATTATTGCAAAAAAATTAAGTCTCTTCTTCTGAGTGTTCCGAAAGTTCTATATAAATATTAGGCTGTTTATCCGATGGCAGATTTATATACATCGTTATGGTTTGAGTTGATTAAATCCAGCATATCCGTACGATTTTGTTTTTCTTTGCTGTGCTAATTTCAACTGGCGCGTTGAATGCTGGTTTAAGTTCACATCAGGTAATCCACGTTTTAGCGCTATCCCTTTTCGTTTTCGTTCGATCTGTCAAAATTCAACTGATGCTCAGTCTTTTCACTCATCTGTTCCAGATTTGAGTCAGTTTTTTTCATTAAAATTTACCAAAAAAAATAAAAAATAAAAAACAGTATAGGCCAATTTTTCTACAACCCTTTTTTATGTCGAGTCATTTCTGAAGTCAACAACAACAGTTTCGACTTCTGGATCGGGTCTAGGATAGATTTTTTTGTTGAGTTCATCGGAGCACTTATCCATATCCATGGCTATTACAAGAATTCTTGCAAACTCTTAAAAAATATGAATATTCTGGGTAGAATGTTCCAACCCTTAATTTTAACTCCCTTGGATGTTTGTTAAGGGAACTCTCGAAGTACTACGATAGATGCTGACATTTTTGTAGATCCGAGTTAAATAAAAGTAAAATTTATCATATTTATAAAAGTAAGTTAAAAACTACTAGAAATTGTATTTATTAAATTAAATAACTTGCAGGATATTAAAGCCCGTCGGGCAGATATATTAAAGGCAAATGTCTGTTTTTTTTTTTTTTCTGTCTTCAACACAAGTCTACCCATGCTTAAGATTTAGGCTGCGAGGATACAACAGGGAGTCAAGCTTTTACTTCTTGCATTCTTGCCTTATACTATTTTCCTGGGAGTTTTGCACAACGTTCTCTGCAATCAAGTAAAAAAAAAAACTGAATGTAAAAAATCGAACGAACTCCACTTTTACCTTATTAAACGAGGCTTTATAGTCAACACACCAGAATACACGTTTTAAGCTTCTCCAAGGGTCGCCTAAATTTGGTAAACTTCCAATTTTGTAGGTCAAAGTCACATAGCAAATCTACTATCAAACAGAGGACGTAGGTTCTTACATATGTTACATCAAAGGTAGACAAACTGATAGGTCCGATCGTTCCGTTCCGTTTTTACAAATTTGTTTTGGTACAATTTCCCGAAACTCAAATGCTATCACCTGATTGGTAATTTGTTAACGCATTTTTTTGAAATGTTACCTACTTTGTTTTCTATTCAATTCAGGTCAGTTTTTTAGGGACTATACATTTCATATAGTCACCTATAAACTTAGCCTTAAATTATTAAATATTGAAAAAAATCACGCATTTGCTGAGTTTCTTTTCGGAAAAGGATATCGAAATGCAAGACTAAACAGTTTAGCAATCCGAAATGTTTTTTTCTAAAGCCTTGTGTCACAATCAGCTTATATGGCATGATGATACTTTAGACTCTGGATTGGGTAGCGCGATATTATTTATCCCCTTTAGACCCTTTAAGAAAGGCTACGAACTGTTTTATGCTTCATTTACATTTATATCTCTGCATCTTATGAATGTATTATTTCCTCCGCAAGTGGTCCTTCACTTGAGAAAATCTTTTTCATCTCTGCCAGTAGAGCTGCGACTATAAGGGCTCCTTCTGCATAAGTCTCTATCCAGGTGCATCCATTATTTTAGAAATTTCGTGTTTCACCAACAATGGTCTTCAAAATACCTACAGTCTTATGAAAATGGAGTTTGTTTTAATATAGATTCACACATTTTTACTGGCTAGTCTCAATATGAGGGACAAAAAGGATCCCCCAACCTGTGAAAATGTCAACCATGTTGGGATATTATTTATAAAGACATTTAAAGATATTCTTCCACAAATTTCCAAATTTGACACTCTTAAAGCCGAACTTGGCCCCAAAGTTGTTTTAAGTTCTGAGTAATGTGGTAACATTCATTCAGCCTTCAGCGTCATCCTAATTCAATAATATACAAAATATTCTTTTTTTTTTTCTCATCCTGTTTGCATTCTGTATTGTTGTCAGAATGTGCGAGACGAAGATATAACGTTTGTAAAAGGATCTCAATTTATATTCGCTCGTTTGAAGTGAATCCCATTGGCTTTGAAAAAAAGACTTTTTGTTTGCTCCTTGTTTGGGATTTAGCCGTCGCAATGAAAAGAGTCCTCCTCCATTGATACGGTGATGATGGTGGTTGGTGGAGGGGGGTTACTTGTTCGTGTGTTATTTGCCTTTTCCTTAACACAATAACCGTTCAAGTGTTATCATTATTTGAGGTCAATAAAGTAACTTATGCAATAAAAGAAACTGGATTATTTTACATTCCATGTCAGAATATAGCGATAAACTTGTTAGACATGGTTAAAGGTGAGTCTTGTGAATCTTGGTGGCATGTTGTTCCAAAAGGAGTATAATACGAGTAAGCATCTTAAATGACGAGAATCTGAATCCACCTAGAAGTACATCATTTATCAAGAAAATGGTTTGGAAGAAAATGACTGAAAAACGCAATACAAGAAATTCTTTAAAATTTATCAAACAACTTTGTACGGCTTATTCCGACAAAGTTGCATTCTTTATAAACTCTGCGAAACAAGACTATACCGACATCGAAGATTTTTATCCTCCAGTGCAAGGCTTCCTTAAGATTTGGATTGCACAACTTCTTGGAATACAGTTTTTAGTGTACCCGTACAATGTTTGGAAATTAAATATAAAAATTCTCGGAATACAAAGAGGGACTATACACATGCTTGGTAGGTTGCTCTAGCAAATTTAAAGAGGATTGCTATTTATCCTTGAAGGAGTTCGTGGAACATCTTTGTTTTTTTTTTTAGTTTTGGTTTTTCTTTTTGCGTGCAGGAGTTTCTTTATTAGCTAGACATATTCGCTTTGGTGGTGTATTTATCGCAGAAAGTGAGTATAGATGACGCAGAGAGATGTTTGTATAGTTCGGGTGCCTGGTTCCCTCGTCTATTTTATGAGCAGAACGCGCGGGGCCACATCAAATACTAAAATAGAAAAAAGGGAACAGAGTAACAACCAATTTTATTTTTAATAAGAACATTTTTTTTTTCATTACGAAACACTTCTTTTTATATGTTTGCAGTCTTTTTCGCCCAATTTTCTTTGTTACCTAATGGCGTGAAAACCACTGCACAGATTGTGAACCATTCTAAATTTTATAGTTCAACTACCCTTTTTGAAAAATATATTTCTGACTTCTGAGTATAACAGGCAAATATTTAATATGCACATATTTGAGTCCCTTAAAATTAATATTTTACATAATTTCAATTAGGCCCGACCAGTCACTTGAATTTTGTAAAAGCGAAAATTCCGAGAATGCCCTTGGACAGACCCGAGAATCTGAGAAAGTAATGAATATAAAATTCAGAATCAATAGAGCCTAAGACGTTTGCAACGTATTTTCACATTTTAAAGTAAGAGTATGAAAAATTTCAGAAAAATGTCATGTCAGTTGATATATCCAAGAGGACATACTGATGGTTTTATCTCATTCTTCTAATTTTTGCTTGATCATCCTCATGTTAGTATAACAGATAAAGTGGCCCAACCCGAAGCACGTGTGAATGCCTTTTAAATTAAAATCCTTCTGTCAAAAACATCGGTTATCCTTTTATTTAGAGGATACCTAGAGTCCATCAGAAATCAGACCCAAAAAGGGGAAAATTGGCATTTTCTGACTGATAACTTGTGAACCTTTCCAAAATCATTATCCAATTTAACAGCAAGTTTTTAACCATTTCGGCGGCCCCCTTTTAGTTAATAGAAATTAACGCATATCACCGGAAATTGGTTGTAATTTCGGTTTGGTGTCGCATGTTTGATGTGTGCGTGCGTTTACCGCAATAATGCGTGCGGAATATGATTAGTTGGCATATGGTGTTTTCTTTGGGGGGGCTACCCTTCGGATGGTTAAAAGTATCTCGTTTACACCTGATGTGATGATTAGACTGGATACATAAGCACCCGTAATAATTACATGCGTTACATTTACATGGGAGGCCAGCTGCACAGGAGGGATCATCCATACTTAAAATAAAACTGTAGGCAATTTTTCTTTTACCTAATGGCGTGAAAACTACTGCACAAAAATTAATGAAACTTTTTTTGAAATGTTCCTTAAGATTTTGTGCAACACATAGGCTATTCCCTTTTATTGCCATGCCTATTTTTTTGGAGCGTTTTTGAGCAAAATGTGTTTTTTTTTGTCTGACTTTACTGCCTTTAACTCGCCATTACTCAAATAATTCTTAATCAATGCAAACAAAACAAATTACTTAGGAGAGGCAACACTTTTATAGTTATTTCAAGCCATCAATCAGCTTCCTATGTCCTCTAGAAGCTGAGCTACAACCTAAAATCTAACACGAAAAAAATAAATTTATTTTTTCAAATCGAATATTATCAGCAGCCGCGGTTCTTGATCGTTGTTCTGCTTGGGGGTGGTTGGGTGGCGCACATCGCACAAGCACGTTCATATGAAAAAAAACCGCGTGGTGTTTTCTCCAAATTAATTGAAACGAAAGAGAAGTATATGGCGGTGTATATAGAAATTGAGTTCAAGGATTTTGTTTTAATGGTCGTTATAGTACTTACGTAGTCGCAGTGGCTTAGTGTTAGTGTGTTGGACTACTAAGCGAGGGGTCTCAGGTTCGAATGCGCTATTCACGCTGGAGGAGTCATCGGGCGAGATGCCACTGGTCAAACGACAACAGTGGACGGTGCGCGCTATAGGGCCATGTTAATCGAGTTTTTTCTACCGCAATTGGACGAATTAGGACTGGAGGACATGTGATTCCAACAGGACGGAGTTTAGTTTAGCCATAACTGATATTCTGAAGGCGGCGTTCCCGGGTTGCCTCATCTCTCGTTTTGGCGATTTGCACTGGCCCGCAAGATCGCCTGATTTAGCCGTTCCAGACTTTTTTTGTGTGGATTTTTTTTAAGTCCCGTGTTTACGTGAATAAGCCCGAGACCCTAGAAGCCCTCAAGGACAACATTCGACGAATCTGTCGCCCGAAGTTCTCGCCGAAGTGATGAAAAATGTCATAAAACGAGCCCGTATGGCAATCAATTGTGACGGCGCCCATTTGGCAGATATCATCTTCCCGACTTGACCAATAGAATTCTAAAG
The DNA here is from genome assembly GCA_946477585.1 of Cheilosia urbana. Classification (NCBI taxonomy): domain Eukaryota; kingdom Metazoa; phylum Arthropoda; class Insecta; order Diptera; family Syrphidae; genus Cheilosia; species Cheilosia urbana. Next base: position 13,768,123 of record OX297855.1, read on the forward strand.
GTTCAAGTAAACATAATCAAAAAACAGAATCGAAGTTTTTCATTTAGAAAAAAAAAAAAAAAAATGAGAGCCAAATATCATCGGATGACTTCTTTGGGCCCACCTTGTATATTTCACTAGCTGAACTCCATCGGCTTCACCAGGCACTGATAGAATTTAAGTGTTTTTTTGGCCTGTCAATAACCGACATTTAAAAAAATCAGCTAAATTGGTTGGAAATTACGGGCGACAGAGGGAAACGTACACTTTTTGCCACTTTATTTTATATACATATATATAGAGATTCTCAAATTATCTTTACTTGCAATAAAAATCAAATTGAAACAACAACACTCATAATACACCGCACCACTTGAGCAGGCGTAAGTGCAATAGGATAAAAGTTACAATATTTTTCGCATTTAGACGGAGTACGCCATGACCATCATCGAAAAGGCTCGCAAATAAATGCATTGCTACGCAATCTGTTTCCATTAGTCAACTGAATCGTATATAAACGCCCGCTTCCCGAGCGTCAATGCAAGCTTCCGACATGAATACTAAATTTGCAATAGCACAATGAACATCAAACTACCTCCATCCTCTCAGCAACGGTTTATACATATTTATGGGAAATGTAAGACTTTTAGCACTTGCACTAACAAAACTGCACTCGCTACTGAATTTAAATTAACTCACGATTTGAGGGAGTACATCCTTTATCCGCAATCCCGCCCTGCCCGAGGATGCCAATTTTCGGTAACTACTTTAGCATAAAATTGGATAGACAGAGTTCCGGCGAATTCTGATTAGCTAATCAGAGCTCTTTTAGAAAGGTTTTTGTATTAGGACTTCATAATTGGTGACATGGATCTATGTATGATAGCATTTTTAGGGTTTCATAATGCAGACTCATTCCTTTCAGAAATGCGACTTCGAGTTATTATGGGTATGAAAAATCATTTTGAATGAAGGAGGACACTCACCCTATTCAAATATATACCAAAAACTGAAATGCTCGATACATGTACTACACTCGAATCCATAAAGCAAAACACCCTCAGCCGTGTGAAATGCTCCCTCAAAAAGGATTGACAACAGCAAGAAAATAATGCTTAATCCAGAAAGAAACAAAACAAAACCAACAACTAAGTGCTAACTGCTAAGTGGCATTTGGATTACTTAAGACTGAGGCCTCTTCACCGAATTAGTGAGTGACTGAATCGATCCTTCCCATTAAAGAAGTTTATTATTCTCAAAAAACTTGTGGTACTTTGGACAGCCATTCCGCACCCGCTTGTGAAAAATTCACAAGTCCCATTAATACTTATTCCTTTCAGAAAGAAGAAGGTCATCACGAAATTCTCCACTCCTTCCAGCTCAGTAAACGATATAATTATTCCGACTACACAGCACTAGCTTAACGAATGAACAACTCAAAGAGAAAGACAGAAGTGAAATTTTGACAATGAAAGGGGCTAAGCAAAAGGAAAGGGCTCACCATTGCCCAGAACTGGGTTACTACTACTTTTTAAGTTATCGATTCATAATTACTCATGTACTGGTTGTCAAAAATCTTCTATGCATATAGGGACATCGACAACTAAATACTACCTGGTTGGGGTGTTGTAATTCAAGGTGGTGGTTGTCCTTTGACTCCTTGTTCGGTTGTTTGTTTTTCGTGTATTTCAAATATTAGAGAAGAAGTTTATTTTTATGGATACTGCCTTGTGAGAGGCACTTTGGATCGGTACCTGGGGACACCTGGGGCTAGGTAATTACAAGTCGTTGTGTGTGCCGCTCTCAAGTTTTAAGTGGCTGTAAATAATTTTCGGATACCTGCTAGTCTGTTAAGTAGCTGGTTGTTCTCACGACATTCGTTAAATGATTAAGGTGCACGAAAAATGGTTGCTCTCTTGGGAGTGGCATAGGAAAAGTTTGTCACGGAAACTGTGTGTAAAATTTTACTTAACCTAACAGATAACCCTTAATTAATGGGACGGATAAGAATGGGAGGTGGTTTTATATACAATATATTTTCAAATTATAGGGGCTTAATGAGCGTGTGGAGTTGAGGAGTTCTAATTCGAAACACCGACCTCCGAGTTTGTTCTCGTCCTTTAGAAATGGGTCTATGGAACAAAAATTCGGATTTAATGAATTTCTAGTCATATTGATTTAATCCATTGTTGGATTTGATTTTCGAAAAATTGTCAGTCTTCTTGATGGGGATACAAAAGTCAAAGGACATTTTGTATATTGGAAATAAATCGAATTTCATGATACTTTCAATGTCCATTACTATTCCTGTTTACAATTCAAATAATGGGATAATTTTCGGTCACTTCTTAATAAAACGGTGTACACATTTAAAAGGAAAGTGCAAGACTGGATCGCCCGGAACCTTCGATTTACATTTTGATTCAATTCAAGGGGTTTTTGAGATTTATTTATTTTCTCTCCGAAAAAGGTGGAAATCTTCTATAAGACACTATGTGAACAGTCGGCGCGTGCTCTTAGTAGTTTGAGATTTTTACTCACTAAAACCACCTCCCAGAATTTTAATTTGTACTGCAACTTAGTTATGACTTATCAAGAAATCCTTTTATCAGATTTAAGATTTATGAGCAATTCTTCAAAATACTGTTTTTGGTAATTCGAATGAAAAACAAAGAACGCAAAAATTTTGAAAACATCAAATTTATTCGACTTATATATGTGGTCAAAATCATAACGTCCGTTTTCAAACAAACTATAGAAAATTAAATTTAAAAAAAATTCTAGATATTTTAAAAAATCCGTTTTTAGATAGGTTAATAGGAAAAAAAAAAAAAATATATGTGGTCAAGTTATAAATGACCAAATAAGTTATATTTAGACTAAATTTCCGTCGAATTCGTATTGACCGTTTCCGAGGTAGGCCCAACTTTTGAAAGTGCGATATTTCCAAATTCTCAACGAGAAACTGGGTATGCATCGATGCTAACCCCAATCTACTTAAGCTCAAACTAAATACTAATTTTGGTTGAAATTGTTAGAATAGGGATTTAAAAATATCAAATTGTTTAAAACGGTTATATAAAGTTTTAAGGGCCGACGTTGATTTTGAATAAAACACAAATTATTTAGGAATTTATTGTTATTTCTTTTTATTATGATAATAATGGTATGGTTCACTTAGGTATGGAACAAAATATCGGCCAAATGGACGCCGCGACCTCAGCGGCACACCTCCATCTGATGGTCTAAATTTTCGATGACGCTGAGGCATAATTGAGGTTCTATGCCGTTAATGTGCAGAATTATCTCATCCTTTAGCTCTTGAATTGTTGCTGGCTTATCGACGTACACCTTTCGTTTCAAATAACTCCAAAGAAAGAAGTCCAGCGGTGTCAAATCACATGATCTTGGAGGCCAATTGACATCGTCACCACGTGAGATAACACGGCCATTGAATTTGTCGCGCAAAAGAGCCATTGTTTCGTTAGCTGTGTGGCAAGTGGCACCGTCCTGTTGAAACCACATATCGTCCACATCCGTATCTTCCAATTCGTGCTATAAAAAGTTCGTTAGCATCTCACGATAGCGAACACCATTCACAGTAACTGCCTGACCGGCCTCATTTTGGAAAAAATACGGCCCGATGATGCCGCCAGCCCATAAACCGCACCAAACAGTCACCCTTTGTGGGTGCATTGGTTTTTCGACAGTCACTCTTGGATTATCATTTGCCCAAATGCGGCAAATTTGCTTATTGACGAATCCACTGAGGTGAAAATGTGCCTCATTACTGAAGATGATTATCTTCGAAAATTGATCATCCACTGTTGCCATTTCTTGCCACCATTCTGACCATTGACGACGCTTGAAATGGTCAAGAGGCTTTAGTTCTTGAGTCAATTGGACCTTGTAAGCGCATGCAAGTCTTTATGCATAATGTTCATCAACTGCGAGCGTGAGAGGTGCAATTGTTGGGCGCGACGACGAGTTGAGGTGGACGGCTTTCAGCCACACTATCGCGAACAGCAGCAATATTTTCTGCAGTACGAGCTGTACGAGTATGCACTGGTGTTTTCACATCTCCTACAGACCCGTTTGCTCAAATTTTTGCACCACTTTTTCGATTGTACGCACATTTGGACGATTAAATTGACCGAAAAAATCACGAAGTGCACTTTGATTTGAACGCCCATTTTCATAATAAGGCTGAATAACTTTAACGCGTTGCTCGATTGTGTGTCTTTCCATGGTTCAAATTGAGTTAGTCTGTCAAATGAAATACAGAAAAACACTTGACTTTAGGTGTGGTTCATATTCAACATCGGCCCTTAAAATAAACCGCCCTTTATAAGTTATCCCAAACAGTAAGTCCACAAACTCAAAATTTGAACCAAATCTGTCCAGTTGTTCATCAGGTTACAGGGGCAGGCGGAGAATTGCGAAACCAACTTTTTTGAGTTCCTCTATCACCGGAATGTCAGAATTGAATAACATTTTTCTACAAAAACAAATGTATAGCTTCAGGAAAATTCAACTGAGTGTCGAAAAGGGAACATATCGATTTTCAGCTATTACATTGCCAGAGAATCAAAACAATAGAAGAACGATTTAACGACTTCTTTGAAAGGGTTAAATGGCACTGTCATGGCAGTCGATGAAAGCGTGCCAAGTCCATCAAGTATGAAGAGGGAAAATTTAAATCAGTAATGCAAATGCACGCGTTGAAAATTTTTAAACAAAATTGAAAGTCTCTGTTGATGTTTACATATTATTTGTCCTTTTAGGTGATTGTTATTTAAATAAGTTTGAATTTTGAGACTGCAGGCGCGAAGTAAGCAACGACCAACTGAGCGCTTGAGCGACTTCACTATTCACTCCGCTCGCTAATCGCTCATGCGAGATCCGACTATACGACATGTTTTATTTTTTTCCGTCTCCCACGTCCCACTGCGTGGCAGAAGCTTGACAATCAAATCTCCATACCACACACAATACACTTGGGAAGACATTTTCATTTTCCGCGTTAGAAAATAAACCTTCCCTGTCGTTTCTCTTGCGCTTTACCTTAAATTTTGTAAAAAAAAGTTTTCTCAAAGTTCCGTCTTTTTTGTTCACAATTGCTCGTGCTGCCTTCCGACAGAAAGATATTTGCTTCATCTTCATGTAAGACCAACAAAAATCTTGGCTTTAAATTTAAAACGTATGAGCCATTAACAATAATAGGCTGCTAAAAATTTAAACGGCCCTCCACAAAAAGCAGGTGAGTAGGTCTCCATGTTTAAATGTTTTCCATTAAATTCCGAGTTCAAGGGAAACACAACACAACCTAATTTATTAAAAGCTAACACCAACAGAATAGGAATAAAAATAACAAGCAAAAGGAAAAGGGGAAACCAGTTCCAGGTGTCCATCCATATTTCCCAACATCTGACAACGACTCCGAATGAGGATACAACGTCAACATTACTTTGGTTCACATAAAGCTAATCTTTGATTTCCCACACGTGTACCTGCCGCCATACCTCACTCCTCGCAAGATGTCGATTTGCATTTCCTTTTGATTTGAACATGAGAACAATACAAAAGCACACCAGCTGTGTCCCTGTGCGTCTACTGGGTCGATTCACAATATGGGACATTTTAAAAGCAGAACTCATTCCCCTAGCCGCTTGAAAAAAAAGAAAAACTGAAAATACACACAAAGCTCCATTCAATTTTGAAGTGTACTCCAAACTGTGTGCGCGTATGCCAAACTCGACAAAGTGACAGTGAGCAGATAAATCCTTTTTTTTTTTCTTTCTCCGAAGTAAATTAAATTGAAATGTTGAGTGGTTATAATGGAACCTACCAGAACCTTTGCCAGCACAAGAATACGACCCAAAAAAGAAAGAAAATACTTGATCCAATGAAATCATCATAAGCATCCTTAACATCAAACGCACATGAGAAATTGTGAAAAATGTTACGTATACGAACGAGTGGCGCTCGAACAAATACACACTACTCCTTTTTTTTCTTGATAGATGCGGGGAAAACCATTCTCTGCCACAATATAGGATACTTGACTCGGGCTCCGTGTCGGTATGGGAATCCATGACAATACAGTTCTTGGCATTCGTCTTGTCGTGTTCGTTTCGGTTAGACAAAGTTTTTGTATCTTAACGCGTGAACGTGACCGTATTTCACAGATCCGTATAATAACATTTCGGCTTTATTGCGTACAAATATTGATACTGGCTATTCTATTAGCAGTGTAAATAGATGTGATGATGATGGCTTTATCAATATGTGCCATATATGACATACATGTTGGTGTGGAAATAATCAAACTTCGCCCTCATTAATATCAATTGAATTTCGGAAAAGTCTGACGACAAATGAAGCGTAAATCCGGTTGTCTAATTGCGTGATGGGTGGGTGCTGTTTTCCATGTGCTGGAAGTAGGAAGTTGTCTGTTTTATTCAGTTAATGGCCCCCGATATGCTTTGTAATCCGGTGGCATAAGAATCCACATTCCGGTTGAATGCTCAGTAATTATATTTTTGGAAACGATGGGGAGATTAAGGGGATTTTCATATTCAATTTACATATTGGTATGTGTGTGCCCAATATGGGTCGAAAATTTCCCTTCTGCGGCGAATAATTTGCCAACGATATTTTATTGGTAGGCTTTTGGATCTGGAGTGCTTGCGGATGTTTATCTCTGGACATTTTCAATTCAATAAAAGCGAACCGGAATGTCGAAGGTCGTAACCCAAATCTTGTTCTACGATGAAAAATATTAAAAATGGTTAACTCGAGGGCAGCGTTGCCAGGCGTCCCCGTTTTCTTGGGGCATCCCGGACTTAGGATAGAATTTCGGATGCCCCTGGGACAATCTTTTATTGTTTACAACACGCATTTTTCAGACTATTAAAATTAAACAGGAGCAGTACGAGAAATTACAACGAAAATTGCCGATAGAGTGAGTGCGTCACCCCAACCTTATTAATGTATAAAAATGGTGCCAAACATTTTTTATTTTTGGCATTTCAAGATTATTTGAAAATAACCAACATTTTACCACTTTGGAAGTGTCTCTCGCGCAACCTATTCACTTTAGAAAAAAATGATATAAGAAACCTAAATATCATTTTTGAAGACCTATCCATAGATACCCCACACGTATGGGTTTCATGAAAGAAAAAATTTTGAGTTTCAGTTCCCAAAATTTACTGTTTTTATTTTTATTTTTGTGTAAAATCTTAATGCGGTTCACAGAATACATCTGATGCTTACCAAGTTTCAACGGTATAGCTCTTATAGTTTCGGAGAAAAGTGGCTGTGACATACGGACGGACAGACAGACAGACATGACGAATCTAATAGGGTTCCGATTTTTGCCATTTGGCTACGGAACCCTAAAAATGAGGAAAAATGAAGTATCATACGGGCTGCTCATTAAAACTTTCAGTCAAGCACACCTAGCATATAAGAATGTATTTTTTGCAATTTGACAGCTGTCATTCAAATGAAAAAAAAAAAAAAAATTTTTATTTTGTCCCGGGAGAAATTTGGAAGTCCCGTTTTTTTTTTGTTTTTTCCATATTTTTGCTATTTGTCCCATCGAGCTGCGAGCAAAATGTGACAACCCTACTCGAGGGTGTCACGGAAAGAAGTTTAAGATCAAATCAAGAAAAATAAGCGCCGAATCACGAAAAGTTTGTCTCATTTAGAGAGAGAGGTTAGCTCAGGATTTACTAATTCACTGCTTTTTATTCGCAATTCTATAAATTGTACAAAGTGAAGATATTGACCATAAAAAGTGTCAATAATGCGATCGGGCATGAAATACCTACATATTGCCATAACCGATCGCAATTTGACACAAATAGTTATCAATTTGATATTACTGTGGTTGTGAATTGCAGAAAAACAAATTGTAAATTACCACTTTTCTGTTGCAATTATGATTTCATCCCTTAGTAAATTGCAACAGGGGTTGATTTACTACTTCAGAAGTTGCAATTTACAAATTCTTAATCGTAAATTGCAACTTATTTTTATCAATTTGCAATTTACGACTTCTCTACGTCAATTTACGTTTTCAATTTACATGTACGAAATTATTATTAGATTTTGTTGATTCATCATTCAGTGGTGGTAAATTACGAAATATTTTTTGCAATTTGAGATTTTAGAGTGGTGTTTGAGGAATTGACCTATTGAAGGTCGAATTAATAATTCTAATCGTAATATTCAAAAAACAAAATTTGATATTTTTCGCCGTTTTCAATGTCGAATTACGAATTTTTGTATCAATTCAAGACAATATTGTTATGATTTGCGAAAAATATATACCTAATTCGTGATTTGCAACTCAAAATTTTGCAAATGGTGACTATGCAGTTCTTTCCGTGTAGCTTGTAACAAATGCAAGATTATTTATGGAACTCCGCTTTTAGTTTTATATGTCAACCCTTTGAGAAAGTTCCAGATCAAAGTCATGGAGCACTCGAAACTATGAATGTTTTCATTTTAATATTTCCGCATGACGCTTTCTCATTAAAAGCGTCATACATATCGCTTAAAGTTGATCGGATGAGTTTCGTGTTCTCTCGTCGGGATTCTTTTTCGACGCACACTTCAAAAATACCCCAAGCACACAACTTTGCGTAGTAGTGCAGCAGTGAAACTTTATAAAACAAGGGAAATAAGAGGATTTGCCTCGGGCGGAACTTTCTCAAATGCATTTCCAATGGGACAAAAAACGACAAGGACTGCTGAACTTATGTCGAATTTCATCATAAATTGTACTCCACATGCACACATTGTCCTCCAGCGATGACGATTTACAGCGTATATCTACAATATTTATGAAGAAATTTATTATTTCCAGTAAATCCGCTCGAGCGTATTACAACATTTTGTCTGCCCCCAAATGCAGGTCAATGTAGTCTTGCACATACGAGGAGTAATCAATCACTCGTATCGCAAAATTGAATTATAAATTCAAGCCAATTTATTTCAGCAGCTTTTTGCTCATTCCACAGCACGGCTCGGTTTGGACTTTTGGTAAATAATTGATGTAGCAGGTATCTGTCGTAGACATAATTACTATGGTCACGGCGCTACGGGCGCATGGATATAGTTAATGTTTCCATTTTGTAAATTAATTTATAAGTGGTGTTTAACATTTTTGAAACTAATTATACGCATCCACTAATTGGCATTGGTTTGCCATAGTCCACTTTTGTGGACATTTTAATTGATGGCTATTTTTGAACATTTATGGTAGGTAGTTAGCTTTTTATGGAGGTTTGGTTATTTGTGGACCTTTTTAAAAACATAAGGGCTATCAGCAAATACTTTGGTAATGGCATTCATAGAAAAATCAATTGGAAAGTCAATGGCGACTTTTTGATGACGCGAAATGACCTTCATACAAAAATATACAACTTGTCTGCATGTAGTTTAAATTCTACCTAGTTAGACAGCAGTTGCGACATTTACAGTAACTGAAATGGATCAAGTAACAAGCGAGGTCACAATTTTTCGCCAGTTTAGATATTTTTTAGTTGAAGAAGGCGCTTCAAAAAATATTTGAAATGTTACTATTTCCGAATAAAAACCTTTAAAAATGTAATGCCGTTGCCTATCCCAACACTATTATCGTATTTATTGAGCTAATGCTTGTTAAATATCGTTCAAAAATACTAAATGTGCAGAACAGCTTCAGAAATGAAACATTTTGTTCTCATTTGTCCTTTTTCTTGCGACTTTTTAGAATTCTACAGCGGTCACGCTGGACTGTGCGCCTGTAAGCCCTGTACGGGTCTTTTTACGTTTTTACTTTTTTACGGTGGTGCGGGCGGTATGTGCCGCCATAAGAAAACTGAGATTTATTTACAAGAAATTGAAAACGTTATTTTCACGCTCAATTATGCAATAACGAAAACAACAAAAATGTCAAGTCGACATAATATATAGGGTCTCTCGCACCCAGAGACAAAATTTATCACAAAAAGAAAAGCGCCATCTACGCGCTAATAGCATATTAGTTGCCGTTCACACAACATAAAGGTGGATGCAGTGTATGAGTGGAAATGCAATTGAACATAGACCACTAACAGTTTTCTTTTAATACCGTAAGAATCTGGCAAATAGTATTTCTACTTACCTACTTTTCCAATTGTCACCTTAGACCTTGACTTAAGTTTAATAATAAAAAATGATTTATCTACCGAAAGGATCAGGATAAATATTCTTCAAGATATAGGTAGAAGACCACTTGAGGAAGGGACGAAGTTTAGTCTTATAAAAAACTCTTCTAAATATTCAATCAAGCAATGAACAAAAATGATTACAACTCGAGTAAATGTAGAAAAGCCCTGGTGCGATAACTCAGCCTTGAGGCACATCTAACTGATAAAGGCCGTGAGAAGTGATCACCTTTTACCATACTTGTTGCTCCCTATCATTTGAAGAGAGTGAAAACTTGGGAACCTTTCTAAGTCCGGGGCTACGAATTAAATGCTATCGGGCCTTGAAATCTGATATCAACTTAAATCAGACGGAAATTGAAGTATGTACAAGTAATCTCTTAGTCGATTATAGATGACAAAATAGTAAAAAAAAAAAACGAATTAAAAAAGTGCTGTCTATATCCGGACCAGATCTTCTTTTGCCATAGTTAGATTGTGACAAAAGACGATTCAACTAGTTTCTGACTTTACTTTTCCCATCGATAAATGCTGGCCTTGGAAGTTTTCGGTTTTTAAAAACTCATTTTGTTGCCTTCAGTAGGCGAAGAACGGCAACCTGTAGAACTCAGCCAGTGCTAAAAGGCGTCACTATCCAAATACTTTCATTGTGCTAAGTGTCTTACTGTTAAGCGACAAACCTCTTTACCACGCTTGAGGAGTGGGCAACATTACCTCGGAACACTTACTTTGACAATTTTTTTTTTTTTTATTTATATCTACGAAATTAAAATGTCAACAGATCTAGGAAAAAAATAACAAACAAAATACTTGAAAATTTAACTGTCTTAAATTTAACAATACTAGTTCCTTAAATCTAGATCAAGACAATACTATACTATAAACAATATTAAACAACCTACAACAAAATGTAATCGGCTCATTGGCCCCATATAAAGTGGAGTGATGAACTTCAAATAACCGAGATCTGGACCTTAGAACCCTTTGGGGGCATATATTATATATAAATTAATGAAAGTAAATTACCAGTGGTAATTTACCACAGTCTAGACCGATCCACCATAGACGAACAGAGTAAATCTCGGAGGAACATATCACACTGCATTTTACGGCGAACTTCGAGAGAATCTAATCCCATCAGCCAACATTTCGAACGGTAAGATCTCGGATTCAACGACTAAAAACTGTCAGGATCGATTATTCAAAAAAGGACAATCTGTTCTTTATGAATACCACTGATTAGCTTTGTCAGAGAATATTTTCCCGACTCTTTGGGATTAGTCCAGTTGGCATGACCAAGTGAAGAGTGCATTGTTCTATACTGTCAAAGAAACGCCCATTGTTCAATATCCGATATAAATTTCAAAAGACGCAATTCCCCATGAATTTGACGTCAATTATTATCCCACCTTCCCAAGGACGTCACAAAATATAAATAATTACTGAAATTACTTTACTAACTCGGAAATTGATTTATAACCCGAAGATTCCTGTAATACAAATACGCCCATCTAGATAGGGAGATATTTATATTACGTTATGCGTCAGCTTACTTTTGGCGAATCGCTTCTTATACACGCAAATCTCGCATCACTATTCCCATAATATCATACCGAAGTAGGTACATCAGGCCAATTACCATCACGACAACTCCCCACCGCCACATCACTGCGTGGGCGAAGTAGATTTTCGATTCCAGGAAATGTCTCGACAATATTCCTTTAAGGAGAATGGTAATTATCCAAGTTTGCATTGATTGCCATCTTCTAGCAAAAATAGAAAAATAACTGATGTAACTCTTCTTAACTTAATTCGATTGAACTTTTGTGTTCACAGGATGACTTCGTTCACGCACGATTACCAATTTTAACAAAAGAATTCCTCCTTGAAGTGCTCAAAATTCACAAAACAGACCGTAATATCAAAGAACAAGAATTAATCATGTCTCGTAAGCTGCAGGACATGATAGGTACTTAGCAAAGTAAATATGAAGTAGATGTTCCGACAATTTGATGTTGCAGGTGTTATGCCACCCGACTCACCGACTGCCTGACTTTTAGCAATTATAGTTACTCCAATTTGGAAGTTGGGATCAGTTCACCCTCGCACTGGTATTGGAAATGGAATTTCCATTTAGATTAGGTGGGTACTAGTCGATTTCATTATCAGAGGCAAATGGATGAATAATTCAAAAGGCGGAATGTCATTTTATTCCTGAAGGCGATGGAAAGAGACTCTTTTCTGTGCAAGTAGCCTTCCGTTGAACAAATTGTCAAGAGTTTGAGGCAAATTAATTAGGGTCACGACATTTCCGTTTTGGACTTCCTTTTCGAAAATTATGACAAATGACTTTGATTATGGCGACTTACGGGAACCAGCGCAGCAATGGCAAATTGAATTGTTTCCAATTGGAGTTGGGTCGGTTGGGTATAATTTTAGCTCCTCTATATGTGGATCTATGCAGCATTTTTTATAGCACCAGACAGGTGACAAACAGTGATCCCAGATTGGGGGGAAAGTCGGCAGTTTTGTCGATTTTTTCTAACAAAAGGGGAAAGGATTTTTTGGGTGGAAAACAATCTAAAAAGGGAAAAAAAAAATTTAATATTTCAAAATCTTCGAAAGACTACACTATTTTTGAATTTCACAGTGGGGCCAGTGCTGAAAGATTTTTTTTAACCAATAAATTGACTGACAAATTATGTTACACTGCATATTTATAGATAGTCAGCTAAAATGTTAAAGACTTTATATAGAAAAATTAAGATTGATAAATTGGTGATGAAAAGGAAGGACTTCAGATGGATAGTCGTTGCATTTTGTGGAAAAAAGCTTGTCATTCTCTGCAGTGCAATGTTTCCTGGTTTCATTATTTTCCTTTCGTCAATTGCACGAAACAATTTTTTTTTTTTCTAAAAACCGATTTTTTTAAAGCTGTAAAGGACTGGACATTCACATTTTATACTTTAATTAACGGTTTTTGTTTGTTGGTGACATTAATTTATATTTAAGTCTTTCAACAAGATAATCCACCACACTAATTGAAACGCGGAAATTTTCAAGAAATATATTTGCTTCAGGTTCAAAATCAACACGGGGTCTTCAAAAATTTAAAAAACGCGATGTTGTTGTTCAACTGAATCCAAAAAGAAGATCTTATTTTTAAACAGGTTTATTTTTCAATAAGTAAAAACAGTCGCTCTCTTTACTGGTGAAAGAGATTTAAAATTTCCCACTTATTAAGGTTTGTTTGTACAATGTACAATTGTTAATTGTTCCTTCACTTGTAGTTTTGTGGTAGAAAAACCATTGTTAATGAAGCTCTTTTGTGACAGGATATACTGTCGGATATTTGTCAGAGGTTCGCAAAAGGTGGCACAGTGAAAAAAAAAGGTCTTCAGACAAAATTTGTGATTTTTTGGGAATCCTACCTGAGACCCCTCGCTTATCGCTTAGTAGTCCAACACACTAACCACTAAACCACTTCGTCTACGGTTTAAAAGCAGGAATTTCGAATTTGAAACGCGGACGACATGTAAGCTTGATTTTCCGATTGCTAAAGTGTGCGACAACAACAACCCTTACGCAACTTTGATGAAATTGTTGTTTATAAAATTTACAGATGAGGTTTGGCGTTTTTTTGGCTCCTTAGGTTTTTATAAAAATAAAATGCATACTTCAATTGCGAACGTTCTCTTTTCGTATAACTAAAGCTTTCTATGCAGTTAATTGCGAATGAGCCAACTCCATTGTCATACAGTTTTTGAACAGACTCTCACATCTCAGCAGTCAAATCATCTCACAAATATTTTTTGGTAACATTTTGAAAATGATAATTAGAAAAATCTCTCAATTATACGAGTTTGCATTGCTTTTTTTTTAATTTAATATTGTCGTCTTTAAAAACATTTTAATCAGAATAAGTGTGCCTATGAATTACAAAAAAAAGTGTTTGATTTTCATTTTGGATTTGGGTATTTTTGGCTTCAAAATCTCTCAATTTGGCTCCATACCTCTTATAAAAGCAGGCAACACTGCACTATAAATGCCAAATTTTCGCAAGAAATTAATATACCGGGCAATAAACGTGTGCGAAAAGAGAGTGGAGAATCTACTACAATTAACCACTTTTCTGCCATCATTTCGCAGTAATTGCATATACAGCAAAACGAAAAGGAGAGCAAAATGTTTCGTTCATGATTTCGTTGTGTCACTTATGTATGGGATTTTTCGTTCCGGTACAGGTGCGGACTAGGCTTAAATGAAAATAGTCCAAAGATATTAGGACAAAAAATGTTCACTGGTAAATATATCTTTGGGGGATCGATCGATTATTCAACAGCATTTTAAAATAACACACACAGTCATTTCATCCTCGATTGTCATGCTCAATTTTGAATCATTTAATTGTAAACATAATTATAACGAAGAATCTCAACGCTAGGTACCACATTCTTTTAAGTATAAGCTACTCAACGTTTCTTACATTTACAGAACGCCTACAAATTTATTTTCTCTGCATTAGCTCATTTTAAAATTACCAGAAAGGATATTAGCTATAACGAAATACAAATAAAATTGATTCTTAAGAAAACCCCAGATTTCCCCCCGTCCCTTCAACCAAAAAATATCCTTAAATCTGGGGAAAAACCCCCAAACTGGCAAAGCTGTCTGTAATGGATATTTTTTCCAATCTAATCAAAGCTAATTCAATACGAGACACAAAACAATTGAACAGAGATATGTTCATAAAAGCAAGAGGTGGCCGCGGCCATTAACAACACGAGGCAAAAAACGGAACCCTTGTAGATTCGTCATGTCTGTTTTTTTGACTGTCCGCCCGCCACTTTTTTCCGAAATTTTAAGAGCTATACTGTTGAAAATTGGTAAGTAGATAATATTCTGTGAACCGCATTAGGATTTTCACAAAAAAAGAAAAAAAAAGAAAAAAAAAAAAAAAAAAAAAAAAAACAATAAATCTTGGGGGTTCCCCATACTTAGAACTGAAACTCGAACTTTTTTTTTTCACCAAACCCATATGTGTGGAGTATCTATGGATAGGTCTTCAAAAACGATATTTAGGTTTCTAATATATTTTTTTTCTAAACTGAATAGTTTTGCGTTTTCAACACTTACGTGACTAGATCTCTCTAAGTGTTGGGTAGGACACGAATTTAAAATGAGTTTGTATGAGGTACTCATTTCGAAATTTGAAGTGGTACAATGTACCACCTCAAATGAGGTGTTCGTGTTGCACCAAATCTCAATTCTCCTCAAAGCTCAAATGAGTTTTCTTCTGTATTTCACCTCATATGAGGTAGTGAGGTATTCCTCAATCTTTACCTCACTAACTCAATTGAAGTTAAAAATGCCTCACTCACTGAAAATCCTCAAATGAATGGTGAAGCGACGCTTTACCTCATATGAGGTAGTGAGGTATTCCTCAATCTTTACCTCACTAACTCAATTGAAGTTAAAAATGCCTCACTCAGTGAAAATCCTCAAATTAATGGTGAAGCAAGCGAGAAGCGACGCTTTTTGGATCTATACTCTGTTGTCTGTTCTCTGTGTTTCTCATAAAATGAGTTGAGAGAGAAAGCGTACGTTGAATTGAGTTTGAGAGTGAGCCTTTATGGATAATTGGAATATGGAATATGGATCATGCGAATGCAAGTGTGTTTGTTTACATTTTATGGTGTCTCTTTTTCTCAACCAAGAAAATGTATTATTGTGACAACATTTTGTTTTGTGTTCCTCCATGCTCCATGTGACAAATTTAAGAGGTGGTACAAATTTTCGTTTTGAGGTGTTGGGACATTTTGTTCAGATGTATGGGACATTTGTATTGCCTCATGTATGAGTAACACAACACTACTCTCTATATCACCTTAGTTCGTCCCCTTCTTGAATATGCTAGTCAAGTGTGGTCTCCCTATCATCGAGTTCATGCTCACAGAATTGAGAACGTTCAACGTCGCTTTCTTCGATTTGTCCTCCGAGGTCGGCCTTGGGACGATCCTATTATCTTGCCACCGTACATATACCAGCTCAATCTCATTAACCTGAATACCCTTGAGAAACGCAGAGACGCTGCGGACATACTTTTCATTTATCGTCTTCTCTCAAGCTGCGTCGATTGCGCGTCTCTTTATAACTCTATTTTCTGTAACATAAACCCCCGTAATATACGTTGCCCCCCGACTCTTTTACCCATCTAACCACCGTACCTCATATGATTCCAATGAACCAATCTCCCGTATGCTGCGAAAGGTTAATTCCAACCTTTCAATTTTCGATTTCAACCGCAGCTCTGGCCACCTCAAACTTGATCTCCTTCACCACTCTCCTTATCTTTAAGTCTAAGTTTTAAGGCTTTTCATGTCTTAGTTTTAAGTTGTTACTTTAAGCCTAAATGTTAGTTTTAGCTTTTATTAAGCCAAATATATGGGGTTATTGCCCCCACTGAAATTAAATTAAAATTGCGCGAAAGACACTTCAAAAGTGGTAAATGGTATGGTAAAATTAAAAAAAAAAAATTATCAATAGGAGTAGTGTTTTGTGTATGTTTCCCTCTAAGGAATAATTCCCCCTAATAGATTCGAGAAATCCCATACCTTGTAAGACGCCACTGCACAAACCCCAGATAACTGAAATGAAATGATTGCCCAATATTAAATGGAAAAATGCGTGATATACCTAAACCCTATTTGGATTGTATAGGAAGCTATATATTCGAGCTGGATAATTGGACATCCACTATCTCATATTGGAAATCATTTCGCCCAAACTATCCTTAACCCGGTAACCCTCATCCGGTCAGAGAATGTCCCAAATAATAATCGAATCTGCACACACATCAGTGACTCTTACATCAAGCACCTTATGAGGTCACAAACGGCAGTCAACGGGTGAAAGTAGGTCACTGGAGCATAATAAAATATGGCAAAAGAATTTATAATATATTATACCAGATTTTAATAATCCCACATTAGAAGGCCAAAGAAATTTATATCCATCCACATGTCGGCACTCCCTTAGAACAGACGAGATTGCACAAAAAAAAAAAAAAAAAAAAAACTCAACACAAATCCTTCAAGCATAAACTGATTTATTATATAAAAATTGCATATCTGCAATACATGTTCACATCAAGCCAATGCCATTCACAGCCAGTGAACCATGAAAAATTATTTTTGCCTTTTCTCGACACAACTTGTAGTAGCTACCAATGATTTTGGGTCCTTCCCTTGCCTTTTATCGTATACCGATGGATAATTTTCAACATTCAACGGTTGTTACTAATGAATTTGATTGTTCTTCTTGCACGCTTTCAGCGGACAGAGAGGGGGCGACTTGTGCAAACAAAAACGTTCGGCTTGTATCCTTTTAATTAACTCATTAACTCTCTCTATGGATACAACGCAATTATTAACAACGTGAATTGTGAGGCGCTTATATTTATTAAGTTAGACAATTTTTGGATTTCATTAACCCGCTGGCGCTGGCTGGGATGTAATTAGTTTCCCCGAAACTTTAATGGCATTTGCTTAGAATATTTATTATGGGAGGGGGCGCGTGTCTCTTGGTTCACAGAGCCAGCTCGTTAACATGATTTGACTGGTGTAGCGTGTAGTGTGAATGATGCTAATCAATTAATTATCACTGGTTCCTTTGTTGCTTGTTAAAAGAGGTCTCTCAAAAGGAGTAGCTTCTTAAGGGTATCGATATTTTCCTTCTTGTATATTCGAATAGGTTTTGAATTTTTTTTTTTAACAGAATTGGGTAACCTATTTATATAAAATTCCAATTTTCGGTCAGAGAAGGTAAAAGTGCCTCAAACATGCTTACACACTTTTCTGTTTTAAGGGCAAACGTATGGAATATGGAAAACATGTCACATCAATTGCTGACAAGGGTATATCAGAAAGACATCTTGCTGGATTGACAACTACCTAATTTGATGACTTTTATTGAATAGGAACTAATCCGAACCCTTTCCATAAAGATCCGTTGAAGGACTTTCCCCCGTTCCTGTCGTCGTATGCATTTTCTTTTATTTCTTCATATCCCTAATTCAATTTCATTACGTCGGCACTCAAAGGAAATGAAATTTGTTATCGTTGTCTGTTCTTTAAGGATGCCTTTAAAATATCCTTTGACAATGTTAATAGCATCTGCTTGTATATTCGAGTTGTACCCCTAGTTTTTCTCCAACGCACCGACCGACGATGTATATGAGGTGAGTCTTATTTTTCTGTTTAAAAAGAGTGTGTGCTGGTAATTTCATTTAAGCACTTCTTCTTTCATGCAAAGAACGACTCACATTACTCATACATCATACTCGGTCTCGTGTACACTTACAGAGTTAAATTGACCGAATAAACCGCAGCCGCGCCGTCTGATGCTGGGAAGAAAAGAGACAAACACCTGCTGTCATCCTGCGGCGTGCATTTACGAGTGTTTTACATTCACAATTTTTTTTTTTTTTTTTTTGAATTCCATTAAATATACATTTCGAGAATAATTTTCTACTAGCACTCGGGATGGTGGTGGTGCTTTATTACCACCGGAAAGGTACGCATGTGGTTGGTAGTGCTAAGGGATGGGCTGAATTGAATTTATGAAATACTCAGTCCTTTGCCCGGCGAATAGCTTTTATGAAACGCTATTTTACCCTCATATGGGTTTCAATAAATTGCGGGGCGTACTATACAAACGCTATCAACACACATGTGCCGGCCAGGTAATGGTGGAGCAAATTACTTCGATAGATCTTTCTGAGAAAACCTCTGGCAGGAGTTGGTATAGAAAGAGTGCATGGTTCGAATTGTGTATTCATAAAATATTGCTAACAGAATACAATGGACATGAATTAGTGTTCCAAAAATGGATTACAGTGGGTGCCGAAATTAATTTGCTCAGGGTGGTAAAAGGTGGTGAGCTTTTGCAGCGTATAACTACCTAAACTGCTTTCAAATGATGGTTTAGTCATTTTTTACGTGGTATACGGGGTGGGCCAAATACAAGCTTCTTTTAGCTTCTTTTTAAAAATGCAATAAAACGAAGAAAACTATTTTTTTCCAGGTATTATGGCTTTATTAGTTAAGAGCAAACATTCCCATTATTTATGGAAGTTAACGTCGTTCAAGTGGCTGCCTCGGTTGGCTCCGCAGTAGCGGATTCTGTCACTCCAATTTTCCAAGACCTTGTTGGCGGTTTCGGGCTGTAGCTCACGGATTGCTTGGATGATAAAGGCCTTAAGTGCTTGAATCGTTTTCTGATTGTTGGCAAAACATCGGTCCTTCACTATTCCCCACAAAAAAAAAGTCAAAATCCCTGCTCCGACATTGCCAAGACGGCTGATAGCACGATTCGGGAATTTGGTGCGCAAAAGATCAAAGATCCTGCATGAACCCGAGTTTGTTTAAATCCACGTCTTCAATTTAAGCGAATAATCCGAGATCTTTGGGCAGAATTCTCCTCAGGCTAGTGCGTGAAATGTTGAGCTGTTGGCATTGATGGCGATTTTATGCTCGTGAATTGACACTCACACTCTCGGCTACAGCAGCCACATTTTCATCTGTTCGCACCGTACAACGACGGGTTGTCCGCTAGCATAAACGTCTCATGAACTTCTCTGGACAAACTTGCGTACAGCAGGCGCGGTTGGTGCTTCATTTCGGCCAAAACTTCATTTCAAAAAATCCACTGTTTCGCCTATATACAGTACTAACTTTGGAAAAAGTTATCAATATTTCCCAACGTTGTTCAAGCGTAAAGCGACTCATTTCGTTCCGCGGAGGTGTGATACTGACTTTCTGTCAAGATTTCGAGCGGAAAACCGCTGTCAGTGTCAAAATAACCTATGATTTAAAAATAAACAACTAGATGGCCCACCCTTTACACATGAATAAAAGTTTAATAAGTCAGAAAACTCTATGGGGTGTCCTACTGTAAATTACATCCTGTAGTCAATAATACATTTTTGTAGTCTTTTGACTTTGTGGCAGCTCAAAGATCCGAAAATTGTGTGGAAAATTGCAAATTCCTTAAGTTTAAAGTCGAAACTAGAAATCGTTATTGGGCAGATTTACATTTTGTTAAATTAATTAACCTGCCTCCAACCTTCTAAAGAACGAAATTATTCACCCAACAAAAATGCATAAGGAACCAGATATACATGAGTTTGCAGCCCGCACCCTCCAAGTTTTGCTTATTATTTTAGCCAAATATAAAATAAGAAAAAACTAAGTTTCGTTTGTTTGCCGAACGAGCTTGACTTGCGTATAAAAATGTGAACCATTCTAACTTTTATCGTTCAACTACCCTTTTTGAAAAATATATTTCTGACTTCTGAGTATAACTGAGGCAAATATTTAATATGCATATATTTGAGTCCCTTAAAATTAATATTTTACATAATTTCAATTAGGCCCAGTCCTTGAATTTTGTAAAAGCGAAAATTCCGAGAATGCCCTTGCACAGACCCGAAAATCTGACAAACTAATGAATGAAAAATTCAGAATCAATGGAGCCTAAGACGTTTGCAAGTATTTTCACATTTTAAAGTAAGAGTATGAAAAATTTCAGAAAAATGTCATGTCAGTTGATATATCCAAGAGGACATACTGATGGTTTTATCTCATTCTTCTAATTTTTGCTTGGTCATCCTCATGTTAGTATAACAGAATAAAGTGGCCCAACCCGAAGTACGTGTGACTGCCTTTTAAATTAAAATTCTTCTGTCAAAAACATCGGTTATCCTTTTATTTAGAAGGATACCCGGAGTCCATCAGAAATCAGACCCAAAAAGGGGAAAATTGGCATTTTCTGACTGATAACTTGTGAACCTTTCCAAAATCATTATCCAATTTAACAGCAAGTTTTTAACCTTTTCGGCGGACCCCTTTTAGTTAATAGAAATTAACGCATATCACCGGAAATTGGTTGTAATTCCGGTTTGGTGTCGCATGTTTGATGTGTGCGTGCGTTTACCGCAATAATGCGTGCGGAATATGATTAGTTGGCATATGGCGTTTTCTTTGGGGGGGCTACCCTTCGGATGGTGAAAAGTATCTCGTTTACACCTGACGTGATGATTAGACTGGATACACAGGAACCCGAAATAATTACATGCGTTACATTTACATGGGAGGCCAGCTGCACAGGAGGGATCATTGTAGAATATTACCGCACTGGGGTTCAGACAGGTGGAGGGTATATGGGGTTGATTGCAAAAGTTGGAAGCACAAACTAATTCAATCTGATACTCGTAGTTGATAGACAACGCACCTGGTTTGGGTTGTGCGGGTGTATGTAATTGAATTGCTAGTCATATGCAAATAGTTGGAAATATCCGACACACAAATATGAAATTCAAAATATATTATTTCGGAGCTTACAGAATTCGTTAATCAAAAATGGAAATATTGTGTGTGGAGCACAGGGAAAAAAGAGAGAACCTCTTGCTCAGTAGTCTGATGGATGTAGGTTTTAGTGCTACTGCTACTTTTTATATTTTGTAATTTGAATATAAGGCGCGGAATATTTTACTAACTTGACAGCGAGCAGTTTCTATTTTACAAAGTGCATCAGTTTATAGAATTATAGATCAAGGCAGTGTTTTAGGAAAAGCTTTAGTTTTCCCATGAAAAAAAAAAAAAAAAACAACAACACATTTTTCTCCCCTAAGTAAAATGTGCATTTGTTTTCACAAGAACAATTTACAAATTGTTTTTATTATCTTTTTCTACTAAACATACCTAATATCAAAACGATTCAACACATTCAGATGCACAAATAGTCGACGTCGACGTTCGATGAGCTGTTTTCTATTATGTTTAATATGAACAATTCACTCTTTCAAATGTTTTCGAACTGAAAATAGATACGTCATCATTTTTGTTTTTAAATACCTATATTACGTTTTACAGAGAATTTGTTATTCTTCCCATTTTTTAAAGCTTGTCCCTCTTTTTCCCCTTTTTCATTAAAAAAGTGTCAAAATTGGCAACCGCTGTTGTATTTGATCACAACCTAAAACATATCTCACACAACAACAACATTAATAACAACAACATTAACAATAACAACAGCAACAACACGAAAAAAAAAAAAACAATAGCAACAACTACAATAACAACGAGGTACAAGGTACAACGTACAACAGCAGAAACAACATCAACCACAACAGCAACAAAATCAACAAAAATGACAAAAACAACATCCACGTTCTGCGGGTACCCGAACACAGTCGTCAGTCATTTTAGCATACCCAAGCTAGGAGTATACTAACTTCTACTTTCTTCATTTTTCATTTGGAGATTATAGTTACATTAGTGGAAGTAGTCCCTTAGTACGGTAAAGTGGTAGCACTGATTTAGTGGCATCTTTGTTTTCTAAGTATCAGTTTGAATTGCGAACGAATTGTGCACCGGAGATTGGCGATGTCGGAGCTGCGATTTGGACTTTTTTTTTTGTGGGGAACCGTGGAGCACCGATGTTATGCCAACAATCCGAAAATGATTCAAGCACTTAAGACCAATATCATCCAAGCAATCCGTGAGGTACCGCCCGAAACCATCAACAAGGTCTTGGAAAATTGGACCACTTGAACGACGTTATGTTCCATATTTAATGGGAATGTTTGCTCTTACGAATGAAAGCATAAAACGAAATAAAACAATTTTCTTAATTGTATTGCATTTTTTAAAAGAAGCTTGTATTTGGCCCACCCTGTATACATAATAGAAAACTATCTCAACCCATTTAGGGTGCCCATAAGAACTACCCGCACTGAAAATAAATCCAAACCGCATCGGATTCTTAATGCTTAAACCATCAGCAACATTTTAATTTCCCTCAGTGAAATCTTCATCAATGGAAACTCGACTCCTGTGCGTAAAATCTAAATCTCCCAAGGCAAAAAAAAAAAACCCTCAAACGCCTTTCAGAACACGTTTCGTTATCCCCGCGTTAAGCTGTTGTATGAATTCGCAACTTTATCGATTCACTAAAACGAGAGTCCTTGTACCATACTCACGTCTCCCGTTTCTCCAGCGAAACCCATAATCATCCAAACTTCCCACCACAACAGACAAGACACTCTATTCCGTTATAATATCTTTTCGTTCGATTTTTTTCCTTTCCTTCTTTACTTTTGGCGTGCGGAAATCTCCCCAAATCTCAGCTCGCAAAATACATACTGATCAGGATCACATGCATAAGCCATAAGGTAGGTATCTAGAACCCCATAAAAATATTTCTTGATTTAATTTCCATTCAGATTGTTTACTGCGCTACAAGTACGTGTTATCCTTGCAAAAGTAATTTCTTTTAAGAATCTATCCTGCCGAACTTTAACATAGACATCGTGAAATGCCGAAAATAATGTCCTTGGCGCCCCTTTCGCTCTTGTTGTCGTTATCAGTGCGCCATCGCTTGATTTTGCCACCAAAAAATGGATATAACCTACTATAACTATAGCTAGAATGTTTGCCGACACACAGTATTAGACTGCATCCCTAGTCTTCCGTTTCCTTACTGTTTGCGACCGCCCAGCCGTCTCCTTCATCCCTCGCTGGTAGCAGATTTGCAATGATTTCATAATACGTGAGTTGTATGCAAAACAGGCGTAGAAAATTTCATATTGCAGACTGAGCTCTTTATCAAATTTTCTTTGCTCAAATTAAATGCTCTGGCACTGGCAAAGTGGCAACTGGCAGTGGTGAGCTTCGGTTTTTCTTCGCCTCCGCCGAGATAATAGACGCAGAACAACTAGGAACGAGCTGCTTAGGGATAATACAAACGGAACGACTCAACGATTACAATCACAATTCACAAGCGCAGGGAATGTTCTATACCAGTTTTGCCATTATACGCATCGCATGCATGCTGGTTTTATATGGACGTGTATACAATCTACAGTCACGGTTAAGTGCTTTTGTTTGTTGGTCGTCCTTTGAGACGATGATGATAATAATGGCCCAACATATGAAATTTCCGTCACACGAGTGAGTTGTTTGCACTTACGCAAAACAATTCCATTTAGTACTTTCATTGAAAATAAATGGACGCCAGCGATGGTGGATGATGCTATTACGGCACCTGCACGCCGAAAATCACATCCAGGATATATACAAGTTCATTTATGCCGCCTTAATGTATATGCGCGATGGGAGCGCACTTTTTTTTGATGGGAAACTATTGTGTTGGCTGGCGAGTAACCCACTTTGCCAAATCGCATGTCCCACTGCGAGCAAATCCAGCTTAAAATTGTTAACCTTGCTCGATTTCAGGGAACACAAACAGTCATCCAAATCCAAGGCCAGCGCACAGAGTGGGTGGGTTTTATTATTTTTGTAAGACGGTCTCTGTCTCTGTGAGATGAATTGCCTGGGGTGCGGTGAATTTTATGAAATTGAAGAGATGTGTCGTGGGGGCGGTATTAAGAGGCGAACGTTGGGCAATTTTAAACGCTGTCGGGATTATCCGGAATTCAGATTAATCCCTTGTTGAAAATCCCAAAGACATTCGTTTGCATGTTTTATCTGTATGGTGAATACAGAGGGTCTTGGTCTTCGAATATGGCAGGCGTTGACTTAACCACATAACATATAAGACTGCGATGAATGGCCGACGGCCTACCCACAAGTATACCTTTCATTCTTTAAATTGGGTATGTCAGCGGATATTTACGGTGTGATGATGATCGTGACTTTTAAAACTGATTTCGGGCGGTACTTTGAGTGCTTGCCGTTGCCATTTTTTTTATGGTTATAGCGGTTTTGTTTCTTTGTAAAGGGCTTTTTAATAACGACGGGTAGATGTTAAAATGGAATAAAATATGCTGTGTGGGTGGTTTTTACGAAATACATTTTTTATTTTATTTTAAAGAGCCATATATTTCATTATTTATGGAATATAACATCGTTCGAATGTCCGTCACGACTTTTCACAGTGGCCAGGATCCGATTCCAATTTTTAATGACTTTGCCGCATAGATCCAGCTGAATTTGAGCAATGGAATTGATTACGATGGTTTTAAAAGGGCATCGGTCGAATGCGAATTATTGGCATATCTAGATACCTATGACTTCACGAAACCCCAGTTTCGCAGGATAAAATCGCACGGTCTTGGCAGCCAATTGACGTCACTTATGCTGTAGATATCGATACCCCCAAGTCGTTCATGCAAATTGTCTATAGTGGCGTCTGCTGTAAGTAGCCTCGTTCTGCTGAAACCTCATATCAACTACCTCCATGTTGTCCAATTTGGGCCAACGGAAATCGGTAAGCTTAAGGATCGTTCTGTAGCGCTCGCCATTGATGTTGATGGTCGCAACAACGTCAATTTTAAAATATATCAATGACGCCTCTGGACGCACCAAAAAGTAACTTTTTGTCAATTCATTGCCACCTGGTGAACCTCTTGTGGTTGGCGTCGTCGTGCAATTTAGTCCACGCGCATGATATAAAATAGCGGACTTTTATCATAAAGTTACAAATAATTTTTTCTTTTATTAATATTACAATTACAAGTGTTTCGGTACGCCAAACACACCGACAACCTCCAGCCAGCGACAATAATAATAATAATAATAAAAAAAAAGGATGGACGCGGAAAAACGATGCCCCGACGAAAAGGCTGGAAACCGACGAGAGAGAGAGAGAATGACATATTGCATTTTTTATTTCGCTGCACTTCGGACTTGGGAGAGTGGGACTTGGGAATTGGGAGTGGTCGTGGGACGTGTTCGGAATTCAATGATCAGTTCAGTTCAAATTCATGAAAGTCCAAGTTATTACCGCTTCACCGCTTATCCAAAAATGCGCCTATTCGCTAAAAATGAGTTTCCAGCCAAAATTGACGTCTTCTTCCAAATGCTCAGAACCCAGTCCGGGAACAAACGGCGACGTCTATGGCCATAAATTTTGACTGGGTGTGTTGGATTGTACACGGGTGTGAACACAAGTCCCGTCGCCAAGTGAATTCTGCGAAATGCCGACTTCTTGTGAATGGCGAGGAATTGTCAGGCTCTCTTTAATTCTGGTTTTTCTGTACACTTTCACGGACCGCGCCACTGTTCTCGGCTAATCGGGCGTTTCTTTGACGGTTGTTGGCTGGCTGATTGTTTACTGAGCCGGTTGTCTCGAATTTTGCTATGAAGAGTCGACTTTGGAGGGCCACAGTCAGGGTTCGGACTTCAGTTATAAAATTTCGCAGTAGATCTTAAAAAAAAGTGCAATAGATTCCCTTTTTTCTGCAGTAGATTTTGAATTTAGAAAAAAAATGCGATAAAAATGAAGTTTTTAAATATTTTTTTATAAATGTATTAGTTTAAACATAAAAAAGCGACAGCTGACAGCAGAGCAGAACAACAACAACAATAAATTTAGAAACAGAGAAAGAGAAAGACGCACTTGAGACTTGACTTCAGTATCAGTTCATGCAAGAATACGAGATGGCATGCACATTTTCTTTTTAAGTGTATTGTAATGGATTGCAGAATCAATAAACAGTGTTTCCGGTAACTGATTATTTGCAATGGCCTCTTAAAAATATACTAAGAAATAAAAATGTGTAGATATATTTCTTGTTTTTCTTAACATTGCAGTAAAGTTCGAACCCTGGCCACGAATACTTAATATATTGATAAATCAGGTTGGATGTGCTGCTCATTGTTATTATATTTGCAATGGTGATTTGGCATCAGTGACTGAATAATAAATACCAGATTAGACAGCAGGCAAACAAAAATGGCCATCACAGGCTGTCAACATTGATCCGTCTCAATTGAAAAATATAAAAAAAAAATCTGTTACAAAATGTATTTTTTTTATAGGTACTAAAAATATTTTTATTAATTTCACAAAAGATTTTCGCATGAACCAGTAACTTTATTTTTAATAGATAAGCTAGTGTGTCCTATACCTACTGACACATATTTTTTTTTGACACACAATTCTAACACTAAGTTTCTATATTAATTGAACCAACTAACATTTTTATCTTAATATATAAAAACGTTCGTGCGTATGTATGACCGACCATAGCGGCTGATCCACTGAAGCTATCCCCCTTATATTCACACCATATGTTTATGTGGTGCTCCGGATGGTTTATGTTTATTTTAGACCCTATAGGGGGCGCTGGGGTCGCTTTTTTGAAAATTCTTATTTATGGACCGATTTGGCTCAAATTTACACCATATAATACTTAAAAAAAATAGAAAGCTTTTGCCAAAATTTGGACCCGATAGGTGGCGCTGGGAGATATTTACGAAAAGTTAGATTTCCCTGCATATCAATTTTGTATCAACAACATTAAATTTAATTGTAATAATATAGTTGGCGTTGGTTGTCTATACTTTTTTGAATTTGACATTTTAGTAATTCATATTTCATTTAGCTGTACAATTGTTCGACGAAAGCTCCAAATTAGTTTTTAATCAATTTTAAATAGGTAAGTAACATTTCCATTCGATTTCCGGCACAAATAACTTAACCAAAGAAAATGTTCTTACTGGGCCTAATTTTATGATTCTTCTTTTGTTTTATTCGCATTGGTGTATTTCAGGCTCAGGCAGTCTTAAAAGATAACATTTTGGACCTGATAGGTGGCGCTGTTGCCGATCTCCGAAATAGCTCTACCGAGTTGATTGAAATTTGTGGATGGGTAGGTATGGTTGCTTCAAGATTGAAATATGCTATAGATGGTACTTTGCAAAACATAAGCGGGATAGGAGAACGGGTTCTAGAAGCATTAAAATTATTAATGGACATTGTCCAAATAAAGGACTTTGCGAAATGTGAGCAGGACTTACATAATACGAAAGGTATGAGCAAACTACATATAAAAAAGACTGACGCCCGTATGTGCGCACTCATAACTCGGGAACCAATCCTTCAATTTTTATGATTTTTGGTTTAAATTCGCATGGGCCCAAGGAAGGACATATGCTACTTTTTGTCGTGAAAACAAAACTTTGTGGGAATTAGTTGAATTTTTGAATTCTTTGGATGTTCCGGGCTTACATCTGTAGAATTAAAAGTCGGCTCAGTTCTTATATTGTTGCGCAACCTCAATGCACCGGGGCTTTTTAACAGAATGCGTTTGATTTGGTGGTGAAGGATCCCGAATCAAATGTCATGCAAGTGACGATTTTGAGTGGAAAATCCAAAGGCAAACACTCTCATTCCGTAGATTTCGCTTATTCAGAACGATTTGCCATTCGTATTTAAGCGACTTAAATTTCACTATGACAAATAATTTGTTGCAAGTATAATCGATGGATGTTTGTGCATTTGTAGTATCAATCTTGAATTACCATGTTTCTTACATGGTCAATTTAGTGAAAAGTGGAAGGTTGGCCGACACGTCAAAATCATTGCGGTTTGATTGAAACAAATCAACATTGCTATTCGTCATTTATTTCTATTGCATTTAATATAACTTTTGAATGAAACATTTT
This sequence comes from Cheilosia urbana, assembly GCA_946477585.1. Lineage (NCBI taxonomy): Eukaryota > Metazoa > Arthropoda > Insecta > Diptera > Syrphidae > Cheilosia > Cheilosia urbana. Next base: position 13,796,777 of record OX297855.1, read on the forward strand.
AATTGGCCGAATTGCATAAATTAGCAAGAGCATTGTGCATGCTCGGAATTATTATTTTCATTACATTAACAAATTTGGGCGGAACGAAGTTTGCCGGGTCAGCTAGTTACTATATAAGGAGACTTCCTCTTAATTTGCTAAAACATCATCACCTATCAACCTCGTTGGCTTGACGGCCTTAATGTGAAATATTTCGCTATAAATTATTGCCTGCATCTGATTGAAATTCGTAAAAAAGAATAATATTTCTGCTATAGCTACCACAATGCGGAATAAATCATGCATCAATCTCTTTGAATGTTTTCTGTTTATCTACAAATCTTAACAGGGTCACGCATCACAGTATTGCGAAAAGATTATTCGCTTCTTTTATTTAAAATCAATAGTAGATAAGTTTCAATAAATAATAATAAATAAAATACAAAATTATTATTAGCATAGGAAAATTATTTTCATATGTTTAAGAAAAAGTCCAAGCATAAGCAGGAGCAGTGTTGGTTAAGAGTGGGGTCCCAGGTTCGATCCCCGAAAAAAAAAACCTAAAATTCCATCTAAAGTTTTTTTTTTCCACTGCCTCACCTCTCGCGAAGGTCTAACGCACATCCGAGAGTATAACTATTATGAAACAACTCGACATGAAATTGCAGATCCCTTAAAATAAGATACAAAAAATAAAATACAAAATTTATTAGGAATATTTTTTTTTTCACAAGACATAAAACACTACTTTTTATTTTCCTGAGTTACTCGTTCAGCAAGGTATATAGAATACATGGTATGATATTCCGGAGGAAAATATTGGTTCAGTTCTGCGCATGTACGTCACGTGTATCACATATTTTGACACTTCAGAACAAATTAGTTCACATTCATGTGCTTTATATTAGGGTTGTGGATTTTTAATTAATAAAAATGTGATTTGCAAGATATAGTGGCGAAATTGTTTTAAAGTGAGCTGATGGTGGTACGATACCACTTGTTTCCACAGCAATACAACAAAGAAATCTAATGTTGGCAGCTGTTCTTCGCAGTTTTATTCTTTCAATCAAACCTCATAACCATAATGTATAAAAAGTCCTTTATAATCTGCTAAAATATTAGAAATAAAAACAAGTACATATCAGTTTTACATTTAGTTAAGCGTTTTATTCATTTTTCTTTTTTTGCAGTGATATTCGTAATTAGTGTTTTGTTAAGAATTCGAATCTTAAAGAACATTTTGCACCGGAAAAACAACTTTTTGATCGCGCGATCTAAATCAATAGGTTCGGCAAGGTCTAACAATGTTTTTATGTAATTTTGTCCAGTTTTTAGACCAGTCGAGTTATATTCATTAAAAATACTTTCAAGAAGTCGTATTTTTTCGATAAAAATAGTGTTGGGTTTTCGAAGTCCACCTTCGCTGACTTGATCTGTCCATGTGAAGGATCTGGTCGGTTGTTCTTCAGCATAATTTTGCAGTAGGTTCATTGGTGTCCTGGGTAACTTGCTCACTTGGAAGGGTTTTCCTTTGAAAATACAAATTTTAAATTAGCAACTAATTACGTATTTATAATTTGTTCACACTTAAAACTCACAAAATTTCGCGCACAATTTTTTGTTTTGTATTCCGCCTTTCATAATTCTCCTGGCGCTTATTGTCAGAGTCCTTGGAAGTGAAAGGCAATTCCTACTGTTTTTGGGTGAATAGTTTAGCAGCTCATGTTTCAAGTTTCGCGCATATTGGTCACTGTTAAAGTGTTTCGAGCAAACAAATGCATTATTTGCATTAAACTTGTCTTTTCTACCACACTTTTTTCATAGATTCATCCTTGGGAAATCTGAAAAACGACAATTTTTCGCGCCCGGGAACCTTGTTTTGCTTTCGTTTCTTGTCGTTCTTATTATTACAGCCGAATATCGCACAAATAACCATTTTATTTTTATTTGTTTAAAAAATATTCCACAAAAACCTTAAGAGAACGTCGAACTTGCACTGAAATGTCAAAACAGTGTGATACACGTGACGTAACAGTGTGCGAGTGAGATAGGATGCGGACATGCGCAATGTTTTACCATGTTATTCTATATACCTTGCTCGTTCAGTCTACAGATTGACAGACCAGACTGGAAGACAAATGCGTACTACACTTGCTGAATTATTATCACCATTATTCACTTTGAACAATTTCTCATGAGACACACGTTCTCGTCCAATTTTCATTCATAAACAGACGACACCACATCCACAATAAATATGCCAACATCTGTGATGTCAAAAATTTACATTGAGACATCGCCATATGAGGAGTTGATGGAATTGTTGTGACTAATTAATACAATCGCCAATGAATTTAATTTCGGAAAAAAATCACTTAGCTTATAGTTTCAATTTGGGTAAGCTACCAATGTAGCTTTTAACCGGTTATTTGCGATGCGATAAATTATTCACGAGGGCACATTGTTTTGTGAACGGTTTTTTTTTTTAATGGCAATAAATGCAAATAATATCAATGACGTAGCAATGTAAACAATAATCATGTCTAATTGTAAAGCTTTTTATTAACACCTACAACCTACTTATTTAGGCATTCAAAGAGATTCATATATTGTTGCATATGGTCGTACTTAAGCGAGTTAAGGACTTGTAAAAAAGTGCTCAGAAGCACTTATTATTAATTTTTCGAACATAAAACGACTTAAATAAAATTATTTTGACAACTAAAATTCTGACAGAGAGGGGTATAATTTCAGAACTCATATCTTACACTTTTGACGCGTTTGAGTAAAACGAAAACAAAAAAAAAAAAAACTCTTAGGTATAACCTTCTAAAATAATATTGACGATAGCTTTGAAGGCTAAGTTGCAAGTTTGGAATGGGCCTTATGTATTTCTTATGGTTATGAGAATTATAAAAAAAAAAAAAAATCAATTTAGTTTGGAAAAGAAGAGTCTTGAATATGACAATTGGAATAGTTGACTTTTGAATCAACCTTTTTAAGAATAGATAAGTTTTGAAAAGGCCTAAAACTTGTTTTTACAGATTTAATTCATTTCGGTTTATTTAAAAGAAAATTTAAGACATAGAAAAAAATCTTAACTAAAAACATGAAGCCTCAACAGTCATGAAACCTCATAGATCACGAAAAAAAAAATTGTAATTATTGAAAAAAAAAAAAAAAAAAAAAAAACAAAAATAAAAACAACGTCAAAGCAATTTTGTTTTTAAATTATTATTTTTAATTATTTAAGCAAAAAATAAATAAATAAAAAAACCACAAAATTTTCAGTCGTCGTATACCGAAGTATTAAAGAAACATACAAATTAAAAGTTTAAAGTCTTATATGCCAAGATCTTTGATTTCTTCTTGTTCTTCACAAACTTGACTAGTTTCAGGTTCTGTATCAAGATTTGCATCCCTAAGTCATTTATAATATAAAGGTCTATCGGATTTTTCCCACTCAGCAATAAATTTTATTATTAAATAAAAATAAACTTATAAAACAGTATTTTATCTCCGAGCTTGCCAAGGATATATTTTTCATAAAAATGATTGCAACACATATTAGTCACATGAATAACCCTCAAAGTAAAACCCGACTTTTTTAATGCCATTGGAATACACGAGTTTGGAAAACGGCTTCTTCGATTTGCATGGAAATAAAAGAGATTTGGTGCGGAATTTGGTTTGTATGGGAATGGGTTTTGAATAATTAAACGACCGAGTGGAATAGTGAAGTTTTGAAAAAAAAGAAAAAAACGCACTTTTGAAGAGTAGTCAAAAGTATATAGGAAATAACAAGTTTTGATAAATTTTAACTAAATACTTAGATGAGGGCCCTTCTAAGGAACACTTTATCATACTTATCTCATAATTGCAAAAATTGGAATAGAAGAGTTTTGAAAGTATACCCCTCACATAACATTAGAGTAAAAAAAGTCAGTTTCATTTGCATTAGATTGATTTTATTACTTTTCATATTTTGCAATTTTACAGCATGAAACACAAGGGACTGTTCACACCAGTTGCGTCTACCGACTTTTGTAATAAAGTAATTTGTTCTTAAACCTCAGATTCATTCATTTGTAAAATAATGTACAATAAAAGACTTTGGCCACTGCCTCATCTCAGATTATATTACATCTTAAGCTAACTTAAGCTAAATGATAGGGTTCAAATTGTTTATGTATCACCGTTGCAAGATTTTTGAATTTATTTTAATTCTGCAACGAAATCGACGACTTTTTGGTGCCCCCTGCAACCCTCCTGCTTAGGGTAACTGTTTGAAGATTGGTTATAGGCAAAGTTTCTTTAAGTCCAAGCTAACCGGAAATGTAAAAAACTTTGCTTACACCCTTCCTCGCATCTACTCCCACCCCTTAACAGTGCAACCAAGCAAAGGGGTTGCATACATATTCCATTATTAATGAATTGTGATTTAGTATTATTTATATAGGTTTTTTTGGCATTTTTTCGTATTTTTATTTCAAAATCGAGAGTGGAATTAATACTCACTTGTATTTTTAAGACGTGGGCCGGAAAAGTGGAGGTATTTCCCAATCTAAGTAGGAACCAAGTACAACTTTGTTAAGTGGACCTATTTCACAGTAAGGGTGGTTTTAATTCCCATGTGGAGTTAATTACCGTGGATTTATTTCCCTGCACCGCTCTGTACCCATATACCGAACAAATTGGCAAACTTCACCTAATTGGCCGAACGACCCCGAAGTGCGGTATATTGCGTCATCCGGCAGATGGCGGCACACAGCCATCAATTAGTATAATCCACACCAAACGCAAACTGCATCATTAAAGTCAATAACCCGCACAACAATTACCTTCGCACGTTCTTCTATACGAACTCGTATCATAAATTGTTCCACTAGGTCATACATTTTTGAACCGGTCCGTTCCGCCATAAAATGTCTATTTAGTTGGGAAATATTTTAATTCAAATCAATTTGCATTGAATGAGTATGTTAATATTGTCGCCGTCATTGATTGTTATAATAAAAACTTTTAATATGTGTAAATCTGTTGTCAAAAAAAAAAAAAAAATTAATTGTGAAATGCAAGTTAATTCATCAGAAGCCCAAAATCCAAAACGCGTCTATGCGAGTTCGTTGTGCGTCTCCCCATATGCTCAAACGATATAAAAGATATGCTCAATCGATTGACCAGCATCAGTTTAACGATCATCTTCAAAGATTAAACAAACAGCAAAATGTTCAAAGTAGTAAGTATGCTGTGCTGTCTGCGGTGTGTCAGCTTGGAATAACACAACATCTGCCCTTTCAGCTAGCTCTTGCCTGTCTACTGGGTGTCGCCATTGCCGGAAACGACGACAATATCGAGGTAGTCAGGTATGGTAGTCAGGTGAACGAGGACGGCTCCTATGGATACGAATACGAGCTGAGCAACGGAGTGACAGCTCAAGAGTCCGGAGTCGGAGGACAATACGCCAACGGTGGCTTCCGGCACTATTCACCCGAAGGTGAACTAGTTGAACTGGCATACACCGCCGACGGCAACGGGTTCCATCCAGTGGGAAGTCATCTGCCAACCCCACCACCAGTACCAGATTACATCCTGAGGGCAATTCGATATATCGAGGAGCATCCAACACAAGAGGAACTGTTAGACAGACAGGTACGGCAGAAGTATGGTCAATGAGTGGATTGTTAATAGTGCTGGCGCTGGCTGGATATTGGCTGTTTTATTGTTATAAGCATAAGCATATTATAATAAATATTTAGTTATCGTTAAACGACACCTTAAACATTGTTACCTGCTCATCTAAGTTAATTCAAATAGACTGCAACAAAAATAAGAAAAATAGTAGTACTTTATGTTTTTATTTTATGATTAGTTACACTCCAATTGTCCCGTCCCGTTTGTCCTCTGATTGACTCTGGGACTTTTTCAGAAATTCATTAGCTAAGGCAATAAAAGTCAGAAATGACATGGATACGGCATGCGGGAAACTGGACAGGTGTACGGAGGTCTTATATTTGAAATATCTGTGAAGTTTGATTGATAAATGTCAACCGGTTGGTTTTTATACAGCCGAAAAGCTATAACCTTTGCTGGTGGGCCATCTGTTGGGCCGGTAAAATGTTTATTGCGATTTTGACCGTGAATCGTTAATATTTTATGTGGACAACTTAATAGGCAGGCATTGCTTAATTATTATTAACGACCGAGAAAATACCGAAGTCGACGGCAGAGTGTATACAAATAAGGCCCGGTTTTTGCGCCAGTATTTTGATATTTTCATAGCTGCCTAGAAGAACTGGTTGCAAGTGGTATATTAATTTAAATGCTGATTGTCAGTGATTCGGAAATCTAGGTCAAGCGTGTATTTCTGCACAAGAAAAAGGAACACCCAAGAAGTACCTATATTATAATATTCAAATATTTTATATTGTAAACCTGTTAAACGCCGTCGTCATTGTATCTATATTTTTCACAATTTGTTTCACAAATTCATGACAAGGTCTGTGGCGGATACTATCAGGGGCAATCGTCACACGAGTAGTGTTCAATATTCCTATATGAATGTTGAGTTTAAACCACCCTTTTTGGTCAGATCGCACTGAAGCAGAGAACGAAGCGTATGAGACGGTGGCTGCACACAAGCATATTCATGCACTCTAGGCAGTCAGTCTCTTGTCGACTTACGAGGAAGAAAGATCCTTTTTTTAGTGGTGAACGAAAATAAGTGTAATACTAAAGCAAAAATAAAGTGACGTGTGTGTAAAGCAGTTCTGTTTTGTTTTATTTTGGAGAAGCATCAGTCCACTTGCTAAAAGCATAAAGCCAAATATTATACAAGGTCCTACGAGCCGAACTTTGAGCTTGCCCTATCAGCAAATAACTTCACATAGAGTGTAAGTACAATGAACATAATTGACATATCGTAGATAGAATAATAGTTAAGCGTGGGAGTCAGATTTTGTTCCCTTTGGTATTGCACGTCATACCATCTCATCCTTTTTTTCTTTTTTTTTGTGTGTTATGAGTTTGCGGACAGGCGAATTGCAATCTACGTTCAATTTTGAATACGTATTCTCGCACCATTGAGTTTTGGTCGCGAAAGAGATTAATCGGTGCACCCATGCTTGTATACGGTCAGCAGCTTGCCCTCCATGCAGCATTGTATGATGGGCCTGCGTAGGTAGCAAATATATCTGTATACCGTAGCCTTTGATGGATATTTGGTTTGAGCAGATAGTTCTTATGAGAAAAGGTTTTTTTTTATGATCTAACACGGCGCAGCGGCATGACCCGATAACGAGGGTCGGGTTGAATGTTTGTGTACCTACCCATCAGTGGCTTATAGTATGTAATAAACATGCACAATTGCGCAGGCATGCATAGGTGGCAAATAGATTCCATATCTTTTGGTGGATATTTTACTTGAGCACGAACCAATTTCTTTCTGTTCCTTTTTCTTTCTTTTTTTGTTGTCGCTAATGCGTATAGCATTGGCCTAAGCAATAAGCATGCGTCTCCCTGGTAGGTATCTGATCGATACATCCGCATGGTTTCAAATATATTTTTACATTTCTCGCAACAAGTAGTTTTTGGTTAACAATGCAAAACACACACATATGGATGCACGCTATTAAGTTGTATCACACAGATGTGATATTGAGCAATATTAGGTACATTAGTATGTAGCTGCATTTAGCAGTAACGCAGGTTTTTTTTCTGGGTTTCGACCGTTTTGATCCTATTCTAGCGGACCGAGGTTGCATAATGTCGTGGGGATTTCGTTACGGTTAACCACCAAGCAATGGAATGGGGGAGTAAAGAGAGAGCCAGTGTGGGAGGAGATAGGTATACCAAATATAGTTATTTTGTAATTTATCGCTGATAACTTAGGTAATGGTAGAGGCAGAGCTGCCGGTGGTACGCGAGTTAAGCGTTCATTGGATGTGTTTTGTTTCTGCTTTTTAGGTATTATTAGGTATATTTATTTACGGAAGTTATTAAGCACATACGTATTACTTCTACCTACATAATGCATATTTACAAGGTGCAGCTTTCTCGACGCAACTCCGTCATATCAAGGGCGTGTTCAAGCAGAATCACGTAAATCAGCGCAAGAACAAAAGCTCCTGACTTCATAGGCACGCATGCCGGTCAGTCGAGCAGCTCAAAAGTAAAAGCTCCTGGTTTATAGGCACGCAAGCCGGCCAGTCGAGCAGCGCAAAAACAAAAGCTCCTGACTTCATAGGCACGCATGCCGGTCAGTCGAGCAGCTCAAAAGTAAAAGCTCCTGGTTTATAGGCACGCAAGCCGGCCAGTCGAGCAGCGCAAAAACAAAAGCTCCTGACTTCATAGGCTAGCATGCCGGTCAGTCGAGCAGCTCAAAAATAAAAGCTCCTGGTTTATAGGCACGCAAGCCGGCCAGTCGAGCAGCGCAAAGACAAAAGCTCCTGACTTCATAGGCTAGCATGCCGGTCAGTCGAGCAGCTCAAAAATAAAAGCTCCTGGCTTCATAGGCACGCATGCCGGCCAGTGGAGGTAGGGTAGAGTGGGTAGGGATCTTACAAATTCCTTTTATAGCCAGGTGAAATCTTTACGACAATCCCAAAAGCAGCGCGGCTAACGGTTCCCAGGTGCATGCCACGCAGTCACAGACATACGGTAGGCATCTGAGCAAATATTGAGCGATAGCCACAAGCAGCATCGCTTCAATGCAAAAATAAATAACGCGGATCATTACGGTTGGGTCAGAGATTGAGTTCTAGACAGCAATGTCTATGCTCAGGTATCACAAATATTGTCCTTGAGCGAGCAGGGCAACGTTTGACCGATTGTACGTGCGCAGGATGAAGCCATCCGCAAGAGCATCATTGTTCATCCAAGCGTACATTCGGATTGTTAATTAGGTACTATGTATATTGACAGAAGGTAGCATCTGCCAAAGAAGCAGTGTACTCGATTTGGACGTTCGGTCGCAATATTAAGAGGCCAGGTTCAAACATTTGCCATAGCAGTAATGTTAGTCCAAAAATGATCGTTCATTTTCTTGAGTTTGGGCATTTCCTAAGCTATACTTTCGCGCGCGAAATAATAATAATAGAGAAAAAACAAAAAACGATCACCAAGAGCAGGGCGTTGTTCGTTACATACCAAGTATTTTGGATCATGCCCAGTTCTTAAGCTCATTACAGTAGATTGAGCAAAAAGCAATTTGCTCTCGCTAATAATTTTATTTTCTTTCTTTTTTCTTTGCGAGACATACCGATTGAGAGGGATGGCAGCCAATACTATTTGAAATCAAGGATCGTATGCAAGAGCGATCCGATTTCGGTTCCATGAAGTGCAGGATTTGTTGCAGAAATGGAAGAGCCGGTGCAAACGTTAGATCGTCTGCAGTTAACCAGGAACATGTGCTAAGATCTCCAATCACGGTTTTGACTTCAACAAGTCAAAGTGGGCAGGGACATGCAGCTATGCAGGATTCCTTGGACCATCATTGCACATCTACAGGGTGTTCGCCGGGTCATATTTGGCAGTCGTGAAGTAGACACGTGGCAAATTTATTATGGAAAAATATTCGATAAACCAACGTGTTTTAATCGTTAAAACATTTTATGAAAATCAACTATCGATTACTGTGACGATGAGAAAGTTACGTGAGATTTTTGGTAGAAACAACATACCAACAAAACGCACTATTTATCGTCTAGTGAATGATTTCGAAGAAAGAGGGTCTGTAGGTGAAATGGAAAATCCTCAAACTATTCATCAGTCCCCTTTGCACCCATTAAAAGTTACAGTCTGGTGTGCAATTTGGTCAGGAGGAATCATTGGAACTTACTTCTTTGAAAATGAACGCGGCGTAACGGTAACTGTGGATGAGGAGCGATATCGTGATATGATTGAAAACTTTTTAACGCCACAACTTCATGCCTTGGGCTTGATTAACATGTGGTATCAACACGACCGTGCCACATCGCATACAGCCAGGATTACAATGGAATTACTGCGAGATCTCTTACCACAACAAGTTATTTCAAGAAATGGTGAGGTTGATTGGCCTCCACGGTCGCCTGATTTGACTGATCCGGACTTCTTTTTGTGGGGATATCTGAGAAGCAAGATTTATGCAAACAAACCAGAAACGCCTAAGCAACTCAAACAAAATATTTGTGATGGAATTAATGAAATACCGCGTGAAATGAGTGAGAATGTAATGAAAAATGTGCTCAAAAGGGCTCGGATTTGTGAGACCAACATAGGCGGACACCCAGTATATATATATAAGAGCATGCGCACAGTGGTTTAACTGGGAACTACAGTTCGTCTTTACCGAAGGGCAGAAGCGGCTAAAGGAACTGATCAGTGCCGTGCCAGCGGTCACACACGAAGAATATTCACGTGCATTGTCGTTCTGGATTAGGCACACTCAAAGAACGGCATATCCATCAGATTACCGCAGCTTATGCAAGGATAAATTACTTTCGAATAATAGCAGGCTGCTGTCATTTACACCGTTCATGGACAATGATGGCATAATTCGACTGGGCGGCCGAATCTTCCGCGCCGAGCTTACATATGATCAGAAGCATCCGGTTATACTGCCAGCAAAAGCTGTTCTCAGTCAACGATTAATGCGGCTTGCGCATATTGAGACACAACATGGTGGATTGCAATTGTGCATGCAGTACCTCCGCGACAAATATTGGATTACCAATCTCCGTACGTCAATGCGAAAAATGATACACGGATGCGTTGTATGCACACGATACCGACAAAGGGCGTCCATACAGCTAATGGCCGATCTGCCGGCTGCTCGAGTGCAGGTGTCGCGACCTTTCAACCATTGCGGCGTTGATTTTGCTGGGCCGTACAGTATTCGGGCATATACTGGCCGAGGGGTTCCTGTGTCGTCGAATGCATATTTATGCATTTTCATCGATTTTCCCACTTCATTTGGAGTTGGTCAGCGACCTTAGCGCGAAGGCATTCTTGGCTGCTTTAGATCGTCTCATAGCTAGAAGGGGCATGGTAGAGCATTTATACAGTGACAACGGGACGAATTTTGTCGGGGCAAATACGGAGCTGCAGCGGATTTCCGAGCAATGGGACAAGGCCGAACTCCACGATGAGGTTGCCAAACGTAAAATCACTTGGCGCTTCAACACGCCTTTGGCTCCACATCACGGAGGACTCTGGGAGGCGAGCGTGAAAAGAGCAAAATATCACCTCAAGAGGGAAATCGGAATGCGTAGTTTTACGTTCGAAGAATTGTACACCGCGTTCGTTCGCATTGAGGCATGCTTGAATTCACGACCACTGTGTGCACTAAAAGATGATCCAAATGATCTCACTGCCCTTACACCTGGGCACTTCCTAGCTGGTGGTCAAATGGTACGCCCTCTCGGTCCAAATGTTCATGAAGTTGCGTCACATCGATTGGACAGCTGGGACAGGATACATCAATTTGAACAGGGTGTCTGGAGCAGGTGGTCACGGGATCGGAATTTGCAAGTGGACGACTTGGTATTTTTAAAAGAGGACAACCAACCGCCAGGGCTTTGGAAACGTGCGCGAGTTATAAAGGTGTATCCCAACAAACAAGGACAAGTTCGTAGCGTACGCATTCGAGCTAGTGGTCGTATGTACGACCGTCCCATCAGCAAGTGTTGTCTCATACCAATGGAGACAGGTTTGCAACCGCACGACGAAATGTGTGCAAACGGCAGGTGCGCTGAAGGTTGTACACTATCAACCAACGAAGTTGCTCCTGTCAACGATCAACTGACGACCTAGTAATATATTCCTGAATTGAATTGGTTTTCCATGGGCAGGTTCAGGGGCGTCCATGGTTTTCCCAATCACAAAGAGCGAATGCTGTTCAGAGGGAAGCCCCATTACAAGTAGCAATCGCCAATCACGGCAGCAGTGATAGCAGTTCAACACGTTATCGGCGTTTTTAAGCCTGCAGCTTCAAAGTGGGCAGGATGTTCAATATTCCTATATGAATGTTGAGTTTAAACCACCCTTTTTGGTCAGATCGCACTGAAGCAGAGAACGAAGCGTATGAGACGGTGGCTGCACACAAGCATATTCATGCACTCTAGGCAGTCAGTCTCTTGTCGACTTACGAGGAAGAAAGATCCTTTTTTTAGTGGTGAACGAAAATAAGTGTAATACTAAAGCAAAAATAAAGTGACGTGTGTGTAAAGCAGTTCTGTTTTGTTTTATTTTGGAGAAGCATCAGTCCACTTGCTAAAAGCATAAAGCCAAATATTATACAAGTAGGGTTGCGTTGTCTAACGCAATTCCACCACCCCATGCCGAAAAAAAAATATCCAGACACAAATTTTTCGATTAATTTTTGTTCTACGACAAGAACCAAATTCATCAACACAACAACAGGTTACCATTTGCTTTGAAAATACCGTAAAGGTTATCCAAACAAATGTAGTCAGATTTGATAAATTCAGGCTGTTTGAGCAGCTTTGACGTGACAGCGGATGAAGCCATTAATATATTGACATTAATTTAGTCAAATATGCTGTGTGGCTATGTTTTTAGTGAATTATTATTAAGTGCTTATCTGACCTTCGTATATTGTTAAATATTAACGACATTTATGTACGCATACAATTTGCATTATTAGTATCGAGACAAAAAGACACATTTTAGCACCTATGCTGTCATAGCATAGGTAGGAAGTGTCTCCGAATAATTAATAAGTATGAAATGCAAGCTTAATATGCTCAGTCTTTTACCGGCGTTGATGATATTTTTACCATCGACCACAAGAGACTCATAAATAGTTATGAACGATGGCTTTGGATCTATTTTTTTAATTTCTGAAGCTATGCATGTGCATGTGCATGCCATTGGGGATTTTTTTTTTTTTTTTTTGTAAATTAACTTGAGAAAGATGAATACCAGAAATGTTCCTGCCTACCACTCCACTTACATAATATTTCTCTCTCATTTTGTCATGCACAGGTAAACGCATGCATGGATTTCTGTAAAATAGGTCAGGCAGGCAGAGATGGATGTGTGGTATCGAGGTTAACATTTCGAAAAGAGAAATCATGTCATTAGAAGACATCCTGGAAACCAACACCATTTTCAAAAATGCTTCAATAACTTCGATGAAAATATACATCATGATGGTTAAATGTGGAAGTGTTCCTTCTTTCAGTTTTGGAACGGTTTAGGAAGTACTTAATCTGCAGGTATTTAAATATGCATACTCTCAGCTATAAAATTCTGTATTTCATAAGGGATTCATTCACAAAGCATACACATGTTCGCAACAAATGTAAATATCTGGCGTTAATATCGGGTTTTTAAATAAGAGCGCTACAAAAGTTTTTTTTAAATAAAACACAAACGGTTTTGGATACCAATTAAATTCTTTATTCCTGTGAAAGTACGTTTGATGCCATTATGTATGGAACTCGATTTCTTTTGCATGGCCACCACGAGCACGCTTGCAGAAGTCCGGACGCTGAACCCAATTTTCGACGGTTTTCAAGCATAAATCGGCCGATACTGCTGCAATTTCACGTTCGATATTTGTACGAAGTTCATCAATCGTCCCTGGCTTGTTGGCATAGACCCTAGACTTGACAAAGCCCCACAGGAAATAATCTAACGGCTTCAAATCGCACGACCGAGACGGCCAAGCGACTGGACCATTTCGCGAGATAACACGTTCTCCAAACTTGGTTTTCAATAAATTGATTGTGATATTCGCTGTGTGGCTTGTGGCGCCGTCCTGTTGGAACCACATGTCCTCCAAGTCCATATCATCCAATCGGGGCCAAAAATATTCGGTTATCATTGAACGGTAGCGATTCCCATTCACAGTAACGTGCCGGTCTTGTTCATCACGGAAGAAATACGGCCCAATGACGCCGCCGGCCCATAAACCACACCAAATCGTAATTTTTTCGGGATACACTGATAAGTGATAACTCATGGAGTACGTGCGGATTGCTGCCTGACCAATACCGCATATTTTGTTTATTGACGAAGCCATTCAGCCAGAAATGAGCCTCATCGCTGAAGACGATTTTTCCATGAAAATCCGAATCAATTTGTTGCTCAGCCCAATTCACGAACATACGACGCTTCTGGTGGTCAAGCGGCTTCAGTTCTTGCGTCAATTTAAACTTGTAAGGATGTAGGCCAAAATCTTTTCGCAAAATTCGCCACAACGACGTCATAGAGATGCCCAACGCTTGAGAACGCTGTGTGAGAGACACATTTGGGCTTTCTTCAACTGAAGCCTCAGCGGCAGCAATATTCTCGACACTACGGGCACTTCTTTGTCTCACTGGCACGGGAACATTTTGTACTGTGCCTGTGGATTCAAATTTTTCCACTAGACGCTCAATTGTTGATCTGCTAGGACGATTATGACGACCATAAATTGGACGTAGCGCTCTTAACGTTGAGGCCAATGACTCCGAATTTCGGTAGTAAATTTTAATAATTTTGACTCGTTGTTGGCTCGTATGTCTTTCCATCATAAAATGGAAAACCTTATTGAAGAGAAATGTCAAAAGAGCGGCAAGAAATTTGGCGTCGTTTGCTGTCCCTGTCGCTCTACTTTTGTAGCGTCCCTGTTGAAAAACCCTTTAAAACTAAGCTTATACCACACCATCCAATTATTCGTCTCTCATTTGTTGAAGCTTAAAAGAGGTGGTGCGCTAAGGGCTAAGGGTCTTACTAATAATCATTTACAATGTTCACACTATAACTATAAACTATAGGTTACAATATGTAATTTTGTATGGAACATTTTCTCCGTTGTGAGCTCGAAAAATATAACATGGACTGGACACTAAAAATGATAATAATTAGTTTCGGGGAATGTAAATGTGTCCGTAATTTTGTTGAGCAATACAGTTGGCAACAATCTCTCCAAAGCGATGCATTGAAGACAGAGTTGAAAGCCTCATTGATTAGAGTTCAATGCGTTTGACATGTAGGCTGAACCGGCTTAACCATTTCTCTTTTCTTTTAGTGACCTTAGAGGTTAGCAAGGAAATGCAAAATGTAATGACCGATCTAGGTCCTAATAGTTGATTTCAAGTGGTGTCGTTCGCGGCGAACTCTCTTCAGGAAAGAAAGAAAATCAAAGGCTATCAGGCAGTGTTATTTTATCGTGGGATTTATCCCTTTTCGTGGGACTTTCGATGTCCGAAAAGCCTTTCGTGGGATAAAGGGAAAAAGCACCAAATCGTGGGATTTTGAGGAATCTAACAAAAAACATTAAAACTATAAATTTTTGCTGAAACTTCATGAAAACTCCTACATTTCACGATGATTATTAATACACTGCATGTGCAGTATATACTGCTTATATAAATTGTCTCTTATCAAAATTTTCTAGTACCAAAAAATAATCGTAATAATGTTACAAACTGTGATTTTTATACTAAAAGTTAATTAACCGTGATTTTCTTTCCTTGTATAACAAATTTTACTTCTAAAAACTGGATTGTGAGGCGAAAAAGTGTCGTGGGATTTAAAAGGGATTTTGAGTACAGTGAAAAGGGAAAAAAGGGAAAAATTACCACGCTTCGTGGTATAAATGAAGAGAGAGTGCTAACAACACTGCTATCAGGTGTTTAAAAATGATCGTTTCACCGTAAAATAAACAGTTTTCAAGAAAAATGAGTTCGTAAACTTTTTGTACTTTTAATCCGAGAACTATTTGATAAACAAACTTGAACAATTTTCTTCAAAACCCATTGGCCTTTTCAGAGAAGATATAATTTTTTTATAAACCTATGGAGCACTCTGACTAAAATTACTTTTAAGGAACTACCATATGACCTAAAAATGCTTTATGAAGAAAGTTTGTCAAAACATTTACCTCCCCAGGCATTGGAAGCTATAATACGCCGTATATACGAACAGACAAAACTACCCACTTTTCGAGTTCCTCATTTAACATTATTCAAAAATTGAGTAGGATATCGAGTTGAAGGTCTTGAACTAAGACAATGGTCTGGGCATACCTATCTTTCATATGGAACCCAAAATAAATCTTTATCCCCTTTACCTTCGAACGATAGTTATGTTTATTTACTTATGTCATTATTTAAATTTCTATAAAATCAAACACTCAAATATTAATCTCCTCTATATCGCGTAATCTGCTTAAGGGTGCGTTCGCACTGAAAGTTTGAAGTTGTCAAGTCGCTAATGAAATACCCATTATAGAGTGTTTTCTTTTTTTTCGAATTGGCAACGCTTTACCAAGCGACAACCCATTTGACAGCTGATACTTACATGTTTATGTTGGCTTTGTGTTTGTCACCATACATATTTTCTTATCTGCGGGAAAATAAATAAATATTTGAAATTTTGACTATCAGGTTACGCTTTCTACGACCGAGTGGCGCTTCTAACATCCCCAAAATTTTATTAATCAAATAGTAATGGTAGGTATAGAAATATTTTTCATATAAAATCAGTACCAAAGCGATTTAAACAACTTGTATTTGGCTTTTTACCCGACTGGACACAGGGAGGGTTATGTGTTTCGCGCGTATCCTATGTACGTTCCTACGTGACGCCCTGTAGGCTGTAGCCCAAACGACTTGACCGATTTTGAAGAGTGAGGTGTCATTAAATTTGAACTCTTCCCCGGAGTGTCAAAGGCTAAACAAATAAATATAACAATAAAAAAAAAAAAAAAAAAAAAAAATCCAAAACGATTCTCACACAAATGTCAGCGGGATCTCTTTTACAGTCAGAAGTTTTTTTTAAATTAATTGTTCATTTAAAAGTTCTGTGCCTCAAAAAAAAAATAGTGATTTTTCAAAAACGTAGTTTTTTGAGGTTTTGATCAGAGACAATACTGAGACCCCCAACTTCGACCGATTAACAGTTATTTGCCTACAAGCTAAATTTTACGCTCCCAAAAAGTTTAGGTGCGCTAGTATTGTTGCATAGAAATTCGTATTGACAAATGTCAAAAATCCGCTCAACCAACTCATTCGCACCTAATCTTTTTCCCGTTCACTGTGGGCAAAGCGAAACAGATAGGATTGGCGTACACGGATAGGACAACAAAATGGCGGATTCCAGGCAAAAATTGAGGGGGCCAGCGGCAAGAGGATTGTGAGTTGGGGGTCTCAGTATGGTTTGTTTATGGTTTTGATATTACATACCTCATTAACCTAACGTATAGTTTCACAGGTATACTTTTTCATAAAACAAAAATGGCTTCCTACTTTTGCCTCTAGTAAACAGAAAAATGATGTTTCGTCCCCTCTTAACGATTAAATGATTAATTATTGAATTATTATTTTAATAAGTCTAAACAAAATTAATGAGTTAAAATACACATGCCTTACAGAGTTTTCGACAAGTGTTATAATAACATAAAAAAACGATGTTAAGCTTCAGGTATTAAAAAAATGGTAAAAGATATTTTCTGACATTCTTGAAGCAGGTACTGTACAAAGAGTTAGTTTTTGAATTTCAATGCTTCAAACTAAAAAATCTACACAGAGCTTCCAACTAAAAAAAAAAACTAGTATGAGGATCTGTTGCATCCAACACTTGTTTAGCAGCAACTTAAATCTTTTCATTTTATTTCCAAATATTGCTGTAGCCAATATTCGATAATTCATATAATAAATTGAATTATTAATATTGACATTTTAAGATAATTGCAGGTGCCGGCAGTAAGAAGCTCTAGATTTGACTTTTGTTAATTCAAAAGCAAATCACCTTTGTACTAAAACATTTTCGTGTGCTAAAATGCAAAAATTTGAGGAGCACGTATAATTAAATCAAGGCTACGTGAACAAAATTTCCTCCGAAATATTTCTCATTTTTCAAAAATAGGTATCGACAATGAATTTCGATAAGGGGAAAAAATCCCATCTTGAACAAAAATTCTGCACGGAATTTGATAGGATTCCCCCCGAAATATTTCCTTCGTATATTTGTAGGTGGAAATTCAATACGTAAGCAGTTTCTATGGGAGTTTGAAGTCTTTTGCATTTATTTATTTATTTATTTTGTTTTTGTTTAATTTTGTCGATGTAAGCTGAGAAAGTAGAAGTGGCGTAGGATTAGTATAGGTACTTTAAAAAAACAGAGAACAATTTTTAATCATGCAAGTATTTTGTTTGAAGTCATTTTTTTCAAAATGTAATAAAACAAATTAATAGGGTGTAGCTCAACTAGCAAAAACAATTGGAGATGATGATAAATTTATTCGATAAAAATCGGAATACTGATTCAAAGTGGACACAATTTTGTATCAAAAATTGTTAGAACGTTAGAAAGGGCTTATGAGAATGACGACAGTGCCCATTC
The DNA here is from genome assembly GCA_946477585.1 of Cheilosia urbana. Classification (NCBI taxonomy): domain Eukaryota; kingdom Metazoa; phylum Arthropoda; class Insecta; order Diptera; family Syrphidae; genus Cheilosia; species Cheilosia urbana. The sequence continues at coordinate 13,815,092 of OX297855.1, forward strand.
AGTTTCAGTATCCTCTCCAACGCCTGTCTGGCAACGACCTTCTGTAAAGAACCCCAGGCATGCACTCAACTTGACGATGGCAGGAGTGGCGAATGTTTTATTGATTGTTGACAGGTTGTCTGAGAGAAAATCCTGCAGATACTTGAACATTGGTTTATTGACCCTATAAGCCTATAGTACTGGTGAAATCTAATAAAGATCGAATATGTAATAAATATATTGCAACGCTTCATTATTTCTACTTACAACGCCTGTGGTAACTCTTAAGGATTGTATCTATCTCTTAAAGTTTTTCTGTTAAGTTTCACATCATTTTTTAATTGTTGAATTTGTTCTCGAACAGAAGCCAAAGTGGAATAGGAATGAAGTGTACACTCGCAGACACTTTTATACACTTATATTTTAATTTATCCAAAGGACGGACACAAACATTCTCCCCCGCACCCTCACGACAAACAGCGATAAGGGTTTTATGGATACAAAATTCATTTGTATAGGCATTCACTAACGTCCCACCTATTTATCTGTGCTTAGATATTAAGATATGAAATAAAAATTCACCACTAATACAACGGAAAATGCAAACAATAAAATAAATTACAGTGTCCTTTGTCGGCATAACGTTGCAGACAATCAGCGGTCTTAAATGCCTTGGAAAAACTACCAACGATTGTTGTCAAATACGCTTCATTAAAAGGAATATATTACGTAATGCGAATCGTTCACAGATCATGGAAATTCTCCTTCCTTGTCAATGATATCCTTGAAGTTGTTGTATGGCGGAAGGCGCGGGAGCTTAATTTGTTTCGCCCTTACCTTTAATGCTGCCGACAACGTGTCGAGCAAATTACTCGTAAATTGCAATGAGCACGCGGCATTGATGCGGTACCTAGGTAGTGACAGAACCTGCTGCTGGAAAAATTCATTGGGGGAAAAGCAGAAAAGTTGCCAACATATAAATAAATCGTTAAGACGTAGATATGTATGTAAATGAAGATCACACTTAATGAAAGTTTAGAATTGGTCTTGCGAATTAAGTTGTTTCCCGGGGTGCTGCGAATGAAGAGAATACGGTTACGGTATTGAAATGCGAAATTAGGAAAGTGCTTGGTACATGTTGTTGTAAGGATACAAATTTTCAATTGAGTGTCTCAAGATTAGAATAATGCTTGGGATGTTACCTTTTGTGCTTGCAGGGGATTAAATTGAAGTGATGATTTGAATAGTAAGAGGCGCTGTTTGAAGAGAACAGCGACTTGAATTTCTATTAGAAAATACATATTAGGCAAATCAAATGAACCTGGAAAAAAGGAAAGCGAAAAAATGCAGCTCCTTAATAACTTATGTCAGGATAAAAAAGGATAGGTCCACGGAAGCTGGCGGTCTACCAAGTAGTTTAAACTTCAAATTTTGAGTATTTTATATCTGTCTTGGATGAAAAAACAGCTTGTACATTATTTCCCTAACCGTGAAAAAAATAACTAAATATAAAACCCTAACTCACTATAGAAAAAAAAAAAAAAAACAAAAAGATATGAACAAGACATGTTCAAATACACCTAACTAATTGACAATCGGATGCTATACCTCTACACCGCCTAGCAAATTATATGAGTACCTACCCTCCGACAACCAAATAGTAAGGCATACTTAAATGTGAATTGTTCATAGGTTTTCTCTTTTTTTTTTTTGTTACAGTACGTCGGATTTTTTTGGTTTTTTAAATTAACTTTCTTTATTTTTTATATTTTTAGCCGATGACGCTCCGGGGAAGAATACGAACCTAATGACACCCCAATCTTCAAAATCGTATTGAACTTGTTTGGTTTTTTTTTAAGGCTTCGATTAAAATAAAGGAGCAAAAAATAAATAAATAACCTAGGCTCCAATTTTGAAATGTATTTCTCTCGAAATTGACAGAATATCCCGCAGAACTATACTGTCAAATTTTTTCTCATTTTTTTTACTATAAGGTTTTCTTTTACCCTTCCAAATCACCCTAAGAAGTAAATTTATCATGACGTACAATACTGTATTTATTCAAGCAAATAGTGTTTAGCAGTGATGCCATTCTGGCATTTTTAATGCTAGATCTAGCATTTTCGAAAACTAGAAAGCATTTTTTAAAAAAGAAAAATGCCAGATGCTGTTTTAGCATTTTTTTGGATTTTAGTCTTTTCGATATTAATAAAAGGAAAACTAGCCAAGTAAGCCCACCAAATTTTAGTCAGTAATAAGTTCTTAGAAAAGACATGAACTTTTAAGTTGCATGTATATTTTCAAAGTAGGCTTTGAAACCACCGCAGTGGCTTAGTGGTTAGTGTGTTGGACTACTAAGCGAGGGGTCGAGGTTCGAATCCCGCAAAAACCTAAATTTCAACTTAGGGTTTTTTTCCGCTGCGCCACCTCTCGTGAACGTCTGACAAACATCCGAGAGTATGACTGTCTTGAAAGAGCTTCTCAATTAGCCGTTTGGAGTCGGCATAAAATTGTAGATCCCTTCCATTCGTTCCAAGAATGAAAAACTCACACAAAACGAATGGTTGTGAGAAGCTAGGCCTAGGGTCCCTCCGGACCTGTTGCGCCAACTATTTATTTTTTTTATGTAAATTTTCAAAATGACGATAGGCAGACACGTCGAATGAAAAATCTTAGATTTTCGAGCTCTACCATCAACCAAATTTCATTCTTCTACAGCCATCGGAAGTCCTCCATATAATTGACAACAATTCTGAGAAAGTGGATGGATACCACGTCCCCTTATAGAGAAATCTCAATTATTCCTTTGATTGCACCACAAGACATACCGTTGTGCAAAATTTCAAGATTCCACGATGTCGGGGAGTACTCCATAATTTTGATGATCTGTCAGTCAGTCAGTTACGGTTTTTGTTATTTTTGAAGCCCTATATTTCAGGAACCACTAAACTAATGCTAAAAAGTTTTCTAGGCGCCTGTGCTTGATCAGCTTAGCAAATATTCCGAATATGAAGTTTCTGACTTCAGTGGTACTAAAGACACAGGGGGGTCGAAAATCGCCTGAATTTGTTCCTGTTGAAAGGGTGTAGTACCAGAACTTGGCTGGTCACTACCATGCCCTTTGATACATAGGCTAATTAATTCAGACGTGTGGTGAAGGATTTATGGCTTATCTATGGTGGACGCCAAACGTCAAAAAAATGCACCCACTGTAGTTACTGTTGATATTACTTTGTTGTGTTTTTTTCTGCAGACTGATACTTTAATGTTCAATAAAAATAAAACTCATTGTTTAAAGAAACATGATTTTTATTATTTTCTGAGATATATTTAGGGTCGAAATTTTTTACTAAAGAGGGAGTTACATTTTATGTTATATAATAGACTAGGATAGGCAAAAATATACAATCAGATGAATTTCTAGTATAAAAGACAAAATAATATTTTTTCTTTATTGTAAAAAGCTGGTGAAAACACATTTAGTTTTGTCTAGCATTTTTATTTTGTGGCTTCATACATTCTAGCATATTTTTTTTTGCAGTCTAGCATTTTCTTTTTTGAAATTCTGGCAACACTGGTGTTTAGAGGTATCTCAAGACTCCAGTCCGACCGTCGGAAAAACAAAAATTACCGGTGTCTTAAATGGGGATCGCCTTTCGACAGTATGACAAATATCCGCGAGTATTATTGTCGTGACAAAACTCCTCAATTCAGTCGCTCGGACTGAGCATAAAATTGTATGTTTCTTCCATTTGTTCCTAAAACAAAAATGCATACAAACAAACAGTTGTGAAAAAGTAAGGGTAAGTCAAACGCTAGTTATATTTCATAGAGTTCAGTTGTCAGTTCAGACATTTTATATGGCATACTTAATTTGTACCTACTCACAACACAACGTGAGCCAAAATTTACAATAGTCGCAAAAAACCAGCCGTTGCTGTGATGGGATTTTTTCGCTGTCATCTTAACTTGTGAAAAATGCTTTAAAAAAAATTAAACTTAGTAGTCACACTCGGTATCGATATACAACACAAAATTGCCATGCCGATTCCCCAGTACCTATGCCACAATACAGCGCTTTCTATTGTCCACTAGATATATAGTGGAGCTTGGATTTATCATATATATTTTTATGAAAGTGCCTAATAAACGATTAAATTAAATTTTGAAAAGGTGGTGTTGGCCTTCCATAATAAGTCATTAAATTTTATCAGCTGATCACAGCTGCGAAAATAGTTTCGCAAGCAGTGTTGTTAGCACTCTCCCTTTATTTCCCATGAAGCGTGGTAATTTTTCCCTTTTTTCCCTTTTCACTGTACTCAAAATCCCTTTTAAAAACCCATGATACTTTTTCGCCTCAAAATCCAGCTTTTAGAAATAAAATTTGTTATACAAGGAAAGAAAATCACGGTTAATTAACTTTTCGTATAAAAATCAGAGTTTGTAACATTATTACAATTATTTTTTGGTACTAGAAAATTAAAATAAATGAAGATTTATATGGGCAATTTTGTACACACATTCAGTGTGTTGATAATCAAGGTGAAATGAAGGTGTTTTCATGAAATTTTAGCAAAAATTTACAGTTTGAATGTTTTTTGTTAGATTCCTCAAAATCCCACGATTTCGTGCTTTTTCCCTTTATCCCACGATAGACTTTTCGGACATCGAAATTCCCACAAAAAGGGATAAATCCCACGATATAAAAACACTGTTCGCAAGTAGCCTTCCAATTAAAGCAGTTGCTATTTCACTCTGTGTAACCAGTGTTGCCATACAAAAATTTGGACAAATATGCAATTATGACATGCGAAAATTTGCAATGCAGATTTCTATGGAAAAATCTTACTTCACAAAACTTATCTTTATAAGAGCACCTAACAATAACAAAAAAAAAAGAAAAAGAAAAAGAAAAAAAGAACTGAATACGAAAATGAAAGTAAGTGTGCAAAAAATGTTGAAATTATTTTTGAAAAAGAGCAAAATTTATTATTGCGAATGCAGACAAAATCTGAAGCACTGGTATTGGTAAATCTGAAGCAAATCTGATAAAAAACAATCCAGATTCTCAAAAGTGCTCTGAAGTCTGAAAATGACTGCTGTTTTTTATATCAAACGAACGTTGACTTTTAGTACTCTGAGCAAAGAAAAGGTGCTCTGAGAGCTCCCAATCTAATACCACATAAGTTTTTCGCTTAAAATCCGGTTTAAAATAAATTTTGGATGGGTCCAAAACGCTTTTTTTTGTGAGGCAATATTTGTATCTAAAATGTACGTTTTTAGTATTGAAATGATTTCTTATGCCTATCTCGTATTTGAAAAATTATTTTGCATACGCATCTATTCATAAATTATTACATTTTCTAGGTTCATGTTTTTTTCATGCCAAAATGAAAGATGAACCTTCTTAGAATGAAAGAATGTATTTATTTTTTAAAATTTTTGTTGTGATCTAAGCAAACTGCACCAAAATAAAATCCATTCTCCGATTTCGGAATGAATAAAACTGCCTAGAGTAATTAAGCTGACTGAAGCTAAGTTTGGCATCATTCCTACAGTAATCCCACAGTCATAACATACCCACTCACACAAACCACTACCAAATTAACTTACAAATAAATATACAAAATTGAAAAACCAATTAAAACGTCAAATTCCGTTTCTTTCAGATTCCCTTACAACGAAAAACAGAACAGAATCTCTCACAACGTTTAACAGAAAAAGAGAGAGCCAAACAGAATCCAATTCCAATTACTCAAACGACTCGTGGGGCTCCAAAATCGATTAACTAATTGGAATCACAATTCTTCAAACTATATCTGGTGCTGCTGTGCTTTCTGGTTAACACACCATTTGCGCCCACCAATCTTCATATCAAACTCGAATCCACCGAAAGGACTATATGGTAATTGGATGATGCGCTCACAAGTAATCACTTTGCCACCTGTGCATACCGACACTGAAGATCTATCACCAAACTGGACCCAAAAACGGAAGTAGAAGAAAATCGATTTTCATGTCACCAATTGACCATCGACCGGACAATGTCTGCATATCAATGCCAAATACATTTTGGTGCCGAACAAAAGACCATTTAATCAATATTGCTAACCATATCGGGGCGTATAAAATGGAATGCTCCACACGGTTGAACAAGTGCGGCACGTGGTTTTGTGCCCGCACCAACAATAATAATAACAACAATATGACATTTAATAGCGGGAACAATGAGCTAAATGGGCCAAAACCGATACCTTTTACCAGTGAAATAGTACAAGGTCCCGGCCCCAGTCCGGGTAGTTCGGGCTCGTGCGATGAGAGCGAACCGCCACCAAAGAACTGCTATCGGCTGGTTATGTTGGGGTAAGTTCTAATTCTAAGTTGGTGTTGTTATAGTGGGGTGGACAAGAAATATTCATCACTAATCACTAGATTTGATTTGATTGATTGATGAATTACGCGACTTGATTGATGGGAATGGGTAGGAATGCACTCATTTGTCGGATTATTGAATAGTGAATAGCCAACATCTGGATCTAGGTAGGTGAAACCTTCTTTCATCACAAACTGCTGCAATTTCGTACGGCTCTTCACTTGTGCCACTCACACGCTATATAAATTGAGTTATATATACGTTCTCAGGAACAGGACACCTAATTAAGGAGCAGACATGAATGGATTCTCTACTCATCTCTGCTCTGCTCTACGGCACAGTCACTTTAAGTTAACGTGCATTGTGTTCGTTCGTGTCTTTTTGTGTTTGGCTCGTCCCAAAATTTCATTATGAGTGTGAATGATTCGATTTTCGTGCCCCATGGCCAGTGCAAATTTGATTCATTAACATTAAGGATGAGTTTCCTAAAAGGAAGTTGAAGGTGCTTCTTGTTGTTGAAAAGGCTATCTATCGCAAGGATGTTCTTTTGCACAATCCCTTTAGATGTTGGAAGAGGCGAACCTCTTTTGAGGCACTCAGATCAAAAGTCACTCGAGAGAAATCGCCTTTATTGATAGATGGATTCCGTTCCGAAGGTCTATTTCTTGTATGTTATACAAATACCCGCGAGGATAAAACTTTATTAATATTTTGTTGCCTTATAAAACAAAAAACAGACTCGCATAAAGTCAGGATCAGGACATAATTAAGTAGACTGTGGATAACCTAAAAAACAAAAAAACCAATGCAAGTCACAGAAGTTGTATACCTAGACCTACTCTTATCAATTTATTAAGTTGTTTTGAAAGCCACATAATTGGAAGGACCATTCGATTAATTAGACTTTTGTTGTTTCCTTTGCAGATCGGCGAGGGTTGGTAAAACGTCCTTGGTTTCGAGATTTCTTGGTGGAAAATTTGAGGAGTCCTACACGCCGACGATTGAAGATTTTCACAGGAAATTATACCGGATACGAAGTGAAGTTCATCAGCTTGACATTCTAGATACGTCTGGTAACCATCCATTTCCGGCGATGAGAAGATTGTCATTTCTTACTGGTGAGCATATATATATATATTTTTTTTTCATGTTTCTGGTGATGCGATGATTTATTTCACAATCGGCCTGGTACTGGTATACCCGCATCTCCTTCGCAGAGTGACTATAAATTGCTCAGTTCCGAGTGTGCACTGGGCAGTCCCAGTCAGGTAAAGTGTTTTCCAATCTCAGCGGGAATTTCAAAATTCACTGCCTTCCCCATAAATAAATGACTAAACGAACGGAGTCGATGGATAAAATTCTAAAAATGAGTCGAATTATATCTGTTTTCAAGCCAAAATGGAACTTTATCTTGCTGAGTGATTTCGTAACCCAACCCGCAGCAGAAAAGTAGTTGAGCACCGTCGGCATCAGCTGGCTTAATTACACGTATATCCAGGTGAAACCCTTAACGAGATCATTAGTCGTTTCGCATCTATGAACATGTGGGTGGTGTGCTCAGGAGTTCCTTATTGTAGTAGAGGTAATTAGGGATTTAATTGCCTCGCAATGAATTGTTGTGTAGAAAGGGATTTGTTTTTATTTATGGTCTTTATAGGGATATGTTGTGCACAATGGAGAGTATAGTTGCTCACGAGGTCTGTCATTAATTTGTTTTATTTATTCTTTTCATTTGTCTTTTGGAACAAGTTTACTTAAATCAATGACCTGTGGATACTGAATTAATGAACTAGCCTGAAAGCATTATAAATCTCATTCGGAGGAGTTTTTTAGGTTGGGCTATTTACTAGACAAATAAAAAATCTGTTAAGATTTGCTTAAACAATTGTAGGTTAATCCAGGAACAAACGTGCATGAAATTTCTTTCTGTCTGCTATAAGACCTAACTATTTCGGCATATAAAATTGTTCTTTAAAAGTGCTCGACGCAAATAAGTCTAATCGGGTGATTACGTTTACAGAGCTTTGTGCACAAAAGATTGGTTTTATGCACAAATTGGATTTTGTGGAACGTAGCGCCACCTTTCTGGAATTAGTGATTGACCAATTTTAGCTCTTAAATTGTTTGATAAAAAAAGTAATTTTTCAAGCGTATGTATCGTCCCTCGTCGATCGCTTCGCCTACTTCATTTTTAAGACAAATTGGCCTACGGTACTGCAGTCACCTCTGTTAAAACCTTTGCTGAACAAACAGCACCAATCAACGTGAGGCACCCAATTAGCAACCCAGTCTCATAAATGAATTCGCGCATAGCAGGCGTGTTTTATTGAGTAGAGTAAGTGCTGCAAATATGGCCCACCCTTAACATTTTTTAAATAAAACCATAAATTTAAGTCTAATTCATTTATTATTTTTTTTAAACAGTCTCACAAATTATTTTTATTTCAGTCTTTAGAAACTTTAATTAAAAATACAAACATAATTAAAAGTTAAACACAAAAACTTAAAGGAACTCTATAATTCACTTTTAAAAAAATGTGCGGCTAATATGGCCCACCGGTGTTAAATATGGCCCAGGGTGGGCCTTCAAAGATACCATTATTTTGTTGTAGATTGCCGATATGGCTTTCATCATGTCCTCCTTCCGTCAAGTCTTCCGTGGTTGTGGACTTTGTTTAGACATTTCAGCCTTCAAAAAAACAAAAATTAAATTAAATAAATAAATCAAATTTCAATCGAGAAAACGTGTCAAATATGGCCTACTTGGTCATATTACCAACACATGGGGTGGGCCATATTAAACACACTTTGATTTTTTTACTCATTTTAATTTTCAACTTACTTCATAAACTTTCTTTTAAATTTTAAATTCGCACCAATTAAGAAAATATTTAATACTCTTTAATTTTAGAAAAAACTTACCAATTTAACACAGAATTTTATGTAAAAACACTTAAGAAAACTTACCAAAAAATTACAACGAAAGTATAAAAAACAAATTGCCCCGTATATCTTCAACACCCGTCGCGCCACACTCACCACAGAAGACTGAGGCTAAACCAGGTTGAACGTGTTCGCAGTGAAACATTTTTTATTTCGCTGTGGGTTATGGTTTGCGAAATACAGTGGTGGGCCATATTACCCACATGGGCCATATTTGCCGCACTTACTCTACCTATTTCAGCAAAGAAAAGAAAACCAGTCTATTACTATCAAAGGGGCTCATCTCCACTTTTTATAAAAAAAAAAATAGATTCTCCATACAAATGTCTGTAGAAAAATTTGTGTCTGAAATAACAAACGGCCTCATTTCACACTGATTTAGCTAACCGAAAACAGGTATTACTTTTAAACCGGTACCATTTCAATGAGGACGTATGAATCAAACAGTAACATTTCCCGTAAATAAACTATTCGCACCAAAAGGTCACAAGTCACATATCCTTCGAAAAATTTGTTTGTTCGAATCAAAATGGCTCATTTCCGTTATTGACCATAACTGTGATTTTGGTGAAAAATATTGAAATTAATTACGACTAGCTGTGTGAGTTGCAGGAAGAGGACACTGATTTTCAAGTGTAAAAAATCTGAAATTACTTTTAATGAAAATGCAACGTGAAGTTTCTAATTTTTTGACAGATTTTTTTACTATTTATTTGTTTTGTTTTTTAATTTTATTTAATAATAACTGAAATTTTAATGAATTGAATTTTGTTTGTGTTTAAGAGTTTTCAATAAAATGGTATATACACAGGCTTGTTATAATTTTTCAAAAAGGTGCTTTTCCCAAAGTTTTGTTTTCAAACGTCACATTTCCAGGTGTACCATAGTTGCTACAAATAATTAGATAAGTTTAATGTATATATTTTTGTTTCAAAAATGGATCTGCTAAAGCCTTTTACATAATATTATAATACAGTTTCTTTGACTCGTGGAACGGTTTAGACGTAATACGTTTTCCGCGTTTTTCTCAGTTCCACTTAACATGCCAATGCGCCCTTTTGATACTAATAGACACAAATGCTCAACAAAACAGTGCACACTTGCACAGTCACATTGGTGTTAAAGTGGTATAAACTGGTATATTTTGATGTGTATGTCTCGACTTTCAGTTTGACTTACATTCTGCCAATTCCCTCTCGCTGAAAACAGATGCCGCCTGGCGCTGGTGGTGATAACAGTTTAATAACGGGTGATTTTTTAAGAGGCTTAGAACTTTAAAAAAAAAAAAAACACAAAAAATTCGAAAAAATGAATAAAATATTTATTTGAGTCGATAGTTTGAACCTTGCAATTTAATGTTTAAAGATAATTTCATGCAAATGTTGACCGCGGCTGCGTCTCAGGTAGTCCATCCGCTGAGTCCAATTTTGGCATACTCTTTCACACATATCGGCCGGTATCTCACGAATGAATGCATGGATGTTGGCTTCCAGTGCGTCAATCGAAGCGGGCTTGTCCCTATACACATTAGCCTTGACATACCCCCACAAAAAATAATCTAATGGTGTCAAATCGCACGATCTAGGCGGCCAATTGACCGGCCCGAAACGTGAAATTAACTGTTCACCAAACTCGCCTCGCAATTGCGCCATTGTTTCGCGTGCTGTGTGGCATGTGGCACCGTCTTGTTGAAACCACATATCATGCAAGTCAAGAACTTCCATTTCGGGCAAAAAAAGTTTGTTATCATCGCTCGGTAGCGTTCACCATTGACAGTAACGCTGCGATTCGCATCATCTTTGAAGAAATATGGCCCAATAATGCCGCCGGCCCATAAACCGCACCAAACAGTGGCTTTTTCGGGATGCATTGGTAGCTGTTGCAATGCTTCTGGCTGATCTTCACTCCAAATGCGGCAATTTTGCTTATTTACGTACCCATTCAACCAAAAATGAGCCTCATCGCTGAACACAATTTTTCGATAAAAAAGCGGATCCTCGGCCAGCTTTCCAAGAGCCCATTCACCAAAAATTCGGCGTTGTGGTAGGTCGGCTGGCTTTAGTTCTTGCACAAGCTGTATCTTAAAAGGCTTTACGCACAGATCCTTCCGCAAAATTTTCCACGTAGTGCTGTAACAAAGGCCTAACTGCTGGGAACGGCGCCGAATCGACATTTCGCGGTCTTCTGTCACACTAGCTGATACGGCCGCAATATTTTCTTCACTACGCACAGTACGTAAACGTGTTGGTGGTTTAATGTCCAACAAAGTAAATTTGGTGCGAAATTTGGTCACAATCTTCCGAATAGACTGCTCAGAAGGTCGAGAATGCCGATCATAAAATGGAAGCAGCGCGCGATGAACATTTCGAACCGAGCACGAATTTTGATAGTAAAATTCAATAATTTGCAAGCGTTGTTCATTTGTAAGACGGTCCATGGTTAAATTGCAAACCAAACTGAAGCTGTTTGACAGTGACACAAGGTACTAAACACACGTCAGCTGTCAAAACCAGTGTTGCCAAAACCAAACCAGCTAAAAAATCACCCGTGAAATGTCATAAGTATATGACCAAGGAGAGTGAAATATGAATCGCTGCAATCAAGCGACTCCCAAACGGGGATAAATAGCAAACGTGAATTTCAGTCAAATGAAGTGTAGTTCCACTACTTTCTTTAGATACAGACGTTCATTAAAACAGACCCTTTTTTGCATCAATTACCTTAAAAAGTGTACACTATTTTCCATTTCGGAAATAAGTTTTCCATATTCCTCCAAAACGCTCTTCAGGCGTAAGGCAATCCATTTCGTGCCACAGAAATGCTGCATTTTTTCCTGTAAATTTTTTGAGCGTTAAGGCCGTAATTTACTCGATATACAAATGAACAAGCCTTGAGGTTTGTAATCCACTAAATGCCAGTCTCTTGTAAGGACTGAGGAGTTCTCGTCCTTAGTGACTTAAAAAATGTTCCTTATGAGGGCTTCATACCTTGAAGAATATTTTGCTTGCTTTTGGTTCTAAAGCCCATACCTTTCACCACATGCAGGAAGCTAGTTACCTTCACAAGCCGCCATTTTCCTTTCTTATTAACTCGTCGGGTATTAATTCTGAGAAAAGCGACTTCTTGGAATTTTCTCAATTGACTTGGTTGGATGGTGTCTTACCAATGACTTGGTTGTTCTTAATCGCTGGAAAAGTCTACTTGTATCCAAATTTCATTGGAAACACATCAGAAGCAATTTCAGCATACCTACCTACACAAGGCCAACCCGAAGGACCCTAATAAGTAATTTCTTAGAAATCTGCACCGACTGTAGTCAATGTAATAATATTCAAGAAAGCACATCCCCGTCTTCATCTTCATTGCAACAAAAGAAGTTATAATAGCTTGTGTTCAATTACATTTGAAAGCATTGATTGTTCGTTCTTTGTTGCAAGGACAAAGCAATATGGGCAATCGCCCTCAAGTCGCAACTCCTGTTTATTTTTATTCATTTTTCCATTCCATTTCCATTCCAACTAACATTATCCTTTTGTTGTTCTCCCTGCAGGCGATATCTTTGTCCTTGTATTCAGCATGGACTCGAGAGAATCCTTTGAGGAAGTAGTACGACTGCGAGAGCAAATTCTCGAAACCAAGTGGAGTGCACTTTCCGGATCGGGTGGACGGTCGAAAAAGAATCTCCCCAAAGTGCCAATGGTTATTGCTGGCAACAAATGTGACCGAGAAATGAAGTAAGTGTTTGTATGTATAGTGCGTCCTAAGAAAGTGATTAACTTTGAAACGATTTTCCTACTCCAGAACTGTGCAGACCGAGGAAGTGCTCGCCTACTGTTCGGGGCAGGATGCTTGCTGTGTCTTTGTCGAGTGCTCAGCCAAGAAGAACATCCGTGTCGATGATATGTTCTATGAACTGTTCCTGGCAGCGAATTTACCCTTGGAAATGGCACCAAACCATCACAAACGTGTTAGCACCGCATTTGGATCACCATGCACATTACCACCACCGCATACCGCTTCGAATCGTTCCAAAAAGTGCACTCTGTCGATTAAGCGAAGGCTGAGTGACGCCTGTGGGGTTGTGGCGCCCAACGTTCGACGACCCAGCATTCGTACGGATTTGATGATAATGCGCAGCAAGACCTGCTCCCTGGGCGAAGGAGGCGGATCAGATGCGGCGAGTTTCGGTTTCATGGGTCGCAATGCGGGCGGATGTGTTTTACAATAACTTTACTCTATGATTTGCTTAAGTATAATGCGTTTTTATAAGTATCTGTAAACTGTAAGTTCGGTTCTGTTCTATCACTATTACTGTTAATGCGAACAGGGTTGTCGGTTTATAACTGGTTGGTCCATCTGTTTTGACATATCATTGGAAATGTAATAGCGATTTTTTTTTTTTTTTTTCATTTATATTAATAGTGTATCCTTTTCGGTCCTTTGTGGACGGTTTCCTAGATAAATTCTCTTATTTATGACTGGATTTGCATATGGTTGGGTAAGGCTCTAGCCAAAGGGAATAGGATTGGGAAATTATGGAAATTATGATTTCCTTCCTGTATATGACTTCCAACTGATGTCCTTCGTTTGTTTGTTGCGAAAGGAAGTCCGATTTGCATTTTAACACGAAAATTCTTTGGGGAAAAGACACAGATAGGTATGGTATGGATATTGGATAGTTACTGTAGCTCAGTAGTTGTGGGAGGAAACAGCTCTTGTGCTTCAGGATTTTTGGGTATTAGACTTGTTCCATGTTAAGCTACTTAATTTTGATAATTTGCTAAGGGCATTTTGTGTTTTAAGAAAAGTATGTTGGTGGTATCTTTCCTAGCTTAAAAACTAAAATATAACTGCCGGTAGGGTAACCAATAAAAGAGACCTAAATCGCTTTTCTTTACGCAAAATTATACTTCGATGTTTCTTATAGAAAACACAAGGGCAATGGCAGAGTATCCTGAGAGAGTGAGTGTTCGGTTTTTGCGATTTTAACGACTTTTTAAGAACTAATAGGTTTGTTTTCGATTCAGCTTAGATGATGATAAGGTCAGTCTTCCTTATTTCGAAGGAGATGGGTTTAATCGATTAATAGTCCCTACTACGAACTGGCTATTTTATTGTTATTTTAATTGATAATCGACGCTCAGATAAATCCAGCATGCTAAATAAGTTATAAGCTACAAAAATGCCCACATATAGTTTTAAAACGCATCGGATGTTTCGTGGTAGATGTACTAGCAGTTATTTTTAACCGAAGCATAATTTCTGGAATTTTTCCTACTGCTCTCAAATGTGCGGACGTTGGGCATCTATTTAAAAAACGCTCAGCAGAGGACATAAGTAATTACAGGCCTATTGCACTACTTCCAACCTTTAGTAAAGTTTTTTTTTTTTTTTAATATTAAAATCGGCTCTGCGAAATAAGGCCCCAAAAAGAAAGCGTACTAACCCCAAAAAAAAAAAAAGGTTTCGGCACCCAGCTATATTGACCAAACTTTCCAAACTTTCGCAGCACTCTCATTCCTATCGCTGTTTTTTATTAATTCATCTTAAAGAAAACTTTATAAAATCCCTTAAACTAAAGAAAGAAATTTGGAAGACAATAAAAATAAAAATTGGAAATTATAACGAAAACAATGCTTTATATAAATTTATATAAGTGATTATTTTTACACTTGTGCATTATATTTTACTTGACGATTTTTATTTATTCATATCATTAATTTTTAAAACGTTGATATAATAAAAGCGAACAAAAAAACTAAAGAAATGTTTATAAAAAAAAAACATAAGCGAATATGAGTTATATATAAGAATACTTATTGCTACTATTATTATTGGTAAATAAAAATATTGTTTTTAAAATTGTAATGGCAGAAAATATAGGTTACGAAGTTAAATCGATTACTCGAGGGCCAAAAATGGATTTTTATTTTTGGAATGTAGCGCAACAAGACGGTAGATGTTTTTTTTTTACGAGAATGAGAAAATTTTAAATGAATTAAAAAAATTGATAATTAATAGAAATACATAAAATAAAGCCCACACAAGATGTTACAATTTACATATACATTTAATCGAATTAAATAGATGTGTTTATATTAATAATATTAATATTATATAATATTTACACACTATAGAAGATGAACGGATCAAATAATTAATTTAATGTACGTTACTTGGAATAATAATATTTGATAAATACATACATACATACATAAATATATTTAATAGAAAAGATAACAAGAATTTAGAGAACAAAACATATTATACATCATATTTCACTATGATATACAATGAATAGGTGATTTATTAATTTTATTATAAGAATAAAATAAAAAGATATTATACTAATTGAAAAGAAATTGTTCGAAGCGTAGAATAGTCGTCATTGATAGCGGTACATTGCTATATTAATTGTTTTAGATTTTGCTACCAAAAAAACATGTTTATGTCTACAAAATACTATATAAATGAATGTGAGTTTTTGTTTTTTGTTATTCCTCTAAGCAGACTCATTTTTGTTAATCACAAATTGAAATAAATATTTTATCAATCGTGACGATTACCACCGACACAATTTGAAATGACTACAAAAATATATTATATATCTACAAAATATACCTACTAACGATATATATTTATGGAAATACGTAGGTATAGCCTATTTACATACTGACATATTTATATACTAAATGGATATTATTTATATATGTGTACCTACTGGAATTTCATAATGCCATCTGAATGTATTAACCATATTTACTACCTATACAAAAACTAACTTACCTACTCTTAAATAATGTGAAAGCCACGTCCCCAGAATTAATGTTAAACAACCTATTGATGTTCTTTAGTTTATTGATGACGAAACGTAAAGACAGTAAAAGATATCTACACAATTTATACAAAAGTAATAGAAAGAAAAAAATAATTGCGAAATAATAATTAAATTTGAATTTAAAGCGATTACGGAACTGTGTTTTAATTTGAGTCTTGAAAAGTGGATTAGTCAGACGTTTAAATTCGTCATTCGTATAAAAATTTAAATCTTACAGCCACAAATGGTTGTCAGGACTTAGAAGTTAGGTCGGAAGACTTTATTAGGTATATTGCGTTTACTGTTTATTCATTTAAGCAGCTGGCTGGTGACTTTGATACATGTACGTCAGGCAAAGGCTCTTCGAAAATAACCAAAGAAACCTATGTCGATGTTCTATTGCAAAATTTCCATCAGTAGTTGCTGCACAAAGGATTCTTGTAAAGCTTGATAAGGCAACTCAGTGACTATTTTACTATTAAGAATGGAAAAGTTTAATGTCAGCAAGACTGCGATGGTTTACCTGCAGAGCTCCTCAATCTCATAAACAGTTAAGTAAGAGTGGAAGAAATCATTTATCTTATGACAGGAACTATAAGAATTTCCGAAGTTCCAACTATAACAACTATAGAGGCATATCTCTGATTAATTTGACAAAATTGCATCGCAGGTTTCCTTGTGCAAAATACATACATATATCGACAGCCTGGTGTCAGGCCGATCGTCAAAAAAAATGGAAATAGACGTTATTGCGAAGTTTAAACTCAAATACTATTCTAAAATAACTAAATTTATTCCTGAAAAAAACTATTTAAAAGAATCACCCTGCATTAGGTGATTCCTTAAGCTTTTTTGCTCCTATAATTATAGTCAACTTGACAATTGAAAGGCCAGTAGGTTATTTAGCCAGCTTAATAAAGCTTGAAGTCAAAAATGCATTTAAAAGCTGGACTTTGTGACAGTGGTACCAAGTCAATTGGTTTTGGCATCATTCTAAGACAACTGTGCTTTCAAATAGGTTTAAGAACTTGGAAACAGCTTTCCCTATATTAATAACGGCTGTGTAAAAGTTACCAACTAAATACACAGGGGTTGAGTCAGATTTTTTGAATGCTAACTGAATTTTGCACATGTGTTTATTAATGCGGGAGTTAACAAAGCTGTCTTATAAATCACGTCTTTAGGGAAAACAGCTCGACAACATTTTCGAACAATATTTGGTTTAGTCCCTGTGCAACCATTTCTTCTTTCATTGGATATCCGGATATGACATCATGATGAACATAAAATAGAGTTGAAAGCTTTTGACAATTTCAGTAGTTCCCAGAATCCACTGACAGTGACAGAGACGGAGCTCCCTTAAATACGAGGACTACAGATATTGAGTGGTAAAGTGGTTGTTATATTTGATAGGTTATTGGAAAGCTTTCCTTTTAAAATTACCTACCTAGGCCACAAACCATAATTAAATAGATTAACGTACCCTTTTTTCTGTTGCCGGGAGCGGGTGCGGGACTTATACAAACTTAGTGTGTATTGGGGTATAACGTCAAGGGTGATTTATATCTATCTAAAAATGATTTAATCCCTTAGGTTTTTTGCAGATACCAATGGGTGATTTTCAATGGATAATTTGGCCATTTCGAGTTCGTAAAATCTAGCTTGGAAACTAAATAAAATTAATAAGTATACCTATATAATATTTATTAGTATCGTGCATCAACTTGAATCTTAGACGCTACCAATTTTATTAATGCAACGCAGAATATATAAGTAAATGAAAATATGTACCGATATTGATTTTTTTATATTAATGTAATTCGAATTAAGCATAAATTAAAGAGTAATGAATTTTTAAAAATTATTTGTTAAGCTTAATAACATGTAATTTTTTTCGAACTAGTTTAAATTTGTTCAAAAACTGAAGCTTGTATTAAATTATAAGATACTAGCTGACCCGGCAAACTTCGTTCCGCCCAAATTTGTTAATGTAATGAAAATAATAATTCCGAGCATGCACAATGCTCTTGCTAATTTATGCAATTCGGCCAATTAAAATGTTTCATTCAAAAGTTATATTAAATGCAATAGAAATAAATGACGAATAGCAATGTTGATTTGTTTCAATCAAACCGCAATGATTTTGACGTGTCGGCCAACCTTCCACTTTTCACTAAATTGACCATGTAAGAAACATGGTAATTCAAGATTGATACTACAAATGCACAAACATCCATCGATTATACTTGCAACAAATTATTTGTCATAGTGAAATTTAAGTCGCTTAAATACGAATGGCAAATCGTTCTGAATAAGCGAAATCTACGGAATGAGAGTGTTTGCCTTTGGATTTTCCACTCAAAATCGTCACTTGCATGACATTTGATTCGGGATCCTTCACCACCAAATCAAACGCATTCTGTTAAAAAGCCCCGGTGCATTGAGGTTGCGCAACAATATTAGAACTGAGCCGACTTTTAATTCTACAGATGTAAGCCCGGAACATCCAAAGAATTCAAAAATTCAACTAATTCCCACAAAGTTTTGTTTTCACGACAAAAAGTAGCATATGTCCTTCCTTGGGCCCATGCGAATTTAAACCAAAAATCATAAAAATTGAAGGATTGGTTCCCGAGTTATGAGTGCGCACATACGGGCGTCAGTCTTTTTTATATGTAGTTTGCTCATACCTTTCGTATTATGTAAGTCCTGCTCACATTTCGCAAAGTCCTTTATTTGGACAATGTCCATTAATAATTTTAATGCTTCTAGAACCCGTTCTCCTATCCCGCTTATGTTTTGCAAAGTACCATCTATAGCATATTTCAATCTTGAAGCAACCATACCTACCCATCCACAAATTTCAATCAACTCGGTAGAGCTATTTCGGAGATCGGCAACAGCGCCACCTATCAGGTCCAAAATGTTATCTTTTAAGACTGCCTGAGCCTGAAATACACCAATGCGAATAAAACAAAAGAAGAATCATAAAATTAGGCCCAGTAAGAACATTTTCTTTGGTTAAGTTATTTGTGCCGGAAATCGAATGGAAATGTTACTTACCTATTTAAAATTGATTAAAAACTAATTTGGAGCTTTCGTCGAACAATTGTACAGCTAAATGAAATATGAATTACTAAAATGTCAAATTCAAAAAAGTATAGACAACCAACGCCAACTATATTATTACAATTAAATTTAATGTTGTTGATACAAAATTGATATGCAGGGAAATCTAACTTTTCGTAAATATCTCCCAGCGCCACCTATCGGGTCCAAATTTTGGCAAAAGCTTTCTATTTTTTTTAAGTATTATATGGTGTAAATTTGAGCCAAATCGGTCCATAAATAAGAATTTTCAAAAAAGCGACCCCAGCGCCCCCTATAGGGTCTAAAATAAACATAAACCATCCGGAGCACCACATAAACATATGGTGTGAATATAAGGGGGATAGCTTCAGTGGATCAGCCGCTATGGTCGGTCATACATACGCACGAACGTTTTTATATATTAAGATTGTATCTAAAAATGCATGCCTTCATATATATAAATAAAACTAATCATAGCAATAACGTTTTGGAGTTGGAGTAGGTAGTAGATAGCAGCGAGTAACAAGCTCGAATACTGTTACAGTTGCGCACTCCAAGTTGGTTGAGGTCCCCTTCCACTTGCGCGCGCCACCTAAGGCGAGGTCTTCCTCTACTGCGTTGTCCCTCCGGGTTTGAATCGAAGGCTCTCCGGGCCGGAGCGTTGGTGTCCATTCGCTCTACATGTCTTTACCATCTTATACGACTAATGCGTACTTTTCCGAACAGGTCGATGTCGCTGTACAGCTCGTAGAGTTCGGTGTTAAATCTTCTCCTCCAAAGCCCGTCAACGCAAACGGGACCAAAAATCACTCGAAGAACTTTGCGTTCGAAGCGACCAAGAAGATCCTCATCCGTTTTTGCTAGGGTCCATGCTTCTGCGCCATAGAGCAGGACAGGGATGATGAGAGTCTTATATAAAATCTCCTTAGTGCTTCTTGACAAGGGCTTACTAATCAATTGACGTCTTAGGCCAAAGAAACAGCGGTTGGCAAGTGTGATTCTTCGCTTGATTTCTGATGTGATGTCATTGTCAGAGCCTTTAATCGTTTTTATATTGCACTAACGTTTTGCAGCATGTAACTTAAAAAACGAAAGCTGTTTTCGTTTCGAGCTTAAGATAATAAACGACAGCATTTTCATTAACGATTGTCATTTCCTGCGTTTCTATTATTTCTGCAGAGTACATTCGAATGGTACTGTAAAAAAAGCTCCTAGAACTGTGAGAACTATCATAAAACTATGCACTTTAAACTAGACTGTTAATAAACGTTTGCGAGGAGGAATACGACGAATACGATGACAACGGGAGTTAAAAGTGAGACAAATTTGTATTTTCGCTTGAACTCTTTTTTTTTTTTAAACGCCTCAGTTTCGTTTCGTTTTTTTATAGAATCAGTTGGTCAACTATTTTTTTATTTTTATTTTTCATTGGCTGAAGTCCAGTACCCCCATTCTTTAAGGTGAAAGCATTCAAACGTTGTCGTGTGCACGAATATTGCTCCTTTTACCTTGCCACCCTTCACATTCACCTATTCAGAACGCTCCACTACTACTACAGTCTATAGTCTATAGATCATGACAAAAAAAAAGCTTCATTGTTTTTCCCATAGTGAATACTCAAAAATATATTGAATTGAATACCTACCCTTTATTGAAATGCAATAAGCTGCACTCGAGCTCGGTATATCCGCTAGCAAAAAAGTAAAGAAAAAAGAAGCAGTCCCAGGATTCGAGAGGTTCCACTTCAATGAAACGAGGCAAAGGAACACAAAAACGCTTTCACATTCATTTCACTTATATTTATTTATTTTAAATCTCTTCTTTACAATTAAAAACTTATTCATAAGAGAATGAGTCGACTTCCATTGTGAGTGAGTGTATTTTACATTATTGAGTTTTGTTTAACATTTCGCTTCATATTTTCATTGTTTGTTATTACGCATTTTATGTCTCCTTTATTGTTATGAAAAAAATTTTGTTTTACTTCGTTTATTGCCATTGTTAACATATTAATCCGATATTTGGAATGCAATCGGATTGAGTATCACTAAAATATGAAAAATTATGATGGAAAATATGGTTTTTGTGTGTGATTTTATTTAAAACTAAAATGTACATACATTTCTGAATTTAAATTATTATAGTTTTTTTTTTATATATATACAAAACCTATTGTGTCATTGTCATTCTAACTAGTTTATATTATTTTTCAGTTTTTATTTCAAGTTTTCTTTTTTAGCTATAAGAGAAATATTTAATTTTTTAGGAGAATCTCTTTTTGTAATCATTTGGTTTTTTGGCAGTGGTAAGAATGCGCAATTTATTATATAATTTGTTACTATTATTTAAACGGAAGTGGAATATACGTTGTTCTGGGGATGTGACTACATTATTTTCTATTAAAGTCCTTGCAAGTTTTGGGGGCCTGAGAAGATGGTGTTATTTGAACTGGGCAATGTTAAGGGTTTGATGATGATTTGATAGTTTGGAAGGAAATTCAATCACTGGCAGCTATTGCAAATGTTGTTTGTAGAGGTGTGGATAGTTAGAATTGTATGATTACATTTGACAAGATATATGTTCTAGATATGCGTAACAATAAGAGTAACATACACTGGCTGGCTGAAAGTTATCAAATCGGTTTCTAGAAGACGCAGCAAAATTGTTTATTTTTTTAACTATAAAGCTTGCTTTTTTTTTTTTAAAGATTAAGTTACCTACTATAAATTCTCTACCCACGTAAACTTTTGGTCGATTGTAACTTTGTCATTGAGTGGAATAAAATGAATGAAAAAATGAATGAATAAAATCAAGCTCAAAACGGACGTTTTCGAAAACAGTGTAAGTAATATGGAAGACTTGTAAGAAAAAGAGGACGAAACCTGTGGACTAAGATCAAACAACAATTATAAATCAACCCGTAAACTAACGTCACAAACTGAGGGTGGATCATCGAAAAGCCAAGTAATCTTGAAGTCTTGAAGTCTGTCAAAACTTGTAAATGTTTGTGACTTTGTGTTTATTTTTATCACCCCAACCTCTGTACATGTCGTATTATGGAGGCTGCCAACCTTGAGACTGTGACTAGGGCTACAGAGGGAGCACACTTCAACTTTACAAAAGTATCACTGAAGAGTACCTATATGCAATCCGAGTAGATTTTTTAAAGTACTACTCGTCACTTTTTTCAGAAGATTGGCACGACCAATTGTTAATTTTTGATTCTCCAATCCTAGATCCTAGCAGTGATGGCAGTACCACAAACTGATATTAGATTTTTCAATGACAACCAAGGGTCGATATTCTTGTCTGTTTTGTTTGTTTACCAGGTACCTACATCCTACACTCCTTCTTTTCATTGTATTTCCGGATTTTTGTGAATAACATTTCGCTGCCGATTTTCTAATTTCCATCTTATTATAATCTTTTCTGGCCAGTTTATTGGCCATTTTTTTTTATTTGTCTAAAAACCCAGGAGAGAAATATAATGTAATTTTATGCCTTCAGCCACAGCAGCAACGGGCTAGTTTGCATCTTATTTCAGATTTTATGGCCAGAGTATAAAACCGTTAAGGCGCATTATAATTCAAACAAGTTACCCATATTTCGTTTACAGATTTGTTAGTTAAAGAATGGAGCGACCAATAAGTGGTGTGTACTTTGAGGAGTTTTTATTTCCGTTGCGATCTTAGCATATTAATTAGCAGTAAGGAATAAGGAATGTTTAACATTTTAAATGATTTCGTTTAAGGTCAAACAGCGTCCTTGAAGCGATCTATTTTCAGGAATTTGGAGAAGATTTTTCAACGAAGTAACATTAAAGTCCACCTATTCCCAGCATTGCATTGAAGGAAATGTGTCTGTCTATCTGTTTTACAAACCAAGTTCCGTTTGAAATATTGTTCTCCTTATTGCGCGCCCTTCGGGAAAGTTTTTCCAGTCCACTTGTTAAATTTTAAATCAATAACACTCCACTTAACCAGATCAGCCTACTTATTTTCCAAATTTTATACACCAAGCTGGGAGCACGATTTCTCATAAATGATGACAGATTGATACGTCAAAGTGTTGGTACATTGACAATCGCTCACTCAATTGAGTCGCAGTCCGTTAATTCTCATAATTAGTTTCAAATTGAATGCCACTGACACGCAATGCATTCGAATTATATACTTAAATTATAAATTTAAGTGACAGTAGTGAGAAAACGCATTTATTTACTATATTAAATGTCAGAGATGTCTGATGACGAATGACGATACTGGTAATCATAGTCAGTGCAAGAGAGGCGAGAAGTTATCAATCAATTATAAAGGGAGTCTTTTTCAAAGTCAAATGGATATATAAATAAATAGTGAGCGCCATCCTTTCAAATGCTTTTCTTACATTCATTCTCTATTAACAGCGATGAATTGAATGTTCACATGAGAGCGAATTGCGAACTGCGAACACGTGAATATTCGTAGTTTCTGACACTTCATTCACATGAAAGCTTTTTTTGGTCGCAGATACCCGCGTATCAGTTTCATTTTTAAAGGTTAAGTTCGAACGAATTTTTCATTCGTGGGCTTATGGATCGCGACTGTTTTGTGTGGATTGTGAATAAAGTGTGGCAGCTAGCGGCAAGAAATTTCAATTCGCGGGAAAATTACTTTAATTGTTAATTTAGCTTTTTAAATCAATTGAGAGTCATGTTTATTGTTTTTTTTTGACTAGATGAGAGATTAATTAAATATAATGGTTTTGTGATAGAACAAATAGCAACTTTCAATTAATTAATACAGTTAAATTGATTTGCTCACAATTCGCCTATTCGCAGTTCGCTGTCATGTGAATAGTCCTTAAGGCCTTTTCGAATTTCGCTTCTCGTTTTCTGCGGAGAATATTTCGCTAAAAAATATCGATAATACTAGCCGACGTATAGTTCTAAATAGACAACTTACGCCGAATGGCGATAGAAGAATCCGTGGTGATTCGCGAAAGCACGAAATGCAAATGAAATAAAGGCGTTCTTAAAAAAAAAAAACATCCATGAAACATGTTTTTATTTATTTTACTTCTTAGAAAATAACTTTTATGCGGTATTTTAAATGTCAGCTTCCGGCGGAATTTACTTCTAGTCTACATTTGACTTTAAAATATTAACACCGGATTTGTCACTTTGATCATGAGTTACAATTTATATATATCAAGGAAATAAAATATGAGTTTATTGCAATCTATGACTTAGAGGATCTGGCATCACCGCTATGGAGATTAATTTTTGAGTAGGTATTTTTTATACATTTTGGTATTCCATGTTCCATCATCAATGAGTGAAGCACACCTACATATGTCTACAATTGAATTGTAAAAGTACCGACATACATATTAGGGGTATATTGCGAAATTTAATTTATTTTTTCTCATCTATAGCAAAACTGAAACAAATGACAGATCCAATTTGACATTTGACGTTTGTTCTGAAAAAAAAAACTCTTAAAAAGCGAAAAAGAAAAACGATTCAATCTTTATTTGAAGATAATGGAGATAAAATTATGTTAATTAATTAATATTACATAATGAAAATTATGATTTTCCCTCCGGCGGCACTTATTTTTGTTTTCTATTATATTTATTTTTTCCGATAGCTGGACACAGGAATTCAAAATTTAGCGAACTGCCAACTTGATAAGGATACTCTGTTGTATTTTTCGGTTACAATAGGGTCAGGGTATAAATAAAGTATTTATTGTGCCAATGGAACGGTCTCAGAAGCGAATTTTTCGATTCCGGACACTCCCGGACGCTTCTAATGGAAAACGACATTAATGTCACGCAATATGAATACTCTTGGAGTGAAGTATGTAGTACATGATAAATGCTCAACTGATAGTCAGACCTATTGCTGGGTTAAACACAATTTTAGAAATAATACAAATTATTTAACTATCTAATAATGGTGTTCAAACATCAAACACACTTTCATTGTCTAAGCTATTCACAAAATAAATCGATGCCATTTCATCCTAAAAGCTTGCAGACTTTCAGACTGATAGCCCCACGGTTAAGAAGAGGTGGCTTGGAATAGTTCTATTGATTACCAAGTACAACACCAAAAATGGAGTCTGCTAATGAAATATGTACTTAAATTAAATTATTTTCCTGAAAGCCTTCGCACTGTATTCGTCATTTCAGACCGACCTATAGCATTATATTGTTTGAATAAAACCACCAACTTGCAAAGACTTAATTATTACTAAAAATAATCACTTCATTGGAGCAAATCATTAAATAACAAATAAATAAATTCCCATTATCGCTATACACTAAAATTAAACTTAAACACAAAACCGTCAGTAATTATAGTTGTTTTTTTGTTTTTTAATTTTGTATTAACAATTCATTTCCTAATAACATTCGAATTTAGAAAGAAACGTACATACATAGTATTGTGTGCTGCGCTATATTCTTTAAAATTGTCTTATCAAACAACAACAAAAAATCTCCTTAAGACTAGAATTCTATTTTTTCCAACTGAGTTTCATTATAATTATTACATTATGAAGTTAGTTACCCTAAACGATGAACAAATAAATGATCTATACATTGCGGGATTTTCATTCTTATTTATATCTACTGGTTTCATTTATTATAATTAAGTATTTGAAATCTTTTAAATGTACAATACAATAGTTTTTCTTTGTTGAATGTTTCTTCTGCTTAGAGTCTACAATTTCATTTCTATTACATACTTAATGGTTAATTATAAATACATGCTGTTGTTTGTTTTTTTAATATTTATATTTAACTTTTATTGTATACTAACTAAAAACTGTATTTTCGTATAAAAAACTTATTTAAATATTATTATTAATATTACTTAATTTGTTGTTCATTTGTTTTATTTTTTTTTTTTCGTTTGCCTTTCTTTAGAGTTTAGTTATGTTTTATTTTCCGTTTATATTTGGTTTTTAAATGCAGTATTTTATTTTTTGTTCAGGGTTTCACTAAGGAGTTTATTTTTATTTTAAAAGCAAACGCAATCTATATATATATAAAAAAATGAATGCTTTATATTATTTTTGTAGAAAATAACATAATAATAATAAAGAGAGACAGAGAAAAGTATTATAAAAGTGAATGGTGGTGATGCTCTTTTAGCGGAAACACATTGATTTATGGTGTTGGATATGCAATTTTTTTTAATTTGTTTCTCAGAATGTTGTTGGATGGTCAGGACTCAGGACATTAATTTTAATTAAAAAGAAAAGGACGGGAGAAGAGTATTGTGATTATAATACTTTTGACAGTTCATGTGGTTTGCTTTGTTGCTATTGCTTTTGACGACAGACGTCTGAAGTGGGTTGGTAATATAAGTTTTTGTGACACTGATTTGTTCTGGTATCCTTTATGCTGGTCCTCTCACTATGGCACAGTCCTTTCGTCCGCGTTTCACGATATATTTCTCTTTTTGCTGTAGATATGGATTCGTTTGTTTCATTTATTTGGTATGTTGTTTTTAATTACTTAAAATTCTTGAGACTTGTTGGATCATCTCAAGTGAGAATCTCTTTAAGGTATTCAGCATATTCATCCGCTGTGATGAAGTCCCGTCCTCTGAAATTGAAACAAACAAAAAAATGCATTTGGATTAGCTAATAAAATTGAGATAAATAAATAAATAGTTGGCGCAACAGGTCCGGAGAGACGCTAGGCCTAGCTTCTCACAACCATTCGTTTTTGTGTGAGTTTCTCATTTTTGGAACGAATGGAAGGGATCTACAATTTTATGCCGAAGCTCTTTCAAGACATTTATACTCTCGGATGTTTGTCAGATGTTCGCGAGAGGTAGCGCAGCGGAAAAAAACCCTAAGTCGGAATTGGGTTTTTGCGGGATTCGAACCTGGGACCCCTGCATAGCAGTCCAACACACTAACCACTAAGCTACTGCGACTACAATAAAATTGAGATAGTTACGTAAAATTAAGTGACCAGAGCACCAGAGGTACAATAACATTTTCATCATTCGCAACATCGCTTAAAAATGCACTTTCTGCCACTTCTGTTGGTAGGTAGGGGAGACTGGGTACGGTTGAAACAATTTCGCTTATACCTTCCATACCATCGCCGTTTATAAGCTAATCGGTGATGAAGTTACGTGAAATGAAGGAGCATGTTTCTATGTATAAATGAAAAGTGTTTTTTGAGAACTCGGTGTGATATTTTGCGTAGTACATCATACTAAAACAAAAATGAAAATTTGTTTCAACCGTACCCATACCAGGGTCGGTTGAAACAGTTCTTGGGGTCAGTTGAAACATGAACACAATCTTCCATTGTTACATATTTAATTAACTATTATTTAAAATAATAGTTTTGTTTTACAATATTCATCACGTCATTGTTTTATATAGAATTTAAAAAAAAGATAAACAGTATTTCTAAACAACAAAAAATTAAAGAAAACAAAAATCCAAAAAAAAAAAAAAAAAAAATCTTAATTCATTAAATTAATTGAAACTAAACAAAAGGAACATTACTTTAATTTCGATAATACAATCGATAACATTCAGTTGTCGGAATATTCCGAATCACAATTGTGGCAAATATAACTATTGCAACCTACTGTGCACTCTTTGTGAGCCCACATTTTACAGGTGACGCATTTGCATCCAACTTTCACTAGATCTGCTCCCTGAATACGTTGACAAGCAGACAAGGCAATAAAACTCCTCTTCTTCTGAATAAAATAAAAATAATAGAGCACTGAAATGCTGCATTATTATTATTATTTTTTTTTTTTTTTTACTTTCGTAACTTTTATTTTCTTTTTTACACCTTCCAACCATTTCATAGCTGGTTTGTTACAGTCTTGCTTCATGATCCTTTTTTATTTGTTCTTTCTCTGGTGTATCGGTCTATATTGTAGACTTTCTGGTTCTTCTAATTTCGTTAAAATAATATATAAGAATAAAAAAATAACTAAACATATTGTTTCCACCGTCCCCTGAAAAATTGTTTCAACCGTCCCCAACCCCCCTTTAAGTAAAAAAAATCTATAAAGTAACGAAAACAACACTGATACGTTTAAACTAGTCACCATACTGTATTCTACACTCTTTACTGCATACAAAAGAAATAGGCACAGCAATCTCGCATCGATAGAAACCCCAGTAAAACAAAAAATAACTAAACAAAAATACTTACTTTTGATAGCCTAAATAGAACATTAGCTCTCACTTAAAACTGAACAGCCGAACGAACGATGCATGACTACTATTCGTCGACGGACTTGTTTTTGCTTCATTCACCCCTAATACTCATAGACGCTGCGCGTACGGTTCACGAGATATTCGTGTTGTTTCAACCGTCCTGTGTTTCAACCGTACCCAGTCTCCCCTACTAAAAAAATACCCGAGCCAATTCAATGCGCTCATATTTTAGGTGTTTTTTTTTTTTGCAAATAATTATTTATTTTAGTTACGAATGAGCAGAACAACTGCAGGTTGTTTTTAACCCGACTGGACAGAGGGAGGGTTATGTCTTTCGCGCGTATCCTATGTTCCTATACGTGACGCCCTGTAGCCAAAACGGCTTGACCGATTTTGAAGAGTGAGGTGTCATTAAATTGGTATTCTTTCCCGGAGTGTCAGGCTTAACAAATAAAAAAAATTAAAAATATATATATATTAAAACAACTACCTATATAAACAGAAAAACGACCCTCAGAGTTGAAATATTTAAATTCCTGGTGTTGTTCGAAATACTTCCTCGAACGAAGAGTTTTTTTTTCTTTAAACAAATAGATTTTTGTTTATTACAAGTGTTGTTATTCTTCCAACATATGTGTTTAACTATTATATAGCTCTCGGAGCAGTTATCTACAAGATTTCTCTATCAACTGCTTTTATTTACTGACATTCCTTAGAACAAAAATGTGTTAAATTGATTGCCCTCACACATTTTCACCGCTCTCTAAGGTAGCTCTAACGGCTACCATCATAATTCACTATCATTATCGAACCGGCAAGTTGCAGTCCTCTTTTGAAACTAGATAACATTTTTCTCTTAGGATAAGTATGCTCGTTATATTCCGCTCTCAGCTACAGAGCTCCTTTCAATTATGTACTATAAATCATAACTGCAATTAATTACATCCACACGATATTTTCCAGCAAATTCAATAGATAATTACACGTGCAGACAAGCAAATAATTGCTTCTAGCTAAATTACATATCAGATCTTTAGCCAGAGATTTCTCCGTTCATAACATAAGTCGAACAAATCCAAACGTAGAGAAAAATTGATTTCACTTCCCCTGTGCGCACACCTCCTGCATCTTTCATCTCCGATTCCATCCGTGCCTTATTGGCACACACCTATAATGTATGTTATATGTTGGCGTGTTGTGTTTGCGTTTCAAAAACAGGAAACCCCATAACAACCGGAAATCGGTAAATTTCTTTTTATCACATTATTACATCAGGACTAATTTTCACCCAGGAGTCAGGACTAACGTATACAACACACAAGGGCAACCAACCCATCCTCCCACATAATTGGAGCAAGAATAAAATCCCGGCATATGTACATCACATACATCAAGGAGCAGAGCATGCTGTGTTCACTGCTCAATAGGATGAAGGAGGCGAAAAACCTGATTGACCAAAATCCAATAATGACTTTCCTTGCTCCATTATCTCAGCGGGGATTTGGGTATTTCTTTTCTCTTCGGTTATTAATTTAGTTTCCGCCACTAGGACGAACGACGGAGAGCATAAATGTTGCTAAAAAAATAGAAGACATCATCGTCCTTATAAGCTTCTGCTCTGCCACCCCCGCCTTCGCTCATTGATGAAATATTGAGTTTGTTTAGCTGCCTTCAGTCATCATCTAGCGGCAACAACAAAAAAATATGTCCTTATGAATGATAAAGCGGCCATACAAAAGCAACATGCAACAGCACTGGCCGCAACGATGGCCATTTCATGGAATCTCGGCTAACCCAGAGGAATTAGAAATACAATACCGATGTCGACCTTACCTCCTTTCACTGTCGAGGTCTCTTTTCCTTCGTTGGTTCTTCGGCACCACTTCAATGCATAGAATAATAAATTGATTATCGCAGGAATAGCGCTCCTCATCCATTAATTTATTCCCCAGTAGACTGCTGGCCAAACCGACCTTGTCCATGGATGATGACATCCATGCATCACAGTACATTTCCTGAGCTAGTTCGCCGTTCCGATGCGATCCGTGCCAAACGACCTTCTGTGACCTGTAACGAGAGAGAAACGAATGGAAAAGTTTGAAATAGGACTTTTCGTATTTTTTGTAAGTTTTTTTTTGTTTTTTTTTTGTTTCTTGTTAGATTTTGCTGTTGAAAAATTGCTTCGGAAACATATCCGTAGTGAAGGACGTTCCCACAGCGCACTAGTAGGGCGAACATTTTAATGGAAATTGAGATGAAAATTTGAAGGACTAACTGGCGGCTGGCAGCCATAGACAAAATGAGAGGTCGGTCCATCGGTTTTTGATGTGCCAGTTCGGGTGGTTCCGGTGCAATTAGTTGGATAGGACCGATAATTGAGTTTGACGCGTAAAAGGATATTGATAGAGGATTAGACAATGGACTTGAGCGCACTAATTGTTGCAAAGTCCTATTTGCATTAAAATGGTCTCCATACCAAAGGGAATTGATTTTGCTCTTATGTCCATGTGCGTGCATGCATAGTAAATGACCTTTATAAGGGAAATAGTTTGGGCGCCGGATTTGGGGCATCGCTGGACTGGTATTCAAGCAAATTTGAAATGATTTTCACAAAAATGACAGACATACCCCATTGATCATTATTAACAACAACCGAGTGAGAGTTTTTAAATACTAAAAATAGTAGTAAATCGTTACAATTGTTTGCTTTTTCTCTGTATGAAGTGAGATTCACACAGATTATGGCGATATTTAAAAAAAAAATTTAAGGTTCCGTACCCAAAGGGAAAAAACGGAACCTCATTAGTTTCGCTACGGTGTCTGTCCATCTGTCCGACCTAATAGATCAATTTTGTACGTAGGTCTATCTCAGAAACTAATTGACGTAGAATACCAATGGTAGCGATACATCGACTGGTTTTAGAGTGAATAGTAATTTGGTGAAAACAGTTTTTCCATTCACACAAAAAATTGCTTATTTCTTGATTTACAAAAAAATAGATATATACTTTTTGATGTGTAAACATCTAAGCGCGCGTTGTTGGAATCTGGTGGAGAAATTCCACACATTTAACTTGCGAAGACAGGGAATGCGTCACTATGTTTTACCATTGCATACATTTTATCATTGAATACGTTTTTATCATTGCATACATTTATGAGCTGGGGTATATTAATTTCAGCCTTTTGTTGATGTGAAATAAAATTTCTCCATTTCGTCCTTGCACCGTAGGTACCTACTCAGTAGAAATTTCAAGAATTCTGCACGGAGATTATCATCTTTTACCAATCATCATAAGCGGAGACTTCAATACCAATTTTGCAACTCCAGAAGCTCAACCATTTATTGATTTTATGCAAGATAAATTTAATCTTCAAATGAACTCCAACCGGAAAATTTCAACAACACGATATGGAACAACCATCGATGCTGTCTTCCAGCGTAATCTAGATAGATTACAGTCTCAAATGTACATATCTTACTTCAGCTACCACAATCCGATTGTATCTATTCTACAGAAACTAGCACAGAACGAATAAATTATTGTTATTTCATAATATATCAAGAATACGGTTATTACAATTCCCTCTTTTCTCAATGACGTGTGTCAAGCCACACACATACCGCACGCACGGTGTTTACACATACACATATTTCGGGACTGTTGGATACGGTCGCACCAATTTTTTGTAGATTATGCTCGTAGCTATTATATATCTGCCGATGAATGTTTTCCCGAAAAAGTAATATTTCAAAAGATATTTACACATTTATGTATATTAGCCATATCTTTGTGCACAAACGTGTATCTCGGCTCGGTTATTTCATTCGTTAGAGTAGAGCGTGTTCTTTCTTCTTACGCTTCCATTCATGTAGTTTACCTCATCACCAAAAATATTTCGTAATTTGCAAATTCCAACTCTAAAGAAGTACAGAACCTTCGGCTGCGCGAGTTACACTCGCACTTGGCCGGTTTTATTTTTTTTTAATAACCACACACCGGAATGTAAGTTTCGAATGCTGGAAAAAGAAGTTTTGTTTCCGATACTCCAGCAGCTGATAAAAAAATATGTAAAGGGTGGTTACATTTTAGGGGCCGATGTTGAATGTGAACCACACCTAAACGTCAAGTTTTATCTGCATTTCATTTGACAGTTTTCAATTTCAGACTAACTCAGGTTGAACCATGGAAAGATACACAATCGAGCAACGCGTTAAAGTTATTCAGGCTCATTAAGAAAATGGACGTTCAAATCAAGATGCATATCGTGCACTTCGTGATTTTTTCGGTCAATTCAATCGTCCGAATGTGCGTACAATCGGAAAAATCGTGCAAAAATTTGAGCAAACCGGGTCTGTAGGAGATGTGAAAACGCCAGTGCATGCTCGTATAGCTCGTACTGCAGAAAATATTGCTGCTGTTCGCGATAGTGTGGCTGAAGAGCCGTCCACTTCAACTCGTCGTCGTGCCCAACAATTGCACCTCTCACGCTCGTCGTTGATGAACATTATGCATGTGCAATTGACTCAAGAACTAAAGCCTCTTGCCCATTTCAAGCGTCGTCAATGGTTAGAATGGTGGCAAGAAATGGCAACAGTGGATGATAAATTTTCGAAGATAGCAGTTACTGTGAATGGTGTTCGCTATCGTGAGATGATAACAAACTTTTTATGGCCCGAATTGGAAGATATGGATGTGGACGATATGTGGTTTCAACAGGACGGCCACTTGCCGCACAGCTAACGTAGCAATGGCTCTTTTGCGCGACAAATTCAATGGCCGTGTGATCTCACGTGGTGGCGATGTCAATTGGCCGCCAAGATCATGTGATTGACTTCTTTCTTTGGGGTTATTTAAAAGAAAAGGTGAACGTCGATAAGCCAGCAGCAATTCAAGAGCTAAAGAATGAGATAATTCGGCACATTAACGGCATAGAACCTCAATTATGCCTCAGCGTCATCGAGAATTTGGACCATCGGATGGAGGTGTGCCGCCGAGGTCGCGACGGCCATTTGGCCGATATTTTGTTTCATACATAATTGAACCATACCAATATTATCATAATAAAAAGAAATGACAGTAATTTAATAAATAAAATTTGTTTTGTTCAGAATCAAAATCGGCCCTTAAAACTTAACCACCCTTTATACGAATATTAAGTGCACGACTAGATCGCATTAAACTGTTTTATGAGTTTATTTTAAGTATATGCACAAATATACGAGTACATCTTAAGTTGTGCTAAAATCATCGTTAACCTTCCGTTCAAATTGGGGCTAAAATAAAAATAAAAGAAATCCGCAAACGAGAATAAAGAAGGACAGACATGTGTGTCCCACTTCTAAGCGTAATTTTCCTTTAAATTTTCTTTTTCTTTTTCTTTCAAATTGATACTTAAAAATTTCAGATCTAGAGGAGTGAAGGAAGATTTTCTCCTTTAGAGGTAGGTACCATTATTAAAAGGCATATGAACTTCTACATAATTTAGCAAAATTTTCAGCCATTAAAGCGGGAATATGTAACCTTATGTTCGATTTGTGCTTCGAAAGATATACAAAATTTAACAAGGCACATTTTTTGGGCGAATAGCCATTTTTAAAAAAGTTCATAAAGGTTATGTTGCCGTTACCGACATTCTTAGAGGTTATGACAGCCTGACAATGCGACCCACTAAATTATCAGTCGGTAAATATGCACCAAAGCGAGACGGTGGACATTCAAAAGGACATTTTCAAACTATAACCCGAGTGTCTACTCCTATACTCATTTCGGTTGATGGCACCAAACAAAATAAGTAGTAAGGCTTCAAACGAATTTTACTGGAACCCAAAAAGGAGTCCTCAAGAACTGAACTTCCCATTGAAATGAGACTGATAAATGACAAAAATCTTTCCATCATCGTTGTCGTAAAAAGGAGCTTTTACAATTTTACTGTAAAATAAAGGAAACGCTCATAACTCATGAAATTCCCTCTCAATCCAACTTGCTCTAGTTCAAATGCCCCGAACAGACTCTCAACTATGTAACTGCACTTTACATATAATATAATATTTTTTTTAATATTTCCATTTCCATCAACTACTGAATTTATGATGCTTGACGCTTCATATCAAAGGATTTCCTAGAAGAATGCGCAAAAAACTCTACAAGATACGAACATATTTTAATCACCGCCTTAGCGGGGACCAAAAGACCATTAAATCCAATTAAAAATTGCATTTTTTTACTGCAACCCCACCACTATGTCCAAATTATCCACAGAAAGGACATGCGAACAAAAACCACTCTCATTATCATCTGTATACTGCATAAGTTTGATTGAGATTTTCAAGATTTCAAGATGGGAGAGGTTTTATTCAAAAGCAAGATACAAAATTCTCTAATTACAAAAGCACTACTCTTGGTGGCCCTTGTTGAGTTGTCTTACAGGACCACAGGCAAAAGAAAGTCCACCCTTCTCCCCTAAAGGCTGAAAATTGCTTCTTAAATACATTTTGTTAGTTGAAAGAAAGAGAAGAAAAAAGAAACGACAGACAGCTAAAGCGATTAATTGTCGGCATGCCCTTAATTATCAGGCAAATTTCTGTGTCTTCCATAGACCGTGCCTGGTGTAACCCATCTAGCCGTCATCTTATATGCGGTAAGTTTGTGCACGATCAACTGAAACTAGGGTCGGAAATAGTTTTACAAGAATTTTCCCAGTTCAGTTCATAAAGTTCGCAGACAAGACCGACGAGGAGGTGGCTTCAATTGAATTCACCAATCCTCGATCCTGATGCGCGTCCTTTGGTAATTAGTGAGCCATTTAATTTCCTTGAAAGGACTCTTTATTCTTATTCCACTTTTATTCGGCGATATGCTATAACACGACCACGACGACGACGAAGAAGATGATGATGAGTAGCATGACGTTGACTATGATGATAAGGAGGGACGATGGCAACGATGATAGTATGCCTTTGCGCTTAAGAAAGTTCTTATTTTATTATTCCCTGCAACGCAAAAAGGACATCCCTTTATCACTGCAATAAGGAGAAATTTCTAGATTTTTTTTAAACTAAATATCGCAAATGAATTGCCACTCTTGTCCGGCTCGGGCCAAAAGAACCGTCCAACGATGCTCTCTGTATGCAGCGACGTTCTTCAGCTGCACTCGAGTTGCATGGTTGTGGCGGTGCGGTGCCGGTTTCATCCGATGCAAGTACTTGTATCTGCAAATCAACGATGCTGAACCAGTTTAGCCCTTTTCTTGTGGAGATATTCATTGAAATGCTCCATCTAGGAATTTTTCATGCCAAGGGTATGTGCATGTATAGATATCGTCCTCTTAACCGCACTATTTTCATCTTAAAGTTTCAGGGGGACTACGAGCAGTTTGCATCCGCTTTTGACTGACACTGCAGCAAATTGCAGGAGGTGTGGGTGGAAAATTGAAGCCAGAAGAAGCGTCGCAAACTGAGCATCCACCCGAACGTGTGGACGAAGTGTCTTCGAGTTTATTTGATTTTCTTGAGGGCTTATGCGCTTTGGACGATATGCCTGTGTGATAATATATGTATACATCCGTAGATGCATTTTCATCTCATTGCAGCATGTATGGATGTGCGGAGCGGTATTGTGCCTGGAGGTTTGTCAAAATGGCATTTTGTATGCTTACGAATACGTAATGCTGGACATTTTGTTCAAAATAAAATGGTTGGCAGAGAAATAAAGGAACACAGTAGATGCTGGCCGTTTGCACTAAAAGTGAATATTTTACAATGTCCATTACCCACTCGAGAAGGCAAACAAAGAAAATGGCTGTTGGGACACGGATGGAAATTTGACTTCGGAGTACAAAGAGTCTGTTGATTATTTTTGGCTCAACAGAGTTGGTTGGAGGTATAGTGATAGACGGCTTACTTAGCTGCAGTAATAGATTCACAGGTCAAACTGTTTTGTTTAGTACTTGCCAGAGGGCGTTGTTGATGTATAAATAATGTACCTACAAGGATATGGGCAGCCTAGGTCACAGAAACTTGAGAAACGAAAGCATTTGCTTTGAGCAAAAGGTTTTAGCAAAGTAAAAGCCCTTAGCAATGGCTTTGAATCGGTATGAATAAAAACCTACTTTGCTAAAGTAAGTTCGGGAATTTGAACATAGCATTATTTTCATTTCACTGTACGTGTACTTGCCTTGCAGTTCCTGTCAAACCTGAAGACTAAATTTGAATTTTTGAATTTTCCATGAGATTCTAACGACTTTTGTGGAAATTGAAACTAAAAAATTTAAATTCAGAAACGTGAATGCAAAATATTGCACCTGCAAATAGGATTTTTGTTTGCTTGTTGGTGTAGGTTGTTGGTGTTTTATTTCCTCTTCAAGTGCCGGGAATTGGATCAGATCATAGGCTAGTTGGAAATATTTAAGTTGACACACCAGCCAATTGGTTAAAAATGAGCTATGAGCTACGGAGAGGTTTTTGAATTGTCTACCTAAAACCCCGGATCTCCTTTTTTATACCTTAGAAATGATTCTTTCTCATCATTTTCATCTGAACGAAATATAAGCCAAATAATCCACACTACGCGTGACACGAAATAATTGCTGCTGCTTTCATAAGTATTTTGTTGGTTTTCCTGTATAAAGAGAATTCAACTTAACTATTAATAAAAAATCGTAAGTTCACAATACTTGGATTGTGCATACAAAATATTTAGCGAAAGGCTTAAGTCAGATACACTGCGGGTCATTTGAATAGGGACAGCCGCTTCATCATTTGTTTTACTCTAAATCTCCAGTTCTTTAGTTCAAAAAGCAAAAATTAGTTTCCGTTATGATAGATTACTTTATTGCTCACACATTTAGAGCAAAATAAGAGAGTTTTATTTAAGAACAGTTATATTTCTTTATTTTTTTCTTTGTTCACTAA
This sequence comes from Cheilosia urbana, assembly GCA_946477585.1. Taxonomy (NCBI): domain Eukaryota; kingdom Metazoa; phylum Arthropoda; class Insecta; order Diptera; family Syrphidae; genus Cheilosia; species Cheilosia urbana. The sequence goes on from OX297855.1 coordinate 13,852,402, forward strand.
TAAACTGCACGTTTAAAATTGGGTCAATAGAATAGGGACAGTTGCAATTCGGTCGTCAATTCGAAAAGTGCTATCCAAAAAGCATAACTAAAATTTTGTGAATTTGCAAGCGTGCTTTGAGATTGTGGTTTTGCATTAATAGTAATAATAATAATAATAATGGGTAGAGGAAAGCCATTAAATGTCGCGGATATGGCAAAAATCGACGCTTTCAAAGAGGACGGTCACAGTTTGCGTGAAATAGCCCGAAAAATTGAGAAAAGCAAATCGGTTGTGCATAATTATTTAAAAAATAAAGAGAACTATGGCAAAAATATGAAAGGACGTACGGGGGAAGTGCTAACTGCTCAAGATAAACGAGCAATCTTACGAGAAGCCTCTAATTCGGCTCGATCAGTGGCGAAAATCAGGGAAAAAGTTGGAGTAAGTGCAAGTTTATCAACAGTTAAACGAGTGATTAAGAGGGCCCCACATTTGCAACTTAAAAAAATGAAGAAAAAACCACCATTAAATCCGGTTAGGAAAGAACAACGTTTGGAGTTTGCACGTCAGCACATGGCATGGGGAAAGAGGTGGCAAAAAGTAGTTTTCTCGGATGAAAAGAAGTTTAACCTCGATGGTCCGGACGGATTCAACTACTATTTCCATGATCTGCGAAAGGAAGAACGGTTTTTGACGAGGCATCACAGCAGGGAAGGTGGCGTTATGGTTTGGGGAGCTGTCTCCTACTATGGTGCGATACCATTGAACTTCCAAAGTACAAGAATGACAGCAAAATCGTACCAACAAATTCTAGAAACAGCTTTTCCGCAATGTCAGCACATTTTCGGCCCCCTTAGGTGGACATACCAGCAGGATAATGCTCCCATCCATACAGCCCGCATAATAAAAACTTGGATCCAAGCCCAAAATGTCGATTTGATGACATGGCCCCCGTATTCCCCAGACCTAAACATCATGGAAAATGTTTGGGGATGGCTCACGCGAAAAGTGTACGAAGGTGGCAGGCAGTTCGAGGACAGAAATCAGCTTACTGAAGCCATCAAACTTGCTTGGGGTGAAATTTCCCTAGATTATTTAAAATCGTTATATGATTCTATGAATACCAGAATTTTTGAATTAGTTTTAAATAAAGGAGGAAGTACTCATTACTAAAAAAACAAATGCATACTTTTTTTGTCACTTTTCGGGAAGTAAAAGCAGAATATTGCTTGTGTCCCTATTCTATTGACCTACTTTTTTTGCATGGTTTTTAGATCATCACAGTTAACTGTGGAAAGAAATTGGTAAACATTCCGAATGTATTAATATAACACATCTAGTGAGAGGGCAATGAAATAACCTTTCATACCGTATAACAATTTTTATAGTAGGAAGTTAGGAACGAAACATATAAGGTAAAATGATTCTAAGATATGCTGTCCCTATTCAAATGACCCGCAGTGTACATATCAGACTTGGTATTTCATAGCAATTGCAATTCATGCGGATCTGAGTAAAAGTTAAGTGGCGCCGCTTTTCCAACACCGCTTCTTTCACACCGAGCCGAAAACCAGGTTTTCGCGAAAACACTCGAAAACTTATCGAAAACAGAAGTTTTCCCATACATTCTTCAGTTTTCAAAACTCGTTGCTTAAAGTCGTTTTCCACCAAAACACCACGAAACCGACTTCCGATCGTTAGGTTGTTGAAACAAACACACCCTATGCAACATTCAGCAGAGCATCTGACCGAACTAATGTCAAAACTCACAACTTAAAATCATTTTCCACACTAATTGATGGGCTAATATTATTTTTAAAGGCTCTGAATTAATTTTATTTGTTAATAAATGCGATCGATATTTGTAAACAAAATGGTTTTCACAGATTCCGCGGCTAGTGTCTCACAGCTGATTGAAACGTCAAACGAAAACTAGTTATTGTTCGGTGTGAATGCAATTTCGAGTTTTCGACGAAAACACGGTTTTCGCTGCGGTGTGAAAAGGGTTTTAGTCAGTTAATCGATTTTTATTCATACGAAATGAAGCAAATGCTTCGATTTTGACATTTCGTTTGAGTGAAGGCAATTGCTACGTTTAATTGATTATTTTATTAGTCATTATCAGCGAGCCACTTTCGGTTCAATGATGTTACTATGGAAAAGGACATTTTTTGACAAAAATGTTTGAACATCCAAAGTTTCCGTAAATTTTTTTGCACTTATTATAAAAGAAAGGGAATGAAACTAATATGTACATATATTTAATAATTTAATAATAAAGTATTACATACTTATAAAAGGTAGGGTCGATCTTCGACCACGAGCGAGACTAGTCTGTAGTATTGAGTGTAGGAAGCTATAGGAGTCAACTACCATCCACCATAACAAGAAAGATAAAACGTCACCTGGCGGAACCCTAGCGTAACAACAGTGCAGACCATAGCACAGAACCTAGTGGCAAGGGTTTTGTTAACAGCATGTTGGGTAATCTTGCGACTACCTAGCCCTTAGAAAGGTATTCTAGCAAGCTAGATAGGTACCTTTGATGTATTAGATAATATTCAACCCAAAAACAGTCACAAGTTCATAAAGGCTGAGTGCAAGCTCTTTATTCTTCTAATCAGAGTTCGCTTTGTATCAAGAATGGACACTGAAACAACTTTTCTAAGTGAGCGGTGGCTGTCTCCACTAGGGTATACCCCACGAACCCAACATGCTATCTAGTAGAGCTACACATGTTGACAAAGCTCTAACTCCGCCGAAAGCGCCCTATTTGCCTAGGGAGATACCTACGGCGAATTCTTTCCCGTCAAGTGCAGTATCAATTTTTAGCACAAGCCTTGCAAGGAACACATTTCAGAAGGTTCAAGGAAGCTGTTAGAGTGAGCTTATATAAAAAAAAATATTAAATCATGAGATGATATGTCGGACCTGTCTTTCATAAAAAGAGAAACCCGTCGACTCATATGGGCTGTCCAGAAATTTATGATTCAATGTCAAAGAGACATATCTGAAAGTATTGGGCTTAATGAATATTTTATAAGAGGTCCAGAGGATGGAACGTATGTTTTTTTTTTTCATTGAGATTAAAGAATTGAATATACTTTCAGGAATATAAGTGAAGACGAAAGATCTATCCGCTGAGGCAACAGATTCCAGCGATTCGAGTGTCACGACGCCAGCGCTTGGGGAGGTGATTTTCTATGGTTTTAATTATATTTAAAAAATATTTTTATTCAGGAAGTAAGGCAGTCTTAAGTTAGTTACGAACAGCGCAAGGCTCGTTTGTAAAATTAAAGTTAATAAAAACAAAAATTAACTCTTCTTCGGCGAAGAAGACCCAAGAGAACGACAATTGACTTTATTTCTCCTCGTATCAACAACAACCCAGAGAGGTTGGTCTTCCCCTCCGTTCTAATCACCAGTTGTCGGGCTTGTACTCGTCGCTCAGTTGGCGCAAGTGGTAGTCACTTGGACAATTGGAGAAAATTCGAAATGCAAGTTCATTTCCTGATAGGGGAAAAACAGAAATGTCTTCCCAAGTGGAATTATACGCGGAGAATTGACTGTCAGAATTCAAAACTTTTCAAAACAATCACTTCAAAGGAGTCTGATGATGAATTTCTAGTGGTGTAGTTCGAAATATATGTACCAATCCTACCAAAAGTGACTGTGACTTGTTGTTAATGGAAGTTTCCACACCGGATGGAACAAAACGCCTTATTATGTTTTCTTGCTTCGTTTTGCCTTATTCAGTGTGGGCGCGCGTATTTAAATGTGTGTTCTTAAATTTCATAAAAACACAAAAAAACAGTTATGTTTGTCTGAGGCGTTTTGTTCCATCCGGTGTGGAAGCAGCCTAAGAGTTGTTTCTCTCAAACAATAATTCACAAACAATTAATTATTGTTCATATCAATAAAATAAACTAGAAGTCTTACCTTCTGCAGACAAACAGGTTGCCGCCTTATTTTTATGAAGCCTCAACGTCCATCGAGGGCTGTAATTTCCGTATACTTGAATGCGCAGTAACGTACGTAGGAAATGATTAAACAATATCATTATTTGCAAATGTTCCGCCCATCACTTACAAATGTCGCCGCGTAGGATAGTCAAGTGGATCTTTCTTCAACAAAATCATTAGGTTACAGAACTCGATTCTATGAACTAGTCGTGGATCTACCCAGAGACCACTTTAATCATGATACAGAAAGCTTGACACGTCTTCGAAGGATAAGTTTAAGTGAATATACCATTGAATCATGAGGATATTTCGGACCTATATTTTATAAAAAGAGAAACAGGTCAACTCCTATGGGTTGTGGACCGCTTCGTTTGGAGTGGTAGCTAAATACTCACCCCTATCGAGGTATCTGTTCGAAAAAGATTTCAATACGAAAGTCAAATCTGATCGGAACTGAAATTGCATTTGAAGTATCCGTTTCGGAACAAAATAAATGAAGCACATAAACGCGTTCATTTCACATTTAAATATTCCGCAGCAATTAGTTGTCGGAGTGTTTCGGGACAAAATGTTCCGTGTGACTGTCAAAAGTAAGTGGTATAACGCGGTTCCACGCAGTGAGACAAAGGTGCGCTATATGTCATCGGACAATATCTCCGAAAGTTATATCGGAACGGATATCTCGACTGGAATTTCTCCGATTTCGTACAGATCGAAGAACAATTCGTTCCGAACGGATACCTCGATAGGGGTGGCGTCAACGTTATATAGTTGGCGGAACAGCTCCATACAGGACCTACGTCTAGTCTCTCCTAACTATTCGTTTAAAAAAATATACTCCTACCTTAGCCTGTATCAAGAACCAAATTCATCTTCCTACTTACCGTACCGCACTCAATAGCCAAATGCACACCCCGTATTGCCCGCCACACTGTCAAGTCCCCTGACTAACCATGACCAAGCGCAACCCTTCCAAAACCAATATATTGCAGGTACCAACGCCCAACTTGCATTTGTGCATTTATTGTGTGCTTAAGAGCGAAACATTGGACTTTGGTTTTAAACTTGTTTCTCGTTTAGAACGAATTTCAGCCATCAGTCCCCGTTCCACAGTAAGACCCTGGCTGTTAGCGGCCCACCTGAGTAAAGTTAATTTGAAGTTTGGAAATTTGTTACATTCATTACGGGGCGGGAGAAACTATGTACAGACTCTGAAAAATGCAGTTAAACAAATAGTTTGGCTTAAACGACTCCAGAGTAGTTTATCGTTTGGCCCCAGCCACTACACATGCATACAACTCTGGCTATTCTTCAACTGCAGCCAGAGCTCCTCAGAGCCCATCAAGTTCCTATAATTTGGTTATTTTGCAGACAAGTCCTATCGTACAGTGTGTGTGTGTGTGTGTGTGTGTTCTGTACATATCCGACGAGTATTTATCTATCCATCGAGTGTGGCAGAAAATTAAGTTTTGAAATTTACTTATTCAAATTTAACGCTGCTCTGATTGTATTTACACAATACACAGGCAGACTCACACGGCCGAGGGACATTATTAGATGAAAGTGTGCTTATCCTTAAAAGGTAGCGTTACGAATTAATTTGGGAAAATATATTCATTTAGAATTGGAGCTACTGTGTGTCTGTGTTGTTGTTATTTAGGTCCTCGAAGATTTGACGTGCCGAGGCATTGTTTACCCAACAAGGGATATGCTAAGGTCGACATACGCAAACGAGTGTAGAGGGGGGCACTCACTGCCGGAAGGATTTATGGATGTTGCTTGTTTTTTTTTTTTTTTTTGTTGTGTTGGGCGGCAAGCAAGACTAAGACGTAAAAGTAATTAATTTCATTGAAGGATAGTTTGTTGTGTTTGATTTTGGGGCGAAAGTTCCGTTTGTCAGGTCCCCGGGATATATATGCGAAAGCTGACCCAGTTGGGTTATTTAATTTGAGGTATGGAGTTTAATTAAAAGTTAGATATTCTCATGAGTTTCAAGATTTATTTAGTCGCACAGCAGTATGCTTTCTGTGGACAAGATATAGGACATGAAAAATATGATTTAATCCGAGAGATGGTAAAAGAGATTAATTATATGAGTGTTGATACGGTGTGGTCATGTGGGCCATGATGCGACAAAACTACATAAGTAAACAAAATGTGGTTCGAACTGGGGTAATATTTATTGATTTTTGGCGGAATGACCAAAATGGATAACGCAGAGTGACAGGTTGGCATTCGAATAATGGAATACAAATATATATATATAAGTGTCCTGTGTCCCATTAGGATTTATGGCTTTGATTGAGTAGAGTTTATGTGGATAGTCAGCTGAAGATGTGGAATGTAGTGCGGATGGTTGGTAACACAAATTTGCTGCAGGCAAGTGATGGAGTATGGCTGCAACTTTAATATTTCCAAGTTATATCGATTTGATTTGAGTGTAGGTTTAGTTGACTACTGTTTTGTAATGGCAACTACATTTGAGAGAACAATTTCAGATCTAACTTTACTTAAGTGGTGCCTTGTATAAAATTTGACTTCGTATCGGAAAAAAGGAAGGACTCGTTGGGGCGTTAATAAAGGGTTTTCCAATAAGAGGCCATTTTGAGATAAATGATAGGAAAAACAACACCAATGGCCACCACGAGCACGCATACAGGACCATATCCTTTTCATGAAATTTTCCATAACCAAATCGCAAAGTGGCTGCCCTATGTCCTCGATAGCCCCACGAATTTTGAGGTCTTGAATCGACGCTGGGCTGTTGGCGTGGACCTTATCTTTCACGTGGCCCCAAAGAAGGAAGTCGCAAGGTGTTAAATCACAAGATATCGGTGGCCAATTGTGATCACCTCTTCGAGAGATAACACGGTCCGGAAACATTTCCCGTAAAAGATCAACGGTTTCGTTGCTTGTGTGGCACGTAGCGCCGTCTTGTTGAAATTAAACGTTGTCCAGATCAATACCATCCAATTCCGACCATAAAAAAAAATCATTAATCATCTCTTGATAGCGCAATCCATTCATCGTAACTGTTGATCCAACCCCATTTTCGAAAAAGTATGGTCCAATGACCCCGCCGGACCATAAACCGCACCAAACAGTCACACGTTCAGGATGGAGAGGCTTCTCAACAATAACTCTTGGGTTTCCCGAGCCCCAGATGCGACAATTTTGCTTGTTGACGTAGCCACCGAGGTGGAAATGGGCCTCATCAGTCAAGATGATTTTTCGATGGAATTACGGATCATTTTCATGCATTTCAAGGACCCAATCAGAAAAGACACGACGTTGTTGATGATCGGCCGGCTTGAGTTCTTGTGTTAACTGAACTTTATAAGCCTTAAGACCCAAGTCTTTATACAAAATACGGTGTAATGACGTTTGTGGAATGCCCAATTCCAAAGAACGACGAGGAATGGACAAACCTGGGTTTTCTTCAACACTTTGGGCTACAGCAACAATATTCTCAGTTGTTCTTGAGCGACGTGCACGGGTTTTATTCTTCACATCACTAACTTGTCCCAACAGCTCGAATTTTTCCACCAATTTCTGTATTGCGGTCCGACAAGGTGCTTCACGACGACCAAAAAATACTTTAGTTTTGCGAACTGTGACTGCAAGATTTTCACCAATTTTTAGTGAATTTTAATAATTGTTGAAGCGTGTATCGTTAATTTTTAGTAATGGCGTAGTTTCTACTTTTCAAATGTCAAAGAATAAAAGCTTTAAAAGTGACAGCTACCCAAATAGTGGGTCATTCACAATAACACCTCTTATTGGAAAACCCTTTAGATTGGCAAATTGGAGTTCAGCTGTGCAGATAGATTGTCCTTTGACAACTTATACCCGAGTAGTCTACAAAACGTTTTTGATCTTCAAGTCAACGCATTTATTAGACGTTTACATTAGCCTGTAAGGGGGGGACGAAATTTGGTCACCTGCCTGACAGGAGGGCTAGGGCTTACCGCAGTGATTTTTCTTTTCCTCCTGGTGAGACAATATGCCTAGCGGAGCGCTTAAACCCAATGATGTCCCAAATTCCTCATTCTTCTGCCAGCCAACGCCGGACATTGACACAGTATAATGTGGCTGTCTCAGATTCCTCCAGGCATAGTTTACAGGTATCATCCTCTCTAAGGCCCATCTTATATCCGATACCCAAAATTACCATGTTATGTAGACAAAGCCAAGACCCATTTCAATGTTCCTCGACTCATGCTTAGAATAGAACCCTTCTTTAAGTGGAGCAGGTCGGCCACCTAATTGTCATTTTAGCCTGTCTACACTTTTCCATGGTTGACCAGCTCCTCACGTGTTCTGCCCTTGATACATTTGTGAATCAGTTGCTCTACCATTCCTCTGCCAATTGAAGAGGATGGTTCTGGTCCCAGCTATACTTTTCAGTTGACCCCTGTTTTGCAAAAAATCCACCTTTTCGTTGCCTTCTATACCTATGTGTCCTCGTACCCAAGTCAGTTTTACTTCATTTTTAGATGAAAAATTATTGAGTTTGAGTATACATTCCAGAGCCAATGATGTTGTGATGTTTGTTTGTTTCATGCGCAGAGTTTAGCGAGAATAATTTCAGCTGAAGGCGATGGTGTCTTGCCTCTTGCGGGAGAAAAGATTACGAACATTCGACTTTTCGTCCTTCTTTTTTGATGAAATCGCTGATTTTGTAGTGAAGCATAGTAAATCCACAAGAGATTTAAATACAGATGCCTTGACTGGTGTGGCCTTATCTCTGGTGGCGTTAACTGTCAGTTCATTTTTTTAAATAAAACCTCCATTCAGCCATTCCCCACTCATTCCTTTGATGGATCATGCAACTGGTACATCACTTTTGGGCCTGAAAATCAATGCAATGTTCCCAACTTAATCACCTAGCCCTGCCGATAGGCGGCCAACTTTTCAAATCAAAACAAAGTACCCCATTTCCTTTGGTCGTTCACTTGACTGAACAACTGCACTAAATCATTAAGTTCTCCTCGTGGAACACCAAATTCTATCCATCTACTGACTGGCCATTTAAATCTTCTTCCCACCCCTCGCTTATGGGAATCCTTCGAAAGTTTCCAACCTATTGCCAGCTCTTACAAACGGAATAGCGATAGTATATTGCCCAAACAATCTCAGTTTGAAAGTTTATACCCGCATCGCCAGGCGCAGGGTAGACAACAAATCTACAGCAAGCGCATCATTAATTCCTGCGGTTTATTTATGACTTCCAGAGCACACAGTTGGTTGATCTAACATAAAACACTAAACAACTCCTTTAGCGTTGCTGCCATCAGAAGGCATTTATCCGTCCAACCATGGCATACCACTATTCGGTTGATTAACATGCTGCAATTGTGGCTGCACAGTATATAGTTCAACAGTAGGCAGCACAGGCCTGCTGTATTTCCTCGCAGAAGTCGGTCCTACCATTATTACCCATCGCATGCCATCTATAGTCTAGTCTACACTCTCATCATCGACGGGGACCAACGACACGGTTGCATCCCGAGCGACAGCTGAGGCTCATCTTGAATGAATAAATTGAAAGTCTGCCGGCAGAGAAGATGAAACTATGCGCCCGGCCACCGAGTCGGTTCCATCCCTCTCTGGCAGCTTGCTGCATCCTAATTGAGGTAAAGTGAATAAGTTAACTTCTGTTTCTGTCAGCTTCAGATATGCCTCTCATGGGCCCAATGCAATGCAAATGTTGACCCACTACCTCGCGGGATAGCTCTCACTCACCATTTTTTTTTTGTTTTTTTTTGGATGCCGGAAGCTGTTGTTAAAATATATATAGCCTATCCTACGGGAGGGTTTATATCCCAGTTAGTAGTTTATCTTCCAGCATGAGATGCTTAGTTTAGAGTTGTTTTTACGACTTTAAGGGAAAACGGAAAACTTTTCCCAACACCTTTTTCCAGATGAAACCAAAAATGGAACAAAAAAATACACAAACCATGAAGTTGTAGTTCTTCCTTCAGTTATACAGGTACAGATAATTTGTAGCTAATTCGATTTGTTCCTTTTCAATTCAACTGATTTATAATGACCAAACAACATGCCGCTTATTGCTGTAATATCTGTCATGTACTTACAACACAACCGCACACAACATAATATATACTCGTGCTTGCGGAGAAAAGTGGCACGCACAAAAGTCCCAAAATAATTACTTCGGCGGTTATTACCACGGGAGGTTATAAAGGAAAAAAAATTAAGAATAATTCCATTTCAGCGTACTTACCACTGCGGATGAGTGAGCACATCCTTCCCATTGAAACTGTAGATTCGTGGCGCTTGTGCAAAGAATCCGCCCTGTCCGTTGAATATACTATTCCAGGAACTGAAGAGGACATCTCCTCTTGTATTCACAACCGGCAGATTGCGGTCACTCTCCCGAACAATCGAATGTATGTGTTGGGTTCTGAAAAAAACAAAAAAAAAAAAAATTACGTTAAATAACTTCTCAAAATATCCGATCAAGCAAAACTGTTTGAATGGGAATGACATTTAATTTTTGGCTTCATTATGTTCTCATTTAAATTAATGAGTCATTACCAAAATGCACGTGTACATTGTACATGTATGGGAACTTAGTTAAATAATTTCGACATCTGGTTGAAGTTGTTTCTGTATTTCTTTGAAAATATATTATATTATATATCTGAATTCCAAGAATCAATGCTGCAAAATGAAATTCCAGTTCAATAAGAGAGGAAACAAAGTTCCTACTACCTATATACTGCACAGTGATCCCAGATTGAGAGGAAAAGGGTCAATTTTGGTGGTTTCATTATGAAAAAGGGGAAAAAGAGGAACAAGCTTAAATAAGGGGGAAAAATCGAAAATCTCCTTAAAAATTTTAACAGCTTAAAGGAACAATTAAAACGCCTTTTCATTACAAAACAAATGACAAAATTTACCCAGACTAAATATGAATAAAAACAGCCCATCGAACGTCTGCGTAAGAGTTTTTGTGCGTCCGAAAGAATTCACTCGTTTTGATATTAGGTCTATTCGCGTACTTTCCTGAGCTAAGTACCATAAAAATCTGTCAAACTCAAAACAAAAATTGAGCGAAACTTACTCAGAGAGCTGAAAATATATTCCAAGGTACGTGGATAAACTTCGAGCTACTTTGAGCCACCAACATCTTTGAAATATAGTCCATATCATAAATAAATACATAACCTACCTTTTTGCAAGAAATAAAACGTTCTGGGAGAACTTTCGACCACGGTCATCATTGCCGATTGCAATTTGCTGAGCTGTTTTGAGCCAAGAGAGAAACTGCTCGCTACTCGTTATTTTGATAATTTTCTCTTTTTGTTTGTGATAACTGATAACGATCGATTTCTATCGATTGCGTTCGATTTAAACGCGTGTGCGATTGGACCTCTTACGTCTGATAGAAAAGGAAATCGTTTCCATTTTTATTCCATATGCTTAATTTAAGCTTGTTAATAAAAACGGCTTACGTTCAGTGTTACCTCTGAAGATTTTCAGAAAGAGTAAAAAAAAATCGAGACTGAAAAGGGTGTCTCATCTTATCTTTTTTTTTAAAATTAAAAAAAAAGAAAACGCTTTTTACAAAACGTTTCCAACTTAACACTGACCCAAAATGTACCTAGGCTTTTTTCCACAAATATATTGCCAAAACGCACAATCGGGTCTATCACAGAATCCGTCGTATTCGGAATTTGGCTACGAACCCCGAAAGAAGTATATATCACAGAATCCGTCGTAGGGTACATTTTTTGCATTCGAAATTCGTAGAACGTGGTATAAGTTATGGACCCACACAATACTGTTCTAGACGCATGGCAACTCCTGCCCACATCATCTTAAGTACCTATGTACTTCATAATCGTGTTCGATAAAAACAAAAAAGTTCTTATCTGCGAGAACCGCTTATCAGCCAGCGCAGCAACAGCAGCATCATTGATTGCAAAACAAAAAATGAAAACCGCTCTTTGACAGCAGCAGCACAGCATTGAATTGCAACTTATGCGGGGATGCTGGTGTGGACGATGTTTTGGCGTCAGTGCAGAAGAAACCAGCCTAGCGACAATATTTGTTTGTCTCGCGCAGTGATCTCTCATAGAGAGGGTATAAATAAATTTGTAAATACCTAATTCAATAATAAATAAACACATATCCAAATAAGGATTTATTATTTTATATTCAGTGATACCACTTTCTACGAATTTCAAAAGTCCCTTCCGGCGGATTCTGATTAAGACAATTTAAGGCGTTTCACAAGTTTATGAAAAGCGTCCCACATTAAATATAAAAAAAAGTCCAATGACACTCATTTTCAAAGAGACAAGTCCGGAGTACGGGCTGTCAACAAGGTGACGAAATGACTCTAAAGCGTCCCCAAGGTAATGCTGCTTAAGTTTTTAAAATTATTTTTTGATATGAAAATAAAGCAAATTTTACCCGAGGGGATTTTTCTTTTCGCATTTATAGGAAAACTAATGCTTTTGCTCATAAAAAAATGGGAAAACAGTCTTTAAAGTTCTTTGAACACTGACTATGGGCAGTGTTGCCATGAAAATATTTTTACGAATCTGCAATTATGACAAGAAAAAATCTGCAATGCAGATTTCTATAGAAAAATCTTCCTTCACAAGATCAGTTTTTTTATGTGACAATAAAAAAAATAGGAAACAAACAATTTTGATTCGAATCTATTTAAATATCTTATGTCTAGTCGTGCTAAGATTGCGATCATTGCTCATCGTTAAATCAAATTTGCTATTTAAAAATTCAATTAATGGTAGATTTTTATCATCTGCAAAGTTGATGTTGAAATCCCCACTCAAAATGATTGGAATATCATCAAATCTCTTCCCAACTTTATCTTGAAGTAATGCAGAATTATCTTTAGCATATATAAGTAAATCTCATCGATGCTGTCTTCCAGCGTAATCTAGATAGATTACAGTCTCGAATGTACATATCTTACTTCAGCTACCACAATCCGATTGTATCTACTTGTATTCTACCGAAACTAGCACAGAACGAATAAATTAATAATAATTATACTGAAGCTTAATTGAATATGAATTTCTTTCCGAAAAATACAAATTTTACTTTTAAAAGAAAAAGAACGAGAAAAGACAACAATATTTTTCTGTCTTGCCGCATCGCCATTGATAATGCTCTAGATCTCGTGGTACGGCATCAATTGTAGTTTTATATTAATTATCTTACACAAAAATTACTAATCATATTTTACAGTATACACTAAGGCGACATGAATATTACAATTATTTATATAGTATACCTACTCTTAGGGTGGCAAGTTTACCACAGTTTTCTATTTCTTGTTTCGGTAATTATAACACAAGCTACTGTGCCGTAAATGTGCACAAACCCAAAATCGTGGATATAATATGTCGGAATTAAGCCTGGTAAAATTAAGTTATGAATTCCCCATACAAAACAGGTAATTGAAATAATTTTGGTGACAATCAATTTGTCGCTACCATAAATTACCATAGTAACGTATTCAAATAAAAATCATCGTAGATTAAGCTATAAATTACCTACCCCTAAAAGTAAGCAATAGTACAAAAGTTTACAACTAAAAGTATGCAATCGGTGTCGGTGTCGGTGTCGCAAGTTTGCTAGTTTTTGCCCATCCAAATAGTGCCCAACGCGCCTAAAGAAGTATGCAATCGGTGTCGGTGTCGGTGTCGGTGTCGCGAGTTTGCTAGTTTTTGCCCATCCAAATAGTGCCCAACGCGCCTAAAGAAGTTATCACTTCAAAAGTTTACAACCAAAAGTATGCAATCGGTGTCGGTGTCGCGAGTTTGCTAGTTTTTGCCCATCCAAATAGTGCCCAACGCGCCTAAAGAAGTTATCACTTCAAAAAATGTTGAATACGAAAATGACAGCATACAGCAACAAAGTATATTATTGTGGATGCAGACAAAATCTGAAGTGCAGATTTCTGCTTTTAAAAAGTCTGCAGCAAGGTTGAAAATCTGCAAAATGCAGAAAAATCTGCACTTATGGCAACGCTGACTATGGGGAAGGCGGAAAATATTTGAAGCTCGTTTTCGAAAAGCTTTAACTCTTCCTCGTGTTTTTTTCTTTTATCTGTCTTTTAGAAATTGACGCTATTACCGAACTTTTATTCGCGGAATTGGTAGTTCCGTTCAAAGAAAAAGCGCTTTCTACTCTGCTCCCTATTTTTCGTCTAAAAGTTAATGATAAAAAACACAGCGAACTGGAGGAATATGAGAGCTCAATTTAAACTATGGGTTAGTTTGGACATAAAACTTCTAAAATATAGATGGCGTAGCAGACCGTAAGATCCTTGCTCATTATTTAATAAATTATAGATTTAATTTACTAACATATCGAATTCTTAGTAATTCGTAATTTCTTCTTTTGTTATTTCACCGCAGAGGTATTGTATTTGAGCCCACAAGTTAACAGTATGAAGTACAAAGTATATTTGGAATCTGCAAACGGCGAAGTAGCCCTTGGGATCTTTTTCAATAAATTCTCTCTTGAGAAGCTCGTCTTCTAGCTACTTGGCGCGGCGTTAAAAGATGGAGGAAAAAATATGAATTCGAAGGCCAGCAGTTCACCGTAATAGTCGTTGAACTCCAAAATTAAGCAATTGAATTTAAAAATAAAATATTTTAATGTTGTATGAAGAAGTGTTTTTTTTTTTTGTTTCACTTTTATTCAAAAAGTTGTAATTTTTCTGAGTGCCAGAGAAGTTTATCGTCCAAGGAAATAAGGCCTAAAAACTCTTAGAAAACAGATCTTATATTAAGCTTTTCCAAACTACTCGCTAAGACTTCTGAAATTCTGATTCGTAAGACTTTATGTTTGGGGAGAACAGACCTACAATTTTACGCAAACTACCTATATGAACGTCAAAATTAAGGAGCTTACTCAGGAAGTTTTATACTCACGATAGTTTATCAGACTATCACGAGATGTGATCTAATTTAAAAAAAAAAACTTAAGGTGCAACTACCTAATTTCAAAGGGTCAAAATCGGGACGTGTCACTTAGTTTTACAGCATAGTCCTCAGCTACTACAGTAGAACAGTTCTTTGGGGAGAAAATACTGAAGACTATGACGAAGAGTAGTTTTTCTGTCAATTTGAAATTCATATCTAGCATTCTACTTCTAAAAATCCGATGGTAAAGAATATCCTTGTTCAGATTAAGTTTTGTAGTAGGCATATTATTAAAACAAAGAAAATCCTATTTCAACATCTGAGAATGATGGGTTTAAGTATTCACAAAAAATTGGATACACATAACAAGTCAAACCGTCAACCTTAGAAGTAGGTAGGTACAATTTGTCTTATACCATAATACAAAGACCTTTCATTCGTGATATCAGCCAAAAGCTGCACACATGGGTTGCATGTCAAAAATGATTGCGTGATTCATATATGAATCGATTCTCTGTAAGGAAATTTCGTCTTTAATATCCTACTCTGTAGGCGCAGTGGTTAAGTGGTTCGTGTGTTGGACTACTAAGCGTGGGGTTCCAGGTTCGATCCCCGAAAAAAACAATTTCCATCTTACTGTTTTTTTTCCAGCTTTCGCGAGCGTCTAAAATTAAAATAAGAATTGAAGATTCGCACCAAAAAAAATTGAAAATACACCCAAAAAAGGGGGGAATAGGACCCGAGTCAAAAAAGGGTTCCACATTTCACATAATAATAATAATAATAAAAAAAAAAGAAACAGATGCAGATATTTATTTATAAAAAAAATATAGGTATTTCGCTAAACTTTTTCCCATATTTTTCAGTTTTTTTTCTTATCTTAAAGAACAAAATCTTACTTTTACTGAAAAAGGGGCCATTTTGATAATTTGAAAAAGGTGGGGGCCAATGGCCTTGAAGCTCAAAAAGGGAGCATTTCACTGGCTGTGAGAAGCAATGCATAGGGTCCCAACTGATTTGTGGTGCCAAGAATTTTTGTTTTTGGCATACTTTTTTTAAGGAAAACAAGCTGCGTATAAGAGCTATTCGACTCTCTTGCACTATTCGTTGCTTCTTTTTGAAAACAATCGACGCCTAAGCAACCTTTGAGACCGACTCCCGATTCCGACCTTTCACCTTTCATTTACATTGCTAATCAAAGCAAAAATGCCCATCAGTCACTGAACGGTGAGCTCCATTCACACATCAGGCAGAGCCTTGTTTAACTGGAGCATACACTCGTCCCCGTACATCACGCATGAACCTAATTAGACATCCACTTAGAACGGCGAAGGCAAACAAAACTCGAAAACGAAAAAAAAAATGTGAATCTGCAATTATTTACCTAATGTACCTACATTGTACGAGTACAAGCACTGAATCTATTATGACCGTGCTGCATCCTTGTGCCATATATTCGGAGCACCAGATACGATGAGCTGAAAATAGCATTACACTCGTACGCACGCAGATACCTTCATTTATGTATATATCCGTATCCATATCTGCCAAGTAGGTATACCTCATTTTTACCTAATTAGAGCAAACTTTCAAACTAGAACAGTCTGAGTGTAACACAGAAGATACCACGCGTACAAGTCATATACAAGTCGTGAGCGAGTTAAAGCATTCGAATTAAAAAAGTGAGAAAAAAAATGTGGTTACAGTGGCGAGAACGTAGGCTCCTCACTGGAGAATGAAGACCGATTAACACTGTGCTTCCCAAATTGCTGGCATGGCAAGGTTGAGTGATGAATTCACAACTTGACCCCAAAGCTACACAGCGAGGATGGGTGCGAGGCGAGAGATGAATGAGGCTGAAGATTTCATCACCGCAAGGCAGCCGCACATTATGTAGAACGTTTGAACAGTTTGCCTCTTTTTTTCCGTTTATATCCCTCTCGCTTCATTTGGGGGGTAGAAAATTTGAATGATTTATTACACATTGGTTGGTTAAATCGCACGGCTGTGGGGTGTGTGTGAGGAGGAATTCCCCTCGATTCATCTTCCTGTTCGGTTGTATGCAAATCGGCAATAAAATGCTGACAAATGTTTTCGTACCAGGACACGAGTGTGTGTGATCTGTGTTGAAAGAGTGGATAAATTGCACCTGTTTAGATGTTAATGGCTGAAGTCTAGGGAAGATCTTGAGAGTTGATTTCATGAAGAGAACAATTTGCTCAATAAATCAGTCGAAGTTAGTGAAAGGCGGGTTGGAATCGAATTTCGAATGAAACCGCTTCTCTACAACTGTCCAGTGCATGCAGATGCGAGAGTGGCTCTGATCCTGACCCATATAAATGTTGGCACAGCCAATATCGGACAGGTGCTGTGGTATTTTCCTCGCCGACCATTTGGAAGCTGCAAATTCGCGCTCCATCATTGTGTATCCAGCGTACCTATACACTGTTGGTTTGCTTGGAATGCAAAATTTGAAAATACACCCCAGCATGGCATGCACGCAGGTGAATATCACATCACTATGGGGTTTGGTATTTAAATCGATGTACGATTCGCATAGCGATTTGGATTTTGCGGCTTTCATTTTCGGATACGGGGCCGGGGACGTGAAAAGCGATTCTATAAGACCGCATTGGCATTTGTGGATTTATGTCGCACGGCATAGTTTCCTCGAATGTGAAGTGGTATATGTTTTGGAGCGATGGAATATTTTATGCTTTCATTTACTGAACTTGTGAACGGTTGTCAAAACCACCTTAATCGATGCCAAGGTATAAAAAAGTGCGCATCGATGTCACGTACCAATTTACACTGGGTCCATTGGCGAGCGGCATAATTAGCCCAATCCGCCAGGGAGCACCAGCTCTGATTTTGATAGTATTTTCGAATTAAGGCTGACATAGCGCTGGACATGGACAGTCAAAATATCTGTGCTCCTCAGAGAAGCATCGGTAAAATGAAGCATGCGAACATATAGGATACTAGCTGTGCCCGCAACTTCGTACGCGGCGTGATACTGTGTAATTTCCAATAAAAGAGATTTGACCGTTTTATCAACGGCATATTTGTTTATAATCAACAGTCTAGCTAAAACAAAGCGGTG
This sequence comes from Cheilosia urbana, assembly GCA_946477585.1. Taxonomy (NCBI): domain Eukaryota; kingdom Metazoa; phylum Arthropoda; class Insecta; order Diptera; family Syrphidae; genus Cheilosia; species Cheilosia urbana. The sequence goes on from OX297855.1 coordinate 13,870,383, forward strand.
AAATTGTCAATATGAAACAATAAATAAAACAAATCTATTTACCTAAAACACCAATGTAAGAAAATTAAATTCAACAGCGTAAGTACTAAAGTTCCACTTCCTTACTGTAGGTATCAACGTAAGTACTATAACAACCATTAAAACAAAAACCTTGAACTCAATTTCTATATACACCGCCATACGTCGATCAGCGCACGTCATCAGCCACCTGCGCATTTCCTCAGAAACACATTGTTGCTGTCGATTACATACACATTCACGTCGCATACTTCTCTTTCGTTTCACTTAATTTGGAGAAAACACCACGCAGTTTTTTTTTCATATGAACTTGTGCGATTTGCGCCACTCAACCACCCCAAAGCAGGACAACGATCAAGAACCGCGGCTGCTGATAATGTTCGATGTGAGAAAATAAATTTATTTTTTTCATGTTAGATTTTAGGTTGTAGCTCAGCTTCTAGAGGACATAGAAAGCTGATTGATGGCTTGAAATAACTATAAAAGTTTTGGCTCTCCTAAGTATTTTGTTTTGTTTGCATTGACTAAGAATTATTTGGGTACTGGCGAGTTAAAGGCAGTAAAGTCAGAAAAAAAAAAAAACATATTTTGGTTAAAAACTTTCCAACAAATAGGCATGGCAATGAAAGGAATAGCCTATGTGTTTCTCAGATTCTTAAGGAACATTTCAAAAAAAGTTTCATCGAAATCTGTGCAGTAGTTTTCACGCCATTAGGTAACAAAGAAAATGCCTGCAGTTTTATTATATGTATAGATGAACAGGCTGACAGTCTTGCGAGACAGTACAGAACTCCCTCCTTTTCTACAGTCTAAATTTTCTGCTTGTCGCATATTCGGTTACATTGGAAAATAGAAGATGATATGAAAGTGTAGTGGAAAAATTAAGCAAGTTAAAATGTCGTCAAATACGCCAGAGTCCATAAAGAAACATCAAGAAACACTCAAATGGATAAGTAGCTAAGTATGGGCATAGAGCTTGGTAAAAAAAAAAAAACAGTTGGCGCAACACGTCCATAGGGACCCTAGGCCTAGCTTCTCATAATATACCCAGTCGTTTTTGTGAGTTCATCATTTTTGGGACGAATGAAAGGGATCTACAATTTTTTGCCGAGTCCACATGGCTAATTGGGAAGCTCTCCCATGACAGTAATACTCCCGGATGTTTGCCAGACGTTCGCGAGAGTGGAAAAAACCTTGAAATAGATTTTTTTTTTTCAGGGATCGAAACTGACACCCCTCGCTTAGTAGTCCATCAAACTTACCACTAAGCCACTATGCCACAGAACATGGTATAACTTTAAAAATACGGACTTTCTAGAGAAGGTCAAACTTTTGGGTTCTGTCCTGGGCCGCAAATGGAGTGACTACGTTCAGAAAAACCGCGAGTATGGTCAACCAAAGACCTGGAGTCCCGCGGCCGATCCGAACACCAGAGACAGTAAGATCTTGAATCCGACTGAAAGCGTCAAAAAGAGTCGGGGAACCCATATACCCAGACTTTGAAGACTGTTTTCAACTTTTTGATGTGAATTGGCGCACCTTGGCAGTAAAATCGACTCGAAAAATGACGTGACGGAAATTTGCCTGTCACATCAAAAATCACTACGCCGGCGCCGCCGCCCTCGACTCCTAAACCACTCAAACTTTGCAATGAAATTTTTTGGGTCTGTATGGTCGCCCTCAACTTGAGAGATAGATAGTCTTGGACCCGATAGGTGACACTGTTGTCGATTTTCTAAGCCAGTCAGCCGATTTCATTGCATTTTTTTGGATATGTGTATGGTTGGTCGCAACTTGAAAGATAGGACCCGATAGGTGGTGCAGTTGCCGAGAAATAAACATTTTTTTCAATTCTTTTAACGTAATTTTTAAAGTGAATTCCTTTATCGGCACGCTGGGTACCAGGGGAGTGAACTGATTAAGCTAGGTTCTACACAGACACTTGGCTACTGAATCAGTTGAGTAAATTTAATCTTATAGTTCTAACGATATGAAATCAAAATGCAAACAGAAACTCTTAAAATAGAAAACGTTAGATTGGATTGCGTTATGAACATTTCTTTTGCGTTTCACAGAGATTTTTAATCTTTCCCTTTTTTTTAAAGCTTGTCCCTCTTTTTCCCCTTTTTCATTCAAAAAGTGCAAAAATTTATTTTTCCCTCAATCTGGGACCTCTGCATGTCCCTGAAATTTTATGCAACACCCTGAAACATCTCTGAAAATGGAGCCGAAAGCCCTCGCAGCTAGTGCTATCTATTCTAGCATGTAAATTTATTTATATGGTAATAAATAAATTATAATAGTAATAATACCCTCTAAAAATGAGACTTTCAGTTTAGTTCATGAGGGCATCATTTGAAAAAACACATACCAGCTTTTACAAAGAAATCTTCTGATTCTCACACTGAAAGAGCATGTATTATGGACACCCATACATTATTTATTAATACAAAAACTTCTTGTTCAAACAATAATTTGTAGCCGCCACTTATAACCTACTCCAAAACAACTTCAAATTCATTTTATACAGGTACTTCTATTTTATCGAAATGTACAAACAATCATCCACTATCACATAATATCTAAACTTCAAGTCATAACCCACCGGCATATGTGTCAGCACTCAGCACCCACGTTGTTTTGATTACTTTGACCAACCCACAAGTGAACTGCCTACAATTGTCAGGATCAGGACTGTTAATTACAGTTCAACAAAAATACTCGCATGCGTGCAAGTCATTAGGTTTTCCGCTAAACTAACGGCTATTTGCTTTTATTGAAGTAAATAGCGGAAAGTTTTCTTCGTTTTGTTTGCCACCAATTTTTGTGTATTTTATTTACTTTTGTCTTTTCACCATTTCTATATTTATATGACTTTCATTTGATGTAAAAAGGTCGGTATTTTGTATTTAGCTTATTCATTTGCTTGCTGTCATTTGAAGTGTTGACATGGAAAAAAAAGGAAAAAAAAAAAAAAAAACGACTTGAAAGGATTTCAATCAATGGCACAGTGCATATCCCAGAAAAGTGGGAATGCAAAGTCATGCCCTGGAAATGGTAATGGAATTTTGTTAGGAAGGAAATTACGTTATACCTTGACAGCCTTCCAAATAAATTCCAAATGGAATGACATTACTTTTTATACTTTTGATTATGAATGTAGGGGCGGGAGTTTATTTTGCTCACAGCATGTGCTAGGCAAAGCAAAGGGTTATTCAGTTCGATTTTGAAAGTTCAAATGTGGCAAATGCAATTCAGTTACAGATATTTGTTTCTGCCTGTTGATCGCTCAAGTAGGTACCTACTCGTATTTTAGGAAATTTTTCGAACAAAGGGTCATTTTTCTCTCGAGAAGTTACAGAAGGAGATAAATGCAGCCCTCAGTGCTGAGAAATATTTTATGGACATCGGCACAGGTGTTGGTATACTTTGCGGAACTCTGAACTTTACCTATTAAAATTCAGAAATAGTTTTTGAGACATTTTTGATTGTGTAGTGTGTACCTAGGTGTATTTATTTATGGCTTTTTAAATATTAAATTAGTGTACAAAAATCAAAAAGCATGGCTTTGCCGTCTGCCAGAGTGACCACTCAAACAGTGTTAATAAGTCGTGGGAAATTTACCTTTTCGTGTTAATTTCATGCAGAACATTGTGGGAAATTAGAAAGGAAGGAGATTAACACTGCTGTATTTCTGGGACATTTTTAAATAGATTAAATAACAAAAAATATCTGCATACAAACTTTGGTTGCTTTTATTGGTTATTTTACTTATTATTTTTTTGGATTCTAGTTTCATGTGCAGATGGAGACAAGTATTATCACTTGAGCTCTTAAAAATGGTCCAACTAGGTGTATCTATTATTTCAAGTTGTTAAAATAAAAGAGTTCATTGCATCACAATTGATTCTCCTCCTGTCAAATCGAAATTTTCAACAGTTTACTCATTTTCCTCCCTTTTCGTTTTCTTACTCCGAAGTCAGAGGAAATCTAAATAAATAAATTTGGGAATAAAATAGAAATCTTTCGTTTTTATTAACAAAAGTCGTCGCATTGAAACTGAATGATATTGACCGAAAGAAATACCGCTGTGGTATTACCGGACCTCTAAGCCATATAGGCGCAGTGGCTTAGTGGTTAGTGTGTCGAACTACTACGCTAGGGGTCGAGGTTCGAGTCCCACAAAAACCCAAATTCCAACTTATGGTTTTTTTCACTGCGCCACCTCTCGCGAACGTCTGACAAACATCCGAAAGTATGACTGTCTTGAAAGAGCTTCTCAATTAACCGTTTGGAGTTGGCATAAAAAGGTAGATCCCTTCCATTCGTTCCAAAAATGAAAAACTCACACAAAAACGAATGGTTGTGAGAAGCTAGGCCTAGGGTCCCTCCGGACCTGTTGTAAGCCACATGGCGACTGGCACGGTTAGAGTACCGAATTTGAAAACCAAAGGGGCGTGGATATTCCATTGATTGATAAACTGTTGCATTAGCTTAAGTGGAAACATTTGATTTACTTACTTACTTACTTAAGGTGGCGCTATAGTCCGGGGTGGACCTGGACCTCAACCAATACGCCTCTAAAGTTAGCGCGATTTTTGGCTAACTGCCTCCAGTTACGCACTCCAAGTTCGTTAAGGTTCGCTGTTAAATCTTCTCCTCAAAAGCCCGTCAACGCAAACGGGACCAAATATCACCCGAAGAATTTTGCGTTCGAAGCGACCAAGAAGATCCTCAACCATTTTTGCTAGGGTCCATGCAACAAAAGGGCCGATCTACTAATCCCCGATGACGCATACTGGTTTACGTCATTTTGACGAGATGTCGGAGGATTATAAGCGAGGGGCACACTGTTTCGGTCACCCGTCATATATCCGAAGACATAATATCGTCCAATTGTTATCCCCAGTCTCCTCTCTTCAATGAGTTGTCTGAACAGGGGAGGGAAAGACCGTTTCGGTCATCCTTCCCCTATCAGAGGATAAACTGTCCCGATTCTCTCTACGAGATGTGGGAGGATTGCAGACGAAGACACATTGCCGTTAGCACAAAGATAGTAATAATGCGCCCACTAGCATGTCCAGCCTAGATAGCACTCTGGTCTTCTCCTCCTCTTTCTCTTAACGAATATGCCCACCAAGTGACAAAGTGCGACCTCTTAACCACGTTAATCACTTTATAAAGTCCCATACCTCTTTTTTTTAGAGCGATATCTAGGAAGATCTAGTTGCAGGTCGCCAAATCTATGCCAAAGCTATGCAGTTTCAGTTTCGCTTTTAGCATCCGACTTCCTGAAGGTAAACTAAGCTTAATCAGCTTGCAAGGTCCCAAAATACTGCAGCGTAAGTGGAAGCTCTTGTGGCGATTGCCACAGCTTCACTTATAGTAGGGGAGCCGACTGCAGGATTACCTACCTCATCGAGTTAAAGGATAATTCGCATTTCAATTGAAAGTTAAGAAAGGGACAATGATAAAACCACTGGTCGGACAGTCATTATCCTGCCGGGTTTCGGAGTAACGGGCCACTTCCGGTACAGTTTTTATGTGTTTACTTATGTCATAAGGTTAAAGCACAATTTTAGTTTTATTAGATAGAGGTCAATTAGTGTTGCATAAAAAGCTTGGTCGGACAAAGTAAATCCTGCCGCAACCCTCTGTCCGACCACTCAAAAGTCCTGTATTTTTTATGTTTACCTACCTCATCGAGTTAAAAGATGAAACTGGTGTCAAATAATAGGTAACATCGTTCTCTTTAAGAATTCACTGGTCGGCCAAACCTTACCCTGCCGCAAAAATGCGTCCGACCACTTTTTAGGTCATGAGCATATCATTTCACTGCCCTACGCGTGTCTAACAAATTCAGTCATTTTAAATAGGTAACTTATAGACTACCAAAAGAAAACTAGTTTCAAATAAAAGTTTATAACACCTTCTTTAAAAACGTAGTCATCTGCCAGACCACATCCTATTGTATCCGCTTATATCACACGTTTCTAAGGCATAAATTAGTTATTTTGGGGTAAGGACCATACTTTCTAAAGTAGCTAAAAAAATATACGTTCTTGTAGAACCTACAAAATAGTCTCAAGTTATAGCCCAGAACGTCCTCTGTCCGAAGCCAGTAATTATTTACACTTTAACCTGCCGAAACAATGCGCCCGACCACTTCTTAAGTCATACTCATGAGTATGCAATCCACTATGCGCACAACTTGCTCTACATGTATGTATGTAGTAAGCTTTATTGTTTATAAAACGAACCCTACAGAGTACAAACATGAAACTAGTATCAAATGAAAGGTTATAACGTCCTCTTTTAAAAACCATCAGTCGGCCAGACCTAAACCAGCCGAAACTACACGTCCGACCACTTTTTAGGTCATGAGTATGTTACCTTGCAGTACAACCCCAGCTCTGTATGCATACAATATACGTCATCATTTTTATATATATCCACTTCATGGAGTACCTACCTGCCTAAAAATATGAAACTGTTAATCGGTTTGCTAAAATCATTTGCCTAACAGAAAAATGAAGCGCTTACACAACGAGCATTTGTTTCTTATTAGAAAAAAAAATCGTGTGCATTGAGTAATACTTTTTCGCAGAAAATTAATTAAATCAGCGGTAAGACTGAAAGCAATAATAAAAATAGTTTTTGTGATTAAAGCTTGAATCTGTTTGTGAATAATTTTCTTAAATTTCTTCTAATTTAAAAACATTAAGTCTGCCATGAAAAAGTGTTTTATTTGTGGTGAAAAGGTTATCAGCTTTACAGACAGCTGAAACATTTATAAATGACTTAATTTTGTAGCTTTGCGGAAAATCAAACATTTTAAATATGGGACCATCAGTTCCACAAAAATTTTAAAGAATATCTGAAATGATTTTGAGGAGAATTTATCACTTGAGTAAATCAAAACCTTTTTCGAAAGTTATGGTGGAATCATCGACACCGATATTTTAATATTTTTATTAGGAAATATCCACAAATTCAAGGATATGGAAATTTGGTTAACAAGTGGATATTCTAGAACTAATGACCTTAATTGCATAAACTGTACACAGCTGTCAGTCATCTTAGGCCCAACCGTATGGTCTGATTTGCCGGATTTTCATGCATTTACAGGATGCGACTACACGGCGATCTTTTATCGAAAAGGGAAGGCTAAGCCACTTGGAATTTTAGAGAGAAATTATCGTTTCGTAACACTGTTTGGATCTTTAAATAATAAGGCGGATATACAGGATAGACGTAAAATTGAAGCTATTCAGGAATACACTGCACTACTCTACGGTGTAAAAAACTGTAAGAATGTTAATTCTGCTAGGGTCCGAATGTTTCAAAATGTATATGTATATGCCACAAAACATGCTGCAGGTAATTTTTTCAAAAACATGAAAAATGTTGATTCAAATCTGATTCCACCTTGCTACAAAACTCTGCAACAAAAGATTAGAAGAACAATTTTTGTTAGCTCAATGTGGCTAAATGCAACGGACTCCAGTTGCATAAAATTGAGGGCAGAAGAGTTTGGGTGGGTGAAAAGTGAAAACAAACGAAAAACTAGTCCCATTTTGGTTTAAGGGAGAACCGACACCATTAAGTATTGACGATATAGTTATTAAGGAAAGTGACGATGAACTATCTGACACTCAGACCTTAGACGACTCCGACGATGCAGACGATTTGTGAACGTATATCCTTCTCAAATGATTGTACAAAATTATTCTAATATCTACATTTTTTTTTTTTTTATAAAAAATGCCTAAATTGAGGATGTTCAGTGATTCGTTATTTTTGACGAATATGTGTAAGACTTTGTATATTAAGTTGTTGGATTCATTTTTATTTTATATTGTTATTATAAGTAATAATTCCTGTTAAATTTGAATAAAATTTGTTAATCCTTACATATTAAAATTGTTTAAACTCGATGAAGTGGATACATATATAAATGGGGTTATACTGCAAAGTAACATATTCATGACCTAAAAAGTGGTCGGACGTGTAGTTTCGGCAGGCTTAGGTCTGGCCGACTGATGGTTTTTAAAAGAGGACGTTATAACCTTTCATTTGATACTAGATTAATGTTTGTACTCGGTAGGGTTCGTTTTATAAACAATAAAGCTTACTACATACATACATGTAGAGCAAGTTGTGCGCATAGTGGATTCCATACTCATGAGTATGACTTAAGAAGTGGTCGGGCGCATTGTTTCGGCAGGTTAAAGTGTAAATAATTACTGGTTTCGGACAGAGGACGTTCTGGGCTGTAATTTGAGACTAGTTTGTAGGTTCTACAAGAACGTTTATTTTTTTAGCTACTTTAGAAAGTATGGTCCTTACCCCAAAATAACTAATTTATGCCTCAGAAACGTGTGATATAAGCGGATACAGTAGGATGTGGTCTGGCAGATGACTACATTTTTAAAGAAGATGTTATAAACTTTTATTTTAAACTAATTTTCTTTTGGTAGTCTATAAGTTACCTATTTAAAATGACTGAATTTGTTAGACATGCGTAGGGCAGTGAAATGATATGCTCATGACCTAAAAAGTGGTCGGACGCATTTTTGCGGCAGGTTAAGGTTTGTCCGACCAGTGAATTCTTAAAGAGAGCAATGTTACCTATCATTTGACACCAGTTTCATCTTTTAACTCGATGAGGTAGGTAAACATAAAAAATACAGGACTTTTGAGTGGTCGGACAGAGGGTTGCGGCAGGATTTACTTTGTCCGACCAAGCTTTTTATGCAACACTAATTGACCTCTATCTAATAAAACTAAAATTGTGCTTTAACCTTATGACATAAGTAAACACATAAAAACTGTACCGGAAGTGGCCCGTTACTCCGAAACCCGGCAGGATAATGACTGTCCGACCAGTGGTTTTATCATTGTCCCTTTCTTAACTTTCAATTGAAATGCGAATTATCCTTTAACTCGATGAGGTAGGTAATCTTGCAGTCGGCTCCCGTACTATTAGACCATAATGGGGCTCTTGGTCTGCAGCATCCTTTTATTGTTATATTTTTAGGCAATACCCATTTTTGTCGTACGGATTAGGGCGTTATTTTATACCCGATTTTTAAGAAAGATGGACCAGGATAAAGGCGAATTCCCGTAGGTGAATTCCCACATATGTGGGACAAACTATAATATTCGTAAACTACCAAAACAAAGAGTTGTTGACTTACATACTTACACAGAAAGAGAATATAGAAGAAGGGAATATTTGCCGCGTTGAACGACGTTATGTCCTCTAAAGGGCAAAGTACAACTTTTTTCATTAAATGTCGTCGAAGCCAAAATCTATTTATATATACAAAATTGGTCATTCTTTATCTTACCACTAACACGTTTGTCAATTACTTAAAAGTTTACACTGCCGGCATCTTTTAAATTAAACCTCGAACTTGTCATTGACAACCCTCTTTATAACTTTTCCGAAAATCCCAAACGTTGCATCAAGCACATTCTGCTACTGCATCTGACCATTCATGATAAAAGCGTACAAATCCATTCAGCGCCAGTTCACGTCGACAGCTCAATAGACTTTGCTGACTTTCCATGAAATCCAATTAATGGAATAAATATAGTACGTGGTTTTCCAAAAATTTCATCGAAGACAAAAAAAAAAAAAACACGAGAGAAAGAAAATACCTGGCTTACAATTTTCTCAGATAATTACTTTCATGTCACACGAGCATTAATGGGAAAGTACATCATTCGCATCTCAGCAAACAACAACAGCGCTTTTATGTCCTCCGAAAGTGCTATAACGAAAACTGACTTTCACCCTTGTCAGAGGCTTTTGTCTTAAGACCTCAAGCATACACTCCATGATCTCAAAAACAGGTGTTTCCATGATGAAACTTCAGCAAATAGCATACATAAAAAAAAAACAAGCCAAGTGTGGAATAGCTCTCCAAGAATACCATTATTGGACAACTTGACTGTTTGCTGCAGAAACATCGTGTTGTACACGTTTCTCCGTAAAGTTTTTCTCGTTTCCCCTTCTTCATCCAACGAATAGAACAAAGATTACAAACAAGACAAGTGCACATCCTGTATAAGTATACTGTACACATACCCTTCTTACGTTCTGAGGTTAAATTCAGCATTTTTATAGAACGCAATTTCATGGCGCTGGCAACTTTAGTGCTTGTGACCTTTTGACAAAGGACACTTTACACACATGACACAAGGTGGAGTGTGTTGTAACAATAGGCTGTATGTGCGTGTGTTACCCCGGTTAAATCCATAAGAATACTTATACCAAGAGGCAAAAAAAATGTTTGTTTGTCCTGTGAGGCCTGAGGACTGGGTGATGAAATTATTTCGTGGAACTCCCGAAACCCACTTAACTTTCTCAGTCAATACTCAGTCAATTGTTAAGGCATAAACAAAGAACTTCATCCGATATCAGAGGTCTGATAAAAGCCAGAATAATACGCACGAAAAACAAGCAATCGCTGAGAAATCCGAAAATCATTTCAGGATATGAAATTTGTCACCTATTTTATTGACACTGTATACATAAGACCAAACAGGTTGTCATTGTTGCTTTGTTCTGTGATCACATCCACAGCTTGGCGTAGGACTAAATTGACGCCGGTAATGGCGAAATTCAATTGCGGGTGCAAACAATACGCCGTGTGTTGAGGTACTCATTGATTGATATTGTGATTGGCAGGATGTAATGTCTTTCGTAAAAATGGTTAAAATTGATAGGTACATACCTCGCTGAGAGGAAGGCTCTGAATGCCTCCTCAACTAGGCCGGCTTTTCTCGCCTGTCGATGGCACTGGAAGTCGGCACGATGAATACCTTCGATGTTGCCCGAGTGTGGCTCATTGAGCGCCGCTATTCGTAGCTGAAAATGGAAAAAAAAAAATGAGTGAAGCAATTAAATTTTATTTTATTAACATTTGTAGGGGGTGGGACATCTTTTAAATCCCTTCTGAAAGAAGAGAAATGTTGGTTAAGCTTGGCTGCACCAAGCGAAATATTTTTAAATCTGATTTCACACATTTTCCGTCAGAACTACTACTACTACTACTTGATCGAAAACCTGTTTTGGACCTACTTCTGTTGAATTTTATTTTTAAAGCCTTCCTCTATACAATTGCGAGTTTGTGGGTGCAAAATCTACAGGCTTTTTCTAAAGACTTACTAACTGAATTCAAATTGATCATTCATAAATTGCTTAAGCTTCTGTATATTGAAAAGGTGTTAGGAGAGGCTGTTTTAAACTTCCCATAGAGGCTTTTACTTCCCCATAAGCCTTGCCTATCCGTTGGAGTATTCAGGCTAAAAAAGGTGGTTCGATTTACTGTGTTAATTTTGCTGACTTCTGTATTCTACATCAAGTATTTGGTTCCTAATGAAAATCCTAAAATGGATGACAAAGGAAGTTCAATATCTCTCATCACCCTCTCTACAAGTATTGCACCTGGTGCAGTCAAGCTCATCACATTAAGGTGTTCTAAAAAAATGTGGCGAATGACGCCCTTTCGTCACTATAGCGACAGCAGGAATACCAAAGACCTTTTGTAGACAACCGGATGAACTTAGTTCATTTGTCTGTCACCCGAAGAGTTAGAACTCAATTAAAGATGGTATCTACATGAGACCTTATCACTAACACAAGACTTTTTAAGGGATACCGGCACTAAAAACACATTTTCTGAGACAAAAATCTAGAAATCTCATCAGAGATATGATTTGCCGTGAAGTAAGCGTGAGCCAGACTATGCGAATTCAGTCTTCTGAGTTCTTGAGTTGCCACATACTATTTTTCCTCATTGTATATTACATAGCTCCATTTAGTGCAGCATAGGTTATATCTTTAACGAGAAGCAAACTCTGCTTCGGGGAAATTTATCGAGCCTTCGAAGCACCCTTAAAAGAAACGCCACCACAAGTTAAAGCACGGAACCCTATTTCACAAGACTTTTTCGTACATATTTTCGCTTTGTAGTGGTCGAAGTTGTCCTGTGATCTTCTTTAGTTTTTGGCTCAAATAGGCATAGATCATTATACATCGACTTCATAAAGGGAGAAAGATCGATTACGGCGAAATACTCGGGCAAGACGGCAATTTGACAGTTCCTGTTTTTTAACACCAAATTTTCTCGAAAGAGTTCAGGTATTTATTTTGAATACATCGATTATGCGCTCTGTCAATGCGGTCCGGTCTCCGGCTACCTAACTACGGTCTTATGTGGATATAGACAGACATTTTTTATGGCATTTCCTGAATTACTTCGGATCGCTGACTTGTCACTTGCGTCAGTTTCGTCACAGTTTTATTTTTCGGTTTGAGTTTTTGAATCAAAGGGATCTACGAGTTCAATTTTTTGCACAAAATTTAACAGAAACTTGTGGCGGAGATGCCTAAAGATTTTTTTCGACGCAAACTAGACAAATCTGGTCTGCAATTCTTGCATTATTTTATCTTATTAGGTCATAATAAAGAATAAGTCGAATTTGTTGACAAGTTTGTGCGTTTTTGATTTAATTTCTACGGCCGTGCAGTCGCAGTCAGATATAGTTGGAGATCGCTTCCGGACCATATTGACAGAGTGCTTCTTCGATTTATTAAAAGAAAAAAAAAAAAAAGTTGTTCCAAAAACAGTTGCTGTTAAAAACAGTAAAAACTATTTTTAAGATCTCTTTTGGCTGTTCTGTTTTCATTGAAAAAGGTGGTATCAGTTTGAGGAAGTGCCCTCCTTGTAAACTGTTTAGCACCAGATTTGTCAAAGTGTCAAGGCTTAAGCTTGGAAAACCTGCCGAAGTCACCAAATCATGATTGAACTTAATAGTTTAAGAGGTAGCAGAATCCAAAGTCAATTTTACTCAATGCAGACGACAAGGTACCGCTGATTCATTGGCAGTAAACTCGGTTTTCGTGCTACAGCGTAAAAATGTACGGAACATTCTTAAAAATCTGCTCACAAATTCTCCCGTTTCACTTCTCTATTTTTATATTATAAATATCAGTTGGGCTTAGCTATATAAAATGCTGTAAACTCGAACCTGGCTCTGGGGATTGTTTTCACTTCTCCCGTTGTTTGTGTCAATGAAAACATTTCGTTGAAACTTAGTTATAGTCTTTGGGCCTTACCAATAAACATTTTTAGTTTCGAATCTAAATTTTAGCAGCTCAGAGTAGCTGTATATGTTCCATACAAATTTCGCAATTGTAAGCTTCCCTAAATTTAAAGTCGAGATTAAAATTTGTTATTAGTACGGCGGCTTAGGTTAGTGTTCCTAATAACGCAGCGCTTTTACAGCCTTACCATCTTTCCAGTGGAACCTTTGAGATGTAACTTTGACTTTGAGAACAAAGTTCTTTTAAATTATAAGCCAACACTGAAATTTTAGACAAAATTCACCCAATTACTAGGCCCCGTGGAGAAAGATATCTACCCACGCAACCTCGATTCTATTTTGACTCTTACTACCCCACTTTTAAGCCAACTATAAGCAGTACAAAAACCTAATTCCAAAAAGACAGTAGGACAAATTACCCTGAAAAAGCAAAAGTCCAAAATAACTCCCGCACTGTCTACCGCCTTATAAAGGTGTTCCTAAGTCGCCCTGAGCCCCTGTTGAGTATCACATATACAATTCGTCTGCCACTATCGGTCTTTACATGACAAAGAGAGTCATGCTCATGATTGACATCTAAAGGACGTCGGGGTCTGTTTGAATAACATCATGCAGGCATGGAGCCCATGCCAATTTCAAATTTCAAACACAAACACTACTACTACTTACCATCCGTGGATACCACTGCATTTCGTCCAAGGGCAGCATTTAGGAAAAACAGTAAAAAAATATGTTATCTAAACATTTTCAATAGTTTTGTGTCAATCAACGGGATTTTACGAAACAATAAAACCAAACTAAGGCGACAGGGAGTTTCTAAATATAAAAACAACAACAACAACAACTGAAATCAAAAACATTTAATAGCACATCATGCCGCACAGTGTCACACTGGTAGTACAGAAATTCAACCACGATGTAGGTCAGAGACCGGCCCGCCCCCAAAGTGCTTGTAAAATTTAATTCCACTCAAAACCGTATATACCCCGTAGCCATATTACATTGAATTTGAATCTCTGTGGGTAATTGACTGAGATTTTGTGGAGATGTTCTGGGATCACACACACATGTTGTGCTCTGGTGGGATTGCTCCTTGAGGGATAAATAATTAAGGAAACCAAAGGTCAAACATTGTGTAAATACGAGTCAACACGCAATTGGCCAAGGTAATGTTGAACCTCTATAACCCCCATTTGCCGAGGTATATGTAGCCAAGAATTTGGTATTTACCCTTACGCATTGCGAAGCGATTTAATATTAATGTCGGTTATCGAGATCCCTCCACATATACAATATATATAAATGCATCCTTCTGTGAATATATAAGGTCGACGATGGGTAAGTTTAATAAGATGGCTTTCGCACAAACCGACTGCTGATCGCACGCGCCAAGGACAAAGTCCTTTTAATCAACTTTCTGACTTTATTATTTCATTTTGTACTTTCACCTGGAGATGGAGCTGTAAAATTGGATTGGTAATAAAGTTAGGTTACCTTGAGACTGGAATTTAAGGAATAATAAATTTATTACTTAAGGATATACCTACACAAGCGTAGGGTGACTCTGCATTGGGTGTATTCGAGTTAATGAGTATATTTTGATTCGCATAAGCCGATTTCTTAGCGAACAAGAATTTCGTGTGTGTTCGAGTATATTTGCATGATGTGGTGTTCTTAACAAGCTAAGAGGATTTCGACGAAAAGTCGTTTATACATTTTCTAATGTGTTATTAAGGTGTTCGGGACTGGAAAACAGTCAAAAGAGACAGTGCATAGAGGGTATGGTTTTGAGATTTGGTTCAAAGAGGGTTCCATTCCTTTCTTTGTGGATAAAATGCATAAGTAATGTCTTCAACGCAAGTGTCCTTGAAAGTTTCTTTAGTTCCCACATGCAGTTCGTATGGATGAACTATTTTAAGCGCGCTCCTTGGAATGCTGTTGAAACTAATAAAAAAACTATAAAGGGCGCTAATTTGGTTTTAGAGTTTTTTCCTAAAGGAGGTAAGACTTTGTATGGAAAATAAAAGACTACTCTTTAGCTGGCTGGGCAAAGCTTACAAAGGGTTATCAAAGAGAAACCGGTCGTGTGGTGAAGGAGTTCATGTAACGATTAAACGTGAAATCCATAAATGACAGTCTAGTGGTAAGCCAGAAAGGATAGCACTTGTAAGCCGCAGTGTCTAACACTCCTTATTTGAAGGACGAAATGAACGATCCGCAGAACCGATATTATTCAGCCAGTTCTTATATATGGCCTTAAGTGCAGTATGATGAGTACGAATAGTAAGCTGATTCTGTGCTCGTTTAGAAAAGCATTTTTCGACAGATTTTTGCTCCTATTTATTTAGAAGATAGGGCGTACTTAAATTGGTAGACTCGAGCCAGCGAGGAAACAAATCGAAAGTATGTCTGAAGTTTCTGATATTTTTTGAACTGCTTATGGGTGGGATCTGAAGCTGTCAAATAGCTAGGGAAGATTGAAGTAGTTTTCATTTTGGTGTCCTGACTCATCCGTTCTGTTAGAATATTGCAAGATCAGTCTTCCGGTAGGGTAGCCTTTGCGCACTATGGTCCAAAAAGGCAAATCTCGCGGCAAAAATACTAAATTCGATGTTTTATTTTTATTGTTTTGTTTTTTAATTCTTATAAGAATATGTATACCTAAACGAATAAAAAAATATAAAAAATATATAGATATAAAAAAACAGTTAACAAAATAATTTTCTGTTAACTACAGTCGAACTTCCATAACTCGAATTTCTCCACAACTCAAAGTTTTATGGATAACTTTGATAACTTTTTTTGAAGACTTCTGTTAGGTACTTATAATAATAAAAATCAAGTTTTTGTTTTTATTTCTCTAAGTCGAACTTTCTATAACTCGAATTTTTTTCCTTACATTTTGAGGGTTCGACTTATGGAAGTTCCACTGTAGTTTGACTTATAGGGCTTTTCAAATTTGGTAAATTTTGTTCTAGAGTAAAAAAAAAACAAAAAACAGAAAAAAACGATCTTCTGTAGGTATTTAATTGTAATTTGATTAAAAAAGTGTCGTGTGTCGTCCCTGTGCTGACATTTCGGCCCTGAAATCAAACGTCCTTATGGTATATTTCAATTATTTTGTTAATTAAAAGAGCTTAAGTGTCACAGGTTAGACAATCCTTGTGCTTGCAATCCTTGTAAACCATGACAATGGATAAATGGTGTTAGTCTTAAAAGGCTTTACTGAAGAGCGGAGCGTGCACATTAAATAATCAATATGATTATTCCAAACACAACCATTTTAGAACATTTTGCCAATGTTTCGAATTCTCAAGAATTTTTAACTTTGTTCCAAAACAAATACGAGGATACAAGTGAAGCCGATGAAGCGAAAAAAAAAACAAAAATTATTTTTCTTTCGTCCATTTACTTTTTTCCTACACTGTTTCGTATAAAAAATACCTATCACTCAATCAGTTTATAGGATATACTGATGCGAAACAGAAAACATTGGTTCGTTCATTTTATGCATCCACTGTTATAAAAAAAAAATAGTTTGGATCACCCTGTGAACATTTATGTAGCCGCAGACCTTTTTTTTACAAGATTTATAAATTTTACCTATTTCTTAAGTTTTTTTTAAATTCCTTTCTCTGTTAATTCCTTTTTCAAAGAAAATCTTACTTCAGCCTAAGATTTAGAAACACCCTGTGAAGCAATTTTCTTAAAAATCCCTTTTGAATAGACTTGCACATAAAATAAAATTGTAGCGATATCTTCATGAGTTCAAAATTTATGATTTTTGCAACCAAGAGTCATTTTGGACCAAGGACCACAGTGCGGCAGCTGTGGATGGTAAACAGGAAGGCATAGAGAAATTTTGGAATATCAAAAATCAACTTTTTCACACCAAGGATCAAGGTTTGGAAAGGTCCAACAGACACACATAGATCAAGAAAACAGATCATTTGAAGTACCACAACGAAGCCAACTTGCGTGCATTTTTTCAATCTTCTTGCCTTGATTAGGATAAGGTTGCTCCTCGGATTTAATGAACTCTCTTCAACTTCGTAGGAAATCCAATAACTTGATTGATTTCTGCAGACCGCAGCACTCTGTGAGCCTCGAAGTCGATCCGCAAGGCAGTTCATATCGTCCTTGTTGAAGCCACATTTCCCACTATTTGAATTCGTTGTGTTCATCTGAAAGTGGGTGCTCGTCCTTGTCAGGTGGCAAATGTGCAAACCTCCAAATTGCTTACTCATTGCAGTCGTCGTTTGAACCAAATAACCAGAAACGCGGAACGAATACAAATCGAATTGCGCCTTCCCTTTGGAGTTAATGAGAAATGATATCACTCTACCTCAATGTGCGGGCTAATCAAATGAATTTGCCAATTCCAGGACCTGTGTGCCCTTCGCAATGCATTAATGCCGGTGAAAGTATGGCGTCGCGCTCGCGCCTTGTAGCTCAATGTGATGGGCGGGGGGATTTTTCTCTTCACTTTTTCATTTTATAAGCTACCACCGCCGGATGAATATTTATGCCTAACCACCCCTATGTGTATAATACATAAATTTCAAATTATTTTGTTTACGTGCGCGTATCAAATGATTTTCCACGAATAATTCCCAATTCATGCTCTGGAATCTCATAATCGTCGACTATATTACGTTTGACTTCTATGCAGCGCGCTCTGCTGCGTGTACTTCGAAATGCTACGTGCGTACTCCGTCGTCCGTGTGTTTTCTTTTGAAAATGCTACCCTTCGCTCAAAGAAAAGAAATCCAAACCCAAACTCTTTGAAATGTGAGGCTGCCAGTGGGAGTGTGGTTGATGCGTCCCCCCCCCCCCCTCCAAAAATAATAATAATGTGCATTTGTGCGTGTTATTATTCAAAACCACGCTTGGGTTGTAAAGCATACAAGCTGTCATACAAAAGATGATCTGGCTCATTCAGCAACTATACTCCCGTGTAGCTAACCCTCGCTTGTAGCACCAGTTGTTATGCGGGATGGCAATGGGTTCAACATTTTTACATGTCGGTTCTTTGTGATTTTTGATTTTTTTTTGTTTTTTTTTTTGTTATTCGTTTGCCCCCGAAAAGCTGTTCCGGTGCCTGAAGAAGGAAATGAGCTAGTACGCTCGTATGTCATCCATATAGACCGAATCGTATGTGTTTCCTGAAGCAGATTGAAAGAAATTGAATGGAGCTATTTTCGCGTTTCGTTGGATTTCCGTTCGCGTTTCGGCCATTTGTTTCATGCGCCGTATACAGTGCCTTTGATGCGTGCCACCACATAGGACCCTTGAGAGTTGTTTGCTGCGCTGTTTTGGACATTAAAATCTGACATTTGCCTGGGACACAAGGCATTCGAATGGAAGAAAAAAAGAAAGTTAAAACGAAGGAAATATCCTGAAACTGCGAGCTGTTTCACGCATTTAAATGTGTCCTTCGTGGGCTATCGACTGGAAAAGAGCCATAGGAAAATTGGAGTGTAAATGTGGGTGGAAATTACTAGCATCAATCTCAGTCGTAATATTAAGTTTAGGGGGCATATTTTGATTTGGCTGTGAATGAGAATTTATCAGTGGGAAGAAATAAAGGGGGAAGAAAGTTTGAACAATGGAAATACGTGTAATTGGATAGGGAATTTAAACAAATCACAGATTCAGACCGAAGAAAACACTCGAATGAGCGGAAGTCAGTTCTAAGTTGGTAAAGAACTGGCTTAAATCTCTAATGACAAGGTTGTGGTGAGTTGGAGCCTATAGGGACGTAATCAGCAAATTAAAATTTGTGGAGCAAATAGATTTGAACCCTCGACTGTGAAAGGCGGTCTCTCTACAACAATAGATACGGTATGGTTATGGTACAAGAAAGAAAGTGTAACCTTGAGATTAATGCAGCTATAATAAAAAATAATTAAAACGGTTGTTTTCCCCATCTAGGGGATATCTGTTAAAATGGGTATATCCATCTTTTTATCGTGGTACCTGGAGTGAGCCAATAATTCCTTTCAGGAATGTAGACCTTAATTTGCTTAATCAAAGTCATGATTTCGTTTTTTGTGATGATTGACATAATGGACTGATTAATGATGTCGAATTGTCAAGTTATTGGCCGGCCTTCCAAATTTTGCCAGGTTTTTTGTGTTCATTTCGAAGCGTTTATGGTTCATTTATGCTCGCCGGCTTAGGGTGATGTGCTTTTTGTTTAGGGCTGAGGTTAGCTCGACGGATCGCCAAGGCTTTTCTTAAAGAAACACGAACTTCAGGTAGAGGAGTTTCCTTTATTATGTTTTGGTCTTAGATTCACAAATCACAAGATATATATCTTTTCAAACAATCTCATAATTCAATGATTACAATTCAAATAGCTTTACAATTATTATTATACTTGGTTTGTCTTGAATCTAAGGTTTATCTTCAGCGGTACGGTAACGGTTTGGGGGTCTATGACTTCGGTGGGCGTGGGTTAGCACCGGCGGTCTTCAGGCCAGTCTTGCGACGGTCCCGGAGCCTTCAGGTTTGTCTTGCGACAATCTCGGCAGTCTTCAAGTCTGTTTTGCGACAGCCACAGCGGTCTTCAGGTTCGTCTTGCGACAATCTCGGCAGTCTTCAGGTCTGTCTTGCGACAGCCCCGGCGGTCTTCAGGTACGTCTCGCGACAGTCCCGGCGGTTTACAAGTCTTCCTATCCTAACGGCGGACTCCGCAGTTCGCTAGTTACCCGCAGGTCTACTAATACGACAAAATTTCAAATACCTACAATAAAACTATTTGAGGATCAAAATTTAGCGGTTTACACTAGATCCAGATTTTCACGAGTTTTTTTTTGTTTGAGATGTCACTGGTGGTCTTATAGAATCCAAGGCAGCGACCGGGTGTGAATTCTATCACGAACAGAAAAGTTATCTGGCGGTGGACCATAATGTTTTGCAAAATTTATTTACATGCGTTGCACAGCTGATGCAGGGTGGATAAAATGATATTCGGGCGGTAGGGCGTAGGGGGTAGACACAACCAGATGGTTGGGCAAAGCCAACACTGGCTGAATGCACGAGTGCTTTGCGCTTAGTGCACATGCATTGCCTCAGTTGATACTGGGCAAAGCAAATGATGTGGGTTAAATGGGAAAAGTGTGAATACGGAAACGTATTGTTGTAACGAATGCATCGTTAAAGTAGGAGTGGAATTAATTGAGACAGCCTTACACTGATAAGCAATTCCCACTAGGTTGTCTATATTCCTGAGGTAGGTTCCATTTTTAACAGTCTTCAATTTCAACTGAATTATTGAGCCACAAATTAGAAAGGGCTTTATAATCACTAAATAAAACCAGTGTACTAAGGTCTTCTTTCTGGGAGCCTTTCCGTTTAGTCCTGTCTTCATTCATTTCAATGTAGCAATTTAATTCTTAGTTGAATACGACATCAAGGTAGGTACTTGGCTGAGTGGCTAAGACGAATGCTTATCAGTAATTTTTACAGAATAAAATGAGTGCGGGCGGCTTGAGCTATCATAACTTCACTAAAGGTAGAAACATTTTGTTTTGAAACTTCTATCTGCATAAGTCCATTGCTGATAAGTGATTTAAAAAATGCTGTTGATTGCGACTTCCTATAGGAGCTCTATTTATTGTGACCTTTTTCAATCGTGTTGTCAACGGACCTCCTGTTAATGGTTTGATCTACTAAGCATTGTTTGGATACATTTTGCTGCTAAATCTAAATCGAGTTCCTTGATACAACTTTATGAAACGACAGATGCTATGAGAAGCTTCTCGCTTTCTGCGAGCGTTAATTCAACTTTCTTCTGACATGGGCCAATATTTTTAAACACAATGAGAACCAAGCACAGAAAGAGTTTCCTAAAGCTTTAGCAACATTTTGCCTTTACGTGTGACAGCGCCACTTCATCTGCAGAACGCTTTACCTTATGTCGCGGTCACAACTTGCTTTACAATTGACCATATATAAGATATATTCTAATTTTTTTTTTCGCATTTGGGAACAACTGCTCTATTATTGGTCGAATGGTTCATTGCATGGGATTCCTCCCGCTTGTACCGATTTTTGAACGTTATACAAAATAATAGTTTCAACTATAATTCTGCAGGTGACCCTTTAGTGGCTCTCAAAGTACAAAACTCCAGTAAACATATCGATCGCTAATATACGCTTAAAAAGTTTACTATACTGCCGCGCCATGTGTTAATTAAAACCGCGTGAATAATTACGAATAGCACACTTCATCTACTCTGTTTAAGCCCCCTCCAGCTAACAGGAAAATCCTTGCTGAACAACAACTTCTAAAAGCACCTCGTCTGTATTGCTTTCGCTGCCAACTTTTGCTTTATGTGTAATCTCCAGTAACGTTTTTTTGTTTGCTTCATATCCTCTAAAAATCTTCACCATATTCTCTCCCGCACACACACACATACAAACATAAACGAACATTTTTATCTTTCCCACTCAAGATAAAACCCGACAACAGAAAACAACAAAAAATGTAAACACAATAAAAGGACTTTCGAATTTCATTATAAATTCTTCCTGTTGAAGAAATAAAACGAAAAAAAAATAAAAAAAAAATGATTTCCAACTGATGTCACTTTTTATTTGGCTTTCCCCTATTTTGTGCTTTATTTATGTGCGTCCTTTCACATCTTTCTCTGATCTCTGCACAATTTACGTATCATCCGTGTGTATAGTATCTATCCATCTCTTAACCCCTCCCAAGCCGAAACAAACACAAAACCATGGAGCCACAGACAATAGCTTGGCGGATATAATACAACACGTTGTATACCCAACAAAATCTACCACAAAACAAGGAAATAGAGCCTACCTACACTGCACATCAGGAAATAACGTTTAATCCAGATTTGCGGAGAAAAAAAAAGAAAAAAAAAAAAAAGAAGAAACAAGGACAACAATCACACGAGAGGATGTCACCGAATTGTGTGTCACAAAGCTAAAGTGTATCTTCTAGATTATACAATCAATTTGCATATTTTATTTTTTATATACGCTTTCGCTTTTATTTTCTATTTTTTTATTATTTTTATTTCCTTATTTCGTTCCTTGGCATTTGGGGTTAAGGAAAATGAGATTGAGCACTTATTTTGAATGATGAATTGCGAAAGGCGCACCCAATCTGGCGGGAGAGCTTCTTTTCAAACCGTTATAAATTTCCACCCGTTGCGTAGGTACCGAAGGAGTTGTTTTTAATTATTTCAATAATCCTAGGATTTTCAATTTCGAGACGGAACCTTATTATTGTGCGCTGCTGTCTAACCCATAGTCATTTGTCATTAGCATTACTCATTCTAGTGTACACGATGTCAGCTCGGCGACTTAATCTAATTTCTACATTCAAACAGACAACTAATGATTAGTAGATTTAATTACAGTACACACTAACTACTATTGTGTGTGTAATTTTCGTGACACAAATCGCATTCAGAATGTTGCTGTGTACTAAGTCGAGAAATTGCAGCGTGAGGTATAATACAACTTTGACAATGGATGACAACACAGAAGTCGTCGCATGTACAGCGCACACCGCACACACGTTTCAAGTTTGACATCCCACGAATATCCAGATCCATAGAGAGAGAGAGAGAACTGAATATTAATCACCTGTATACATGGCATACAAGTTGCTGGAATATGCTCATCAATTATGTAACGATTCATTAATTGTACACTTTAGGTGTGTAGCATACGTCTGGGGGTGTATCATATTATGCAAATCTCTTTTTCTAATTTCAACTAATCCGTACCCGCTACTATACTCATCCGGCATTAACAATGACAAGTGGTTTTTTTTTTCCGTTGACGTGAATCGTGTCTTTTCAAAGTCGAATTTTCGATACCGTTTGGAATCGGAAACTGCACAAATAAATTATCTGTCGAAAGGTCAGCCATCTTTTGTGGAAAGGAATTTGAAATGCTTCCAAAATGTAGGCGTTGCATTAGAAAGAAGCAAGAAGAAGAAGAAGAAAAATGGATAATTTACCCACTGAACTTAAATGTCGTTAAAGTGAGTTTAGCGAAAATTGGTTAGTGTCACCAGTTCGCCGGACTTATTAGCTATGGCATGGCGTTAACTTTGTTTTATAACCTCTGAAGCGGGCGCAAACATCTGACTTCGTAAATCAGTCGCGAAAACATTGCATAAGCTCTATTTCTTTGAATAGGAAAATGGTAATCCAGGAAGGAAAAACGAAAGGAAAAGAGTATTTTCATGTTCATGAGCATTTTCATGTTCACAGCGAACAAACCAAAATTAGGTGACCATTTTTCGAACAAACAAGGCGAATCACTTAAAAAACAAAATAAAACACCCGCTGATGCGACACTCCTAACAACTCGGGACTTTTTCATATTAAAAAGATTAACAAAAACTATCTGCAGCACCTTGAAGACCCTATAAGGAACATCAAGGGTCGAATCGCGTCCTCCGTGATCGAGTATTTCGTGACGGAATTTGTTTTTGTTTTACATGTAAAACCAACTTAATTAATCGAATCGCCACTTCCGTGAACGAGCTACCCGTTCACGGAAGTGGCGATTCGACCCCAGGTCTTATGGTTTAATCTTGAATTGATAAAACTTTAAACTTTATATGGCAAATACCATCAGAAGTCTGTGGTGTCACCAAAAGGCTGGTTACCTTGACGATATAATTTTTTTTATACTAACATTTTTCAACATCCAAATACCAAAGATTAAACTTCAAAATTCCCTAATAATGTCGAAACTAATGCTTGTTAAATATAATTCAAATAAGACTTGTTTAAAATTAATTTTCTATTTTTGGCTCACCCTGTTTAACCCAAAAATCATCGTTACAACTATACTCTGTCCAAGAAAAGTTGTCAGTACAGGCCTTATGAAGGAGCTTTTTTTCTACCAGCTACTCTCACGGCACTCAAACACAAGATTTACCACTGAAATAAAAACGAAACCACTGGCATTCCAACGAAATTCGCACACGTCCCTCCACAACCAGCCTGCCACACAGCCGCGGGCAGAATGAGCACGATCGCTTGTGTTCGCTTGCTATTATCATCAACCAAAATAAGCAGTGTGTGTGACTGAATCACATCAGAAGAGTGTTACCATATGTCAATGAAAGCATATCATTAAGGGTTTTTCTTTGAATTTTGTCAAAGAACTTTCGGTTTTGGTGCTTTTTGGAGCTTTTGAGAGCGGCATATTATGTGGGGTGCTGCCATTCGGTTTTAGTTTGTTTGTATTCTGAAAGGTCCAATAATATTCAGTTAAAACATATCTTTTAATGTTGTCTTTTAGAAAAAAATGTTTATTCGTGAGGTGTTTTAATGCATTCATTTTTATTAACGCAACAAGTGATCATATGTGCGTTGTAGAGATATTGCGATAAATCAATAGTGATTACTAGGGCAACTCAACCGGATTCATGCAAAAGCATGGTATTTTTTGGGATAGAATTTGATTAAATATTTTAATATAGAAAACTAAGTACAAATTTTCAGCTTTATTCGTTAGGGCATATTTCTGCATGTTTTGGTAGGTATAAATTCTTCACTTTGTAGAGCATATTTTTCACACTGAAATATCAAAATGATGAAGGTTTTACCACATCCGGTCACTCCTCTCCTGTAAAGCAAATGCCTTGAAAGGATTTTATGATCCTTTTTTTGCTACTGTTTCCGCGAAGTTCTGCATTGACGGGTAATAATTTTTTAACAATAATGTAATCTGGGTATATATGTATGTCTATATTAAAAAATTTATGTAGAGCTGCACAAGTGCAGTCCTTTTACCATCTGTTTAGGTATATTACATTGCGCCGTGGTTATATAATTTTGTATTCTAATTACCTGTTTGTGTACCTTTATTTTTTTCATTTTGATTTACAAAATTTGTATTTTTTGTTGGAAAACAAACTAAAGCGATTAGTCCTACTGGGGATACCCTTAAAAAACGCGCCTATTATCTTACCGGAAAAGGAAAAAGATAAACGGAATGTATTTCGTTCAGTAATATTTTTTCTTTTAAATTGGGAGATGGTAACTCTAACAGTATTGCTCTCTGAGTTATGGCGAATTATCATACACACTACGGCAACCCTGTGAGAGCTTTAAAAAGGGACCGATTTATGTAAGTCATTGCAACCAGACTGAGAGACAAACATCCTATCTTCCCTGTACTGACAATTTTTCTTGGACAGAGTTTACAATTTCGTTGGGGTTTGGCTGTCATTTGTCAGCTCAAATTTTACAATCATCGAGGGTGTTAAGTAGCATTTTCCATTTAGTGGTGCTTTAAAGTTGTTGACATTTTTTATTAAAATTTTGTTTTAATTGTGAATATGCGAAAAACGAGTCACTTCGAGTTGACAGCTTTTGTGGCACTGAAGATCATTAATGGGATGTTACAATCTACATAACAACTACAAATCTAATCAAATAAGACAAAACCCATGCAAAAATAATGCAAAAGATAAATTTTAAACAAATCTATTATAAAATTTCTAAAAGAGAACTAAAATAATATAAGGAAAAAAACTACATAGAAACTTTTAAACAATTTACCGCATCGTACTCTGGTGATATTGTAAACTGTACAAAAAGGAAGGAAGAAAAATATTTTTATTTTATTAAAAATGTAATGGAAAAGGTTTTAAAGGTAGATACACAATTTTTGTTCACTGTAAGTAAGAGTTTTTAGTAATTAAGACGACTCAATGACGGATGTTTATATTTTAAAAACAAACATATATGGACACAAAATGAGGGGAATGTTTAAGGGGAATGTAACAAAAATCAAAATAAAATGATAAAGATACACATAATTATATGTTTCTAGTGCAAACAAATTGAGTTGTTCCAATGTCACAACTGTTTCGGGTAAACTCTTAGGGCCTTACTAATAATCACTTTGAATCTTCACAATTAAGATTTTGTAGGTTACAATATATAATAAGATTTTCGCCATTGTGAGTTGGTGAAATTTAACCTGGACACTAAATATAATTATAAGTATCGCACTAAGTGTAAATCTCAAAAGTTGTTGAAGATTCGGCTTTACATTGCTCAACTTAAAAAAATGTTCATTGAACCAATATTAATGTATAAGTAGCGATGATTTTTCTTTTAATTTAGCTACTCGTTGTACTTATTTTTACTTATTTTGTGACAATAGGTTTTTTCTTTTTAATCGAATTTAGAAAAAATAAGATAAAAAAAAATCCAAGTCTAGACTTTACATTTTTGGAAACTTGCTATTTCGAAAGTGAACTTAATTTAGAGATGAAAATGGTTATTAGGTATTATTATGTAGTATTCTGCAGTTTAATAAAATATTGTTTTCACAGCCTAAGGTTAAAAGAAGTTCTAAGCATCGCAACACTCAGAAAAAAGTATACAACAATAAGTATAACAATTTTCGCTCTGAAAATGTACATGTACACCCAAACATCAAAATTATTGATTTAAGAATATTTTTTGTTTTGGAATTGATGTAAGAAAATAGTTATGGAGGGTAGCTATATTATCCTCTTGATCCTACTTGATTCTTGAAAATTTAAAAACGACTTCCTGTTATAACAAATTTTAAGTGAAGCATAAATTTTTAGCTTACAATTTTTTTAAAAATCTCAAAATTCATCGCCAAACAATTTTTTTTTTCTGCGACAAGGTTTATAGGTAAGCACTGTTAAAAATGTTGGAGTCTTCATTTTACAATAATACAAGAACCTCCAAAATGATTATAAATATGATAAATATAATGTGGGGGGAACTCTTATGAGGGCATATACCTCTCTGAGGCGTAAGTAGGGGACACAATAGAGCAAAAGGTCGCAGTACAACAACCCCTTTTACATAATAATAATAATGGCGAAATTTTCAGTTTACAAATTCCTACTGTGTCCCACAACGAAGCGCTTATCGATCCTAAATATTGCATATAGCTAGTTAAGCAGGGTAAATAATTTCGCTCAACACCAGTCCATTTGTCTTGTCGCTGTCGTCTATTGAATGTTTTTTAAAGGAATGGAAGACTAATTCCATTCGTAAAATATTTCCACTTTCAACACTATCTAATTAGTCAAAAAATAATAAGAAATAAAAAACTGAATAGACATACTTCCACGGCCATAATATTTTCTGTCTGAGAAGATAGTCAACTTCATAATATACTACCAAGACAGCTCCATTCTGCTTGGGCGAATTAAATGCCATACATCCTCCAGACCGTGTTGCTCGAAACTGCATTCACCTTGACACATAAATCTCAAGAATGAGAAGACAACGGCAAACGTGAAGGACGACGCAAAAATGAAACAACTTGCAGCCAAGTGAATTTGTTGAAATTGCGCTTGAAATACCATTGGCAATCGGAGCAGCATTGCCACTGAAGAGTTTCAAAAAGGGGAATAAAATGGGGCCAGGGCAAAAAATGGGGCCGCACAAAAAATACTAATAGGTATACCCAAAAGGAAAAAATCAGCGCAAAAATAGTTATGACAAACAAAATGTTTTCATTGAAAAAGACAGTTTTTAATTAAAAAAGAATAAAGTCTTACTTAAACTTATAAAAGGGCCATTTTGATCATTTTTAAAAAAGACGGTACAACGGGTCTTGAGGCTGAAAAAGGGGGCAATTGGCAACGCTGAATCGGAGTATAGTATGGGCTATTGAGCTTCTGGTACACTCAGAGTTCGGAGGTAGGTGGAAGAAACGTAAATCAATGAGACCAAGACTAGACTAATTCTGTATTCATTGCAGAAATAAATTGACTCACGAAGACGCCAGCATGAAGAGGCGGTTCCGTTCGAAGGCGAAACTCTGAATGAGTAATTCCATATCCAGCTTGCTGTAGGTAGTACTCCATATATCGGTAGCACACATATATTTTTACAAAAGAAAAAAATATAAACACAGTTTGAGTACACCGACACTATAGTTAGGGATGGTAGTTCACTTAATCTATCTCATGAATACATAAGTTTTCCTAATGAGTTTTCCACAATGGAAAATCTGTATCGAGCCCGCGCCGCCCTAACGACGAATGTCAGAGCTTATTCCATGTAAATATCTATTTTGTGATTCTAAGCTTCTTTCAATATATAGACTTAGACTGTGTGCGGGATATAATGCTATTATTATGAGGATGATGTAGTTTTTTTTTTTTTTTTGCCATTCACTCTCTCTATGCTCGGTTACAGGGTTATACTATGTTCTCTATTGAAAGCATGCAATTTCCGACAGAGATTCTAATTCTATGGAGAATAGGTACGGTACGGATAGGTAAGGTTGATTTATGGAGAAAGGGAGCATAATTTTTTTTTTTTGTAGACATGATTGATAGAACCCACATTTGAATCGGAACAATCGCACAATTCCATTAATTAATTAGGAAGAACAAAGTGCCAGATGTTGTTTATGTCCCATCATTAGAGGGGAACTTGGTTTGGAAGCACTTAAATTAAAAAAAATTTACTAAGTTGGGCACAGTGAACGAATTTATTTTTCAAATAATATTCTTTTCTTATAATTTTTTTTCAAAGACAGTGAAATGTTCTATTGCCAAAAGTACTTTAAGTACTTTTAAGTATTCGATACTGTTGTTGGTATGAGGAATACTTAAGACTGAAATATTAAAATGTTTCAAACCCACTCCCGTCAACGTACATTTTTGTGGCGAAAACTGAAAAGTATATTCCAGTAGCAAACTTGCAACATACTTCGCTTTTAGGGGAGTTTTCACAAAGTTTTTTTTCGCCAAAGGGCTATTTGACATACATGTATATTGTATATAGTTGAATGAACACTTATCCTTAGCCCTCACATGAACGGAAATTTAAATGAAGGTACATAGATGGACAGTATAACATAAAATACGGTTCTGCAGTTGAAATAATAATAGCTAAACTTACATAAACAGCGAGTTCTAGAAAAATTCATCCTCCTTAGGTTAGGTTAGGTTAGGTTAAAATGGGTCTCGGTTAAGTTAGGCGACACACTTAGACCATTATAAGGTCCCTTGTGATACCACGTGGATCTGTATTCATTCCTCCTACTCGTTGAACCAACTGGAACTTCTAATGAAGCGTAGTAGATTTCGGAAGTCTATGTTTTTTAGATCGTTCAGATCACTAAAGTAGAACGCTCTAAAGTGGAGTTTTCGTCTTTCTGAGAGAGCCGGGCAAGTACAGAGAAGATGGAGAATAGTTTCCTCCTCCTCCTCGTCAAAGCAGCTTCTGCAAAAATCGTTAGAGAATACACCAAGCCTTTTTGCATGCCTGCCGATAAGACAGTGTAGCTTGATGCCACCTATTGTAGCACTAATACACTTCCTATCGAGGGAGATCAGATGCCTAGAACGTTTTAGATCCAGCTTTGGCCAGATTTGTTTTGTAGCGAGCCGGTTGACCACATAAGATTTGTTCTTTCGATAGCGTCAAGCTTTATTTTGAGTTTGCAAGTAGCGATTGGAATACCTTAGGAATCCTTAATTGGAAGCAGAGGTATTGTAGTTCCGTGTTTGGCGAGTTCATCAGCTCTGCAGTTACCTGGGATGTCCCTATGCCCCGGCACCCAAAGGTGAATGTTGAACTGCTCCGCTATCTCTCTGAGAGACGAACGACAGTCTTGGTCTGTTATAGGATTCGTGGAGACTGATTCCAGGCATTTGATAGCGGCTTGACTATTAGAGAAGATACGGATATCTTTAGCAGATATCACGTTTTCCCTTAGCCAAGATAAGACCTATTTTATCGCCATTATTTCCGCCTGAAAACCGCTTCAGTGATCAGGAAGACGGAAGGAGAGACTAAGATTTAGTCTATTAGAGAAGACACCGCCACCAACACCGTCCTCCATAGGTACTCTTAAAAAAGTCTGTAAAAATAATATAAAAGAACTGAAAATCTCCAATTTAAGTTTTTGTACGGCGCCAGCTGTCGCGAACGTTTGACATATATCCCAGGGTATAACTGTCATAAAAAGGCTTTTCAATTCAGCCATTCGGACTCGGCATAAAATTGTAGGTCCCTTTCAACAGTTTTTTTTTAATTGTTTTTGAATCCCACAGATTTAGCTTACCAAACCAAACTCCAAGTTCGTAGGCGTAATACGGTGCCAGCTAATGGTAGCTGCAGCTGCAGGTGCGACGTACCATCTAAGCCTCTCATTTTTGTAATCCCTTGGCTTTCTGAAGAAGTGAGAAAAACTACCGCAGTTAAAGAAAATTACTTCGCCTCGCACTTAATAGATCAACTGATGAGCTTGATTGGTACCAAATGAACACAAACTTAAAAGGGGGCGTTCTGTGAAACCTCTTGAAATTTACTTCTCTAAATAAAGGTCATTGTGCATTAGGTTTTAATGACATTGGAGGAAAGCACAGACCTATGGACCATATCAGAGGTGTCCATTGACAAAGTTGAGCTGGAGCTCAAAAGGCCGGTAGCTTAATCCAAAGGAAAAATACTAGCCAGGTAGCACAAAAGGCCCGAAATTACAAATATAACATTTTGAAGTCGACCGGGAAAAAATGTCTTGAGAAAGTTCGACTTCTTATTTGGCTGTTAAAAAATAGAACTTGTAGACGTAAAATATATTTTTTTTTTCGTAAATAAACTGGGCGATAATTGTACGGGATGATGTCCTTAAATGAGGTACCATAGAGTTCTAACTTGAGGCCATTGCCGCGGATAGAGCGATCCACCCAGCTCCAATTCAAACCACTCTAAACTTTGATTTTCTGTCTTTTGTATTCTTGGTAAAATTTTTTTGAAATATTGAATCTGAATCTGAATTTTACAAGTAGCTACGACACTAAAAACTAGAATTTTGCTGCTCTATTATATGGGTGTTCAAGGGCCACCGTACTTCAGTCGGCTGAAATTTTAAGAAATGCGACCGCTTCTTAAGTTTTTGTTGAAGTTTCAGACAAAAAACAATACGTCTGTTGGCCGGTGTGCGTAAAAGGGATGGGTATGTCCTACAAGACACGATAACTCAAGACCTCGTAAATCGACTATTTTTAAATTATGGATCCTGCACCGTTTTAAGGAGCCTCCAATACTTGTCA
Organism: Cheilosia urbana; assembly: GCA_946477585.1. Lineage (NCBI taxonomy): Eukaryota > Metazoa > Arthropoda > Insecta > Diptera > Syrphidae > Cheilosia > Cheilosia urbana. Next base: position 13,901,596 of record OX297855.1, read on the forward strand.
TTCAAATAAGACAGGAAATAAAGCAGACTTTGTGAAACTTTTGAGAAGTCTCGTTTCTAAACGTTTTAGATAATTTTCTTTTATAGGGGCGCTAGACAGCCAAGCGATCGGTGGTGAGGACATCAAGCCATCTTTAGATTTGGCCTAGTCTAAATTCTGGACTATTTACTCGGCCGAGAAAAATAGGTTTATGACGTGAAACAACCTTTGATGCACTGAATCGTATTGCTTCTTTTTATAAAATTGAGTGCATGGGTATACGAAATACGAAAACGGTTCTCAAGACCTCTACTGTAGTATTAAGGTAGCGATGACGAGTTGCCGCATCTAAACCAAGGATGTACTCGGAGTCAAAAAATGATTTACGGACTTTCCGACTACTCGGGATCATTTCTTTTATTGGACCTTGCCATAAAATACTTCACTGAAGAAATGCTTTTTATGATATTTTATCTATATAGAAGAAAGTTGCATCCATAAGACCGCCCATAGCTAGGGAACGGATCGCCCGATTTGACCTATGTTTTCTTTGTTGTATTTGCCTACGTCTAAGGAAGGTTCGTACCGTGAGAAAATTGGAAAATTTTAAATGGAAATTGGAAAATTCTTAAAAATGAATTTTCTACACATTTTGTACGGGGAATGTTTTTTTTGTTTAATTTTGATCGCAATTCCACATGAATTTAATTATTTACTAGATGTTCTTTACGGAAGCGGTTTTTTTTTAGCACGGACAAAGCCGGGTGGGAACAGCAATTTATGATATTTGTATGATACATTTTCAGCAAAATCTGTAAGAGGGCAGACTTTCTATCAACGTGGCATGTTAAGAGAAATTCAGAAGAGCCGTTTATCATAAGACAAACGACAGTCTGTTCTTGGTGAAATGCCAAAATCTAATGAATAGATATCATTCAAATGGTGCTTATTCAAAAAACAAACCTCTTAAAAGTCCCCAGTAAAGGAAGGACTGAAACAGAAAAGGAACTCCTGGACGTAGACAGTCGTCCCGTCCGCCTCTCATTCACCCATATCAAGTACCCTCATCGCATTTGCTTACAATGAACACACCTGACTTGCCAATTCACCGAACCGAACTTAATCACTGCCAATACAATAGACTCCTCTCGAACCGAACCGAGTGCAGACGGTAGAACGGAGTCATCCAAGTCACCACAGGAACTGTAGTAATAGTAATCATAATGTTATACATGTATGGAAAAGAAATTTCTAAAGACCCTGAGGAGCACCCAGCACCAAGCACCCAGCACCCACTCCTGCGGCTGAAAGAACAGACAAATAAGAAGAAAAGAAAAAGAAAAAAAAACTTATTTAGGCCAGTTCACCATGAAGCACCCTAAAACGAGGGTGCACATACAAAAGTAGGTAGCGAGCAGAGAAAGAAAGCAGCAGCAACAGAAATGGAAGAGACAACTCAAGCAGAACTCTTACGCGTATTACTTCGTTTCGCCATCATCCAAGCGTGCACCAGATCGAAATTTTCTTTTCCTCAAAAGATAATCCAATTGCGTCAATGAGGAGGTAGGGCGTGGGCGGTGCTCCTCTTTTTTATCACATAGAAAATCATTCTCCGTGAAGTTATGAAATTTTTCCTTTCTATTTAGATTATCGTTCGTCCCTTTGCCGGAGGATCCTCTTTGGCGCTGCAACGCACTAGCTCTAGAATTTAAGCCCGCCCACCCCCGCGCGCCGCGACGACCAGTATAAGGTATGAATTTGAAATTACTTTTTCTTCATCTCTTTGTTGTTGTTTTTGCTGTGCTTTTGCTTTGTCCCCTTTGCTCTCTTTTTACATTATTCGCATAATTTTATTTAGTTCTTATTATTGCATTTTTTCGTTTAAGACGAAGACAAAGTACGGAGAGTACAACAAAAAAGAATTACAGCGAAAAAGATATGTAAATGGAATGAAAGTACTTGGAACTTGGCAGCAATGCTTACAAAGAGAGGATAAAAAGAAAAGGTAGAGTCTAGAGTTCCGTGAAGATTCCCGCACTGAATTGAATTATCTGCCTAAAGGCATAAGTGTGTTCATTGATTTGGAACCGAGAATGAACCTGTCATTTGTGTTATGCAAAGGTCTACTTTTTTATTCACGTGTGCTGCTCAAAAGTTAAACACTTTGAACCTGACTAACAAGGACTTTTGTGCTTTTCTCTCTGTCACATCGAAAATTGGGTTTCTGTTACTTCTGAGTTCTGACCCCGAAAGACCGGTTTCTCTTTTTTTCCAGAAGGTTGACACATATGAATATGAATAGGAAACGAATGCTAGGCGTTACACACAAAAGAAATAGTTATTCCAGAGGGAGCTGGTACTGTGTGCTCCTTGAGGGATGTGAAAAATGGATATATCTTGGATTGAAATCACCTCGGAAAGTAATTTGAACGGGATGAAGGATTTTTTATTTGTCCCCCTCTCGAAGTGTTATTTTTCTTTCCCTTGACTGTACGGACGTCAATCCGAGTGATTAATTGAAGTTTGCTATTCGGATCAATTCTTTGGGGTTTTTCTTTTTGCATAATGGGGCGAGACCGGAAATGTGAGAATAATTTGAATGTGATGAGATGACCCAATTTTTGGGGCAGAACAATTTATATTTCGGTGACTTTCGGTGACAATGGGGGCTTTTGTCATGCAATTCGTAGGCGATTTGTTGGATATTGGGCGGGGTATTGTTTGGGAAATTTATGGCGCATAAGTGGCCCGATTGATTTAGGGAATGTGCGACATTATGCTGGTGCAGTAGTGGTGCAGTTCTTGTCACTTCTGTGGGATTTGTTAACGAATAGGAGATGTTTTCGTTTTTTGTCTGAAGTTCAGAAAAATTGAGAAAATACAACTGTATCGGTCTATCATATAAAACGAAGGCAACCGCTGTTAAGAACTGGGGCTATTGAATCGGCGTGGGTAACTGACCTTGTATAGGTACCCACTGTGTTGAGGTTACAAAACCATTTTCGGTGCAACAGCAATAAGGTTATAAATGACTTATGAGCTTGAAGGGCTCATACAACTGTCCACAGAAATGAAGAAGAAAACAATAAGCAGAAGGTACTACGTATGGACCGTGCAAGTAAACCATAAAACGACAAGGTCACCGAAATTCCAATGGGTTCCAATCCCAATAAACATGGCAGGCTTCTGCCGCTTTTATGGTATCGGATGGTTATCAGACGCTTACGAGCGACAGTGTAGTAGAAAAATTGCGAAACGTCTGTTGTACTGCGGAGAAACTTAGCAGTTCACAGCACTTCCCAATAATCTGTACTAATCCGTAAAGGAAACGGATGAAAACTTTTAAAAAGCTCATTATAACCTCGACTATTCAAAAAAAATTATTGTAAGCTGACAAATCTAGAAGATGTAGTAGATTGGATTAGGAAAGACAGCTGCATTGAAAGACACATTTAGACCGGAGCTGTAGGTTATTTGTGATATCGTATGAGTGAGGCATACTAAAGGGTGGTTACATTTTAAGGGCCGATGTTGAATGTGAACCACACCTAAACGTCAAGTTTTTTTCTATATTTCATTTGACAGACTATGTAACTCAATTTGAACCATGGAAAGAAACAAAATCGAGCAACGCGTTAAAGTTATTCAGGCTTATTATGAAAATGGGCATTCAAATCAAAATGGATATCGTGCACTTCGTGATTTTTTCGGTCAATTTAATCGTCCAAATGTGCGTTCAATCGGAAAAATCGTGTCAAAATTTGAGCAAACCGGGTCTGTAGGAGATGCGAAAACGCCAGTGCGTGCTAGTACAGCTCGTACTGCAGAAAATATTGCTGCTGTTCGCGATAGTGTGGCTGAAGAGCCGTCCACTTCAATTTGTCGTCGTGCCCAACAATTGCACCGCTCCGCTCGTCGTTGATGAACATTATGCATAAAAACTTGCATTTACGCGCTTACAAGGTGGAGTTGACTCAAGAACTAAAGCCTTTTGACCATTTCAAGTGTCGTCAATGGTCAGAATGGTGGCAATAAATGGCAACAGTGGATGATCAATTTTTGAAGAAAGCAGTTACTGTGAATGGTGTTCGCTATCGTGAGATGATAACGAACTTTTTATGGCCCGAATTGGAAGATATGGATGTGGACGATATGTGGTTTCAACGGGATGGTGCCACTTGCCACACAGCTAACGAAACAATGGCTCTTTTGCGCGACAACTTCAATGGGCGTGTTATCTCACGTGGTGGCGATGTCAATTGGCCGCCAAGATCATGTGATTTGACACCGTTGGACTTCTTTCTTTGGGGTCATTTGAAAGAAAAGGTGTACGTCGATAAGCCAGCAAGAACTCAAGAGCTAAAGGATGAGATAATTCGGCACATTAACGGCATAGAACCTCAATTATGCCTCAGTGTCATCGAAAATTTGGACCATCGGATGGAAGTGTGCCGCCGAGGTCGCGGCGGCCATGTGGACGATATTTTGTTCCATGCATAATTGAACCATACCAACATTATCATAATAAAAAGAAATGACAATAATTTCCTAAATAATTTGTGTTTTATTCAAAATCAACATCGGCCCTTAAAACTTAACCATCCTTTATTTGGAGACTTGTTGCAAGATACCTACGCAGGGCTACCTAAACAGTCAAGCCCCAATTCATACAGAAGAGGGGAAAAAGGTGACTGATATAGTTCGTACTATCACATGACGGTTTGGCCTTTGAAAGACAGAGATAAAATTATGCGAAAACATACGAAAATGCCAAACCATTATGTTCTGCGCATACAACTTATGGTCGAACAAGAAAAAAGGCATCAAACGAGGCAGGGGTTATCCTGGTATGGACTGATTTTTCAAATACACGCGGTAGTACGTGGTATGCAAACAGAAATGCTTCTATTTCAGACAGTAATTTGAGGCTGTAGGAAATAAGGCCCCATAAGCGAAAATTAAATAAAAAATAACGAAAACCACTTTTTATTTAATATTGTTGATATTGGATGAACTAATTTAGATTAAGGGAACTTTGCATATACTCAACCTCGCACCCATACCGTAATCTAACAGTAAACCCGAGCAGGGGGGTTGCAGGGGGGCAGCATACCCCCCATACGTATTCCATGTCGGAAGGGTAACAATTAATATTAAGAAAAATGTTTTGGGGACTTACTTCATTTCTTCTTTTGGGGTCTTATTTCATTATCGTTATTGTTGTTTCCTGCATAATTTTTTGGGGACTTATTTCATTTTTATATTGGGGCCTTATTTCGCAGAGCCGTAATTTGATCCGGATGCTATATCGAACTAATAAGTGGAACTACCGGGGTTCGGGTTAAGTAAAGTGAATTCTCCTTCACCTTAAGCAGCTCGGTGCCTATCAGCAAAAAGCTATATGCGCAGCTTTTCAGCCGACTTTCTTCGAAATGAAAGACCTCTGAAACTAGCAAAATGCTATTGAAGTTAATAGCGTGCGATCGGCACGTAGTCCAATCTACTCATTTATGTAATAAAAATACTGCCGACAATCGCAAACAAATTCATCTGGAAAATAACTTCCTCCCATTGCTAATATTTGACAAACGATATCGGCCAGTCAACCTTCATCCAACGTGACTTACTTCACAGATACCTATTTGAGGCTCCTTTCAAGGAGCCATTGATGGTAATATTTTCCAACGTCGACCTCAAATACTTACCACAAGGCCGTTTTACCTTTTTATTTCACACATTTTCCTGTTTGCAATCTTCTCTATACAAAATAAACAACAAGTACTTACATGCGGGCCACTTTCTAACGGCTGCGGCAGATTGTTGAGCAGATTTGAAGACTGCAAGTCAGGTCTTGCTGGCGGCGATAACGTCGTGGGTGGTGCTGGCACCGCTATTGGCAGCAGACTTCCCAGCTGAAAGCACAACAAACACACAAAGAAAAATAATTAATACGTAAGCAATAACCTCAAGAGGAAGCTGGAGAATAAAAAGTTACCCCAAAAGATAAGCCATCAATTGTGCCTCTCTCCCTTCGGTTTGGGTCAAGCCCTATTACCGTATCAAATTAAATGAAGACAAACAAAAAGTCATTCAGTAGCAATTAGTATATATATAAGCAACAAATGCCAACAAAAGCCAACACCCTCTATCCCGAGATAACAACAATACGATCCCTATCAGTGAAATGGAATTCCTTTTGGCCCAACCTACACTTGTTTCCTTGGTTCTTCTTTTTTCGAACCTTTGTTTACCCGCCCGTCTTTATCTCGAAATTGTCAGGAAACCAGAAAAAAAAATTGCTTTTCTCCCACGAAGATGTTCTTCAACCTTTTCTCATTTTCTCAACCAGATGTCATGGTACTGATGATATTTAGATATTGTTCATCTTATTGGCTCCCTCTGCTCCATCCCGTGACTTATCTTTTTCCATTTTTTTTTACGCTATTTACAGGCACACAAACGCGTTGCGTAAAGATTTTGCGATTCATTTCTTTTATCCAAGTGGCAAATGCTTTTCCCAAGCACTAACCAAACGCACCGAATCTCAAAGGAAGATGATCCCCCATAGTCTAATCTGCATTTGCGCACGTGTGTTTGTGTGTGTGGATGATTGTTTTGTTGGCGGTGTTACAACCATGCAAGCCATATATCCTGAAAGCAATTTATCATTTCCTAAATTATGGTTAGATGGCAGGATATGTGTGTGGGATTTTTTCCATCATGCATCCGTGTTTCTCTCAATATGTGGAAATTGTTGAATTAATATCCTGGCGCAATCTATCGTGTGGTTGCACGTTCTGTTCAGTCTTTGCCGAGTCCTTCCGACTTCCAAACAAATCTTGAGATTTTGAAAATATATTATGTGTATTTAACCTTCCGCTACAAATCCTGTGCGTCGCAGAGCTCTCCCCCATACCTAGCACACGACATGCAATGAAAAAAATGAACGACAAAATAAGGGCAAAAACGAGGAACCCAGCATATTTCACGGGAGGTAGAAACTTCTTCCTTTAGATAAAATCTGGATTTTCCACGTTAAATGGTGGCCGACACACATCTACTTGGAGGGAAGACGAAAAAAACATAAAAATTCCGGAAGCTGAACGGGAAATCGAAAATACCCTATGAACCGGAGAGGTATGTGCATGTGCATACCCTACACATCATCGGAAAGACACCGTACACTCGTACAGTGCTTTCTACTTTCCGTGAAAATGGGGTAAACTTTCGTCTTCTTTTCTAAGCTGATTTCCGTTCGCTTTATTGGACGGTAAAAATATATAATACGTAACCGGTCGACACATTCAGTATTCACCCCAGACCGGAGACAGGAAGGGGCGAAAAAATCAAAGTTTTCCCCAAGTTGCAAAAAAATAAAATAAAAATAACTTTCTCGACAGAAAATTCATTAGCACTAGGTACGTAGGTAGGTACTACATCGAAATTTGCATTTTTTTTTTGTCGAAAGTTTACTCGTTTGCTTGTAGCAACTTCAACTTCGTGTATCGCTGGCATACATTTAATTATGTATCTTCACGTGGCATTATGGGGTGATTATGATTATGAGTTGGAAATAGTTTGTTTCAATTTGATTGTTGAATGACTGACGGTGCATCTGTTTGGAACAAAGTTTCGTGAAACTTTTACAGTCTCCATTAGGATGGGAGTGATGAAATGAGGAACGATTTGCATACGCTAAACTCTTAAATGAAGTTACTAAACGTGAATGTACTCATAAACAGCTGCAGTTGGATGAGTTTGAAATTTTGTTTATTTACGCAGTGTTGGAGTTGCGTGATTTTAATATTGATTTTAGCAATACAGCCGTCATTAGTCCCTTTTATCCATTATTAGGGGCAAATAGGAGAGTAATCTGTTTCCCGTCATACTGATACCTGATGTTAATCAGCAGGGGCAATCCCCATTCAAATAGAGTAAAGCTGTCGGACTTAGACTTTACCCAAGAACCTGAAACTGCGCTAGGATTACGAACTGCCCATCTATACGTAGGTATAATGTGACCAAACCACCGAAGAAGCTATCGCTCCGAGAAATAAACGATGGAACACTTTGTTTCGAATGGCAACACCGGCTATTCGACTTCGAGTCTCGAGCACGGTTGCCACATTTGTCATTTGTGACCAAATTTGGCCATTATTTTGTTCCCTTGGTAGCATTGTCATTTTTTATTCCATTTGGTCATTTTTTGACGACATAAAAAAAGAAACTCGGCTTTACTTTTTATGCAACCTATCTTAATATATAAAAACGTTCGTGCGTATGTATGACCGACCATAACGGCTGAACCACTGAAGCTATCCATCTTATATTCACACCATATGTTTGTATGGTGCTCCGGATGGTTTATGTTTATTTTAGACCCCATAGGTGGCGCTGGGAGATATTTACGACAAGTTAGATTTCCCTGCATATCAATTTTATATCAACAAACATTAAATTTAATTGTAATAATATAGTTGGCGTTGGTTGTCTATACTTTTTCGAATTTCACATTTCAGTAATTCATATTTCATTTAGCTGTTCGACGAAAACTCCAAATTAGTTTTTAATCAATTTTAAATAGGTAAATTTAATCCATTCGATTTCCGGCACAAATAACATAACCAAGGAAAATGTTCTTACTGGGCCAAATTTTATGATTCTTCGTTTGTTTTGTTCGTATTGGTGTATTTCAGGCTTAGGCAGTCTTAAAAGGTAAAATTTTGGACCTGATAGGTGGCGCTGTTGCCGATCTCCGAAATAGCTCTGCCGAGTTGATTGTAATTTGTGGATGGGTAGGTATTGTTGCTTCAAGATTGAAATATACTATTGTGTCGGACCCTATAGATGGTACTTTGCAAAAAAATAAGCGGGAGAGGAGAACGGGTTGTGGAAGCATTAAAATTATTAATGGACATTGTCCAAATAAAGGACTCTGCGAAATGTGAGCAGGACTTAATACGAAAGGTATGAGCAAAGGCGGGTGGGTACAGCTACATATAAAAAAGACTGACGTCCGTATGTGCGCACTCATAACTCGGGAACCAATCCTTCAATTTTTATGATTTTTGGTTTAAATTCGCATGGGCCCAAGGAAGGACATATGCTACTTTTTATCATGAAAACAAAACCTTATGGGGATTAGTTGAATTTTTGAATTCTTTGGATGTTCCGGGCTTACAAATGAAAGTCGGCTCAGTTATAATTTAATGGCGCAACCTCAATGCACCGAGACTTTGTAACAGAACGCGTTTGATTTGGTGGTGAAGGATCCCAAATCAAAAGTCATGCAAGCGACGGTTTTGAGGAAAAAATTCAAAGACAAACATTCTCATTCCACGGTATTCGCTTATTGAGAACGAATTTGTACGTCGTGTACTGTAAACCATTTTAGTCAAAAAGCCGAACGTTGGCCGACACGTTAATCTTCTTTGTTGCGTTTTTCTACGCCTAAGGAAGGCTCATACGGCGACGAAATTGGAAAATTTGAACGGGAAATTGGAAAGTTTGTGAAAATTGATTTTCCATACATTTTCTACGGAGAGTTTTTTTTTTTAATTTTGATCGTAGTATACAGTGAGATCGTATTTTTCAAAAGCTATAGTTGGGATCAATAAAATTAATTTTAGGTGGAAGTGAAAATTATTTTAGTCAAAAAGTCAATTTTGGGCGGGACGGAGTTCGCCGGGCACGCTAATATGTTATAATAAATATCATAAATTGTTTACAAATATTTCGGACTTAAATTATTTTGGTAATTTTTCGCTACAGTTGGTCATTTTTATTCACAACTTTGGACACAAACTTTATTTTCAAGTAGAAACCGTGGCTCTCGAGTGTCTTGCAAATATTATAAAAAAAGTGTCTTGCTTCGGCTTTGAAGCGAGAGAGACATGTTTTTAGTTTCGAGGAAACAGGAGGCCAATAAATGCTTCTTTTTTTTTTGTATAATTTTCCCCAGGTAAAAAAGCCGTACTTGTTTTATTTAAATTGCGACGGAACAGCCATATCTCACATGAATCGGAGCACGATGTGCCAAAACTTTTCCAGCAGCAGCAGCTTCAACACAGTCGACTATAAAAACCTATGGAGCCGTACTCCGGGGCTAAGGGATGATAAGGTCACTAGTGCAGAGCTACAATTACTTTTCCTCAGGTCTCCGTGCCCGAAACTTTCTATGCAATGCACTGAAAATCCAGTCCTTGTCCGTAAAAGGGGAATACAAACCCTGTCAAAGTCAAATGCAAAGGTAGAATTTTTTTCATTTATCTATCGATCTTTGACCGAGCAGTTCGGATCCTAGGACGTTTTTCGTAAAGGAATCGAAGGGCTTGCAAAAGAGAATCGTCAATGCAATACTCCTATTTCTGGAAGTACTGGTAGGTATATCAAACCCAAAAACCAAAACTCACCCTTTGATGTTGCATGTCATCCGCAAATCTAGGCTATTGTATGAAACAGAGAGTTAACACCTTTAAAGAAGTGGTTGTTCATTCATTCATTCATTTTCAATGGCCGCTCTTCCATTAGTAGGGTCGTGGGTATAGGATGCCTAAGTGGACCCTCCATAGCTCCCGATCTTCCGCCACCGACTCTAGATTATCAGGAGCAATCCCCATACGGGCCAAGGAGAGATTTCGGACTTGATCTAACGATCTCATCCTGGGTATTCCTAGGGGACGCCTGCCGGATGGCACGGCTTTCATCATGATTGTTAACGAACTGAATTTCAGTATGAATAGCGTACACCGAAGTTCAATTACCCGACAAGTTTGCTATACGTTTGATTACAACGCCCCATTATCGGCTGCGTCACTTTGTCGCTTCGGTAGAACAGTCTTGTTTGTGAAGCCCTGCTTAGTTAGGTTGCCCTGGCTCATGCAACATGTGACAACTGAGTCGTTTCTGTATTACAACTGACTTACGGCTACGGCAGTTCTGTGATCTATACTGAGTAAACCTTCGCCGTTGCTTATTTTATTGCAAGTAGTTTTGAACAAATCGTGCGATTCAGACAATATTTATTTTCTTTTTCGTCAAGTAAGAGAAGAGAAGCACCCACCACGAGAATGTTGCTGCTGTAGCCGAGAGTCTCGAAAACAAGGCTGGGAACAACGTTTCGGTCAACGGTGAGCGCTAAAGAGCCAGCGATATTTTGCGCACCAAATTCCGATATCGTGCTATCAGCCATCTTGGTGATGTCAATTGGTCGCCTCGGAACTGCGATTTGACCCCTTTGGACTTTTTTTTTGTTGGGAACCGTGACGGACCGATGTAATGCCAACAAGCGCTTAAGTCCAATATCATCCAAGCAGTCCATGAGCTACAACGCGAAACCATCAACAAGGTCTTGAGTCAGCCACCTGAACGACGTTGTGGTCCATTATTAATGGGAGAGAACTCGAATACCTCCAAAACTTCTCGAGCAATATCCTGAGTGTGAAATAACTGATCGGTTGTACTGCAGTTCAGACGTAATCGGCCTCAAACCTTTACTAGAAATAGCTCCGTACCGTTTTTCCATCACCATTGGAAATACTTTTCCAGTCAATCTCTGGCTATTGTACCGCACTTCTAGGAAGCTTAAATGACACATCTAAAGGAGACATTCTTCACTCTAGAACGCCTTCCTCGCGGCAGAATCTGCGGAGTTTTTATTTATAATCAGGCGAGTTTTCCTCATATGGTACCGCCAATCATTGAATCGTTATGGTCCATTAATACTCTTATGAGGGTAGAAAGCCATCTTCTATTCTATTTTTTCCCTCTTGCCTCTTGGAGGCTTTTTTTTCTTTAGTGGCAGGGAGCGGAACACCAGGTTGTTCCAGAGCAGAGTGTCATTAATTGTGACTTCATGCTTCCTTTCTTGTGATTACTCGAGTTTTTCCAAGTCGAAATAGATCAAGTCCACTTGTATCTCTATTGATGATTTCTCCACATATCCCTGACCGCCACAATGGTATGTAGAAAAATTGAAGGGAAGCTTTTTTCTATAAACTTTTAAGAATTTAAAAAAAATATATGTATCTGTCAAAACAAACATGTATCAGTCAACGAATTAATTTTTTTTTTTATTCATTCCCTGTTTACCTTTCTTAATGAAACATCAGACGCTGGGCAACTGTCACGCTTCGGCAAGTGGCAACCAAATTTCATATAGGCCTTGTGCATAGTATCCGAAGCTGGCTTTTCCGTTGAGGGTGGGTATGGTGTGTAAGAAACTATGCACCCTCCACTACGAGTCGGTAAAAACCCTTTCATATTGCATTCAAAGAGAGCCTACAGCGTCAGCTCTGTCAAGTGAGTATAGGTACCATTTTCTCGTAATAGTTTTGTCCATTTAAGGAAAATACGGCTTTCATTGCTCAAGCTACATATATAGTTCAAAATTAAAGCAGCTAAACTCCAACTTATTCTCAATGAAGAAAATATAGTACACGCAGAATTTTCCCTAATTTTCTAAACCGATGACTGCGAAAGAATTCATGCTACATCCCCCACCTCCTCTGATCAATTGTCAAAGAAGGCTTTTCCTTTAATCTTTTTAATTCAAAACATACTTCAGTCAAAAGTGACTCCATTGTTCCACATCAAAGCACGCTCTAGTGGCCCCTCCAGACTTCTTTCCTCAAACCCCTCCCCCCCCCCCACACTCACATACGCACATATACACACACATCTTATTCTGAATCCTGTTTTTTATTTATATTGGAAAATCCCTCCCGGAAAACAATAAAGAAAACACATCCTATTACTACAAGTCATCAAACATCCTAAGTATATTGACTGTTGTCGTTTGCGTCTTTTTTTGTTCGTTCCAAATTTTGATTTTCCATCAAACGGAATCATCTTCAAGTGTCCTTTCCGTTTTTTTTTTTTTTTTTTTGCTCTTTTCGATGGATATATACATTTTCTATTTTCTTACCATACTTCCATGCGCAAGTTGTCGCCTCCACTTCAGCTACATGTCAGGACATTGCCAATTCAAATCACATTGATGGAAGTTTCCCGTTTGCAATAAGGCGACGTGGGTGGCTGCCAGTGCGCGTGGGGGTGGGAGATATTAAGAATATATAAACCTACAGTCAATTCAAGGCAAAGTAAACAAATTTCCAAACAAACAAAAACCGAAGCAATGGAATGTGTTTCGCCAAATGGCGGACGAAGCCTATCAGCGTACGTACCTGCGTAGTACATTGCCCACACCACCTGGGTTGGTTCTCTATCCCATTCGTTTTATCTAGTCCTCCAGATTTTTTTTTTTTTTTTTTTTTTTGTTAGAGCTAATTTCGTAGGCGAGTGAAAATTTGTATTTTATTTACTTTTAAGAACAAATTGCGTGGCAGGCGGTTTCCAACTTTGTGCATGTCCCTTACAAGTCAGTTTATTAAGTTTCACTACTTAACGATGAGGGGGTGTGTATGAATTAGAATTCTGTAAGGCATTTCGTTTACGGTTTTGCAGGAATAGGTAGGTAGGTACTTGGGAAATATTTTATTTGTTAAAGCTCTATTCAAATTAGGCGATGGAAACAAATTTCCAGCTCTGCGGTGAAATTTCGAGATAACGTTGCTCACGTAGCTCATTAGCTGACCTCATTTAAATATAAAAATCATTGCGACAGTAGTTGTGTATTAAGGTTGACACATGAAAAATATTATATGGACCGCAAGCTCTTATTACATCCGCAAGAGGCGGAAGTTGGCACCGAATTGCGCCTCCTTACTCTCGGACTCAAAGAAGATGCAGATGGTTGTATGTGTCACCCGATTGACCTCACCTATGAATCCATACATTGCCTTTAAGCAAATATATTTACACAAGTCCCTTAGTAAGTTCAAAAGCCAGATAAGCAAGAAAATCCGACAACCTGCATATCACGTAGGTACAAGCTACATGTACAGTGCTTTATATGAAATCACCCTCTGGCCGAGTTCGTATTGAACTTCATCGTTTATTCATCGACTCATCTCCAGTGGTGCACCACACGTTATTTGGACAATAAGTCAGTCCACCGGCATATTTATTTCGATTGCCTGTTGTTTATGTTGAACTGGCTTATCTACTTGTTATGTGGGCTGCGGTCACTGCCTATATTGCAACTTAGCCCGCACCCCCGGTTACCATCGCTCGAGGCTAACTTTGATCTCTGACTTTCAATAGGTCGACGATTCTGGGCAAACATTATTCTATTAATTTATGCAAGAGATATACAGATTTGGAGGCACATAAACTACACATGTGGCAAATAAGGGTTACGTGCCCGGCCCCGAAGGTGTGGATTGTTTAGACTTATCCGACCGTCCCTCGAGTGTGTTCGTTTGCTTTATCTGGCTTTGCTTATCTTTTGGATCGGCCTAAGGAATTTCGCCAATTCGGTCTTTAGGGTATAAGCAAACTATGTATATACCGTAGGTAAAAGTGTGTTGATGCTTATGGTGCTGGGGATAAGGTCGACTTCCCTAAATAAATTATTATTTTATGTTTTTTTTAATTTATAAGCAATTTTGTAATTTTAACTGCGGAATGTGAAATATATTGAGGAAGAAAATGACAAATGGAATCTGTCCCTCTGAAGGAACCTTTTGGGAATTTGTGATGTTATTTGTATGCTGATTCTTGTGAGATAAGATGCTTTTGTCACTCACAATCGCTCTATGGGCAGAGAGATTGGGGTAATCAAAGGGTATTTCATAGAAGAATGTACGAGTACGAGTAGTACCTACATTGGATTGGAATGATGAATACTCCATCGAATGTTTATAGTTCGGAGAAATCGTACTGCATCTATTGTGATCAAAGGAGGTATAAGTGGGCTGTTTCGGACAAACTTTGTTCAAGATTAAGCCTATATTACTGCCTGCTGAGGAATGTTTGTTTTTCTGACTTTTTCATAGGCATGTTGTTACTTGGATAGCAAAGAGCAACTCACTAAGTTCTATACTGTTCGTGGTGAACATCAGAGGCCTGTAAAACCTTCAGCTACAACTGGCTCCAGTTGCGCACTCCAAGTCGTTGCCTTAAGCGACATAATTCAGGACTGAATCGCAGAGTATTATGCAGATTTGCCTCGATATAAGGCCCGAGACCTGAATGAGACACTTGGTTGTGTAAATACAAGTTAAGTGCAAGTCTTTCCACACATTTTTTGTAGAAAATATCGACATAGTTAAGTAAAAGTTGTCAAGTCTTACGAAAATCTATTACTAACTCACTCATATAATACTGAAACTTTGTAATTTTCAACTTTCTCGATTGCGTAGTAAGAGAAAGATATTGTTTTTGTACAAAATTTGGAACTCGAGATGTTAATCAAGGCTCTGCGAAATAAGGCCCCAAAAGAAAAATGAAATAAGGCCCCAAAAAATTATACAGGAAACAACAACAACGATTTTTACTAGAATTTGGTGTGTTATTTCCCTATTTGGGGCCTTATTTCTTTATGAAAATTGGGGTCTTATTTCGTTATGAAATAAGATCCCAAAAGAAGAAATGAAATAAGTCCCCCAAATTATTTTTTTATTATTAATTGTTACCCTTCCGATATGGAATGAGTATGGGGGGGGGGGGGGGGGCATGCTGCCCCCCTGCAACCCCCCTGCTTGGGTTTACTGTTAGATTGCGGGGTGGGTGCGAGGTTGAGTATGTAAGAAGTTCCTTTAATCTAAACTAATTTATCCAATATGAACAATATTAAATGAAAAGTAGTTTTCATTATTTTTAATTTCAATATGAAATAAACCACAAATTTGGGGCCTTATTTCATTTTCTCTTTTGGGGCCTTATTTCCTACAGCCGTTACTCAATTCCAACATTACGATGATAGAGGAACTACAAAAATGAGTCGCGAAATTCTGTCCGGCTGTCCGGATTTCGTTCAAACTTCGGATTTGGAGTTTGTGGGGAAGTTTTTTTTTTGCAAGGTAACCTCAACATTAATGGTACTTCCCATATTAAATGTTCGTAGCAGTTTGATTTGTTCGAGAATGGCTCTAGCGATTTCAACCAAAATTGGTATTTAAGCTTAGGTAGGTGGGGTTACCATGACTGCATCCCCAATTTTCGGCTAAACATTCGAATAGGTAACGGTACTTTTGAAATATGGACATGTATACCTATTGTAATATCTCGAAAACGGTCCATACGATTGTAACAAAAAATTATTTCCAGTGTTATATGGTTATTTCTAATTTTTCTCTACTTATATTATCTTAAAATGGATTTTTGAAAAAAGTAATTTTTACAAAATTAGTTTTCTTTAGTTGGCCTGAAAACGGCAATAACGATTTTGACCAAAATACAAACTTGGAGTAAAATGTAGGTATGTATGTTCTCAAAATTACTGCTTCTTTAATCTTCAATTCGAATCACTGAAAACGCTAATTTTTACTGCTCATATCTCGAAAACGCCATTTTCGACTTCGATAAAACTTCAAAAACTAAGTAATTCTTATATCCCGAACAAAAAATTATAATAGGTTATTAGCTATATAGTTAAATAATAGTATTTTTCGAAATAAACATTGCAATATTTGGCACTGTTTCTTCAGCCAAACTTTACAGAAACCGCTCTAACGATTTTGATCAAAATACGTATTAAAGTTAATATCAGTATTATAAATAAGATCACTGACTTAGTTTTTCTCCAAAAATTCGAATAAATCCGTTCTTTAATTATTTGTTAAAAAGTACTACAAAAGCTGATCTATATCAATCAATACCGCACTTTAAAGTTAAAATTGCAACAGCACATAAAAATGCAATATACTATTTTCAACCACGTGGAGTTTACACAATCAGAAAATCTCACTTCATTTGCACACGTCCATCGGGATATTCAGTTTTTAATAATGCAAATTCAAAAACAAACCACTGAATTTCTACATAATTTAGGTTAGGTTAAATTAGTTAGTTAAATTAGTCTCCTCTTAGATATTAGAGAAGTACCTGCCTAGGTGTTTCTTTCTACGCCAAGCAATTTCCTGACGATCGCATATCCTTCATAATTTAGATCTAAGTAAAGATATAAGTCTATCGCAAACCCTACTTCCAATTCCAATCATTGACACCTCAAACTTATACCAGTCGGCCCTCGTAATCGAAAATCTTGTAAAATGTAAGAGCTTTTAAATAGTACATTAGATGGTTATAGTTTTCTAACCAGAACTTGCGAACATTGCCTGAACTAAGACATTAAACTTATAAAAACTCACATCGTTATTTGATATGTACTTTCATATCAAATGAATGAATGAATGAAAGTGAATTTTATTAAGCACAACCAGTGTTGCCGCGAAAAAAAAAAAAAAAAAAAAAACAAATGGATAAAAAATGTAACAAACTGGAAAAAAAATTGTAATCCTTACTATAATATTAGTACATTGTAGCTTTTTTTCCGGCTGTAATCTGTGAGACGAGAATAGATTCAAAAAGTACTGCACGAATTTGATTTCGGTTTACACAGTTGCATAGGAAATTGTTCAGATTTGAACATAGGATATGTTTTACCATTATTCGCTGTCCGGAAGTGGAAATCTAAGCTGATATCTAAGAAAAGTTGTAATTCTCGGATGCCTTCTAGCTCCTAGCTTCGGAATCACTCATCCAAATGAAATGGGATTTTTTTTAATACAAAGTTCAATAATGTACAAAGATTTTAAGATATAAATCATCTTTGTACGTTATCCTGAAGTCGAACAATAAGCAATAAACTATAAATTTAATACAATTGAAAAAATCAAAATGTTCGATTGAAGCTAGATCGTTGGATTTTTCCAGCGTTGAGTGGAGGAAATTTTGTGTGTGTGTGCGGCAAAACCTGTTTCTCTCTCTATACATTTTCTGCCGTGTGCTTCTCTTTTTTTATGCAACTTTTGGGTTTTGTGTTGTTTTTTTTTTTTTTTGCTCACGTTCTTAAATTATTAGTGAATAATGACAATGAGTAGTAGAGCGAATGTGGTGCATGGGATTGAGGGAGATAGCTATGTAATTGAGATTGAGGGAGTCACACTCAGTTGTTAATTGTGATTGTGATTTTTAAAATGCGCTATAGTGATTCTGATCTTATTAGTGATACTGATTCACGTCCATGCTAAAACCTGTTTGTGCATTTGCAGTTTTTTTTGCTTCATGTTTTTTTTTCTCTTTTTTTAATTTGAACTTGAGGATGTTTGTGTTTGAGTAGTAAGTGAGCGAGTTGTTATGGGATTGAGATGGGGAATAAAATGTAACAAGTAACAACTTACAAGTGGAATGTAAATGAGATTGAGAGGGAATAATAGAAGTTAGCCTACCAAAGTATTTGTTTGGATTGTTTTACTGGCAGTTTTTCTTCTCTTTTTTCGGGTAAGCTACTTTTTGTATAGCGCTAATTATTTTGTTTTAAATTTGAGAAGTGGAACTCTGGCGAAGCAAGGCGAGCACGGGTCAGCTAGTATGTAATAAAATCATCGTTTTTCAACTCAAAAAAATCTTTATTAGGAACTCTTTATCACATTTAAAAAAAAGCTCTTTTTTTGACCCAACTGTCCATTTTGGTAGAAGTTTGCTCGAAAGAAAAAAGTGCTGCCAGTTCAACTTTTCAATATTTTTAATGAGAAAAACAAAAAAAGGATTTTAATGGGAAAAAATGTAACAAAGTGAAAAAGAAAGTAGGTAACATTGTAACAAAATTATAAAATAATTAAAAAGTGTAACACTTTTGTTACACTTGTAACATTGTGGCAACGCTGAGCACAACCTATTCTTATATTTTATGTACCTACGGTATCTTTTGATCTTTTTCCTACCTATACCAATCGATGAACGAGAAAGTTTCGTGCGACCCAGTCGTGCACATTATTTTATCGGTTCTCGGATTTTTACCTACCCACCACTATGATGAACGAGAAAGTTTCTTTCCACCTAGTCGTGTATTTTATTTATTTATTTTCTTTAGTGATTGTGTGCTCTGAGCAAAACACTCTTCTCGACAGATTCCACTGGAAATGTATTTTTTTTTTCACCGAGCACTAAAATTTTCCATTTTGAAGGGAAAAAAAAGGAACCAAGTGAATTCATTTTGTAGAAACCCAAGTGATACGCCTTTTACCAAAAACTACTCATTTTAGATACTTGGATTAGTCAAATAAACTATATGCACAAGGAAAATTTCAGGCCGCGAACAAAGTTGCGGACACTGCACAGCATCTAGTATATGTGCTGCAAACTTCGCAGATATGCGACTGTTTCTACAAGCTGACTGAGTTTCACGCCACTTTACATTTTCATGTTTTCGTCAAATACCAAGTTTATTAATTAATCCAACCCAAACTGTGTTACGGTCTGAACAGCAACCTGAGTACATACACAAAAAACTTTTCCCTAGCTCAATCTTGTGTGAATGTACATGTCTATCAATCGATGCAAAGTCCATAAAAACAATGTCTCGCCCAACTTTCCTATATCCTCTATTTAACATCGCCTCAAGGATATATATACATATATAGGTATGGCTCAGAACTTTCTACAGCTGCTGGGCGCAGTCGTTCAGTGTTTTCCCTTAAAATCCCTCTTAATCGATGGTTGCGACAGACTACCAACCAGCTCTGTGTAGAATAACAATCCTTTACTCTGTCCCTCAGGTACCAAAGTCTATTCAAATCAATTCGGAAAATGTAAAAATGAGAAAGAAAAAAAAAAACCCTACCTAGGTAACAAAATGAGCAATATTCAAAGCATGTCCCTATAAACAATTTAAGGGTGATTAAAAGTTTGTCTGAACGGCCAACTTTACCCACCGGCAGATAAACTTCCATCGAAACTGAAAAATATTGGTAAACAAATACAACAAGCAAAATGGCGGTGGATCTGTGTGTATGTGTTTTGGCATTCTTGTAGCTGGTTATTAGAATGGGATTTGTTTTACTATCTTCGATGGAAAAATTGATTATAAAGGAACGGAGTGGGAGCAGTGAAATGGATTCCACCCCAATAGTTCGGCACGTCGGAGACGAGCATAAAGCTCAAATGGTGGAGAAACTTTAGCAACTTCTTCCGAGTAATTTAAAGTCGAATGCCCAGCGGTAATTATCAAACCGCTTGATATCTATTTACGACAAATGAAGCCAGCCGGACATAAAGCTTGAGCAGAGGACATGCCTGCACAAGCGAACTGAGTAGCCAAAACAGTAAAAGTTAATAAGTTGTTTCTTAATTTGATTTAGGTTCATGGCTCATGCTAAAGTTTTTAGTTCACGTTCCAATTTAGGGATGGAGATTCACCCCCACCCATCAGGTAGACAGATGGAGAACAACCGAATGATGAGATGGATAACGGAATCGAGATACTGCGACTGTGATGGCACGAAATGGACTGAGCTATTATTTAGTATTTTAAAAGCGAAGAAGTTTCTGAAATCGGAAACTGGGTTATTGCTGGAGAAAAATCACACCAAACTGAATGAATGAAATCAGCGGAAGAAAGTTTGGCAGATTTTGGATGGAGGACTTTGTAATTCGATTTCGGCAAATGAGCTCTTCTAGTCGGAGGGCTGTTTGTTTATTAGATTCGGAAGTCATTTCTCAGAGAAATGTAAGGAAAAAGCGATTTTAAATTATACCTACCTGGAGCTAGCTAAAAACTTTGCTCACTTAGATACTGTTTGAATTTAGTAAAGTTCTTCAACATGTCAACTTGTCTGTTGGGTGCTGTAAATTAGAGATAAGTTGGTGTTTTATTTCTTTTTCGTGGGCTAATTTTTGACTTTCTTAAAAAGTAATCGAACATTAAAATGCTTAAAAGTAGTTGAGTGACGTTAGAGTGAGACTACTACACTTCACTGCCACACCTCACAGCTTAAAGGCTCTCAGACTTCAATAGTATTTGAAATTAATATTCTTATGTGGTATTGGCTTCTGAATACGTAAAGGATATGCAGGGTAACATGCTCGTAACAGCAAATGCAATGAATCACCTGATAATTGAACAAAAATTAGTTGCTAATCCCAATCAGGAACCCGACGAACTATCACCGAGAATCAAGCTTCTCTCAGAGAGACTACTAAATGCACAAGCAACCAGAAACAATACTAATCCAACCCAAATCAGGTTTGCCCCGAACTTATTGACTGACCTACTATAGGTCATGGATAATGAAACGAAATTATAAATTCCAAATTCAAATGCAATACTGGAAATCGAATATCGAAAGGCCAAGTCCAAATAGGCACACTGATGGTAATGCACTCATGAAAGCATTCAAAGTTACATTTCCCAGTTATTATGCCATTAACTCTGACAAATCGACATACAAAAGCGAGAGATAACCATCCACTGTCTGTCCATAGTCAAAGGACGATGTCAGAGAGGAGGCACAATTTCAGGATTCTCTGTCTTGACAACCATTCAAATTCCAATCGGTATAATTGAATTCCATCAACATCAAGAGAGCACATTTGCTTTGGCATGCGTAGTCCTCTGAATGAATGGATAATATAACTACTGCATGTTGTCGCAGACAATTTACTGGTCAATACTCACCGCAATGTACTGCCATCCCTTGTTGACCCGCACCAGGAGCGCTTCCTCTTCTGTGATGTAAGCCACCGTTCCGGCGGGACTCGTTGCCGACTTCTGTTATAGGAATGAAGGAAATATTGATATTCATATTTAATAAAGTTATTAATTTGAGTCTGCGTTATGTTTTGTAATTGGCGCCGAGAGAAGGACGAACACTGCCACAGTCACTATATAGATGACGACTCTCTCCATGCACAGTACGTTTTAATCTTCAATTCAAAATCGGACAAGCGATTTAATTTGTCAATTTGAAATCACCCCACCGAACGATATGGATGCGACGAGTCAGAACCAAAGGATACTGATGCTTGTACAACAACTGCTATAATGGAGTACAGTGATTACGCATTACGGGAAATAGTTTTCCATACCGATTTTAATTGGATTTTGGTGGTGATTTACTTTGAATTACATTGAGTGGATATTAGAACGCAATCTGAATTAATCGCCAAGCAATTCATTGCGCGGTCTGTGATGTACGACGGCAGTAAAATGAAATCTATTACGATATTATCTCAACTGAGGCAAAAGCTGTTCAGTTCATACGAAATTGCACCCCACAATTTGTCATTTTCCGCTTGAAGATCATATTTCAGTTCGGCGCAGTGTTATTTGCGTACAGCAATTATGATAGCTAATTATATGGAGTAAGAATGCATAATTACAAAAGTGGATTTGTATTCCAATAACTTGCTAATTAGAGGACCTAAGACAGTTGATAACAAATTGAAAACCACACCCACTTGCAATCAGTCTACAACCAACCAAACAAGCCGATTAATTTCAATAAAAATCGTTTTCTCTCATCAAAACAACGAAATTACGGGGAAGACTAAATTACCACACTAACTTATACAGCGCACACAGGATGTATCCAACCATTAATTACAATGTAGCACAGCTCAAGGATATTCGTCATCGTAATACGCCATTTATGCTCACTCATTTTTCTCCGGCAAACATTCTTCTCTCATTTTTATTCGCTTTTATTATTATTTCCCAGCAAAATTAATTACCTTGGTCATATCTTCAATGTTGGCAAATATTAAAACACCTGACGCGATTTTCGTATTCGATGATGTGGACACTGAGGGCACCTCTTCCTGTCTTCCCGATGGTGGTCCTGCAAAATCACAATAAAAAAAATAAGCAAAAGAGAAAAATTAAATTAATTAAATACAAACTTAAGCAAGGGAGTGATTATGTTGAAAAAAAATTAAAAATAACAATAGCAGGTGGATGTATAAAGCAGAAACAAGAATTCTCTGGTGTAGAGACATGGTGCACACAGGTAAAAAAGATTTAACATCTCATGCTAATGTGCATTTTATGAACAAAAACTACAAGCCACATTGCTGGCGAGCGGAGCTAAAAAAGGGTTTTATCTTCTGCTAAAAAACCAAGCGATTTAAACGCTTCAGCGAGTGTGCAAATTTATATGACTCGCCGAAAAAAGAAAGAAAACCAAACAAGCCGAAATGATATTTGCGAACAGAACGTTGATATAACTGATGAAACAAAGAGTAGAGTACGTCCCTGATTAGGTACACTGGAGGTGAAAAGTTAGACATCATTAAGGGTTTTCTTTTTCTGATTTTAAAATAGATTTATTTTTGTTTATTTCTTCTTCTGTTATAAAAGGTTTTTTTTTTCGGCCAGGAATGCATATCGAGAAAACTCCTATCAAATGTTTATTTGTAATTATGAATGACCATAAAGGACAGAGAATCCAACACAAATCCTAAAGGTGCAGTAGGAAAAAAATATGTAGCTCGCTCAACGATTGACTTCGAACTGTCTCGTGTCTATCTTTATTTTTACCGCCCAAGTTACAAGTAACGGGTGGTTAAATTTTAAGGGCCAATGTTGAATGTGAACCACACCTAATCGTCAAGTTTTTTCATTTGACAGACTAACTCAATTTGAACCATGGAAAGACAATCGAGGAATGCGTTAAAGTTATTCAGGCTCATTATGAAAATGGACGTTCAAATCAAAATGCATATCGTGCACTTCGTGATTTTTTCGGTCAATTTAATCGTCCAAATGTGCGTTCAATCGGAAAAATCGTGCAAAAATTTGAGCAAACCGAGTCTGTAGGAGATGTGAAAACACCAGTGCATGCTAGTACAGCTCGTACTGCAGAAAATATTGCTGCTGTTTGCGATAGTGTGGCTGAAGAGCCGTCCACTTCAACTCGTCGTCGTGCCCAACAATTGCACCTCTCACGCTCGTCGTTGATGAATATTATGCATAAAGACTTGCATTTACGCGCTTACAAGGTGCAATTGACTCAAGAACTAAAGCCTCTTGACCATTTCAAGCGCCGTCAATGGTCAGAATGGTGGCAAGAAATGGCAACAGTGGATGATCAATTTTCGAAGAAAGCAGTTACTGTGAATGGTGTTCGCTATCGTGAGATGATAACGAACTTTTTATGGCCCGAATTGGAAGATATGGATGTGGACGATATGTGGTTTCAACGGGATGGTGCCACTTGCCACACATCTAACGAAACAAAGGCTCTTTTGCGCGACAAATTCAATGGCGGTGTTATCTCACGTGGTGGCGATGGCAATTGGCCGCCAAGATTATGTGATTTGACACCGCTGGACTTCTATCTTTGGGGTTATTTAAAAGAAAAGGTGTACGTCGATAAGCCAGCAACAATTCAAGAGTTAAAGGATGATATAATTCGGCACATTAACGGCATAGAACCTCAATTATGCCTCAGTGTCATCGAAAACTTGGACCATCGGATGGAGGTGTGTTGCCGAGGTAGCGGCGGCCATTTGGCCGATATTTTGTTTCATATTATTGAACCATACCAATATTATCATAATAAAAAAAATGACAGTAATTTCCTAAATAATTTGTGTTTTATTCAAAATCAACATCGGCCCTTAAAACTTAACCACCCTTTATATGTACATCATTATTGTATCGTAGCTCAGAGAAATTAGTGGAAAAAAAAAATATAAAACAGATCGGCACAAAAGTAACACGCGTCAGAATAAATAAAACACAAGGCAATTATAGTGGAAAAATGTCATAAAAAACCACTCGTATTTATTCCGTCTCAGTAATGCTGTTCCTCTCGCATTGGTTCCTGCTGTGTATCTGACTTTCGTCATACAATCATTAGAACCATCTCGGTCTTTCGTTAAGTTTTATATCCTATCTCAATACATCGACCGCAGAGTAGCAATACTCATGCAGTTCGATACAGTCCCGGCGAAAACCTACGGTTTTCCACCCTTTCGCTTTTTATTTAAATATATTTCTGCTAAAGCTTAACATAAATTACAATAGTTAGATCATTCCAGCTCATCGATTGGCAGGATGCAGATCTTCTGTACCGGCCTCGTAAGTTGATTGGTTGCTGTTTGTAGAACCACGCTTCTAACTAGTCCATCTCTGCTGGGTATTAATCTCAAAATTCGCGCCATCGCCCATGTCGATGGTGGGTAATTCTCGCTCTTTATTATGCACAATTGTCCTGCTCTCAAGCCGTATTTCTCCTTTCGCCATTTCTTTCTCTCGTACAGAGTAGATAAATACTCTTCCTTCCACCTGCTCCAGAAATGCGCAAGCATAGTTTTGCGCTCCTTCCATAATCTTATACCTTTTGTATTTGGCATCTCATTGGTTACGAAAGGTAACGGTAACACAAGTGGCTCACCAACCAAAAAATGTCCCGGCGTTAACGCCTGCAGATCATTTGGATCATCGCTTAATGGATGTAGCGGTCTTGAATTCAAGATGGCTTCTATCCCAGTCAGCAGTGCCAAAAACTGCTCATATGCTAAAACCTTCACTCCAACAATTCTCGTCAAATGATATTTCATTGACTTTACCGCTGCCTCGTATATACCACCTTGCTGTGGCGCGGCAGGAGCCATAAATCTCCATTCCGTCCCTTTCAAACTTAAGTGTTCAAAAGTATCCTTCACTAGCCAACGCTCTTTTGCCTTCTGCAATTCCTTCGCCGCACCGACAAACGCTGTACCATTGTCGCTATATAACCTTTCACACCTGCCCCTTCTCGCTATGAATCTTTCGAAACAAGCAATAAACGCCACTGACGTAAGATTTGATACCAAATCGATATGCACTGCTCTCGTTTTGAGACAAACAAAGACGGAAACCCAACATTTCTGCCTTATTATTTGCTCACCTGCTCCGTCGATCATCTTGATCTCAAACGGGCCTGCGTAGTCTACCCCTGTGTGTAGAAAAGCTTTCCCTGCTGTTACTCTCTCTGATGGTAAGTCAGCCATTAATTGCGTCTCAAAGCGGTGATTATGTCGCACACAAACCAAGCACTTATGTAGATAATTTCTCAGCTCACTTCGCAGCTTGGGAATCCAGAATCTCTGACGAATGTGCTGCATCATGACCTGTACTGCTCCATGCTTAGTTGCTGAATGAGCGCTATCCATGATTGACCAAGCTAATCGCGAACCATTTGGCACGATTGCTGGATGCTTTCTCTCGTATTCCATCTCTGCTCTCTCTAGCCTTCCTCCAACTCTTAGAATCTTTCTACCATCTAGAATTGGCTTCAAAGATTCTATCCTGCTCTTGTCAGGTAAACACCTGTCCTTCTCTATACAAGCAATTTCCCTCGCAAAATGTTTTTCCTGCTCTTTTCGTAGTAAGTGACCAATTGATTCCATCTTCTCTTCGGAAGACGGTTGATCAAGTACCCCTGCTATATTTCCAGCTCTATTACCTGCTCTTTCTCTCCTTCTCACCTGACGTACAGAACGTCTCCGTATATTGCCATATCTCTCCTCATCATCCTTCCGTTGTTTTATCTTTGCTCTAGTTGCATTGATAAAGTGAAGCACATAGCCGATTATATTTATAGCCTTCTCTAATGTAGACGTGTATTCAATCAGTGGAATACTCCTTCTCCAGCAGCTCACATAGATAGACAACGGTTCTGTGAATTCCTTGATCACAAAAACCTTCATCTCATCCCTCCCCCCATCTGAAACATTTGGCACAAACTTTTCAGATGACCAGCTCGACCGAGGTTTTGTCAACCATTCCGGCCCATGCAACCACAACTTGTTATCAGCCAATGCTGCTGGGTTTACTCCTCTACTTAGGAGATCAGCAGGATTATCCTTCGTTCCAACATGCCTCCACCTTTTGACTTCGGTGTTTGTCTATATAGACGAGACTCTATTCGCTACAAATGTTTTCAAATTGCATGGTAATTTGTTTATCCAATGCAACGTCACGAGTGAATCTGTCCAGAGATCATACTCCACACCTTCCCATTCCATTGTTTTGATGACGCTAACAACTAATCGTCCCAATAGTTCGGCTGCTGCAAGCTCCAAGCGCGGTATTGTCACTGTTTTAAGTGGTGCAACCCGTGTTTTTGCTGTGAGGAGATTTGCTGAAATCCAGCCATTTGCCCATATCGTTCTCACATAAATCGCTGCTCCATATGCTCTTTCGGATGCATCCGAAAAGCCATGAATTTCCTTCCATACCCCTTCCGAGGTACTTATCCATCTCTGAATTCTTACATTCTCTAAGAATGTTATTTCCTGCCAAAATTCTTTCCATCTCACCTCTATCTCTCTTGGTAATTTCTCATCCCAATCCACGTTTCAACGCCATATGTCTTGGATAAGAATCTTTCCCACAATCGTAACGGGAGCTATGAATCCATTAGGATCATAAAGTTGCGCGACGCAGCTCACTACCCTTCTCTTCGTCATTCCCTGCTCAGTCACTGGTGTTTTCACTACAAATGTGAATTGATCCTTCTCAAGGAGCCACTTAAGGCCTAAAATTGATGCCTTCTCGTCATCTTGAAACAAGATTGACTCCTGCACTTCATAGTTCATATCCTTCACTAGAGCCTTGGAATTTGATTTCCATTTTCTGAGCTCAAAACCTGCACCTTTTAAAACATGATCGATATCTTTCGATAATTCGATCGCCTTCTCTTCGGAGTCAGCACCCGTGGTACAGTCATCCATATAAAAGTCTTCCATAATTGCCTTAGCAGCTTTTGGAAAGTCCTGCTCTGCTTCTCTTGCATATTGTATTAACGCTCTTACAGCATTATAAGCTGATGAGGTCATACAATAGGTGACTACCGTCAGCCAATACTCTCTAAAATTATCCTGCGGGTTTTCTCTCCAGAATATGCGCTGCAGATCCCACTGCTCCTTCACAACCTTCACCATTCTGCACATCATTTCGATATTCGCACTAATAGCAACTCGGTGCCTGTGGAAGCGTATTAAAATTTCGTGCAGATCCTTCTGTAGCTCTTCACCCTGCATTTGCACTTCATTAAACTAAATGTTCTTATTTGTCCTGCAGCTCGCATCAAATAAGACTCTAAACTTTTAGTGACGCAATGATATGGTATATAGTTTTGCCATGCACTGTACCAGTCACTGGTCTCATGAGCCCTGCTCTTTCATGCTCTCTTATGAACTCCACATACTTCTGTCTCAATTCAGAATCTCCTGCTAACTTCCTTTCTAAAGCAAAGAACCTACGTCTCGCCGTAAGCTCTGAGCTTCCAAACTCCTTCTCTAATCCCTTTAGAGGAATCGCAACCACAAACCTGCCAGAGTCATCACGTGAAAACGTATTGATGAAATTTTGTTCCACCTGCTCCTGCTCTTTTGACCTGCTTGATGCCACTTCAATGTCATCCAACTGCCATAAACGCTTAAGCGATTCATGAAGTTGATTGTTGTCCATGCACACGACATTTGACACCCGCTCAAGCTCAGAGCCCCTGCCATCGTTCTCGCTTCCATACTCTCCGTGTATGATCCTGCCGAAAATAGTTTCCATCTCTAGAACACCACCTGGCTGATGCCCTAAAACCGAAACAAATGATTCTGCTATTAACCTGCACCCCAACAATAAATCTACAGGTCCTGCCTTCCAATAACCTGGATCAGCAAGTGACAACCTTGTAGATCTGTCCATCTGCGGCGATCCCAAATTATGTGCAGGCACAATAGGCTGCCATTTACTTTCCTTGGGCAATACCCAGAAGTCCTGCTCGACTGAAACCTGCGAATCAAACCATGGACTTACCAGAAGTGTGGTTTTGCATTTTATGTTGATGGGCTCGCCCTGCACACCAATCACTTTCTTTGCTATTTGCACCTTTGGCAGGGCCAATCTCTGAGCAAGTTGATAGCTCACCAGATTAGGTTGTGCCCCTGTATCTAAAAGCGCCCTTATTGGCCCATACTTCCTGCCGTCCATCACAACTCTTACCTGTGCCGTAGGCATCAAGGTAAACTTTTCCTGCTCTTGCTCATTATAATTAAGAGATGTTAAGTAAATATTATTTATATCTGATTCACTCTCTGTTTCCTTCACACCTGCTGTACCTGCTATTTGCTCTGTCTTGGTTTTGTCCAACCGAAGGCGTCTCTCGGGAGGGACAATTATTCAATCTCTCTTCTGCTTGTTTTCGTCTTCCTGCTTACTCCTTCTCTTCCTGCCCTTTTCCTGCGTATTGAAGACCGTGGCTTCACCCTTCTTAGACTCTCTCATAAGGACAGAGTACACTGTTGTGCTCCTACGGAGTATGTCCAGTCTTAAGGCAATTCGAGCAGAGTGCCTTCTTCTTTACGAAGTCCTGCTTGCCCCGCAAGTTCAACACCGCAAACTCCGGACAACGCCACATTCGATGACTCAAAGATTTGCACGAGTGATAAGGCAATGGTCTTTTACCACCTGCTGCTTCCCTCTGCGGGCATTGCTGCCACCTGCTCGCACTTTCTCACACCTGATCAAATGTCATCATCGAAAGATCCCCAGGTGTTCTTCACATCGTGTTGGGTGAATGAGAGACTAACCTGGACTTCGATGGACTGTCCTGCTCTGCCTGCCACACCTGCTGCTGGAGTTCTTTCAGCTACCTTCTCTTTTAGCGCTGCATAGGCGGCCAAATATTTTCCCTCCGCTTCAGCGGTCTTGCGTTGCATCTCGACGTTGATCAGTAAGTCATCGGCCAGCGCGATCCTATTCTCAGACACCTTCACCTTCGCCCAAGTATCCTGCAAGGCTTCAAGCCTAATCTGCGCTGCTGCCAACGTGCAAGTCCCAAGGGTTGGAGATTGCACAAAGGCCAGCATCCTGCTCACCGAAAATATTCCGGCATCCAACACATAATTATCGTTAGGTTCCTGCTCTTTTACCATCTCTTTTACCTGCTTGCCTTCTCGTTTTTTATTATTAATAAAAAATGCCTGCTTGCTTTTTTTTTCTTGAGAAATACGTATATAAAATCGTATTGCATTAGAAATCATGTCTCAATAATGCTCTACCCTGCAAAAAGAAATAAATAAATTAAAGCTCGCAGTAGGTACTGTAATGCGAAATTTCCCAGTATGCGATAGAAAAAAAAAAAAAAAAAAAAAGGTGTAAAAATAGTAAATAAATAAAGAAAATATGGTGAATCGTCAGTAACTCTACCCTGCAAAAATAAATAAATAAATAATAGTTCGCAGTAGGTACTTCAATGTTAAATTTCCCAGTATGCGAAAAGAAATAAATATAATAATAGTTCGCAGTAGGTACTTGAATGTAAAATTTCCCAGTATGCGAAAAGAAATAAATATAATAATATAAACAAATGGGGCGGTAGATTGTTGTTGTTTGTGTAGCTGTTGTCGTTTTATACTCCTATTTTTGCTCCCAATCTCACTCACAACAAATTAAATAATTTGTTGTGTTTCAGAACTCAAGTCAAGTTGAGCATTCTGAATATTTATTCCTGCTGCTTGCAAGCATTCCTTCTCTTAAAAACTAGCACCGTCGTGCTTTAAGTTTTTTCCTGCTCCTGCTATGTCTCCTTTTTTTTTACATATAAGATCAAATTATTTCATGCTATATGGCAACTGGTGCATTTGCACTCGAGTTCCTCCTTCACTCCTTCTCGTTTACTTTGGTAACTCGCACACAAGTGCTCTGAGTTCCTCCTGCTTTCTTTCCCATGCACATTCTTTGTCTCGACAAAGTAAATAACTTGGCAAGAAAAAAGGTGACAACAAAAAAAAACTTAACTCAAGTAACCTAAAATGACAAATAACATTTGTCAACCCCTATCTCACAACAACAATCACCATTATTATTATTTGTTATTTGATGAATATATAATTATTATTTCTACCATTACAATAATGAAATAAGAAAGAAGAAGATACGGAATTATTATCATTCCCCATCGCACACGCACATAACAGAATATGGAATTATTATTATTCCCGATCACACAAGCACAAAACAGATCATGCGAAATTATTAATATTCCCGATCACACAAGCACAAATCAGAATATGGAATAATTAATAATAATATTCCCCCTTCACACAAGCACACAAAAACAGAATGCGCACACTCGTTTCATTTATCGGCATATTTCCTTCTCCATCACTCCATCTGAAAGGTAAATGACAAAAGGACACCCTGCTTTCATCCCGTCTCACGTTGCCGTCGCCTGCACACATTCACTTATGAAAAGAAAACAAAAAACAAGCTCGTTGCTAAATAAATTACTGCAAACCGTTTTCCTGCTGTAAATGTGGACTGTATTTTTGACCTATATGAGAAATATTTTATTAATTTGAATATATTTCCTTCTCTAAATGTATTTATTATTTATTTTTCAATTAATTTTTCGCCTAGCAAAGCACGATCGCTCGCTGCTTTTTGCTTTTCGATGGACGAAACCTTCTCGTTTTTTGATTCTCGTTTCTCGCTCGCTGCTCATGGTGATGGTGAGTGTGTAATTTTTCGCTGTGAGGTGAGAATACAAACTCTCTTACTTGCTCCTGCTCTCAATTCTTGATGAAGAATTTGTATCGGTCGCTTCTGGTTTCCATAAGGGGAAAACAACGAAACATATCTCTTCGCTTACTTACATGCTGGTAGGTAGATACTGACACTGTGTAGAGGGTCGTATCGTTTCTTCGCACTGCCTGCTGGCGGTAGCGGTATGTAATTTCCTTCACTCCCTCACGTATCATGTCTGAACATGATTCCTGCGCACATTCTATTTTATTTTGCGACTGCGTAGTTTTCATCGCAGCGCATTTCACAATCACAATTTATGTTCGTAATGAACCGAAGCCCTGTTCACTCACAAATCACAATGCACTTATTATTGTTTTTTTTTTTTTCATTCATTTTTTTTTAACAAAGAAAACCTGCACCATCCCGTCACTGGTACAATATTCTGCTCGACACGGACCAAAATGTATCGTAGCTCAGAGAAATTAGTGGAAAAAAAAATATAAAACAGATCGGCACAAAAGTAACACGCGTCAGAATAAATAAAACACAAGGCAATTATAGTGGAAAAATGTCATAAAAAACCACTCGTATTTATTCCGTCTCAGTAATGCTGTTCCTCTCGCATTGGTTCCTGCTGTGTATCTGACTTTCGTCATACAATCATTAGAACCATCTCGGTCTTTCGTTAAGTTTTATATCCTATCTCAATACATCGACCGCAGAGTAGCAATACTCATGCAGTTCGATACAATTATAACAACGTGAACATCAAAAGTTTCCGTACACTTTTTAAGTACCTACTTCGCAAGGTACTGTGCGATAGATGTGCGCAAACAAAGAATTGTGGGTATATCGCCATTAAGGCTGGTAAAATTAAGTTAAATATTCCCCATACAAAATGCTTATCAGTTAAGTGAAAGCATTTTGTTGACATTAAATTTTTCGCCGCCGTGTTACCATAGTCACGTATTTGAATAAAAATCATCTTAGATTAGAACCCATTTTCGAAGGAATGAAATTTACCTCTCCCTAAAAGTAGGCAAATGTATTTTTTTTTTCAAAGAGGTTAGGAAGGAACCTCCTATGGAAAATATTTTTCGAAAAAAAACATTTTGCTCTAAATTTTCATTTGAAGAACTGTTTAAAATCACTTTTGTCGCGATCACAGATAAAAATAAGGACCATTCTGCATTCGCTTTTTGTTTCTTTGCTTGTTAGGTGGTGCAAACCAGTACCTCCTCGAAACAAATGTAGTACTAAAAAACCTAACAGAATTTTCGATAATTATGGTGTTTTTTTTTATAAGCAAAATAGAGACATCAACAGGAAATATAAAAAAAAATCCCCTTTAAAAATATTTGTTATTCATGTTTAAAATTTTAAGATGTGACATGTCACAATAGAAATTTAGAGCAAAAAAGTTATATCGAGAAATGCTCGTTTCCATAGTTCTTCATTCAAACCAACCATCGCGTCGTCAACACCTCGTAGATATAATGCCATTGAATTACAATAAATAAGGTACAAAATTGCTTACTTTTAGGGGTACGCAAATTGCATTCCTTCGAAAAAAAGGTTCTAATCTAAGATGATATAGATATATTTGAATAAATTACGGAAACTTCGGATGTTCCCGTATTAATATAATGTGAATTAGTGAATTGGGCGTAATGCCCCTGAATTAATTTGTTGCGGGTACATTGCATACCTTTATGGATAAATGATTCTCTCCAACGGTTTTTATAAACGAAAGGAGCGACATCTAGATATCGAAAAAATATGTAAATTAGCTGCTCCATCGGAAACACGTTTTAATCTACGATGATTTATATTTGAATACGTTACTATGGTAATTTATGGCGGCGACAAATTGATTGTTACCAAATTTATTTCAATTACCTGTTTTGTATGGGGAATTTATAACTTAATTTTACCAGGCTTAATGGCGACATAATACCAACGTGCACATCTACGGCACATTACCTTTAAAATAACATAAGTTTCATTCTCCTCATTTTATATTAAATACTAAAAAAGCGTACGGAAAGCTTGGATGTTCACGTATTAATACAATGATGATGATGATGATTATCATGATTTTTCACATACAGCGAGGTAATATTTCGTGGGGTTTCTTAAACTAACACTTTTTGGCTTCTCCCTTTTTCCCAGGGAATTTGATTTTCGGCCATCGGATAAAAGTTTCCACGAAAAAGGCAATAATTAAACACTGGTCGCAAGGTGATGACTGATGAATATGATTTTAGCAATCAAATTAGTAAAAGTTAACAAGTCTGCCGGACGAAATAAGATCCGGCAAGAAATTCTCATATCCTTTGTTCAAAAAGGATTGCTCTAAATAAGGCGAGTGTCTTTATTAAGGTCTTGAAAACAAGTTGGAAACCTGCAGTCGACTCAAGCTTGGACAAAAGCAGTGCTCTCGTCCGGTCAGAGATAAGATCGTAGGTGGAGGTGGTATAGTGTATCCCAGATCACTGCGGCCACAAGTGGGCCTATTGCGTGGTGTGGGTAAGACATCTTTTCGCTCTCAAAACAAAGGTGCTTGAGATTACTTTTTATAAGCTGTTTGTGGATTTGTGGGAGTTATCCGCTTTTAAACCACATCATCTGAGATCATACGAATGACATTTTTCAGGCTACATCAGTCGATTTGCCATAACACGTCTGTATTTTGCAACTATTGAAACTTAGAAGGGAATAAGGAGAAGGACCTGACCTTAAAGATAGTCTACCTTCCACTTGGACTCATTGAATTTATTATCCTGAGCACTTTTTCACGAAAAAACAATTCAGGTGGACTGCGTCATATATAGAAATATGAGCCAAAAGCCTCTGCAGCTATTGCTCGTTAAATCTAAAAGTAGCAATGTATTTTAATAAATAATAATAATAATAATAATAATAATAATATAGAAAGACTTGGAAATCAGTTAAATCAAGAGGTCGCACTTATTTTTATTGACCTTATGAAATATAAACGAATCAGAAGCATGATTTCCGTAGGAGGCTTCCAAAATATGTTAACTTGTAAAAACTCTTGAACTCGATCCAATTTTGACAGCTGCGATTTGCCAGTTAACATAAATCTGCACACCTCATACAAGTACAGTGAACTGGCTAGATGGCTGCCGGGAAAGGCAACTCCATTCCTGTTTTCCCTTGTAAATAAATGTTTTAAATAACACAACTCACTAAATGCCTTTACACCCATACTACCTATTTGATCTTTTACAACCAACTCAACAAATTTTAAACTTCACCAAATTAAATCTGCAACCGCATTAAAACTTTTCACCTCCTCTGTATACAGCATATAATAATAAACATAAAAACGCAATTGTTTCAATGTGTGCGTAATGTAAGTGCAATTTCCATTAACAAAAAGAGAGAAAAAAAAAAATCATTTGCAAAGCACATAAAGAAAATAATCGAAACAACAAAAATTCCCGCCGCATGGGACAAAAAGGACATCTATGCAAATAAATTTAAATGCGAACGTGAAACAGGATATAACAATGAAACACTGAGAACGCTATTAGCTATTTGTCATTGTGTGTTGTTAAATGTTATTTTACGTTACATTAATTTTGTGTTTTCACGGTAATGCTGTTGTTTTTTTTGTTTTTAATTTAATTTTCTGTAACAAAAGAAAAGGACACGTGCAAATTACCGGATGTACTTTCAGGAAATTCCTTTAGGTTCTGTAGTTCTCTAATTTCTTTGATTTCATCTAAGGGCGATCGTCCATTTTCGAGTGATGATTTTTAGATGGTATTTTTTTTTTTTTTTGCGTTAGCATTTTTACACGCGTCGTGTGAATAGGGGAAAAAAACAATTTAAAATATGTTTTTACTGTTTGTTTTTAATGGGAAAATGAAATTTAACACTACAGGGGATATGGCACAAATTTGAGGATAGGGCGGAAATTTTTTTCTAATTTCTTATAACATTTTAGAGGGAGTCACGAACAAATTTATGCACAATACATTATTTTCTACGGTAGTGAAGTTATATCATACCTGAACGTCCAAAACCTCGGAACTCCAGTCCGGGATCACCCTTTGGCCCAACTATCGAAATGCCAGGCATACCGGGTGGTCCGGGTGGTCCGGGCGGACCTGGTGGGCCTGGTATTGGAGGTGTTGCCGATGGCAGTCCTGGTGGACCGGGTGAACCTAATCGTCCATCTAAGCCTCGTTCGCCTTTTTCCCCTTTCAGCTGCAAATGGAAATGGAAGTTAAATTTAAATTTTTACTGTTATATGTTGTAATGGAAAATAATTATTTGGTATGTCAGTGGTTATAATGGAATTGAAGGAATTGGAAAGAGCGAGTACCCAAATTACAGAGATGTTAAACATTTTCATTTTGATCTTAAAAAATAAATAAATAGTTGGCGCAACAGGTCTGGAGAGACCCTAGGCCTAGCTTCTCACAACCATTCGTTTTGTGTGAGTTTTTCATTTTTGGAACGAATGGAAGGGATCTACAGTTTTATGCCGACTCCTAACGGCTAATTGAGAAGCTCTTACAAGACATTTATACTCTCGGATGTTTGTTAGACGTTCGCGAGAGGTAGCGCAGCGGAAAAAAAACCCTAAGTCGGAATTGGGTTTTTGCGGGATTCGAACCTGGGACTCCCGCATACCAGTCCAACACACTAACCACTAAGCTACTGCGACTACTGCATTTTGATCTTGTATGATTAAAAATTCAAATATTTTATCCGAATTTGAGCTTATTGAGAAGATTCGAAGATTTAAAACTTATAGATATAAAATTTTGTATTTGGATACTAATTTTATTAGGCATTGTGCGT
Organism: Cheilosia urbana; assembly: GCA_946477585.1. NCBI lineage: Eukaryota > Metazoa > Arthropoda > Insecta > Diptera > Syrphidae > Cheilosia > Cheilosia urbana. The sequence continues at coordinate 13,937,774 of OX297855.1, forward strand.
TTGGAATAATAATAAAAAAAAAAAAAAAAATTACAGGGATGTCACAATATTTTATTTTTATCTTCTATCATACAAAAATAAAAATAAAAACTGAATTTTAACTTCCTGATAAAATTCGACGATTTAGGACGTAACAATGTACAATTTTTTTCGTTGATCCAAATTAAAAATTAAAAATGACTGTCCAAAAATGATATTTTCAATTTTTCAATTTCGATATTGAAAGTTTCGAATATTTTACTCGAGACACGAACATCGAACTATTTTCATTTGACACCCAATTTCAGGATCTTACTCGAACGTCAAGTTTAATTTTTGACCCGGTAGGTATGGGTAAATGAAATCCGGTTAGAAAAAAAATCGAAATATCTGAAGGTATAATAATAATTTTTAATTTTTGAACAGGGGCCGAATTACCGCATCCGTGAGCGAGCCATACGTCACTGAATTTTGTGGATTTTACAAGCAAAACAATAACAAATTGTGATGTGCTTTTTGTCCAAGGCTGAGGTTAGCTCGCCGGATCGACATGTCAAAGTCACGCATTACTCGACCAAAGAGGCGGCAATTCATTCCTAGGATATACCTAACATAAAAAAGAGAAGCCTTCCCTTAACTCCTGAATACGGAATTATTTATTTTTAAATCCGGATATAAAAAGAGTTTGCAAATTTAAAATATTTCAAATATTTGACAAGCTGACGAAATTCTTAATTTTTGACTCGGCTAAAAAACAATATTTAAAATTTTGACCTGGAAGATTGAAAGCTGTGAATAGTCCGCTTAAAAGTCATGTACCTAAAACGCTTGCATGGATACGAAATTTGACAAAGTCAAGATTAAACGTGGGCCCTCTATTTGCCTGAATCAGCTGAAATCGTTTCCACTCCGCTATGATTGACACTCTTCTGTTCTGCTTGGTTGCTGAATTTTTCAGCGGACTGTGATTCATTTAAAACAATTACACCACGACCAACGCAACCATCGAATGCAGCGCAATTAACTGCAGATTAATAAACATCATATCTATGGGATTTATATTGTGCATCTATAGAAAGCCATGGGCCACCTCCCTTGCCAGGCTCCCAATTGCAATTAGTTCGTCAGCTTAAATCAATTGCAATCGCCAATGTTTACCCCATCGACAGAGCTTCGTTTCAAATATTGATTTCATCAATTGTTTCCATCGGCGTCATCCTGAACACCATCTCTATGGACCTATCGCACAGAATATACCACTTCAAGCCAACCCGACTCCATCGTCTATCTATCCATCCAATTCCACCAATTTATGCGCTCTAAGGAAGACGGAAAATATTGAATTGTCGCGATATGAAAAACTCGCAGTAGTTCATCATTCATCAATCTTTCAAGTTTCTCAATATTTCTCAATAGAGGCGAGAGAAACTCACATCTCATACTCTACCGAAAGGATAACATTTTTTCGCGCTTCTGCCGGGGGTGTGTCGTGTCGGTGTACACTGTTCGAACAGCATCTCATCATTCACTACGGGGTTTTTCATGTTTCCCTAGTTTTCTTAGAATTTTTCATTTTTCTTTCCTTTCTTCTTGTTTGCTTCCCAGTCGAAGTCACAGACGAAGACGCCGACGACTGTGACGCCTGTGACTGGCAATTTCAAACGATGTTTGGTCTCGTCTTACCTTTCGCCCCATTGAAACAGTGATGTCTGTGCGATGTGCTGGAACGTGATTCCTTTTTTTTTAACGCATTCAAACGCCTCAGAGGCACTGCAATGCGCAATATAGAGGAACTTTGCATTTCATCATTTTTGTGTGTTTTATATTTTTTGTTTGTATCTTTGAATATTTCAAGTGCGCTTTCGGCCTTTTTGGTTTATAGCATTATGCGGCTGCTTAGCGCCGCACTGGCTATACATATTAGCGACATGCAGTCTGTCAATTGGAGCACAGCTCATCCATTTCGCACACCCACAAAAAGACAATAAAAAAACCGTTTGCAAGGAGATCATTGTTTGTTAAACAACGAATCCTTCCCCAGAGTGGCACAATTATTGTCATCAATTAGTTTTATAGCCGAGAAAAGTTTCAATTGGACAACAAGGCAAAGTGGGGTGAGCCTGATCGATAATAAAAGTTTGCTCCCGTCTTTGTGTTCTTTCTGTTGTTAGTCTGCACAACACAAAACGATGGTGAAAACACGCTACGGATAAACTAGCACACCCGCCGCCGCCACTGAAGTGATTGAGTGGGTGGGCGGTGGGGGTACTATGGGAGCAGCTCTGGCGGATAGATTATCCGGGAATAGGCGCTTGGTTTATGGAAAGTTTTCCTATTAATTGTGCATGGGGAAAAGTGTTATTGCTCGCCGGGGGCTGTTGAAACGCTGTGTGCGGAGATACTCGATGTGAACCCTTCTTATATGTCCAATTTGGGTTTCTTTTTTTTTTTTGAAACGGCTCCGTTACAGCAGTTATTTTAGTTTGGTTCGTTTTGGGGTGCGAGAAGTTTCAGATTTCGCCCGAGTGCGTTTGGATAAGTTTCGCTTTGAGATGCGTGTGGATAGTTGTGCACATCATGGACGGTAATGTTACCCCAAAGAGTAATTTTGCTTTGGAAAGTGAGCACCTCGGATGGATGATGGCCTGGCATTTAGACCATAGAACGATGAGACCACTTTGCTGTTTGCCACGAGTAGTGCGGATGTAGATTTAGACGAGAAAGTTTGTATGGTGTAAACAGATGATGGAAAAGACTGTGCAGCGTTTTGCGGGGATTATTTGCTGATAGAGGGTGCTGAGAATTGACATGCTCATACTGCCGCAGGTAGATTTCTGTGAAGTACCCGCTTGTTCGGTAAGATGCTCTTTTAAATTTAACAAATGTTCAAGGGGAACCTCTTCATACTCTTCATATGGCTTTGACTCGAAGTCTGTTTTCAGTGATGTGTTTAATGGGCTGTGCAAGCTGTACTCTCCGATTGAGCTCCCAAATGGGACATGCTCGCGGTTTCGGAGTTAAAAATGCTTGGGATATTCTTCTGGGATTTGCTTATCTAGGAGGTGAATGGTTCCGCAAAGCTAAGGGTACGGTTCGCTGCTTCAAAGATTTTCTTTTATTTCATAAATTGATGAACATTTATAACCTTTTCTGGAAGTAGGGCTCATATTAGACTGATATTTTTAAACTAAGTTTTGAAGCAGATATTAAGCGATTGCTCTTCTGGACGTTCTGATGGTTCTACAGAACCTTTGACATAGCTTTTATGAGATGCACTTTTACAGCCTTTTGTGGGACTTGTGCTTCTATTAGACTGATGTTTTCAAATTTTGTTTTAAAGCCAATGCTAAGCGATTGCTCTGTTTGACGTTCTGATAGTTTTGCAGAACATTCGGCATAGCTTTTAGAAGCTTAAACCTTTAGGCACTGATTTTTGTTTAACACTTCACTACGAAGCGGAGAACCTATCATAGTTCAACGGCGCCCTTATTTACTTGAGAAACTTCCTGAAAAGTTGAGGATAACACTGATGCGATAGCAGCCATTCAACGTCAATCTTTTTCAAATTTTTGTTTCACCGCTCACCTGTTTATGAATTTTTAAAAGCGAGCTTTGGTTAAGTTAAGCAATTTACAATAAAAAAATGTCTACGTCAACTGCAGTGGCTTCAAACTGCTTTGTAGATGAGGTTTGGTTAAACAGTGCTATAAGAGAACAAAGTCTTATTCGGGATTAGGCTCCAAAAGGTCCCATAGCGATATTGCAGTAGGTGTACTTGGAAAACTATAAAAACGCAATGTCTCTTCAGAAACCAATTAGCCCTTTGTAGGCAGTGTAGTTTTTCTCCTATCAATGCTGCAAGAGGTACCTTTTCCGAAATTTCCGAGATATTGGGTCGCCTTCGCACGGTCGGGGGACAGTATTTTCGTCGCCTTACAGGTCTACGAAGATTCTGTAAGTGCCCATGCCTGGCAGTCTAAGCCACTTGGCATGCTTTTTCAAAAAGACAGTAATCTGACGCTAGATCTTTCGCTATTGAATTGGAGCCAAAGATCCTTAAATACGAGGCTTCCTGTTAGGGCCGACAACCTAAGGTCGGCTGCCATTATAATTTCGTTCCTAATAGTGCTCTTACGATGCACTCAGGTGGTTTATTGTGCACGGACTCGCGTCAAGCTTGCTCATTCCCAACTATACTGTAGTCTTCTGGAGTTTAACAAATATCTACTCGGTTCCGAATGCGTAACACGTTGATCTCTATGTGACAGTTTCTGTTTGTTTGTTTTAGAATTGATTTATTAAATGCGAGTGCTTTGAGTGCAGTCTGGCTACCAATGTAGATGGCGCTATCCCTTCAAGATATAGATATCATCTGAGTTAGCACAGGACCTACCTGTAACTTTGATGGGAAGACGCTGCTTGTATCCGGTAGTTGCAGAGACACTTCCTTGCTTAGATCTGTGAAAAAGTTGCTAGAAGCCGTGCCAACCGATGTTTTTGAGCCGTCTGTATAGACCGCTCATTTTTCTTCGATACTCTGTTCCTGATCTATTCATTCTTTCTGAATTTGATACCTCTTATACGAAATGTGAGAGCCGACCACAGGGAAGATCTCCTTAGGTATCAATAATTAGTTTATAATCTCCCAGCAGCTTCACTACTGTCGTGTTAAAGTTGTTCCCCATTGAGCAGAAAGCAGTGAGTCGCACTGCACTTCTTATCGCAAGTTGTTTAATATGTAGGTCTGTCGATATTAAATGCAAAAAGACCTCCAGCGCTACCACAGATGTGCTCCTGTTATACATACGACTGACGTGCCCTTCACCACCTCTAGCCACCACTATATATAGCCAGTGCACTATAGTAGCTTTCAGAACCCAATTCTTGGTTTTCTTTTAACTCTCCCCTAGAGCATGTTTCCAGTTAAATTGCATGCTTTGATCAAAGGACAGGCCTATTCCCATTCTGTCTGGTATATGTTTAGGTATAGGAAAACTGTTCTTGCTACCAAAATATTTCGGCCGGTCCCGAAGTCAGTTAGTCTTTGCAAGTTACAGAACTTAGAACCATATGCCCGCTAGTGCGACTGAATTGACAGTTCGCGCCTTCGTTCGCAGAAGTTTCGGATGCGAGCCCCTCTTAGACTTCACTTGCCAACTGGTTGGTTGGTTGGTTTAAGTAGCTGTATTCCCCGTTTTCTGACGAGGGAAAACACAAATAACGTAATGAGCCCCGTTTTGAGACCCCAACGAAATCTGAAGATAAAGGGGGAGAAGGAAGTTAAGGGAGCTCAAAACCACTCGCCAACTAAGCCTTGATTCGGATTGATATTTTAAAGATCAAAACTTTTGGTCAAGATCTGCTTCCAGTGATAAATTGCCATTCAGGCTGAAGCTGCTTCCATTTCTTTGTTGTTAGTCACACGCAACTGAAGCTTCTGTCGACCTTGTCTGCATCTATATAGACCATGAACGCTCAGCTGCTAGTGCCCTTTTAATAGTAGGTACCTACGGCCATTCTAAGTGCAGAGTTCAAAGTCACTGTTCTTTTGTAGTTCGCAAGGCTTTTCAACTGGCCGTACGTCCTTCTGTGCGGTTTTTTTTTTAATTAAAGATTCCAGCACAACGTTCATTCAGCTCTTTTTAAGGGTTCCTACTGCCTACAGCCTTTCAATTTTCAACTTCGCACAATGTAACAAAAATAACCCATGTCTGTCTGGAAAAAAAACATGATAATACATTTCACCCAACACGCGGGGGTTGCTGTCACAAATCTCCTTATATCCCAGGCAACACGAAAGGAACTTAACACGCGCACGCACATTCTCATACAAACTTCATTAATCGTATGCAACGCACCCTAAAACAAAACAAATTATTTTGATCCTTTGTATAATGGTTTCCAGGTAAATTTCTCTCGTGGTTATAATGTCCAATTAAAAATGAAAGCCTGTCGACCTTGGAACGCATCTTTAAAGATACTTAAACCACAAAACAACCTTTTTACCAAATTAATAATGTTCCGCCGCACAAACAACCGTACGGCCGGCGTATACAACGTGTATAGGATAAAATTACAAAACAATTCAGGATTGCGTTCCATGTAAGGCTTTCTTGCTAAGGGCCGCAAGGTAAACTTGAAGTCGTGTATACATGAAAGCATGCAATTTAGTTGGAAAGACATTTTTCTCTACTCTGTGCTTTACTGGTGCGACTTCTTAGTCGTACAACCTTGAACTGTGTGTGTGTGTGAGCTAAAATGATGAAAGATTTTTTCTCAAGAAGTTTACGGTGCAAATCCTTTGCACTTACTCCATATTCGCTCACTCTGAGATTTGTATGGGTGGGGTGGGGAAAAAAAATAATATTATAATTTCAGTGCTTACCCCTTCTTTGCCACCGGATTCGCCCTTTTGTCCTTTTGGTCCGAAGTCTCCTTTGATGCCGGGACGTCCCTGAAGAGAAAATAAATTGGTTCTGCGGCCGTTTGCAAATTAAGTGATAACTTACCGGGTGACCCATGTCGCCGGGAAGGCCTGACACGCCAGGTGGGCCTATCGGCCCGCTCGGTCCCTGTTTGCCATGTCGACCGCGCATGCCCTTCTCGCCCTTCTCCCCTTTGGTGCCGTTCAACATCATGCCGTCGCCGCCGAAGAACGCCTGTCCTGGTGGGCCCTCCGGGCCGCGGTCGCCTTTGGCACCGCCACTGCCCTTGAGGCCTCGTTCTCCCTTTTCGCCCTTAATGCCGGGCAAACCTGTGAGGCCGGCCGGTCCAGCCGGCCCGGGCTCTCCAGACGAGCCCTGTAGTCCAGTTAACCCCCTAGGACCGGTTGGTCCTGGAGGCCCCGCCGGACACGTACACTGCGTCATGTTCATTTGTGTGTCCGTGTAGATGACGGTTCCTGGGGGTCCCGCCGGACCCATCGGCCCAATGTCTCCCGGCAGACCTCTGTCCCCCTTCAAGCCCGTCGAACCTGGCGGCCCAGAAAGTCCCGGCAACCCAGGTTGCCCTGGTTCACCTTTCATGCCAGTCAATCCATGCGGCCCCGGATGACCCTGTAACGAAACAACAACAACAAATGTGAATCATATGCTAATACATGTCGTCAGCAGAGCACTAGCAAGGAACCGCAGCAAAAGGACGCCTAAAATCTATCAACAAACCGAACGAGAAACGAACATGAAATTCAAATTGAAATTTGTTTCGGTTCCGTCGCAGGAGCCTCCTTGAAACAAATTAAATTCCACACAACCGAGACACAATGTTCCCCCTCCCCCTCCACCATCCGCACATATGCGCCTCCTCAAGCAAACAATTACAGATACAACATGTACTTCACTCCTTGAAAGCTATAAATTTATTACAATCGTCCTTGCAGAACAGCGTTCTCCTCCGGTGCACATTACACGTATGAATTATTAAAGTGGAATCTCCTTGGTACACATATAGTGGCAAGTTTATAGCTTGGCAGCTCCTGAAACAACAGCACCGCATCCCGGCACATCGTCGTCGACTTAAACTAACGGAACGAAACCTCAGAGTGGTTCACCCAACTTCGAAGCATTCGAAGGCATGACGCGTCATGTGTGCTGAAAGAAGCCAAGAAACCGCAGTGCCAGGCTCCTCAAAAGCCGATATACTTCATTCTCATGCCCTGCCCCATCCTCGATGTCAATCAAATATCAAGTTGAAAACAAATTATCCTTGCACTTTCTGCATATGTAGATTTAACCAAATTAGTTCTTGAAAGGATATGAAAGCCTTTTAATTGTGTTACGTGAAGGTGAGGCCGAGGAGCTGGGGAAAAGTTCCTTCCGTTCCATTCACTTGGTGCTAAATGACTAATTTGCTTTCTTTCGATTCTATCGTCGTCGAGCAGATTGCCAAGGAAGCAAATTGTGGGTGTAATCGTTCTTGCAGTGAACATACCTTTACACAACATTGCTGCCCAAGGATAGGTGGTCGTGTTAACCCACAACTTTGTCAAAATCCTTCGCATACACTCTACAGGGGGTTTTGTGTTTGCTTGCCTTAAGAATTTGTGCATTACGTTGAATCGACTGTAAAGAGTGTACAAGGATTCTCTTTATATATCGGATACCGGCTGTATATGTTCGTTATGAATGGAAAGGAGCGAGTTTTGCATGGTTGGGGATTGTGAATTGTGATGGGATACATCGGCTACATGCATCTTAATCTTAAGATTAGTGATTTGTTGGGAAAGTTTTTGTTGCTGTTGTTGTTTTGCTTCAATATTTTCGGGAGGAGATCCTTCACAGTGAGTTTATTTGCCTAGTAGGGGTTTTGTCAATGAGGCAAAGAGTTACGAAAGGATGAGTGTTTGAGGCTTATAGGGATGAGTCACACATTAGTCATGTCTTCCTTATATTGTGAACTGAGGTGCTTCGTAGTTGATTGCACTTTATTGCATAGACAGACGTTTCCTGGCCCCCGATGGCACAAAAGCCGCCACATATCGGAAACATGTATCAGTGTTCGTGAAACAAATTGTTGGTGTTGTAAATATGTTTGAATTTGGAAAGATTCGATCTAGGAATGATCATCATCAGGTAGCAGCATTCCTGCCAACATGGCTTGAAATGGGCAGCCAATATGCTGGCGACCCAAATAAAACTCCTGGTTAAACGCGGGATGTTATAAAGCCTGAAGAAGACTTCTTCACTCACTTAGTGAGACTGAAGATTATGGTATATAACAGTTCGACAGTCGCAGTCAGAGGTTAGGAAGAATGCCAAGGCCAACCATACGAAGACAGCCGACAAAGACAATGCAGTTTTACGCTTTCACGCAGTATAATTCGTTTAATGGGCTCAGAATTCCAGTTCACGCGGCTCAAAACAGGACGACTAGGAATTATGCTGCTAGAATGAATGGTGTTGGTGTGCCGGCCGAAATTACAAAGTAGGTAGCGAAGATTGCTGACACTGCTTATTTAAGGCCGATTTCCCAAAGGGAACTCAGCCGCAAAAATTTAGAACTGGAGGGAGCCTTCTTTGGTACAAATCACACGTAGACAAGACTCGGCGAACGATACTCTCCTTCGGGTATTCATGGTTTTCCTACCACTAAGAGAGTGTGACTTCTAAATGGCGAATGAAAATTCTCAATGTCACACCAGAGATTGGTGCAATAGTAGCCAGTGGAGTGTCTGGTGTCTGCGGCTGGTTGTGTACTGTGAGGAAAGTAGTGTCCGCAGAAAGTGTACAGTAGGGGTCATGAAAGTGTTACGAACGGGGCTTTTTTTTACAAAGTCATGTAAAATATGTCTTTGGTATGATATTGTGTGAACCAAGTAATCTTATCAGCTCACATCTGTTCGGTTTTGGGCAAGAAAGGCAACCATTGAACTAATTTTGAACCTCTGGAAATTTTTCGACAAAACGCTTTAGCTCCATAGTTTGCTATACCGATACCTACTCCATCTCTTACAAATAAGAAGTTATAAATTTAGGACCTAAGGCCTAGCTTCTCATAATTATTCGTTTTGTAGGAGTGGCATTTATATTTTTAGTGGCGCAGTAAGAGATTAGAGATGTAATTTGTGTTTTTCCTGGGATCAAACCTGAGACTCCTTGCCACGAACCACTGAGCCACTCGCTCTACCTATTTATGGACTTTAAAGTTTAAAGTCTCCTTCTATAGAACTCGTATTAAAAGACAAGATCGATCATATGAGAGAGAGAGAGAGCAGAGTAATCCCGCCTGCTCTATTAGGTAGCATAGAGTAGGCCGCGAAACGCAGCTCGAAGGATATGGAAGGCAAATGGAGCTCATATCATATCACTTTTTGCATCTGACCCAGATGGTCGTCTCCCCGAGTTCGCGTCCGCGCAGATTTTTTCGGGACTAGGATTTTTTAAATGAGTTTGTCGCATGCTTGATGTTAAACAAGGTTCAAAATAAAGTGACGCACTACCTTATTAAACATCTTCCTTTTAGTAAACGTACAATAGCCAATGTCAGGGGTGCAGGTTATAAAAGTCCGTTCTTATAAAAGTACATTTACCTACGTTGATGGTAGATATTGATATTATCCGGAGTGTGGCGTGTTTGCAAGGTTTTGTTAGCAGAGACGTCGAAGATGGGCCTAGCTGCTTATAAGGACCTAGAGAATTACGCGTGTGCTGTAATTTAGAAAGCGCTATCATTATTGGCCACCCGAGAAAAACCTCACGATGGATAGTTACAAATTCTACGCAGTATAAGACTTTGTAACTTTGCAAAAGCCATCTGCCTGGAGAAAAACAATTAATTCGGCTCAATAAGGTAGATATCTATTGAGGTATCGTACTGACCCTTCCCAAATGTTTTTTTCTGAATGAACTTGGTCGAAATAGGATGAAAATTGTCTTGAAGAAATATTTTTCCAGTCATACTCGCTCAAGTTTAAATCCATGGAGTGTGCTGTAGTTGGAAATTCACCGACGCACTAAACGACGGGCTAAACGGCATGAACTAGAACTGCTAGGTCACACCTAGGTAACCTAGGTAAACCTTTTTGTCGACATCTCAAGCAAACGTTGAAAAAAAAGGTAGAAGATGCGCACAATTGGAAACCGATTGAAGACAACTCTGGGTCTGTTTCAAGATTGAGGTGCACCACAGATTGTTAGCGTCAGGAATAATTTTGTTCATTTCTGTCCCGCAAAATTTTGCGTGCGTTCATTGCCATTCAACTGGGGACTGCTACTCTTGCTTTTCCTAAATTGTGTTCATTTCACCTCATGGGTTAAAACAGAATATGGGTCTTATCCAATAGGAGCTGACTAACTTAGCTCATCATAGCAAATATTGAGCTGCCAGAAGCCAACTTGTCTCGCTGTTCGTCCTACGTTGGCTCACTATTCGGACCTCCGTCAAACAGTCAGACAGTTTAAACTTCTTCAACAATTCAACTCAAACATAGTGAAGTAGTTTTTAATTATTATTTTTATGGCAAAATTCACCGGAAATATATCGTAAGATACCATAAAAAAACTGGTGCGACTGTATGCAACAGTCCCGAAAAATGTGTATGTGTAAACACCGTGCGTGCGGTATGTGTGTGGCTTGATACGCGTCATTGAGAAAAGAGGGAATTGTAATAACCGTATTCTGGATATATTATGAAATAACAATAATTTATTCTTTCTGTGCTGCGTTTCGGTAGAATAGATACAATCGGATTGTGGTAGCTAAAGTAAGATAAGTACATTCGAGACTGTAATCTATCTAGATTACGCCGGAAGACAGCATCGATGGTTGTTCCATATCGTGTTGTAATTTTGTTGTTGAAATTTTTCGGTTGGAGTTCATTTGAAGTCACTCCAGTTTGGTTTGCGAGACGAGTTCTCCATTCACGCGAGCGTTCAGTACTCGTTTTCCCCAACCTTTTTTCCGACTTTCAGAGGTTTACTTGCACGTAAACGCGCCCTGTAATTTCGCACGTTCTGCATCTGGCTTTCCAATATCTAAAAATATTTTAATGCATCTTCAATGAAGGCAAAACATTGCATTATTGACAGAAATATGGAATTGTACCAATTACTTATTTTCCTGTATTTTTCTGCGTTTTACTATTGAAACGCATGTATTCAACAGTGAAATCGAACAGTGAAACAACGCGCACTTGGATGTTAACCTATCAATAAGCACTCCTAAAATTATGCAGTGGAAAATACCCGTTTGCTGTTACACAGTAAATGAAAGTGTCATTGGAATTTCATTCGGCTTGCATTGCATATTGTAGGGGCGCTGGCCTACGACATTTTCGTTATGCGAGAAACAGATTAACACAGCAACAGCAATAGTAACTTTCACAACTTTTTAGAACCAATTTATTTTAATTACTTTGAACACATTAGCACAGCAACATCGACAGCGAAGTCAACGTTAAAGCTGTCAAAAATTCGCTGTTGCTGTTTCTGATGTTTACATATCAACAAACACTCCTAAAATTATGCAGTGGAAAATACCCGTTTGCTGTTACACAGGAAATGAAAGTTACATTGGAAATTCATTCGGCTTGCATTGCATATTGTTGGGCTGATTTCTGTCCCAGCAGTTAACTGTTTGGAATTACTCCACCAGATACCAAAACGCGCGCATGGATGTTTACACATCAACAAACACTCCTAACATTATGGAGTGGAAAATACCCGTTTGCTGTTACACAGTAAATGAAAGTGTCATTGGAATTTCATTCGGCTTGCATTGCACATTGTAAGGTTCTGGTCTACGACATTTTTGTTAGTTGTTGTCCAGCTGTGATTTCTGCGTGCCTGGTAATTCACGAAAGATTTGGCACTGAATTTCCTCGAGATGTCCGTCACAGGGAAGAAATGTGTATGACCATCATATATGTATGAAAAACATGCTTTATTTCACATCAACAAAAAGCTGAAATGAATATGCCCCACCTAAAAGTATGCAATGATAGCAAATTTTACAATGATAAAACACAGTGACGCATTTCCGCTACACATTTCCGTCCCCGCAAGTTAAATGTGTGGAATTACTACACCAGATTCCAATAACGCGCGCTTAGATGTTTACACATCAAAAATTAGTTTTATAGCTCGGAAGCGCTTGGAGATATAATCGTTTGAAAAGAAATGTCTTTCACTGTTCAGACCTACTCTTTGATCTGATGTCACCTTAGATTTCCGTTTGTAGGAAGAAGATATCGATAGAACATATCCTAGCTCTTAACCGCGATAATTTTCAGTGCAACGGCGGTCAATTTGCTGAAGTAGTTTTAAAATCTATTTCAAACAAACACCTTAAAGTCGAAGAGAGTTTACACCGCACACAAGCTGGTCCAAGCAGGATTCAGTACATAAAAGATCAACGCTGGTTTCAAATTGAATTGTTATGTAATTTGCATAAACTAGCGTTTCATCTTCTTTGCTAAATTTTGATGAGAAACCTCAAAATTTCATATCACCGAAGATAGGTGAGGTAAGGTAAGTCCAGCGAAGAGAAAGAGGCTGAAAATTCGTAAGCACTATCCGCCACCGCTTTTATAATATAATGCAACTGTTGAACAACGGGCCACCAGATTTTGATGAGCTTGAGCTCAAACACACCGGTCCATAATCCGAAATGGCACTAGGTATACAACTCTTCTTTCAAGTAGGCAATACTGTGTTGTGTACGAAATAAAGCAGTAAAAATGTATAAATTGGTCGTGAGAACTTTTCGAATGCCAACATTTTTCACGTCAATTTGCAACTGACCCAATTTAGTAATTACTTATAACAACTACGGCTAATAGACTCACTGACATTCAACTGCATCTATATCCTCCGTGTGCATAACTAGGTTTGTTTCCCAAACTGTCAATCGAACCTTCACTTACATATGTCACTGCATCACCTCACCACTCTTGGGGAATGCAATTTGCCTACCCCATTGTGCATGCTCTGAAGGACATACGATGTCAATTGAAAGCCTATAACCGATCGTTCGACTGCGGTCCTACCAAAATCAAAATAAATTATTACAAAGGACTAACAAAGGTAGCTACATATACAACATAAAAGCATTTCCAAATCCTGTTTGAGTACAAATTAATGAAAACTCTTCCAAGATACACATGGCGGAAATCTACTCCATTTTCATGGTTTATAAATGGCTTTGCGATTGCTGAATCTACCCCTATCTGGGGCTGTCCCTGGCAATCCATCAACTTGATCGTGGTCATAACTGTGAGCTCTTATTATCTTGTCTCCCCATTTCGGTTTCGAAAACTGTATGAATTAAAATGGATCCCGGTCCGGTGATCGATTGGGAATACAAATGAGCGGACCACAGGGCAATAGCTTCAAATAATATATCCTTTTTGTATATTCATTCGGTCTCGCTTTAGCGTTCACCAAAGTCTGCAACTAAATCGAATATAAAAATATTCCAAGCACATGAACGCACACTCAATCTCAACGAAATCGCAGAGCGTAACTAGATGTGCCTTTCGATTTTTGGTATTTTCCGCCCGTCGAACCTCATCACTGCAAAAGGTTCTCATCCAATAAATTAAGTGTGAAATTGAATAGATAACGAGATGATGTAAGGACCTCATAGACCTTTTTTTCTATTTCAACTGGCACATATAGGTATACCTACAAATAGATAAGGCTAAAAATACCTCTGTATGACTGACAAATTGGGGATTCTTTTTCTGATTTTTTTTTGTTGTCTGTTCCAAGGTAGGAAGTTTGCTCCTTTACGCAAATTAAAGTAGGGCAAATGCTAAAAGAGAGAGAGAAAAAAAAACTTTCATCAAGCAGCAGCACTTACCCTGTCACCTTTACCACCGGATGTTCCGGGGCCACCACGTTCACCCTTGGATCCTGGTTGTCCCCGTTCGCCCTGCCGTCCGATGTCACCTTTCTCGCCAGGGTCACCCTTTGGTCCAGGTGTACTGCTCCGTAGGCCAGCCATGGAGTTTGACATCAGTGATTCCTGTTTCGTCGGAGCGTGATATAGCGAAACGGCGTGTGTGTTGTATAATCAACGCGAAGGACGAAAGGAAATTGAAAAAAATAATAAAAAATTGAAAATTAGAATAAAATTCGTTGGCATTTAATGAAAATGAGAGAAGGATAATAAAACGAAATGCGTATCTGTGGTTGAGGTACGCAAATTGCTCTTTAAGGTCGCACCACACCACCACTTCACTTACATAAGCAAAACTATAATTAAAACCACAAAAGCTAGTATTTGTCGGAATGATCCATTACCTGGAGTTATCTTCCGTTTAAGGACACGTTTTGATTTAAAAGGTAAGAGCTTTAGTCTTCGTGCTGTACAGTATGTCTGACAGTGGAAAATAAATATTTTATAATTTCAGTTATCATATTTTAAGGTGGATATAACCTCTTTAGCTTAACTTCTTACTGCTTGCATGAGTCTATATTTTGCCAGTGATTGAATCTATTGGTGTGCTAAATTTTGAAGGCTATCTTAAAAAACCGCAGTTGGAGTGACGAAAAGATGTGTTTTATATTTTTCCGCCAGTCAAATTTGAATAGTAGTCCAACATAATAAACAATAAGCCACTGCGAGTGCGACCACAAGTAGTTTAAACTAGGGATCTTTCGGCTTTCATGAGGAAACACACAAAAAGATGAGTCCGGTGACCAGGAGCTCAAAAATGAGTTAAAATGACGCTTTAGAGTCCCGAAGGTAGGTATAGCCCATCCAAACTTAATTGAAATTTTTACGCGTAGGTCTGCTTCCGAAAAGGTGTCTATCGATCGACTTCAACGATCGACACAAGACTGATATCAACACAGCAAAGTCGCTGGGCACTGGCATGTGCAAGAAAAGGAATACACATTTTTCCACCTCTGAAAAAAGGGAAATTTGGGAAAATTTGCACTTCTCAAATGTTTATGGATGAACATTAAGTTTTATTTTAATTGAATAGTAGGTAGGTACACGGTTGCCCAATTCGGCGCTTTGTCGTATTTTGGGCTATCTTTTTACTTAAAAAGCGATAGAAATTTCTTCCATGAGCGCCCAACACTATTTTGGGCTACATATCGTTTTACAAATTGTGTGTTAATTTTGTTTGTTTTATTCTTTCACAAAACTAAAAAAAGAAATATTTTCGAACAAACCCGCGCTTTTAAAACTTGGCAGCGCTCTTGCATTCAAGTGACATCCAACAGTCGTTCAAGTTGAACGCATACCAACTCATTTTGCAGGCCTTTTGGTTTGACACAAGCCACAAAAGCCAATAGCAGAAAAAAAGTCAAATAAAATCCAAGGCGTAGAAGTAAAAAAAAAAACCGCGGTGAAAATAAGTCTGAAAAATACCAAAATTTTCAATGATTTTTCTGCTTCTTTCTGAGCGACGATATTGGACACATTTTCTAAAGGCTTGGGCGCTTAAAGCGAACTAAATTCTGGCAACCCTGGGTAGGTATCGTACAGCATTAAAACGAACTATTAAAGAGGGTTGGAAGAAATCTTTTGTAGAATTCCTTTTTAATAAACTTCTAACCGGATAATCTTTCTTCTCAAGTCCACTGGACTGTCCACAACAGGTAGATTTTACGGGTGTTTATAACTCATTTTGTTTAAAAAATAAGGTATAAAAAATGATAAACTGGAGAAAAGCATTAACAATTTAATTTGATCAAAAAAGAGTGTAAGAGAAAATATCTCCTTAAATAAATTGCTACTGCGCATCGAGTGAAGTTTCAGCTCCTTTTGGACGGACTTATAAGATTATGACTTACCTACTTGGAGTATTACCAAGATGACGCTCACTTTTCAGAAAGCGAGTGTGAATTATACGCAACGAATGAATGAAATTTTGCTGGTATACGTTTCTAAGTTGGGTGGATGGTGGATCGCTCAAAGCATGGCGACGGAAGATGACCAATAGGTACCTTATTTGAATGAGGGGATTATGCCAAGAGCGTCAGCGATAGATTAGTTGGTATCTACCTGTTCAAGGATCTCGTAAGTTATAGATAGAGGAAAAACATGGAACATAATACAGAAAGTGCTAATACAGGAAAGGAAGCTGAATCCATACCTCAGGCGTTTTTGATTATGCCCACATGATTTATTGTTGTAAGCCATGGAAGCCAATAACCTATAAAGATCATGTGGACATAATAAAAACGTCTATTGAAAGACTTTGACTTTTGGGTAGGCCCGTTAAGGTGCAAGATATCATCAGCAATAAGTTCTTTACAATCTTTAGCTACGAGAGGATGCCACGATCATGGTCCTCTCCTTAACAACCTACACGAAGCCAAGATCGGTTTGATAATACCAGTACCTCAAACAAAGGCAATAGACGGTTAGAAAGACGTAAAAGCCAAATCGCCTATGATATGTATTCAATTTTGTTTCAGTGCACTTTAGAGGGCAGACGGAATGGTCGCAAGATTTTTGGTATTAACTTGGCAATGTTTAAAAAATGCGACGCTAGTCGATAGATCGAAAGACCACCTACATAACAACTGGCGCAGGTTTTGTTGTTATTATTATTATTTATTTATTTGCAGGCTTGCATTTTAGGTTGCAATATCTTATAAACTAGTAAAAGCTTCAGTTTTAAAACAATTTCAAGCTACTGCAAAAAGAAATATTATATATATATACTAGCGTGCCCGGCGAACTTCGTCCCGCCCAATATTGACTTTTTGACGGAAATTATTTGAATTTGGAGCATTCACTATTCCACCAGAAATACATTTTTTTGATCAAAAATATCTTTTGACAAATGCGGTCTCACTGTATATACTACGATCAAATCCAAAAAAAAAAAAAATTCAAAATAACACTCCCCGTACAAAATGTATACGGAAAATGAAATTCTACAATTCTCCAATTTCCCTTTCGAATTTTCCATTTTTTTCGTCGTATGAACCTTCCTTAGGCGTAGAAAAACACAACAAAGAAAAGATAGCTCAAATCCAAAGAGTATCCAACACTCTTTTCTCAAATCGGAAGTTCCGTTCTCGAGTTCCCTCATATGAAAAATTGTGTGGTAGGTGTTACCATCTCTGAGATTGAAAAGGAGACGCACGGAAAATTCAAGACGCTTTAATATGAATGGCAAATCGTTCTGAATAAGGGGAATCCGAGCAATGAGAATGTTTGCCTTTAAAATTTCCGCTCGAAACCGTCGCTTGGATGACATTTGCTTTGATATTTCACCATCAAATCAAACGCGTTCCGTTACAAAGTTTCGGTGCATTGACGTTGCGCAGCAAAATGATAACTGCCCGGAACATCCAAGGAATTAAAAAATTCAACTAATCCCCATAAAGTTTTGTTTTCACGACAAAGAGTAGCATATAGTATGTCCTTCCTAGCGTTTGGTTTTATTTTTGAATGAGAAGTGCCGCAACCCGTTTTCCTATCCCGCCTGTTTTTTGTAAAGTACCAACAATAGGGTCCATAACTATCCTCTCTGTCAAACTTTAAGCAACCATACCCATCCCAAAAATTTCAATCGTCTCAATCAACACCGCCACCTATCGGGTCGAAAAGTATCCTATCTTTCGAGCTGGAATCAACCGTACACATCCACAAAATTTCATTGAAATCGATTTAGCGGTTACGGAGATCGACGACAGCGCCACCTATCGGGTCCAAAATTTGATCTTTTAAGACTGCCTGAAATACACCAATTCGAACAAAACAAAAGAAGAATTATACAATTCGGCCAGTAAGAACATTTTCCTTGGTTAATTTATTTGTGCCGGAAATCGAATGGAAATGTTATTTACCTATTTCAAATTGATTAAAAACTAATTTGGAGTTTTCGTCGAAGAATTGTACAGCTAAATGAAATATGAATTACTGAAATGTCAAATTCAAAAAGGTTTGGACAACCAACGCCAACTATATTATTGCAATTTAATTTAATGTTGCTGATACAATATTGATAAGCAGGGAAATCTAACTTTTCGCAAAAATCTCCCAGCGCCACCTATCGGGTCCAAATTTTGGCAAAAGCTTTCTATTTTTTTAAGTGTTATATGGTGTAAATTTGAGCCAAATCGGTTCATAAATAAGAATTTTCAAAAAAGCGACCCCAGCGCCCCCTATAGGGTCTAAAATAAACATAAACCATCCGGAGCACCACACAAACATATGGTGTGAATATAAGGGGGATAACTTCAGTGGTTCAGCCGTTATCGTCGGTCATACATACGCACGAACGTTTTTATATATTAAGATTATTAAGCTTAACAAATTTTTTAATATGAATATAGTTTTAGTCGATTAAACAGTTGGCGAAGAGGCGACGAAAAAGGTTGACCTCTTGAAATGTGGCTATGTTTAGTTCCAAATCAGTTATTGCGATGATAGAGGAAATGGGAAAAGAGGGCCTTTTTTTTTCCAATTCCAACTTAACGATTTTTCCCACTCGCAAACCTCTGAAAATATCCGGAAGTATAACTGTCATTAAAAGCTTCTCAATTAGTCGTTTGGATTCGGCATAAAATTGTATATCACTTCCATTTGTCCCAAAAATGGAAAACGCATACAAAACGAATGCTTGTGCGAAGCTAGACATAGTGTCCTTATTCGGGCCTATTGCGCCAACTATTTATTAAATTTTTGTAAGGCCTGCGACTTAGGTTAGACGATGCAAACATTTTCGGCTAAGTTAAACCAAGACCAAATGATGATTCATAATTCAACGGCAGGTATAAAAGTAAAACAAATAAAACTTGGAAATCATACAGAAACCCATCTTGTCAAACATACTGTCCGCACAAAGTTATTTTCATTGTTTTCCTGATGTCATTTCAGTGAGTACTTCACGTCCGGCAACAGCTTGTGCAACGGACACAATAGCATTCAACACCAACCTTCCTGAAAACTGTATTACTCTCTTTGATAACAAAAACAAAAAAACACACGCAGAGCACAAAAATCGTTCAACAAGTAATCTCCGTGCTTATGCGTTATGCTACTGTTTTTTTTTAATTTAAATGTTATTGTAGTGGCCAACAGAAAAAAAAACTCTTGAGATAAGCCAGCTTGTGGAAAAAGGGGATTTGACTACAAAAAAATTAAATAAAATAAAAAAAAACCCTAATGGGTGTGTGTGGCGTCCAGAGCGTATGTGATGTGGTTTTAATTTTAAGTTCTCCGCTGATTTTATTTTTTATTTATTATTCTTTTTTTTTAACATACAAAGTACCATAAATACTGTGGCAAGTAGATATGTCACTCTCTTATACCTTAAAAGTCCTCGATGGGTCCCAATTAATCTGTTTAATATTTTTTCATGAAGATAGCGTGAAATTATATTTTAACTTGCAAATTAAATATTCAGTTTGATGTTTGTTTTAATATTTTGTTTTTGTTTTTTTTTTTTTTTCTAGACTACAACACTGCTGTCAACTATCAGCATTGGCGAAGGAATGTTGACTTCTGTTAGGAATTTAATTCACTCGAAGTTGAACAACATTCCTTAACCAATACACTGACAAACGTCAGCCCTCGTCAAGTTTATGCTAATAGGACTATACATAGCCACTGAAAGGAAATAAAATTTTTTCTCAAACAAATTAAATAAATAAAAGAAAAAACTGCATAGCTATCCCCGACGAGTATTTTCACAAAATGATATCCTTTCTAGTTGATGATTTTTTGCCCTTTTTTGATACTACACACATTCTTCCGGACCCGCATAAATAGGAACATTTAAATAGAAGACATAATTCCAGGAACAACAACAGCAGCAGCAAAAATATTTGCCAAATAAAAAGGGATTCATTTGTGAAAAACTCACTCGAGGATATACTGTTCTAAATTATTCTGTTGAATTTTCGATCCAGATCCAAACCCTTGGTTCCGGTTCGGCGATGCTCTATAGATATATAGTGTAACTTTTAACTCGCACTTTGTGCGCATATAATAAAGTTGGACTATATTTATATAAAAACTTAAAAAAAATATACACATTTATATAGTACATGTGAAATGCCAAAAAGGACCAAAAAATAGTTCTGCTTCTGGCTACAGGAAGGATTTAACATGGGATTGGGGGAGAGGATGCAAAAAAAAAATCGAAATGGAGCTGAAACAAGGAAACGAATTAAATAAACTATTCTTCTGCAAAAATGGAGAATTATGTGCGCGAAGGACGGTAATTTATGGGCACTGTTCCTATTTGAGAACATGTGGAATTTCGTTGCAACGACTGCCGCCAATGGAGTTCTTTTCGATGGAGAGGAATGTGAAGCTCTGCCTAAAGACTCGTCTGTATATGGTGGAGTCAATAAGTGGTAAGTGGAATTTATGGATTCCATGGATGGAGGGTAGTTGCAGCGCTAAGTTATTGCACTTTCTTCGCGATATAAAAACAGAAAGATACCTTCATTAATTATCGTGAAAAATGCTTTCGGTGGAAGATTTTCCAGTACGGAATCTGCGGAGCTCATTACTGAGACAGCGCTCTGTCAGTCCGTCCAATTTGTAACAGCATTCTGATGGAAACAAAGTAGATGAGCGTTTAGATGTCAGATACACTGACAGGGAGAGAACAAAATTGTACTGACTTTTAGAATACAACTCAAGCATCTATAGCATGGTGACTTTTCCACAGAGTTAGAGACAATATTGTCGTTGGTCAGCCAAATGAAAGATCATTGGTATCTGTTCTATAGCTCATCATTTCAAGTTGGTCTAACAGTAGTGGGTATGTGGTTTGTTTCTGAATAATTAGGACTGTTGTCTTGGCAGAAAGCGGAACCAAACAGGCTGTACTTTCTTGGCAAAGTAGGGTCTGCATTTGAAATTATGTTTAAGATTTCGCGAAGCTACGTCTGCTCCGATTCAATGTCAAATCTTTATAAGTCACTGTCATTCTGTTGCAAAAGCTGCAACCGTTTGTTACTTGGCCTTTTCGAAATGCAATAAGGATTCGACGAATCGGACAGAACGTCACGATAGACAGCTATAACTTTGAGGTAGTTTGGGACTTTGTCTACCTCGGCTCCGCTATTATTTCTGAAAATGACATCACCTCAGAAATCAAGCGAAGAATCACACTTTCCATACGCTGTTACTTCGGTCTAAGGAGGCAATTGATTCGTAAGATCTTGTCGAGAAATACTAAGAAGAACCTATATAAGACCCTCATCATTCCAGTCCTGCTTTATGCTGCAGAAGCATGGACGCTATAAAAGGTTGATGAAGATCTCCTTGGTCGTTTCGGACGCAAAATTCTGCGAGTGATTTTTGGTGGAGAAGGAGACTTAAAAGCGAACTCTACGAGCTGAACAGCGACATCGACCTAGTCAGAAAAGTACGCATCAGTCGTCTAAGTTGGCTGAGAGATTTAGAGCGAATGACCACCAACGCTCCGGCCGCAAGAGTCTTCGATTACAAACCGGAGGGACTACGCAGTAGAGGAACACCTCGCCTTAGGAGGACCGCGCAAGTGGAATGGGACCTCAAACAACTTGGAGTGCGCAACTGGAGGCAGTTAGCTAAAGATCGCGCTAACTTTAGAGGCGTATTGGTTGAGGCCCAGGTCCACCCCGGACTATAGCGCCACCTACATAAGTAAATAAGTAAGTCAGTAAAGTAATAAGGATTCTTTGACCTAGTCGTGGTTCGAACGTGCAGCTGCATAAAAAAACGGATCAGGAAGAATGAGACAACTAGGACAACGAATATGGCGGCAAGTTGGAAGCAAATTTTTCAAAGGCATAACATTCATATATGAATATCTCTGCTTATTTAATATAGATGAATGACTGGTCCCCCGAGAATTACATGACGTTGGCTTAAGCAGTTGAGAAGAAGTATCGGTAATCGGGGAGGGAAAACAAAAGACAAGAAACGAATTCTGGGGGAAACAGTTCATTAGAAATTGGGTATACTACCCCGATGACTGCATTTGCAGGTATCCTGGAAAATGTGCGACAAAATCATATTGATCAGTCCATCGCACTCAAGGGTTACAACTTTAATGTGGCGGACACATCTAAAAGCAATTTGAGCATGTGCAACTAAAGGCAACCAGCCATAAGTCAAGATGGCTTGAAGAGGTATGCTATTTAAACCAGGATCACCTCGGACTACACAGTTATCAGAGGTAGCGTGCAGCATTTTTCGGCAGGAAATAATAAAAGGGACTTGTTTCCGAATTACATATAAAAACGGGACGGTTTTTGTATGTCGCATATATCCACGATTCAAGACAGCTTCGTTTGCGGTTGATATATACGAACAAAGGCGAAACAGTGTGGATTGTGGTTGGGATATATCTCCATGCCTTTGCCAATTTTGTTGAGTAGATACTCGTATACCTGGAACTCTGTGTTTTTTTTAAGTCCTCGTCGTCTGTGACAAATCAGTTTCTGTGGGAACCCACCTATGAAAATACACCTTTCATTTCGCCCAAAATTCATAAAAATTGGTTTCGAAATAACACCGTAATCGGTACGACAAAAAAGAGTGCAGCCATTTCGATGATTTACCCATGCGTAGTACCATTTGGTCTGGGTGAAATTTTTTTCCTAAGCCCCTACTTGGTATATGATTTTATTGGCTATCTTCGAGAAGGACGACGGCAACAACTTTACGGGCAGCAAAGAAGACCCTAGAAGTCCCATAACCAATTTTTGTTTTGTCAACAAATGGCAGAAGTGTAGCTTAGTGGTTTATGTGCTAGTAGTCGAACTCGGACAACTTCAGCCGTTCGGATTCGGAATTTCGTCAGATATATATTGACTACAGCGGGGATGTCATTTAAGGGTGTTGACGTTTATTTTTTATTAGGCACCAAATATGTCGATTTTATGCCGACAGCGAATCAGCACAATATTAGTCAAGCTGTTCGTGAATAAAGCCTCCAAACAATCGAATGTATATTACAAACAAATCCAGCCAAATAGTCCCATGAGTAAAGTTATAAAGGGTTTTTCAACAGGGACGCTACAAAAGTAGAGCGACAGAGACAGCAAACGGCGCCGAATTTCTTGCCGCTCTATTGAAATTTCTCCTCAGTAAGGTTTGCCATTTCATGATGAAAAGATGTACGAGTCAACAACGAGCCGAAATTATTAAAATTTACTACCGAAATTCGGAGTCAGTGGCCTCAACATTAAGAGCGCTACGTCAAATTTATGGTCGTCATAATCGTCCTAGCAGATCAACAATAATTGAGCGTCTAGTGGAAAAATTCGAATCCCGTCGAGAATATTGATGCCGCTGAGGCTTCAGTTGAAGAAAGCCCAAATGTGTCTCTCACACGTCGTTCTCAACCGTTGGGCATCTCTGTGACGTCGTTGTGGCGAATTTTGCGAAAAGATCTTGGCCTACATCCTTACAAGATTAAATTGACGCAAGAACTGAAGCCGCTTGACCACCAGAAGCGTCGTATGTTCATGAATTGGGCTGAGCAACAACTTGAAAATGATTAGGATTTTCATCGAAAAATCATCTTCAGCGATGAGGCTCATTTCTGGCTGAATGGCTTCGTCAATAAACAAAATATGCACACGTACTCCATGAGTCTCCATTTCATCCCGAAAAAAATACGGTTTGGTGTGGTTTATGGGCCGGCGGCGTCATTGGGCCGTACTTCTTCCATGATGATCAAGACCGGCACGTTACTGTGAATGGGAATCGCTACCGTTCAATGATAACCGAATATTTTTGGGCCCAATTGGATGATATGGACTTGGAGGACATGTGGTTCCAACAGGACGGCGCCACAAGCCACACAGCGAATGTCACAATCAATTTATTGAAAAACAAGTTTGGAGAACGTGTTATCTCGCGAAATGGTCTAGTCGCTTGGCCGCCTTGGTGGTGCGATTTGACGCCGTTAGACTATTTCCTGTGGGGCTACGTCAAGTCTGTGGTCTATGCCAACAAGCCAGCGACGATTGATGAGCTTCGTACAAATATCGAACGTGAAATTGCAGCAGTATCGGCCGACTTATGTTTGATAACCGTCGAAAATTGGGCTCAGCGTCTGTACTGCTGCAAGCGTGCCCGTGGTGGCCATGCAAAAGAAATCGAGTTCCATACATACATCTGTTTAACTTGCGGCACTGCATTCTGCACTTCGTCCAGCACTTATATTTTTGGGCAAAACAGATTCTGTAATGCATGTCTAGATGGCTTTTTATAAAATCAGCGAACCTTCCTAGACAAAAGTTCAGCAGACAAATTGAACTACAGATCACAAAATGTTGAAAAATTGTTGCCAAGTATGTAAGGTTTAAGAAGCTCTCACTGAATAGGTAGATTTGTTTCGACAGTTCTTAAAAAGCTGGGTTTGAAAATATAGAACTATTTTGGCTGATATACTTTTCATACCGAACTGCCGATGTGTACCTATGAATGATCGAAGTATGGAAGAGTAGTTATAATTCACCGCTCATCGTCTTCCATATCTTCAGCCTTTTTGAAAATTCCGTAAAATAGATAGAATAACGAAATTTAGAAATGTTCGGACTTAGAGCTTAATAGCGTACGGAATACCAGGGGCTGGATATACTCATACTGAAACCCCCAACTAGCATTTGTCTTCCGATGGTCCTCTCAGGTGTTCCGGCGTACTGCATGACATATTATATCATACGGGGTGCAGCCGAATTCATTCTTCGACATATCCCCAAATTGGTTGCAAAGCACATTTTTAAATAATCCATCTGACTGTCTACTTAAGTTGGCTTGAAACTTCCAACATCTGCCCACCACCATCCCCTCGAAGACATGCACTCGCAAGTTGCATGTTTGAGTTCCCATGCTAAACATAACATAAGCGACCATTAGGAATAAACTAAATCGCTTCTGAGACATACACTCGAAAGATTTCCCTCTATGATGGGCTCACTCTGTTCTCAGCTTATAAGAGAGTACGCTTATCGTACACGCATCGTGTACCTACACAATCCTTTTAAATCCATCACGTGCACATCTCAATAATGAGACATGTTCAAATAATTGCCACTGTCACACACTCAGCATGTCTGAAGAGACGGCAGACGGCACTCCATAGTACATACTCCAAATCTCCGCCAAAGCAGCGAAACCGTTTAACTTTCCATGTCTTATCAAAATTGAGTTCCCTCATAGACCGTGGCAGTGGCAGTGGGAATAGAGCTTGGCGCTTGTTGGGTGTGAAAACATAGTGCCGGTGGGTGGAAGTAAAAATAATACAAGTCGAAATCTTAAGAACCCACTCAACAATTTGCATACTTTGCCACCCCATAACAGGGATTGACCTTATGCCATATGGCTGGGAATGGAAAATCGTATATCTACAGAATGTCTATCGTGCTCATATGAAATTTCACCCTCGCAACCCCGTGATTAAGCACGAAAATAACTTCCGCTAGACTAAAAGCAGTTTTCTTCAGCTTCAAGAGCGAGTATATCTATACAGAAAATGAATAGACGCGCACATCCTCATGCAAACATAAACACTCAGCGTGTGCACTAAAAATACTTTCACTAGGCATTGGCGTTGGCGGCAGTCGGTATAGAGCGGAATGAGCAAAAGCCAGCTGAACACAACACGAAGGAGAAGGATACGAACGTTTTTTCTTTATGCAAATTTTGCTCTTCCTTTTCGTTCTATGGATGGGTGTGTGTGTGTGTTCATTTGAGTCTAAGTGAGTCTTAAAGGGATTTTCGACTATAATCATAAAAATCCTTAAAACACGTCCGTGTACCCCTTTTAATGTGGACCGGGCATAGTGGCAGGCAAATTCACGCGATTTAAATGGCCCATCATGCCGTCGATTGCAGGTGCTCAAAGAGCTATACGAACCAAGGGTCACGATCACTTAAGTCCGCCATCGACGAAGGGACGAAATAATCATAACAGCAAATAACAAAAAAATCTGTATGCGTTCGACGTTCCTTTTAAACCCTTTTTGCGCACCATAACATCAAGATAACGACAAAATAGGCAGCCGACTGACTTCTTCGTGTACAGTTGTACACCCCTTTCGGGCGGAATAACAATGACAACAACAACAACAACAACAACAGCAGCTAAGCTGAGCAGAAGGTAGGAAAATTAGTTTAGGCAAATTGTTTTCTTCGGCTACGTGTTTTTTTTTTTTTTTTTACCACCCAAAGCACGTAAGCCGACTTTGCATGAGGCGGCAGTTCACAAAGCCTTTTCCAATGGCTTCCTCTCCAGTCATAGGTATATCCTTCTGTGTTTTTCTTTTGCCTGCTCGCACTTTAACCATTTTCGCCGTGTGAACGGAAGTTGAAAGCGAACGCGACGAGGAACAAAAAAATGATTTTACAACTTACTTATAAAATTGTGCCCCATGGCTCGGTACGACTCCTTGTGTCCTTGTTCTTATAGCAATTTGTTTCGAGAAAGGAATGACATTAGTGCGCTCGCGAATCAAAGGTGTATGTAGGTGGGTGGGAAATAATTGTTTAATGATTTATTTGACAGCGCATACCTAATTCGTTTTGACGGATGGGCTTGGTTGGGTGTGTGGGATGCTAAAGGGTTTCACACTGTAGCCGTTTACAGCAATTTAAAACAAAACGAGGAGATTATTTTGAAATTATAAAAGAAATAAAAAATCACGGTAGATGCGATACTTACATCGTAGTTATCCGGTAGACCGGGTGGCCCGGCCGGGCCTGGGGGACCTGCCACGCCGGGCATCCCGTCCAGACCGGGCTCACCCTTGATGCCCTGAAGACCCTCGGGACCCCGAGGACCAGGATCGCCTCTATCGCCGCGGTCACCCTTCGGACCGGAGGCACCGCGTTCACCTGGCACCCCAGTAGCACCCTGTGAATGAAAAAGAAAATACAAACATTAGTCTCGTCGACACCTAAACGAATGTTTTGTTTTTCATCTAGCTGTGTAATTAAAATATATGGGGCTGGGATTCCAGGGGGGAGAAAAGGATCTAAAATACAATTTGGGTACAGTATACTCAATCTGCCTAGAGGTATCTGGCGGGCGTATTTATACCAAAATTGCCTAAATTCGCTGCGTAAACATTCAGCCGAATGCGTGTCGTTTAGGGGCGGCATCATTGCGAATGTAATTTCACCGAAAACAACGGGATTATCACCGGAATTTCAATTCTGGCATTGTCGTTGTGTTCGGCCCTTTAAGTGGGTGTGTAATATGGCTAGGTATATACGCCATACGGGTACTGTATAATTAAACTTGGCACGATTTTCTAGCAAATGGGATGGGACGGGGCGGTTAATGCTACAGGGAAAGGTAGTTCCAAACAACTTTAAAAGAGTTTTCAAACTGGGGCTGTATTCGATTGCACGTGTACGAGTACATCTCTCAGTTAGGATCAACGAGCTTTTTACCAAATTTTAATTATTTTACACTATGGTAATTGAGAATAATGAGACATTGTCCTCCGACAAAGGACACAATGGTCGTGGGGAGCTTTTAAACTTTATCGCATTTCTTTGGATTGAGTTTACGTGTTACCGATTTCTTCTTCAAGTAGTGTTGCAGACTTTTGTCCATCTGTAAGGAGGAGTTACGAAGGAGAAAGTATAATCAGATTAGTGTTTTTGCATTTAAAATAGCCGCGGGCGGATTAGGGTTATGATAGAGCATGAAAGTGTTGTGAGTTGGGCGAGGGATTAGATGAAACTGGTTGCCCATAGGTATAATAGAATCAAAATATTTGCAAAAGAAAACCAAAGTTGGGATTGTTATTATTATGGAGGTAAGTCCTTTGGTGACCTTTAGAGAAAAGTTAAAAGGCCTTTTCCGGTGCGCCTGGAGATGGCTTCTCAGAAGAACTATAAATGAAGTAAAATGGAAGTATTGCTTATCTAATCTACATATATTTTTATAAGTGGGTAGTGAGTTTATTAAAATATCAATTGAAAAAAAAAAAAGAAAAAAAGTGGAGGAGTGCCTATAATCCGTTTGGAAGTAGGTAGCTTAATTTAAGTATTTTGATCAACTATACTCAACTTGAATGGGGAAGCGAGGAGTAAAAACGATTCTCGTTAGTTGGAGTTAGCCCCGACAACTTTGGTTGGAAAATTTGTGTCGTATTTCTGCTCAACTTCTTCGGAGTGGACCTGGTTCTTAACAAGCGGAAAGCTGGCTTCCAACGATCTTGAATGACCGAATTATTTGCTGTCAGCACCTACTGTTGTAAACGTATTTATGAGGAAAGTACAGACTCTGTCTATCACCGCTGTACTAGATAACCAGTTGTCGCATTAGAAATTAAACGCAGAAATAATCTTGGAAATCGGGTTTTCCTCGGGGAAATGGTCTTGTTAATGAGTACCTTTTTCACACACAAAGGAGGCTCTACCAAAGACCTTAAGAGTGGCAATCCTACTTTACGAATCTGAAGCATGGACAGGGGATACCCAAAATCAGATTTCATTGGCCGTTTCAATAGCAAAAGTTTGGGTTTTGGAGAAGGCGATTGAACATCGGAGAGTATTTCTTCGAAAATTTGAATGTGTTTGGTCTTTCAAACAAAACTGAGAACAAACTTAGGTTCTTTACAGAAAATATCTACGAAGGTTCCCTGGTGGCGAAACTTTTGTGATAATCTAACAACCCCGTCTAACCTATAAATAACGAAGATAACTATTCGTTTAGGTATTGAATACCTGTTGACAGCTTGGGAATTGCGAAACATGCTGATGAATATATTTTGTTGTTTCTCCTTGTTAATTTAACGCAAGTCTTGGGAAAAAAAACTGTTAAACCTCTTGCGAACATTTTTAGCAAATATTTTTATAAAATTTCCCCGCAATCAATGGGGTATTGTAAGAGCACAAACACGAAGATGATATTATATATGTACATAAGCAAAAGAAAGAGAGGCGAAAAATAAAGCCAACATGTCAAAACACGTTTTGCTGACTGCGATGGGATTGCCGGCTGTAGGTATAATTGTAAAGACAGACGAAGTTGGGCCACTGAACAGATCGGACGTGCACGCGTGAAGTGGAGTAGTCCATATAGTTTCTGAAGAGTGTTAATTGTATCATTTAATAAAGGGTGTTTATAATATTATAAATATTAAAAAGGAACAGTGTGTTTTTGTGAAGCCCCCTAACAAGATAACTATCTTAATTTTCCACCTTCCCTAAAGTATCAGAAAATATTGTACAAGGCTACAGGAGATTTGTATAGGAAGGAAGGCATTTAAACACAGGTTAGAAGTGTGTAGGATCCGCTGCTAATTGAACTGGGGGTCAATTCTGGTTCTGGGAAAGAGTAAACCGAAAATGTTTTCACCCTTTCACCGCAATTTCGATTCTCGTTCTACGAAAATGTTAAAGCCAACTTCAGAAAATTTTTATATAAATAATTTTTGTTTATGTTTTCATTTGCAAGTGAATATTTTTAGTGAGGGTTTGAAAATTGAGAACCTAATTTCGTTCAACACAGTGTGCGATATTGAACTCATCATGATATTTTCATTTATTAAGCGAGAATTGCTTCTTAGTACTAAGTGAATCGAAAAAATGAAAGCAATGTGTGAAAGCGAATGTGAAAACGACCCCCTGCTCGCCTCTGAATGCTGTCAAGTAGGCTGTTTTTAAATTTTAGAGCAATGAGCTAAGGTTTAAGCTGCGCGTAATAGAGAAAGAGAATTTGATTCATTTTTTAAATATGTCCTCTAAGTTGGTTGTAGACAAACTAATTTTGACGTTAGTCTTGCGATAGAAGATATAAGCGGTCCTGCCATATCATGCCCAAATTTCCTTTAATTCCAAGAAGTTGCACAAATTCCTTTGGATGAATAGATAGGTCTTTTATTTTAATTTAGGGTGCTATTTTTTTTTAGAAAAGGTGAGTAAGCATAATCTTCTAGACTTTCATTAAGAGAACTGATTTGCTACCACCTCTCGATGCTCTCGTAAATCCGTTGTACGAGAAGAACTATTTTGTGTTTTGTATGAAGTACAGCACATTAGTATGAAAGGACATTTGACGCCATACCGCTTGTGCAATTTCTGCAATAAAGATGGTGCAATTTGGGAGTTTTTCGAGCCAATGCCACTTTCTTCTTCAGTCTGTAGGTACTCATGGCAAAGTAGCAAGCTATGTGCTCATTTGGAAAGCTAAACCAAAATGAGAACAAACCAGCTAGGCTGTAAAATTTATTTATTTTATTTATTATTTTCGTAAAAAGTCCTACCAACTTAAAAAATAATGCGCCAAGACAACACTTTTTATATACAAGTCCTTAAGTCGGTAAAGCGTTTTATATGTATTGGAATTTTGTCGACCTAAAACAATTTTGATATGGAAGAGCAGCAAAATCGAAAAAAAAAATTGCAACTTTAGTCGCAGTACATTAACGTTGTCTAGAAGACATTTTTGATTTCACCGGCGCAATCACTTTAAAAGATTACTTGCCAAGTAAGACACTTTACTAGATCTGATCAAACGTCCTTAAGTTGTCCAAATCCAAGAAAATGGCTCTTCATTCGTAGGTGGGCTATACCTAATCTGTGGCAAGGAAAAACAGCATAAGTCGACTTATGTCAAAACTGAGTTAACGTTACGATCGAACCCTGTTTTTAAATTTTAAATATTTAATTCATTCAAATTTCTATTACGGTTGCTGGGTTATGAATCAGAAAAAAACGCATAAGTCGTCTTCCCACGCCTGAAGTCAAACCAGCCCTTCTGAAAAGTAGCTAAAAATGACTTATGCTGTTTTTGCTTGTTGCCGCAGCTATATTTATCAAGGTCTTCGACAGAAAGAGGGTAGTAAACTCATATTACCAGTCGCTTATTAACGAGTGTCCTTCTAAAAACTGTTCACTTAAATCGAAATTTTTTGAACACATTTTCGACAACGACAATGACGAAAAACTCTCTTCTCATAGCATAGACTTGCTCAATCGAGGAGTTTCGAAAGAGATTAGGACTGGCGAAAGCTTACAGCGTACAACGGATGCAATCCAAGTCGCATAATTGGCATTTCGATGATGAAGCTGGAAGGGGATACAGATACAGAACACGGTCCACTTCAAATCTTCATAGCGTCAACAATAAAAACGATTTGATTGGATACTCATAAGTCTCGGCCAACATTGACCAAACCATTGTTTTCGTCTCTCACATCATGGCGAAAACTATTTTGGAGTGAAGGCCACTAAATGCAATTGGTTTCAGAATTTGGTTTCACATATTTGTCGCTTGTTTTGGAATATTTCTAGCACGCATTTGCGGAAAAGAATAGATAACAGGCAGCAACGGCTCTGCGAAATAAGGCCCCAATGAAAAGGCCCAACAAAAAATGAAATGAGGCCCCAACAAATTATACAGGAAACAACAACAAATATTTTTAATAGAATTTTGGGTGTTATTTCATTTTTTGGGGCCTTATTTCCTAATGAAAATTAGGGCGTTATTTCCTACAGCCGACAGCAATGCTACGGGCACCTATTTAAGGCAAGCATTTCGTTCCCTCCAAGGCATCAATCAGTTGAATGTAATCGGTTTTCCAATTAGACGGAAAATGCTTATAGGAATAGGTACCACATGTTGAACAACTGGCATAAAGCAGGTGCAACTTCTGGTGGAGAGTTGAGTATTTCGGCTAAAAAATTATTCGGGTCTTTTCAAACTCATTTTTTTAAAGATGTTTTATATATTCGCGGTCATTCGGCAATCAGAGGCAAGAAATACTGAAACAGAAACCTATTGTGAAACCATATCCTTTTACAATAACACCTCTTATTGAATAACCCTTTAGTTGATGTTTCCCGTTGAGGAGATTCTACAGTTAAGTTCTCCGATAAAAAATATAAAACAATATCAACCTTTGCTTGGCTCTAAAATATATAAAAAAATTTAATTGAGTGGTGTAAATTTTCCAACCCAAATTTTCCAATAACCCAGTTACAGCCAGCCATACCTTAAATGAAACCGTAAAAATGATGGTTGAACTCAGTTTTGGTCTTAAAACGTTCCTTATGAATTATAAAGTTACCGGATTTATAAAAAAAACTAGCAATTTATCCTTAAATTTTCTAAATTCTAGAATTTACTTATGAATTTGTTCGTACTTTTTGTTCGTACTTGTACTTGTTCCTTTCAAAAACGAATAAATTGTTTTTCTAAAAAATTTAAAGATAATTAATTTGCTAGTTGATTAACTAACTATGTAATACATAAGCAACATTTTAAGACTAAGATCGAATCTAACCGTCAAGTTTAAGGTGTCAAAAAAAAGCAAAGGAACATTTTTACGTCTGGCTATAACTGGGGCCTTAAAATGACGCGATACCTACCCTCTTAATTCTATGATAGACTACTACAACTTCCAAAAGCATTTACCTTTTTCCAAACCTAAATTTTTCGACTTGACTTCGAGTTACCTTATCCTATTAAAGATCCTTTCAGAAGAAATTAAATGTTCCCAAAACAACTTCGTAAACGTCCTTCCCCCTTCACTTTTACTTAGTAGGTTTTCCATTATCATTTTTGCAAACACCTACAAACATACTACATACATACATACCTACCTATTTTCCAAGATTCTGCGTTAGCCAAGGATAAAATAAAACTGCTCTCCCAATAGGGGACCGAAAAAACATTCACTTTACTACTATCATGGAATGTAATTCATTTGTCTTAATTACATGAAACGTGATACACCACAGTGAACTGGGGCATGACGAACACATGAAGTGTGTCATCGCGCAGGAGAGGAGCCATTGTGATAGGTGTATAGTGTAATGTGAAATTTATATGAAATATGCGCACTGGTTATGGTGACAATGCACGAAGAATGAACGAATGAAAATGAATGTGAAATGGAATTTCATTCTTACCGTGAGCCCAGGAGCACCTGTCTTTCCTTCTTTTCCCGGCAGCCCGGGGGAACCTCGTATTGATTCGCGTAGAATTTCGTTGTCCTTTATTGCTTCTAGGATATCAGACGCGTTGCATGTACACTTTCCGCTGAAAATCTGCAATAGAAAAATAAAAAATCAGTCAACTGGTTCAAATAAATCGCGATATTGCATTTCATTGCTGCCACACACACACACACATCAACATAAACCAGTCGGCAAGGTGACACGTGACGTATTATTTGTGTCCCCCACCTCACAAAAAGCAGAAGAAGAAAAATCACAGGTAGGCCCCGCTTTCTAATAAATTGCAACAGGGATACGAAATCACATTCCGCACAGCCGTAGCATCTAAACCGAAACCGCCTACGTATACTTAACACATTCGTTTGTATTCACCTCAAATAGTCGTGCGCCTTATTGAGACGATCAATTAAAATCGCGCAGTCGACAGTGGGCTAGGCCTAGGCATGTGTGCGCCCATTCGCATATGCCTTCATTTGCGGAGTAGGGGAATAGGAATAAGCGAAATTTCATTTTGAACTTGATGATTATGGTTCTGGGGTTGTGGCAGATGGGGTTGGGGTTGCGTTCGGTGACAGGTACATTTTGAATTCAGTATGTTACAAGTGTACTCCGTTGGCATATTATCCTTTGCTCGTATGTGCGATGTGCGTAATAGAATCCTCAACTTTGACGTATGAATTTCAGTCTTTGTTCTCGGGGATAATTCATTTTCATTTGGGGTGCCCGTGTCAAAGGGTAAAATGAAATCCCTTCACCCTTTTCGAATTTATTTCATCGAATATCCTTGCTGTGCGCCACAAATAATGGAGCAAGAATAAATTAATGAACTTGTGGAAATAATTTAACATTTAAATTATTTTGGGTAATTAGGGTAATTTCAATTTGAATAAATTACTCCACAGTTCAGGACGAACAGATAGAGAAGTGGTGTGGGGACGCGACGGGGATGCGGCACTGTTGGTGCTGCGGTAAATTTATACCTAAATGGGAAACGACGAATAGCAGAGGCGGTCGTCAAGGATAATAGTTGAGCATTAACTAAATGCAAATGTAATTTGAATTTATTAACATATTGTGCTTCGGTAAATGCAGAGCTTAATATCACTTTTACGAACTCAATGATTATGGCAGTCATTTGCATAAATAAGATGTAATAGATGTACAGCGTATTATATACGGTGTATGCACGAGTTAATATTTTATTTATTACTACGCGCAAGGACTCGAAGTGATTGCAGGTGCCTTGGCCTTTGAATTGAAATTTAATTTCGAGAGGTACCCATAAAAATACAAATTGGAAGTAGGCAGTTGCGATGGAAAGGAGTGGATCGCATTGAGGGGAATATCAAATTATACGGAACACGCAGCTGCTTACCTTCATCACTAATGAACAGCCGTTTGAAATTCGATTCCTAGTAATAATCAACGAATTGGAAACTATTATTTTAATACTAGCTGTGCCCGCAACTTCGTACGCGGCGTGAGACTGTGTAATTTCCAATAAAAGCGGTGAACATTGTCAACGTGAAACAATAAATCAAACAAATCTATTTACCTAAGACACCAATTTAAGAAAATTAAGGTATCAACGTAGGTAATATCAAAACAACCACTAAAACAAAAGCCTTAACGGAAATTTGTATCTAACCACCTATATCGTCTTTACTTCTTGAAGTCTTCAATTCTTTAGTGTAGGTATCAACGTAGGTACTATAACAACCATTAAAACAAAAACCTTGAACTCAATTTCTATACACATCACCATACGTCCATCTGCGCACGTCATCAGTCATCTGCGCATTTCCTCAGAAACACATTGTCGCTGTTGATTACATACACATTCACGTCGCATACTTCTCTTTCTTTTCACTTAATTTGGAGAAAACACCACGCAGTTTTTTTTTTCATATGAACGTGCTTGTGCAATGTGCGCCACCCAACCACCCCAAAGTAGAACAACGATCAAGAACAGCGGCTGCTGATAATGTTAGATTTTAGGTTGTAGCTCAGCTTCTAGATCTAGATGACATAGAAAGCTGATTGGTGGCTTGAAATAACTATAAAAGTGTTGGCTCTCCTAAGTATTTTGTTTTGTTTACATTAATTACGAATTGTTTGAGTAATGGCGAGTAAAAGGCAGTAAAGTCAGGAAAAAAAAAAAAAAAACATTTGGTTAGAAACGCTCCAAAAAATAGGCATGGCAATGAAAGGAATAGCCTATGTCCTTCTCAGAATCTTAAGGATCATTACCAAAAAAGTTTCATCGAAATATGTGCAGTAGTTTTCACGCTATTAGGTAACAAGGAAAAGCCTACAGTTTTATTATATGTATAGATGTGCTTAGGTCCGACTTTTTACAGTGCGCACCACCGGGGGATGATTTGTCTTCGGGGTCTAATCCGCACTTTCAGCCTCGGGTATCCTGTTCAAAAAAAGAAAACCACATAGAGCCGCATCATGATGAAGTCGAAAGAGCAGGAAACTTTGTTACTTGCTTAGTTAGGTTCATCGAGCAAAAAAAAAAAAAATGATCAGGAGCATGCGAACGCCAGGACCTATGTTCGCGTGGAAAAAGATGACCAAATTTCTGTTTCCAAGTCCAAGATATCGCAAGAGCTAATTTCTTGTTTCATTTTAACTACTGAGGGGGACCTACCTGGAGGCTATCCACGACTTCGGGGTCCATAAACAAGTAATGACTTGATAGTAGCCAGAGTGGCCTAGGTTTTCAATCATCACTAGAGAATATCAAACGCTCTTCTATCGGAAACAGTGTTTTGCTGGCAAGGCCTTGACATTTAGTGTACTCGGCAAGGACATGAAGAGGAAAAAAGATTTCAAAGTTTAGGTCCAGCAGCATGTAGGCGCAGTGGCTTAGTGGTTTGTTTGTTGAACTACTAAGCGAAGGGTTCCAGGTTCGATTTCCGGAAAAAACACAAATTACCTCCTGAGGTTTTTTCCTCTTCGCGAACGTCTGACAAACATTCGAGTGTTATTACTGTCAGGAAAGAGCTTCCCAAATAGCCGTTTGTACTCGGCAGAAAATTGTAGATCCTTTTTATTCTTCAAAACAATTAAAAACGCACACAAAAGTCCCTACGGATCTGTTGTGCCAACTACTTATTTATTTTACCTACAGCAGCATAGATGACTAGCATCAACAGGTCATGTTTTTCTTCTCAGAATTGCATACCTTGTCCCAAATATTTCCGACTTTATTAACATAAGTTTGGCATTGACACAGGGGCGTAGCTATCGCCGTATCTGCCGTATCAATTATACGGGGCCCCCGGGCAAAAGTATACAAAAAAAAAAAAAAAACAATTTCTCTTTTTCCCGCGTAAAGCGTGCGTTCAAAAGTTGGCAGCACCCTACATCGGTTATCGGCGATAACTTATCGCGGGCTGCGGGACCCTTCCTAAGGGCCCCCATACAAATTTTTATACGAGGTCCCGCCAAGGCACGCTACGCCACTGCGTTGACAGCTGCCTAAAGAACAATCGCATCTGTCAGAGTTCTTGCAGTACAAATTAATCCACCATTTACCTCCGTTAAAAAAAAAAAAACTTGAGCAAAATATTATTTCTTCAGCACTGCCGTTCGGCCCTTTTTTTGGGCCTGGAGCCCCTTGGCCCTCAGTTTTTGAAAATTATTAAAATGGCGCCTTATTCAGTTTAAGTAATATTTTATTCTGAACGAAAAAAAATGCAGACATATGAGAAGAAGTTCTCGTAATGAATACTTTTTTTTTGTAAATTTCTTTGATTCTCTGTTTCCTTTTTGCTATATTAGTATTTTATGTGGAGGCCATTTTTCTCGGCTCGGACCCCTTTTTAGTGCAATTTTTGAAAATTTTCAGCAGCAACGCTGCCGCGGTGGACATTTTATCCTCATTTTCCGACTTCAAAAAATATGCAAGAAGGTCTTGTCTGTTTGGTTCCAGTTGGTAAGAGACACGACTTTTTGTCGAGTCATATAGAGAAACATAGATCAATCGGAAAGTACGTTTCTGTAGATGAGTTCTCGCTTTATTTCACTCAGAGTAGGAAAGTAGAGAGAAGGCTGGATCTAAATTTTAGAACCAATTTGAGATCGTTACAAAAAAAATGTAAACTCAAATAAGTCAAATGGGAATTTTTGGTTCATGTATCGACTAATACACAATTCAACTTTACACCTTGGCTATTGATCATCACTTTCTTAAATTTAAAATATTTTCTTTAATTTGCGGTTTGTGCCTCGACTAATACACAATTCAGTTTTACACCTTGCCTATTGATGTTTTCTTCTTTAATTTAAAATTTCGTGTATGCAACAGTGAATGCAATGGTACGAGTAATTTTTATTGATAACTTACACCATCCACTGATTTTGGAAAGTCGGCATAGGGTGCCAAGGGGCCAGCTTCGCCTCTGGGACCAGGTGGGCCAGGTGGTCCTGGTGGACCACGTATGCTATCTCCTGGTGGTCCCTTCGGCCCTCGCTCGCCCTTTTCACCCTTTGATCCGCGAAAAGCTGCAAGTAAAGAAAAAAAAAAGGTGTTACTAGGTTTTACAATAAGTATGCTTATATACTAAGCTGTAAAAAGAAGTAGGATAAACTCAGGTACATATTTCTAGAAGAAGTGATTTAGGGAAAAAAGACTTTCTCATTCCAAGAAACCAAGAAACCAAAAGCTACAGTAGATGGTTATTCTCCTGATGAGCGACCGACATAATTTTCTTTCGGATTTTGCAAGTCCCTCTCGCGTAACCATAGCGGAGAATTCCGGTGTGGCCTATGTCCTTTTTACGAATGAGATTTCATCCGAGAATTAAACAGACAAACCTAGGTACCTACACAAAACCAAGCAAAACCACAAGTCCGCATTGGCCCCCATAGCATCGCACAGTAAGTTCTTGCTCATTTTATTTCACAACTAACTACAACGCGTTAAGCAATTCAAGCGAAATTAATTTCCCTACCTAGTTTACTCTCGATTTGCATCCCCAAGGACTACATAACTCAAAAAATAGAACATAACTTTTGAAAATTCTACTTAAACTCCAGCTAACCGAAACAGCCCCAGATCCCCCATCTAATTGTGGCTGCACACAAGGCTTATGCTGTACATTCAACTGGGAATTCTTCTAAATGGCGTGAAAGCAACTAAGGACTCTGGATCCTGATTACAAGATATGCCCTAGATTTGCATGCATATTCCCTTTCTGGCAACATGCACACAGCCCACCAACCATATCATCACAACAACAGTGCTAAGCTGAGTATTTTTTTCATTTTTTTTCTTTCCACCACACGTTATTACATGCATGAGCATGATGCATACGTTGTATCCTTTTCCAGTGTAACAAACGGAAGGAGAGAATAGGGCTGTTGTTTAAGCATCGCCAACTCCGGCAGGGTTTGTTTTTTCTACAAGGTCCATATTATGTCAGTTAAGCTGGAAACTTTTTCAATCAATATCCCTATAAATATTGTGACCACACATACACCGATCAAACAACCAGCCAGCCAGACTTTGTAGCACAAGTCCATTCAGCACTCTGCTGCCAAAAACAAAGCCAAGTGCTCTCTGACATTGCTTCAGGGGAGGATGAGAAAAATTAATAAAACTTTTACCGACCCGCCCTGCGAAAATCCTCCACTAACTCTTTGTCTCTGTGTGTGTGTGTGTGTGTTTGCGAGTTTGTGGTTACATTGACGTTCTGTCGCGTCGAGGAGGCAATATCCTCATTGTACCGATTTATGGTAAAATGTCATAGACAAAGTTTAATGGTAGAAAAAGGGCCATCATAACAGCACAACACTGAGCAAAAAAAAAAAAAAACAAAAAAAAAAAAATCGAAAAGTTATCAAAACCGAAAGAGAGTTGTGATTGAGTATGTTTATGCATGCTCCCACTGCTGCTGCTGATGGTGGTGGTCCTCATGAAGCTCCTGTAAGGATATGCTGGTTGGTTTCTGTGGAGGGCGGCGGCGGCTTCCATGTTTCAACAAAAATTCCCAGCGTAATTTATGATAGCGGTGATAGTTTTGGATTTCCTGCAGCGATATGAAACTTTTTTGGAATTAAAATTTGGTAATCTGCCACATGCTGTGATGCTGCTAATTACATTTTAATCCGGAAATTAAAATCTCCTCCTTTCAGCATGTCGAAGGCGAACAAAATGAGATGCGATAAATGCGATGCCTTTGATGAATAGCTCAGCGCTCAGGGTGTGGTCAATGAAGTTGTGCACCAAAGTTTTAATCAATTGCAGTTAAGGATATCAGACACAGGCTGGGTATCAGCATTTCGATGGGCAAAAAATAACAACTCAACAGCAGAAAAGTCGTTAAAAATGCACAGCTTGTTGATTAATATGGCGGCACAATGAAACCAAAGTCGCAAAGGAAGATTGAAAGAAGACCACTATAACTATTTCAAAATCAGGAATGTGATATACTTATATATTTAAAGTTAATTGGATTATTTAAAAATTCCAGCTGATTGTCTCTCCGTCCGCCTGTCTGACTGAAATTATTCTCCCAAACGGCTGAGCAAAGTTCGATGAAGTTTCGTATAGCCCCATCAAGAGGTCGAAATTGACCATATGAAGAGTTAGTCTCTCAGTATGAGACTTTGAACCTGGATAACGTTCAATCTACTCAACTTATTTGTAAGTATTTATCAAAACTAAGATAGCGCCTAATATGGAGGAAGATTTAGTTTTTATTTCATCGAATTCGGACAACTTGCTTAAGAGTTATACGAACTTAGGTGTAGCTTCTTTAAAGAGGGAAGATGTCATTTTCGGTCGCTCATGTCATAGATGTACAATTTTTCGATTTGATTTTCACCCAGACTTTAAAAATGTTCGTTGTCAGCACAGAGGTTTCTCCTACCGGAAATTGCTTTCGTTTTCGACTGGTTTAATTGTTTTATTCAACTTATGTGTGTTTAACTGGACGAACCCTTGATTTGATGTAAGGTCCCGACTTCCCTCACGCAACAAAACAACTCGGCTACAAAGCAGCGCCTTGTCTGTAGCAGTTAGTTAGCTCTATGAACCCTAAAGAAGGAAAGAGCATTAGCTTCTCAGGAGTGAAGTTAGCTGCTACTCCAATAACTAGGTTTGGAAGTTTTACCAAAAGGTAAAAGGAACATTTCAAGACTAAAATACTTAAACAGATACCTGTAGAAATGAGCAAGAGAACCTTATAATTGATTATCAGTCGTGTTGAGGATATACAGAGATCAGTTCTGAAAAATGTTGAGATGTACTATTTGAAAATTTGGCAGAATGCAAGTTGAAAGACTTCGACTTGATCAAAAATAAGTAAGGGTAGCAATAGCTAAACAGAAACAAAACAGGGTCCGACAAATGACCACCGGAGCTCGATAGAGTACTTGGAGAAACTTATTTCCAAGATAAAATTAGAAGAATGGATGTCCAGCGAAACCCCTTCGGATGCATTAACTACAACAGAGTCTCCCTAACTTCGCATATACAAGATCCCATCTACCATCTTGTGAAAACGCCGAAAACCCTGCATAAACAACCTGATTGAACAGCAGTACCCTATTCCAACTAATGTTCTTTATAATACTTTGAGTATCCCTGCTCTATGATGCTTAATACTGGGCTCTATCGAAAGTATATAGAGACATCCTTGATTGTTTCGGGAGATAGATTCTTTGTTAAGCCCAGACAGCCATCAGAGACCGCAGAGAAGTACCATTAATATTGAGGTAACCGTGTTAGGAAAAATAAATTCCCCCGAACTATAAGTCCCCAAACTGCAAATCCGAAGATCAAACAAAATCCGGGACCGTTTAGACTGTAGGCCTCGGCACAGACGGACGTCTATCATCGTAATGTCAAAATTGATCAACACCTCGAGTTCGAAATTTCGTACCAATACAATATTTTTCTCTTACTACATACTGGAGAAAGTTCCAGAGAGGCTTCTGATGTTTGGAATTGTCTTGTGCCACTCCCTTTCGTACGGGTAACACAAAGGAACTTAATTTTTTTTTGACTTACGCAAGGTGACTATTGCTCGCAATTTTGAAAGATAGGTACATCTTCTTCCTTTCAGATTGTTTGAGATATTTAAATATCAACAATTATTCAAAAATCAAGAAATGAACTGAAGTCTTGTTACCCTTTTGAATACATAATGTAAACACAGTAAATGCAAGAAGTTTGCTTACCTGGTGGTGGAGGAGGTATCGGTGGCTGTTGACCTCCGCTGCCGTCGAATTCCGTCGCCTGGAAGAAGACAAAAAAAAAAAAAGGAAAATTAATAAAAAAAATATAATTTAAGAATAATTCTAGTCTTTATTTATTTTTTTTTTTACTTTTACTAGGGCGTCTTGCAGCAAGACAAATAAACAACCCCTACTCTCAATGGTTTGCTTTCCCTCCAACATTAGCTATTTATATTCAAAAAAATTGCAAACCCCAATCCAAGCTGACAGTTGAAAGCTCATCAAGTACTGTCAACGACTATCGCGTAGGAAACACAGTTTAAAGCGCCGTCACGGAAATTTTTTTAACAATTTCCTTTCATTGTCATCGAAGCCATCATTCATGTTCTCCCGCTCATATACACCGCCAGACTGTAGACGGTAAATAAGGTATACAGATTCCTTTTCGCCCCATCTACCAACCCTGTCAATTATGCTATTCATAAATAAATAAATTGTTCAATAACCGTCGCTCACATAAAGATGACAAAGAAAAAAAAAGGGTATAAATCAATATTTAAGTCTGTCATACTGTCAACACACACGCAAACATAGGGGGATATGAATCACAATTGCGGGTGAAATAAGTCGTATTGAGAGTGAAAGTATAAACGTCTGTATGGTTTGAATATAGCCAGGGAGTAAATTCCAAGTCTTAGGTATATGATGGATAGCAATGCGCTAACAGACCCTCGGTGACACAACTTTTCCCTCCATTTACTGTACATTATACTTCGAA
This sequence comes from Cheilosia urbana, assembly GCA_946477585.1. Taxonomy (NCBI): domain Eukaryota; kingdom Metazoa; phylum Arthropoda; class Insecta; order Diptera; family Syrphidae; genus Cheilosia; species Cheilosia urbana. The sequence goes on from OX297855.1 coordinate 13,980,069, forward strand.
AGAGTTTTATAAATCAATTGCTAGAATGGGATCAAGGTCTTGTGGGTGTGTGGTTTTGCATAATGGTAACTCATAAAATATGCAGGATTCAACTTGTAGCTTACCTATTGTGCAAGGATGTCAGTGGGTAACCCACTAGAAAAAAAGCTGTGCCTGCAATTCTGTTTGATGGTCCTTGCAAAATCTGCTAATGTTGTAAGTGTGAAAATGTAATTCACTCAATGACTTGTAAAATGTAAAATCAACGCGGTGGTGTAAAAAATGCGTTCCTAATACAAGTTCCCGTCGTCGTTGCAGTCCAACAGAGAAATGTAAATTGGCATTCGAAGTTCGCCCACCACACCAAAACATAACCACGATTAAAAAAATCTCTGCTGATATTTTTCAATTTGTTGAAACAAATTTAATTTGCATTCACACAAATATCTGTCTGAAGCTCAGCTTCTAGATGAAGCCGAGGGCTGTTTTTCACCGTAATATTAAAGGAAGAGTTGACTCCTTTAAGAAGGACAATTCCAATTTCAATTTTGAATTGACCAGAATCTATTTTATTAAAGGCAGTGATAGTAAAGACAGATAAGAGATAGTTTGAGTCAAAAACGCCCCGAAAAAGTAGGCGTGGCAGGGAGCGACGTAGCCTATAGTCTTCTCAAAGTCTCATACAAATTTTAGAAAACAAATTTATCGAAAACTGTTAACTAGTTCTCAAGTCAACTGGTAACAAACATGAAACCTCTATTCAGCTCAATCCGGTTCTATTTTTGAACTATTTGATACTAAATGTAGGCGCAGTGGCTTAGTGGTTAGTGTGTTGGACTACTAAGCGACGGGTCGAGGTTCGAATCCCGCAAAAACCAAAATTCTAACTTAGGGTTTTTTTTCACTGTGCACAAACATCCGAGAGTATAACTGTCTTGAAAGAGCTTCTCAATTAGCCGTTTGGAGTCGGCATAAAATTGTAGATCCCTTCCATTCGTTCCAAAAAGAAAAAACACACTAAATGAATGGTTGCGAGGCCTAGGGTCCCTCCGGACCTGTTGCGCCAACTATTTATTTATTTTTTGATACTAAATGCCGTTGACTTCCATCCCCACACAGTTCACCCTTCGCTTAAGTAAACCACACACTCCCTTCATAATCAAGCAAGCATAATAATATCAAGTGTCCCATTTACTTTAAAAAGCAACCCCATCGCACAAAGGTATCAGCCGTAAAAAAAAGATACTCTAACCTCAAAGAGGTAATTCGCCAATAACCCAATTACCACCTGAATAGATACTTTGCCGCATACTGCATACCAGATGCCACGATACGAATTGTCGTCATCGTCATCATCGTCGTCGACTTATTGCAGATATTAACGATTATATCGGTTTCATTTAATTTCATGTCTGCTCTTCCGCAAAGTAGCCCTCCTCAAATGACCCAGAAACCGTGTATTCGACCATCATGATGATATCAAGTATGGCAGTCGTATTGGCTTTTACTCCCCAAGCCATCGGCAAGTCCCACCCCCATACCCACCCCATACTACACTATTCAACCAGAGCAATTCCCGTTTGGGATGTCTCATTAGTTTCACATCATTTCGATTGCCTCGACCTCTTTCAGTTAGCTTCGATTCGACCACACACATGCAGGATTTTTCTTTATATCTAGATGGATACACCTGTCCTACCATTCATGTTGGTTGGATATGTGAACGACTCGTTGAACGTTATTACCATTAGACGGACATCTGTGTACAACACTCAAGCATCCAGTAATTGGCAAGCTAACTACCGTTGCAATTTTTAAGGCCAGCTTTTTGTCCTTTACTTGAGGCGACCAGTTTCTCTCTCTCACACACACACACACACGCGCACATCATATCCGTATGTGGACTCATTCAGCCAAAAGAGAAAATCGTCCTTACAATCTATCATCATCTTTATAATCATCTTCATCATCATCATCATTATCGTCATCTGGGAAGGAGTGGAGAGCGCGCCCAACAACAAGCCTGGTCTATGGCTTTTGATTTCGTACAGAATTTCCGTCGTCAAACTGCCGTATACACGATTGATTCGAGCAATGTTAATCCTATTCGTTGGCTCTTCCATATGCTTATGCTGAATTGAGCGTTTTCCTGTGTTGAATTGGCGAATTGTGGATTCATAACGAGACATAGAGCAGAGGCACGTTATTAGGACGTCGAATTTCCGTCTGGCTTTTGCAACGGAAGAGACTATATCTCGATTGGTTCCTTGACAATCGGATGGTTTGTCTTGTCACGAATTTGATACGCTTACGTACATATAGGAGGGTGCGGCCGTGGTATGAGTTGGAAAAAAAGATTTAGGTTCTTAGTTATTTGGAGGATTACAATTACTCGAGGGTGTTAAGGAGGAAGGGCTGCACGTTTTAGGTAACCTGATAATGAAGTACATTTTTTTTTATGCTACACGCTTCGATAGCAGTTACACTGTCTGTCTCTATGAAGGCCTATGTGACGTTACAGCTTCCTAAAAACATAGACGAAGTAGGTACTTGTTGGATATTTGGATAAATCTCCAAAGTTCGCAAACAAATTCGAGCTGCTAGTTTAAAATGAAAACAGAGAAAACAGAACATCTTAAGATGAATAATTTGACTTCGGTAAGGTTCAAATTTGTAGTTTCTGTGGGCAACCGCTTCGATAGAGCTCCTCTAGTATTACTTGTTAACCAAAATAGACAGATTTCGAAGTAATAGTTTCAAATATTACTTCTGCCTTCTACTGCTACGTCCTTTGCGAAGCATATACACAGGCTTTATAGAGGAATATGAAATTTAGCTTCGGCCTGATCCCCTCTTTAGTAAGCCGCTTCAGACCATTGACGCTTAAAAATAAAAACTACAATCTCACAAAGAGCTTTTCGATGTGAGCGCACTTGACTACCATTCGATGACTTAGACTTACGAAAAGCCACCATAGGCTGTAACACCTGCAATATACGTTTTGGGCAAAACCTCGGGAATATCTTTCAACATTTAAGTCCAGATGTAGATGGTTATAGAAAGTCTTATAGAAAGACACGTCTGTGAATTTTTGTCACTAGCTTATTTATCTCTATAGATAGGGCTGCCTCACTGACTGACTGTCAGTCAACACGGCTTCCTACCTAGCAGCTAATATACGAAAGTTAAAAAATTAGAGTGCAATGTGGATGTCAAAGACATATTTTTTTGAACAACCGTGGAACTCCACCTTTCATGCATTTACCCGTTAAGAAATAAAATCCTACTTCCCCCAGAAAAAATCCCTGATACGGGGAATAAGAAAAGAGCTGGAAAGAGAAAATAGAAGGGACGGCGAGTTGAGCTTCGGTAGGGAATCAAGTTCCAACACTCTAAGCCCTCTAAACCTTTTTAATTTTTTGGTGTTTAATAGGGCAGACGTATCTGATATATAATTCTGCGTAGTAATGGCTTCATAGATATCTCGTGAACAGGTCTTGTGCAATTCTTAATCTCCCGGTTCATCCGGTATCCCAAATCGCTGCTCGCTTCCTAGACTACAGCTGCTGCTCCCAAGCGGAGGTCTTGAGAGTGACAATGACAGTCCGCAAATCGGTGTTAGGCGTAATACCACCGAAAGCTATCAACTTCTATCGAAAGCCAAGTTGGTAGGGCAAGAAGCATCACCTAAGTAAGGCATTCATAAGAGTGATCCGAGAGTAAAATCGATTCTTTTGATTTGCTGTTGCCAAGACCTCAGAATTCGCTGTATCACTGAGCATGATGACATTCTATAGTAGGCTACGAGAAGTCGGACCAATTGGCCAGAAAATATTCCACAATAAGTCAATCTTTTTGCAAATAGCCCTTGAATGCTTTCGAAAAAAAGTACCTCTAATAAAACCCAATGTTATTACGAAAATGAAGTCAAATAAAGGAGATTCGTTTAAGAAGGCAGAAGGACCTTTTCTGTTTTCGTAGAAATTATTTCGAGGCACGATACTCGGTGGAACATCTTGAGAAAAACGCGCCTGCTGACTGAAACGAACTCTACAAACAAGGGAGTTTCTAAAGACTAAGCCCGCGGACAAAGTAAGTACCTAGGTGGGTAACAGATTCAGCCACACCTGGGACTCTCAATTTTTACTATTTTGTTCTGCCTTAAATATGTGAACGGGAACTTTATACAATTAAGGATGTCTGTTGGTCCATCTGAATTTAAAATGGCTTGTTTGAAGTAGGAGACCAGTGCTATAAAAAAATTGGCAAAAAAGGGGCGTGGCCTTATGAATACATACAACGAATACCTATATTTTTTTTTAGTTTCGAGCATATAAACTAAATTTCACTAAAAATTCATTAATTTTTCAACATACATATGTATATACTACTTGTACTATTATAAAAAAAATATTTTCAATTAACAGCGATCAAATTAAATAAAAAAAAAAAAAAACATAAAATAAATAAAATAAATAAATGGTTTTTCAATAAGAGGTGTTATTGTGAAAGGATATGGTCCTGTATGCGTGCTCATGGTGACCATTTGGCTGATGCTGTTTTTCATTATTAACGGCAGTACTTTTCCTTTATTAGGAAATATGCCCGATCATTAATCTCAAAAAATGGCATTTTTCTTTGAACACCAAAATAACACCTCTTATTGGAAAACCCTTTAAAATAAATAAAATAAAAATAATAAATTAAACTAATAAAATAAATGAAATAAATATAAAAAGTGGAGTAAATCAAATAAATAAATACAATGCCATATACGGTCGTAATTCTACCTTTACGATTAGATAGGTGGTATTGTATTTACCAGAGACTTATAGTTGGGATGGGAGGAAGGAGGCGTGTCACCTCCCATACACAATATGTCGATGCATTATTGCATTTTTGTGTTCTGCAACACAAAGATCGTAAAACGATTCTCGGTGCGACTAGCAAAAATTCTTTCAAAAATCTCTTGAGAACCTTATGAGACTTAAAAGGTCCGTTCCCGAATATTTGACAAATAAATAGGTTGAAACCCGTTGTAGTTGACCATTCGCTTGAATTTCCCTTCCCATTTTAGCCATCATGATTGCTTCACGATTTCAAAAGACACAACCCGCAGTAGAAGAACATAATAAGACCTTCTGCCTGGTCAAACTGATGCGCACTACAGGGTAACCAACTCATTCCACGGCATCTCACCGATAAAGTTTTTATCCAAAGAGCTAACAAAGCTTCGTTCTAATAAAATTCAAGGAATAACAATCAAAGACCACAGCAACCGTGAATTTACTTGGGTTCTGCAATCTACAATTTCCTCCAAACTTTACAAAAACCTCAAGTCCAATTACAACAGAACACCTCCAATTATGATTCAAATGAAAGCAGTTGCTCTTCCTCCCTTAACAGTGCTATATAAGAAAGCACCAACGATATAGCTATAGTTACAAACTAAAAGAACTGGTAACATCCACTTCCATTTATTGCGTTACACCGCACAAAAGCAACATTGCACACACAAAAGTGTAGCGTAAAACAAAAGAAACTTAGTTAGGTACACAGAAAAATTGCAAAAAACAACCAAAAATAATAGAAGTAGGAACAATTATACAAAAGAAAAGGATGAAATTCTATTATCCTACTGCAATTGTAATAACAACAGACAGTACAACAATCTCAAACACTTTTCAACAATTCTCGTGTAATTCACAGATACACAACTGTAAAGCTACTGTGTGTGCATGCGGACACTCAGTGTGGGCGGAGGGCGTGGCAACGATGCACAACGATGGACTAAATGAATTTCTTTCTTTTATTCACCCATTCACAGCATTACCGTTCAGGGAAATGAACAGTTTTTATTTAACGACTTTGTTCTTTTCTTAGTCGTGTCTGCGTTATGCTCTCCTCTGTGCAGGAGTGTAACATTTCATTTCCGTTACCGTTTTCGTGTTCGTTTTTGTTCTTTTTTTTGCACAAAAAACTTTTATCCCCTATATATACACAGAAACTCAGAAGACTCCTTAGAAGACCATGATTCAACATTCTATTAGAGTTGTTCTCCTTATTTATATCATTTCTGTTTCTTGTATCCTGTTCATAATGGTCCTCGATAGTTTTTTCTTCTTTGAATTTATTTTGAATAGAATGTATAGAAAGGAGAAAAAAAAAAATTAATTGTAAGACCTAAACTGGGTCAAACAATCATTGCATCGCTAAGAGATACAACGCCCACCCTATGCCATTCATTCCATACCATTATCGGTTGAGGAGGTATAAAAGGGTGCTCTCCAAAATTGTACTTCTTGGGATTTCATAATACCAAAAAGTTTCGGTCCTTCGTGCCGGGTTCATTCGGCTGAGCTATCGCCTTTTACCGTTGTCGATTGTTGCGAAGTTCAGTAGTTTATTGACTTTGTATTTATATGGAGCAAGGCTGCAGGGATGGTTCAACTTATCTCGTTTCGTTCACATGTAAAGTAGCAGAGGGATTTCGCATTCACAGTTCACATCCGTAGAAGGATTCCATGTTCCCGTTGATCGAAATGTGAGACTATATATTTTTTTGTTTCTTAAGTATTTATTAAATATCCTGGCACGACCAAATCAATTTGTCTTTTTGATCTGTCATCTGCGTTGTATTTATTTCACTCCCCAGGGACGTTGGCGTTTCATTTCGAATTCAAAACAATACGAATAAAAAAGTGTTCTCCTCCGACTTATCCCATTAAATCGTAATAACAACACGTCGCACAATTATTCCTATCGCTATGACTTTGCTGAGTTTGCCCGAGATCTCTGGACCTAGGGACCACAAAAACACAACCAAGATAATTCCCCGAAAGGGCTTCAATTTCGATTTGGAATTTGTATCCCTGACTGGCCTTACGTAACTGCTGCTGTGAGTTTGTGTGTCGGCTAAGTCCACTTGATGTCGACAGCATAGAGAGTCTCATGCAATGCTACCTGACATTTTGACAAATTGTATTTCCTATGATATCTGAAATATATCAAAGCCGTATCAAGCACGGCGTGCTACGTAAGGACCAGCAAAGGACTATAGGTAGACAGGATGAAAGCCAAATGGGGAAAATAAACTTGTCAGATGAATTTATGAAAATTTTGCAATAGTTGACCAGGGCTTGTGTAAACGATGCGTATGTCCAATTTCCCATGGCGCAAAACCTGGACCGGTGCCCTTATTGAATGCCCATATGTTTCGTATGTCTGTATTTCTTTTTGTAAGGTTCAGGTTACATGTTTCCGTTTTCTTATTTCGTGCGGACCCCCTTTGAGTTCGATTTAATGACTTTTTAACTTGGCGTTGGTATAGGAGTGTTGTGTAGGTATAGCAAGCCCTGACGTAGTATGTCTGCATGAAATTTGTCTGGCACGACCTCGATTATGAACCGTGGCCGACGACGGAGGCACGTATGCGATGATAGGGCGTGGAGTATGCGACATAGACGGGGAGTAGAGAAAGTTCTCGGTAAGCGTTTTCTGAATGTCAAAAGTTTATGTGGTCGACATGACAGTTGCGTTTGGAAAACTCTTCCCAAGCGATTTGCCGAATGAGGAAGGAGAGAAGTTCTTCTCAGTTGTTTTTTTTTTTTTAACATTTTTCCTTATGTATATATGTTAGGTTGGAATAAAACTTTTCCCCATATCCTGTATTTTAGAAAGTTTCACGAAACTTGTTATACGATGTGTGTGGTTGCTTTAGGTTTATTTTTATTTTTATATAGACTTTTCTTTTTTGGGCGATTTTTTTGCGGTCCCTATTTTATTGTACAGACAAGTTTTGATGTCCTTTAATAGCACTTTGGGGGAAAGTGAAAAGATAAAGTTGCAGCTTTTAGGGAAAATTTAAATTAATTCTTTTGATAGGCCAGGGTCTTTAGGGGAGTTAAGCAAGTTGAATTGAATTTATTGATTATCTACATATTAAAGGGTGGGCTGCTGTCGGTGATTTGGGTCACATTAATGTTGAATGTAGTTGAATAGTTTTCGTTATGGGATTGCGGATAAAGTGGATGTCGATGTCGATGTTATTTAGAGTATATACGCAATGTTGGGAATTAAGGGATTAGTAAAGGGTTTGGCAGCCATTGCAATGCTTTTATTTCATAAACGTTATGTTAACTTACTACTCAAGTGTACGAATTGTTTTGTTACAAAACTTAAATTGATCATTTGTAACTTTTGAAGAAGTTAAAACGGGACCTTGTGCCTATCTTGTTGCCAAGAACAAAACTGTTAAGAAAATCGGACTCTTCAAGATTTTTCAGCGCGGTTGTACTTTTGTATATATGTCAGTCGTTCTCGAAAGTGGGCGCAGTACAAGAAAATTGTAACTTGGCTTTTCAACTTAACCTAGATCCTCACGCGCGTTTTTTTAATCACACAAACAATTGAGCCACCACAACCAAGGTCTGGACAAAACAAAAAGATGTAAGTTTTTAGACGGGCTTGGTGGCTTTTGTAAAATGTCTTCAACGGCTTCATAACGATAGATTGCCGAGGCCCTGTATATCCAGATGAAGAAGAAAGGACCTTCGAAGATGGCCAACAACTGGAATTTGTATGACTGCATATATGTTTCCTTATAACAACCGTGAACAACAAACTGAGAAAACTTTAAACACAATGAAAAGCCGCAGTAGCAGATGACATCAGTCGCTAATCAGGCCTGCAAATTATAGTTTACCGGGTAGAGGATCTAGTTCGGACTACTAGATACTAGAATCTACGATGATTACACTCAAATTATGCACACTCGTACAAAAAACATATAAAAACTGTAAGAGCAAAACTTTGCGTGAGTTTTATTTTTAAACAATAATATCGTTTTAGAAATAAAGTTATGCTGCTTCTGAGCTTGGAAAGGTCTGATTCCCAGACAAAAAAGAAAGAAAGAAAAGAATTTAATTAAGAGGAGTGAATTATCTATGTTTTATGACACTGGAGGATATTCGGCGCGTGCTCATAGTAGTGTGTGATTTTTATTCACTAAAACCACCTCCTTCAAATTTCTTTTGTGAAAATAAAATAATAACGTGCACAGCTACTTGTGATTTAAAATTTAAAAATTTAAGTTTACCGAAGGAAAAAATAAAATAAAACAGGAAATACAAAAATAATTAAAATAAAATTAAATATACAAAGAAAAATCAAGCAAAAAAAACATACCATGATAAAATTATCACCGCCATCATCACCAACGAACTCTTCTTCGTCTAGTAAAAATTCTGGATATTCTGTCTGTTTTAAATCAAAATAGAAAGTATAAATAAAAATTAAAACAAAATAATATTCGACAAGCTATACAAAAAAATTAGTAACAAAATCAACATGTAATTTGTAAGGTGATGTGTTGAACAAAAAATACTAATTTTGGAGTGCTAGTGATTTATACAAAATAAATAAAAATAAGTATAACCATATATATGTAAAACTGTATAGCTGTATTTGCTGCTGGCCATTACCTACCCGGCGTGTACATAGGCAGTCAGTCGAGCTACGACGAGTAGAGCAGTTGTGAAGTAGTTGCATAGCCGTACAGTCGTCCAGTTGTCCGGTCGTAAATTATCAATTATTAACTATCATACCATTTTGTAATCAATTTATCTTATACCCTAATAACTTTACATAATATAATAAGAGTGTCAACTTAAAAAGCGGTGTTACCTTTCTTACATTTGGGGGCTCAACAAAAAAAAAAAAAAAAAAAAAAAAAAAATTTATACATAATATAACGCAGGTACATGAGTGCAAAAAGAACGAAACAAATTGCCATTGTGGAAGCTGACATAAATAAGCGAGCACAAGCAACGGAAATAAAAGAAGCACCGTGTACTCGAGCGAGAGTGAAAGCGAGACAACAATATAACTACAATACGCGGTCACAAACACAACAAGATAAATTAGCTATGAGTGATGAAGAAGGAGAAAATATAAACGAACACGCAACGGAGTCAACTTCAAACGCTGCTAAAAGAACAGAAGTGGAAACAAAAGTTGCAAAAAGTAGTCATCAGTCCAATATGCAACAAACAATCGAGCAAAATAACGAAAGCTTGCAAAGAGTAATTGAATTGCTCACGTTAAAAATTCAAGCGGACGAACTAAAACAAAATGAACCAAAAGTTTCAGTCGAAAATTTTGCAAAAATTATCCCAGACTTTGACGGAGAGACAATACCAGTTAGACATTGGTTTCAAAGTTTTGAGCAGAATGCCGATGCGTATGGTCTAAGTGAAAAACAGAAATATGTGCAGGCACGGGGCAAGATGACGGGTACCGCCAAACTGTTTCTCGAATCGGTGTCTGTGTCTGAATACCGCAAACTACGGTTGTTACTAGAGAATGAATTTGAGTGCATATATGGCAGTGCAGAAATTCATAAGCAGTTGAGTGAGAGGAAAAAGCACACAGATGAAAGTTTCCACGAGTATGTCTTGCATATGAAAAAAATCGCTGCACTTGGTGTCGTTGACATGGAGTCCGTTATACGCTATATTGTAGATGGTTTAGCCATAAAATGCGAAATCAAATACAATATGTACAGCTGTAAAACATTAAAAGACCTAAAAGAGAAATACGAAATTTTCGAGCGTTTAAACGAGAGCGATAAATCAGACAAACAACAGAATAGTTTCCAGAAAAATGTGTACGTACGTCATGAGAAAAAGAATCATTGTTTTAACTGTGGATCTACTGAACATCTGCGAAAAGACTGTCGTGCAGAACAGAAATGTTTTATTTGTAACCAGAGTGGACACATTTCCAATAATTGTCCTCGAGCGATAAGAAGCGTTAATGTTGTTGTTGATCGTAATCGCTTGAAGGAGATCATGGTAAAAAATGTCAAAGTTGAATGCTTGGTCGATACAGGTGCGGATGTTAGCATAATAAAGGAGCATGTCTACAAACAACTTAAAGATGTTAATCTGCACAAGAGTTTTTCATCACTACGTGGCCTGGGTAATACAAAAACCACCCCAATTGGATATTTTGAGGCAGAGGTTGCAGTTGACGAAATAAAGACGATACAAAAATTTGTTGTGGTCCAAGACGATGCAGTAGAATATGATGGACTATTGGGATATGACTTCACAAAGAAGTTTTGCTTTACGTCGAACAAAAATGGTTATCAATTTCTTCCTGTATTACGGGAGGAAATTGATATGGAGACAAATCAGATAAGTATTTATAACATTGTTGAAACACGAACTGATATTGATACTCCTTCACAGTATAAAAACGTTGTCCAAGAGATGATCGATGATTATAAGCCAACCGAGGCAAGCATGGAATGCCCTGTAAAGCTGAGGGTTGTTCCAGACGGAGAAGTTTTACCATTTCGCCATACACCAAGTCGTCTCCCAGTCAATGAAGCTGAAGCAGTACAGAAACAAATTGACGATTGGCTAGAACAAGGAATTATACGCAAATCGACGTCTAATATTGCAAGCAGAGTTGTCGTGGTGAAGAAGAAAGATGGTTCCTATCGCGTATGTGTGGATTTCCGAAAGCTGAACAGCATGGTTCTAAAGGATTGCTTTCCGGTACCATTGATCGAGGACGTGTTGGAAAAGTTACAAAAGGCTAAATATTTTACAGTCATGGACCTGGAGAATGGGTTTTTTCACGTGCCGATCGAGGAGTCCAGCAAGAAGTATATGGCATTTGTGACTAAAAGTGGCCTATTCGAATTCAACAGAGCACCGTTCGGCTTTTGCAATTCACCAGCTGTGTTCATTCGTTTTATTAATCACGTTTTTCAAAATTTGATCAATCAAGACGTGATGGAGCTGTACATGGATGATATTATTATTCACGCGGTGTCAGCGGATGAGTGCCTTTACAAAATGAAGAGAGTATTAACCGAAGCAGCAAACTATGGTCTTAAAATAAAATGGCAAAAGTGTCATTTCCTTCAAAATAAAGTCAACTTTCTGGGGCATACGGTTGAAAACGGGCATATATTACCAGGCAGAGAAAAAACAGTCGCCGTTAGCAAGTTTCAAGTCCCCAAGAATGTGAAATCTGTGCAGTCGTTTCTAGGCCTAACTGGCTTCTTTAGACGATTTATAAAGGGGTATGCACAAATTGCTCGCCCTTTGACAAACTTGTTGCGCAAAAATGTCCCATTCAAAATCAGCTCAGAGGAGATCAAGTCAATTCAGCAATTGAAAGAGGCACTTACTAGCGAACCAGTCTTGAGGATTTACACGAGAGAGGCACCTACTGAAATTCATACGGATGCATCAAAAGACGGATTTGGCGCTGCATTGTTGCAAATGTTTGAAGGTCAGCTACACCCTGTGTTTTTCTGGAGCAAGAAGACGTCAGTGCAGGAGTCAGAGCGTCATAGCTACATTTTAGAAGTTAAAGCCGCATACCTTGCCTTTAAAAAGTTTCGCCATTATTTGCTTGGCACTCACTTCAAGTTGGTTACAGATTGTGCAGCATTTAAACAAACAACGAACAAGAGAGATGTCCCACGAGAAGTAACGCAATGGATACTATATTTTCAAGACTTCGACTTTGTCGTTGAACATCGGCCTGGCGACAGGATGAAACATGTTGACTGCCTCAGCCGACACCCGCAAAATATACTAGCAATCTCGTCAGAAGTAACCGCGCGTATAAAGAAAGCTCAGCAAAATGACGCACATATTAAAGCTGTTGCAGAAATACTTATCAGTCGACCATATGAAAACTTCAAGATTAAAGGAGGTCTGATATACAAAACTGTAAATGGAAACGATCTGCTGGCTGTACCTAAGTTAATGGAACGTGAAATTATCGCAGATGCGCACAACCAGGGCCATTTTGCAGTACAGAAAACGACTCACTCCATTCAACAAAGCTACTGGATACCGCACCTTGAGGGAAAAGTCAGTCAGTTTATCAACAGCTGTATCAAATGTATCATACACAACAAGAAGTTGGGCAAGAAAGAAGGTTACTTACACTGCATAGACAAGGGAGAAAGGCCTTTACATACTTTGCATATAGATCACCTTGGCCCTATGGATGCTACAGCAAAGCAGTACAAGTACATATTTGCTATGGTAGATGGATTTACCAAGTTTGTATGGCTGTACCCTACAAAATCGACTGGATACGAAGAAGTGCTTAAGAAGATCAACGAGTGGTCTATCATATTTGGTACTCCCGCTCGGGTAGTAAGCGACAGAGGATCAGCATTCACTTCAAAAGCGTTCGAGGAGTACATGAAGGCAAACGGCGTTGAACATGTGTTGAGTACAACAGGCGTTGCAAGGGGAAATGGACAAGTAGAACGCGTGAACAGGTCAATTTTATCAATTACATCGAAGCTATCGTCAGATGAACCGTTGAAATGGTATACGTTTGTGGCAAAGGTGCAAAAAGCAATCAACGCATGTGTCCACAGTTCGACAAAATTATCGCCGTTTGAACTGATGTTTGGAATTAAAATGAGAAATGAAGTAAACCAACAAATCGCCGAATTGCTTGAGATAGAACTGTGTGAAAATTTTGACAAGGAGCGAGAGAAGATGCGTGAAGATGCCAGGAATCAGATACAGCAAGCGCAGGCAACATATAAGAAGAATTACGACAAAAAGCGCAAAAATGAATACGGTTACAAAGTTGGAGACTTAGTCGCAATCAAACGTACCCAGTTTGTTACGGGCAGGAAGCTGGCCAGCGAATACCTTGGTCCGTATGAAGTCACTAAGGTCAAACGAAACGGACGTTACGATGTTAGGAAAGCAGCGCAAGTCGAGGGGCCTATCACTACAGCAACCAGTTGCGATCACATGAAACTTTGGAAGTATGTCACAGAAAACGAAGAGCTTTTGTCATCGGGGTCAGATGACGAATTTCAGGATGGCCGAGTGTAAAACTGTATAGCTGTATTTGCTGCTGGCCATTACCTACCCGGCGTGTACATAGGCAGTCAGTCGAGCTACGACGAGTAGAGCAGTTGTGAAGTAGTTGCATAGCCGTACAGTCGTCCAGTTGTCCGGTCGTAAATTATCAATTATTAACTATCATACCATTTTGTAATCAATTTATCTTATACCCTAATAACTTTACATAATATAATAAGAGTGTCAACTTAAAAAGCGGTGTTACCTTTCTTACATATACACATAACTAAAAGTGTTTTGCAACGAGTATCTAGTATTTATTAGTCCCCCGTATACGTTGTTTGATTTACGTTCTTCTGAACAATTGGGATTGCAGATTTTGCAAGACTCAAAGAGCAGTCTTTGGTAGAATCAAGAAGAAACTGCCTACTTACTTTCAGTGGGTGTTTGACTTAAACTGTTGATCTATTGAAGAGAGACACAATCTAGAATCTCGAGGGAGTAATCATTCTTAAGCCAATTTGTGTTTACGTTGAAACTTTACCCATAATTTATGAAAAGTAGTGATTTATGTTACGCATTTGACTGAACTGAAATGGATTTTAATGCGAAATCTATTACCTAAGTCTTCAGTATTCTAGACGTCACCCAAAATATCCACTTTCTAAGTTAAGTCTAGCTTATACTGTTGTGGCTTAGATTAGGTTAATATCGACCGACATCTAATTTTTAAAACTGCTATATTTTAGTACAAACAAATTTGTGCAAACCATTTCACCCCAAGATAAGTGTAGGTATCCGTAATTAATTTTTGCCAATTGAATGACGCCCAACCACAATAAATTTAAAGCCAGTAATACAATGGGTCAGCTTAGCTACTCTTTTTAAATGTTAGTCAGCAAAGCTTTAAAAAAACGTGTTACTCATCACCATGGAACAAATATTAGGTACCTACAAATTATGTTTTTGTTAGAAAAACAAAAGTCCAAAAAAACCTATTAAAACTTAAATTGTAAATTTTTGTTGTTGTTAATGTTGTTATCTCTTTTTGTAGCGCACATGCATAGGTTACATAATTTAAATAAAATACCAAATGTAATGATTGAAAAGCATACCGTAGCAAAAGGCATTTCACCCCCACCACTGGCCTCAACGAATTCTTCTGGTGGCTTTACCTAGGTACATGAAAGAATAGCGTAGTTTAAATTAAAAAATACTTTTCGCTGGCAAATGATATTGATGTACAAATAAAATGAGGATTTACAAATATAAATAAAATAAAGTAAAATGCAAGGTTCAATAATTTAGTGCTTGGGAAATAATAATATGAATATGGTTTGTAAAAATAACATAATAACCAAATTGTAACATAATTAAAAGGTAATGTAGGAGGAGGGAGCGGAACTGTCACTGACTCTCTCCATTTTGTTTTGTAAACAAAATAAAGACACGGAAAAAAAACCCGGAATCAATCTTAAATTTTCTGAGCAATTCCAGGATATTTTAAAATAAAAGGTAGTATACTTTTTCGTTTTTTTTATTTATAATGAACCTTGGTAATAAACATTTCTAGTTTCGACTCTAAGTTTTAGTAGTTCACGGTTGTTATATTTTCCACACAAATTTCGCAATTGTGAGCTTCCGTAAAGTTAAGACCGAGATCAAAATTTGTTTTTAGTGCGGCGGAGTAACTTTTTTATGCATCACTCTAAAAACTGATTGGATATAGAACGATTTTAGCTGTGACTTTTCTGACACTAGAAAGGCGATGTAGGACAAAATGAATAATGCCAGGTCTTGCTTGTTTTTAAAAATAGGAAGACGCATCTTTAGGATAGAATTCTTATCGTCCTTTCCTTGCTGCAAGTAGTTTTTGGACAAGGTGCAGTGGATTACTGGGCATCCTTCTTTCTTGTTTGGAAAATAGGCTATTAGGAACATTTTTAAAAGGGAAATTATTAAATTTATTGGCCTTGAATTACGAGCACTAGATCTCGTAAATACTGACGATTAAAATACAAAAGGTATACCACTTAAGTAAACCATTTCCGAAATGAAGTTCGAATGCTTTCTCACGAAAAGTCAATGCTACTCTTTTTAAAGCGAAAGAATGATTTAGAGCTCATTTATCCGACCACCCTTGTAATGCACGAATGTACAAGGTGGGCCAAAAGAGATCACCCATTGGAATTTTTTGCAAATGGCCGCCAATGTCAAATCTGTTTTGACTTTTGTGGACTAGACACTAGACTAGACAGATGTAGGATACAAGTGAACAAACCATGGAGCTCCTCATCCTCATCATCGATCTCGACGATGAAGTGGACGATTTTTCGACCAAAATCATAGTGAGCGATGAGGCTCATTTCCTCCTCAGCGGGTACGTGAACACGGAAAACTATCGCTTCTGGGGCACCAAAAATCGACTCAAAGTTACTGCATGGTGCGCTGTTCACGCTGGAGGAGTCATCGGGCCATTTTTTTCGAGAACGCCGCTAGTCAAACGACAACAGTGAACGGTGCGCGCTATAGGGCCATGTTCACTGAGTTTTTTCTGCTGCAATTGGACGAATTAGGAGTGGAGGACATGTGGTTCCAACAGGACGGAGCTATGGCACACACTGCGCGAGCCACAACCGATATTCTGAAGGCGGCGTTCCCGGGTCGCCTCATCTCTCATTTTGGCGATTTGCACTGGCCCGCAAGATCGCCCGATTTAATTTTTCTGTGGGGTTTTTTGAACTCTAGTGTCTACGCGAACAAGCCCGAGACCCTAGAAGCCCTCAAGGACAACATTCGATACGAGTGCGAGAATCTGTTGCCCAAAGTTATCACCGAAGTGATGAAAAATGCCATAAAACGATCCCGTATGACAGTCAACTGTGACGGCTGATATCATCTTCTCGACTTGACTACCTAATAAATTTCTAAAGGTTCAAATAAACAATCAAAAAACAGAATCGCAGTTTTTCATTTAGAAAAAATGAGATCCAAACAACATCAGATGACTTCTTTTGGCCCACCTTGTATATTGTTGTTCATATCCATAGCTGTAGTTAAAATATTTCACAAACAAAAAATTAAACGCCAACAAGTAATTACTCATTCATGAGCAGTTATCGAATTAAGCTTCAGTCAATGAACCGTCGAATTTCTTTCAAAATTCTTTCAGGGTCTACAATTTCAATATATAGAGATCAGCGAATCGGTATATCCTTTGCTCAACTTACTCTAATTTCTGTAAATTTAATTAAAAGCGTTCATGGAAATTGTGAACAGTTCACTCACCACCAGAGATGGAACATTCTGATGCCGATTTTGTGTGCCCCCTTTGTTTCAGTGAACAATTTAAGCATGAACTGTTAAAGTTATTTAAAAGGTAGTTGGATATTTTGAAAAAAGATCTATCCTAATTTGATGGGCTATGGAAACTTCCTTGGAGGAGACTGTCGGGCAAGCTAGTGAATAGCAAGTTAACCAACTGTGCTCTTATTAAATATGAGGAAAATCTAATATCGTATGTCGGAGAGGAAATTAAAAAATTCTTCCGTTTATTCCTAGGTGCACTCGGCAAATTTTCCAATATAGCATGTACAAATTAATTGGTTTCCCTTTAGTTAGGTCCTCAAAAGAAGTTAACTTTCCTGAAATATGTACAACGGACCATCTTTCAGTAGAACATGTTTGCCGTTTGTTAGGCGTTCGTAGAACAAGTCTTCTTCCAAGGGAATGATTTTGATTAAGACCAACTAGATAAAAATATTTATTTATTTATTTATATAAGTAGAGTACTTCCTTCTCAGGAACAGTTATTTTCAGCGGACATTGAAGACTCGACATTTTGTTAAAATATGGAAAGTTCACAGAAAGAAATTCTCTACCGAGGTCATTGTGAAACTTTGTAAAATAAAATATAAACTATCATCTAATGGCAGTTGGCTGTCTACCAAAACTTGTATTGTTTGGGAAGTAAATACATTTTACGAGGACAATGCCATTGCTGACAATGCCCCCCCATAAGTATTTACTGCTCAATCAAAGATCTTGGCACAGGTTAATAGAGCAATCTCCATTTGAATTACACCCACTCGGTAGAGAGTTCATTTCATTGTTTCCAAAACCTAATCCACTGTACAAGTGCATGTAAGAAAGAGTGTAATCCCCAGGCGGACCCTTGCTTTCGGATCATACGGCCATAATCCTGTTTGAGTTGGTGCACGCACATCGATTTGGCATTATCCCCATTTTATATTTATGTGTAGTGGTATATGCTTAAATTTAATTGCTTAACCACCCCATCGATTAAATAAGCATTAAGGCTATAGTTCGTAGTGTAATACGTGACCAAAGGACCATATTACCCAACAAAATGGCAATAATTTAGCGCAAAGGAGAATTTGATAATGCGGAAACCTCACTGGCGCGAGCACACACAAAGCACAAACGTTGACAATCAACACCCCGGCCACAATGCCCAAAGTTGTATTAATCGGCGCACTCTGCCCCCCGAATGGGGTTTTCGCCGCAAATATGTTACACCTGTACGCTATAATAAAATCGGAGTAGCTGGCGACCACATTATTATCTCCATCCGCTGTTCTACCGCAGCGTGGAATATGATTTTCACGAATCTTTTGTGCCGCCTTTGTTTGGAGTTCCACATATATATGTGTGATTGAAGCGTTAATGTGTGAATAATGATGAGGCGGCGGCAAGAAACGACCTCTTTGTAAGGAAATAATAGGCAGCGCCGTTGACTCGAGGACACTCCTGTTTTCGATCCGAATACACCGTTCCGTTCCACTCTCTTTCTCTGCATATGGCGGCGAAGCACCCATCTCATGTGCGGATAAGTTGTGTGGCATATTTCTTCGTATATATCCATTATCCTTTGGCAATTAAACAAAGATTTGAATTAACTGGGATTTTTGCACTTAAGCTTCAGTGAATTTACGTTCCAGCAGTCACACACTCACACACACCCACCCACATACTCTCTTTCTTCAGTCTGTCATGTGGAAGTTAAGTGGTGTTGCGGTCATGCTCATGCAAGGGTGATGATGTGTGTATAGAATGTATATTAGCTGGAGAGCAAACGACGACGATGATGATGATGGTGTGACGGGTGCCCTTAAAGAGGATAATCCTTTCTGGTTGGATTTAATTTTTAACCAGAAACCCCAAGGCGTGTGCGGCATAGGATCGTAATTAAAGAAACAATTTCGATGTCGTCTTGCGTTCACAGTGTTTACGCTTCCTTTGGTAATCGTGTGTGTAATGTCGCCCTAAGTCCAAACTAATTCGAAATTCAATACACAATGCAGTCCATGGGTAAGTAGATATATGTATATATAGGTCGCCAGTTATTGTCTCCAGGCGAGGGCCAACGCACGCAAGCGATATTGTCTCGTCGAGATGTTGTTCATTTGTATGACCAATTATTTGATATTCAGCTGGATTTGGGTTGAGAAAATCACGGATTGCTGAAATGTGCGTGTAGGATATGCTGTGTGCCTTGGGGGTTATGTTGGAGTATTGTAATCTAAATCCGCACATATTGTATTCAGTAAATAATTGCATCCCGCTTTCTTGGAAATTCCTTGTGTTGCCATGGATTCGGATTTCGGATCGGGGATTGTTTTTCAACAGCCGAAGGATTATGCGGATTTGCATGCGCTGCGTGCAGGAAGAACCCAAAAGAGAAAGTTATTTGTATTATTTGTTGTCGTGTGTGGGTGGATTTCGAATATCTCTTCAGAGAACAAAAAAAAAAAAAAAAAAAAACATCGGGGGCGTATACGTAACATTTTTCGTGCAAATAAATTGTTGTCTGTTTGTATTTGACACTATTTGTTGGTATTGATGGTTATTGGTCTGGAAGGATGAGCGCGTCTTTATTCGAAACTGCAGAGTATGGCAGTAAGTCGCCGACACCAGAGCCTTGTAGGAGTTTCGTAAATCCACCTACTCCTCTGGCTTAGGCGCGGAGTTGTAATTCTGCTTAGCTGTTGCAAAGGGATCACGGCGCGGACATCTTAAAATAATCGCGTTTAATTTTAAGAGTCTGATGAAGTGTTAACACGTCAATATTGCGAACATTTTCTATACCAAATGTTTGATTTGCTCGCCAATTGGCGTTGGTTTTTTTTTTTTTTTGTTGCAAGAGTGCAGATGAGGAATCAAGAAATGGGGTTAATTTCATTAGAACAATCAATCAAAACAATCGTAAATAAGATCATGAATTTAAGACCCACTTTCAGTCTACAACACGGCGTAAATTATGATGGAAAAACACTCTAAGTTTAAATTCTAGAATCAATGTGACTCCCTTTGACTTTCTTGACATTCGCTATCAAAGTGATTGGACGTCTTCCTTGTAGCACTTATTTTGTAAAATCTCTACGAGTCCAAACCAGACCCATATATATGTATCCTCCTCACAATAGCCTTAGTTCAACTGTTCCACGAAGGCTCAAAGAAGGACAAACTGCAAATTTTCTCGGACTCCGGCAATGCATATAATTTCAAGATACCAATTGTCCTTTGCAATTCCGCCTTTCAAATATTCGTTATCAGAATTAACCAAACACCTCCCAGAGATGATAGCAGTGTACCCTCAAAAGGACAGCATCCTCCACTAATAACGTACAAATCATGTGTTAACTTTTTTGCACAGCTCTAGTTAAAGTGACCGGGGTGGAACACTCAAAGTTGCAAGACTTCACCTCAACTTGATGTGGACATTTCCTCAAAGTCCTGCTTCAATTAATTCCTACGCGCTTTTGTTTCCCCTTCACCCTCAAACACTTATATCACACACATATCCGAATATTATATTCAAGTCCTTTAGAAAATTTCTACCGCTCAAAGGTATAATGACAACAAAAATATTTGCTTTCATATTAAGCGGATTGTTGAGAGTCTCAACGGAAATGCACTCAAGGCAATTTCTCTACTTATATATGTGAGACCCATTCAATGACAACGACGACATGTAGGGTGGAGTGGAGGTCCACTTCTTCACTACTGTTGTGTTGATATTTTTTTTGTATTTTTTTCCTGCCCTTTTATGAACTTCAGCTTGAGTGCAGTCAGTTACCTCTCGCTTTGAAAGTACACGTGTATATGTTTAAAAAATATTTCTCCTCGAGTGCAGGACATTGTTAAGGGTAGAGCGCAATTGCTGTGGCTACCGTACACAATGCTTTGTGTACTATTGGAGTAATGCTTTAGCGCTAACCGCTGAATGCACGTGTTCTTGCATGAAGAATTTAATTGCGGGCAATTAAATGTTGGGTGGAAGGGAGAGGCAGCGAATCTGTTTGCTGCTGCTTTGATATGAATTCTCTTTGTAATAGCCATCGAGGATATGCACAATTTCTCGACGTTACCAAGCCATTTGAGGGGGGAGGGGGGGGGGGCATCAGCTTAAGGAAGTTATGCCAGGGACCTATTAAATAATTGAAATAATTTTCTAGGGAAATGCATGTTAAGACGCTTATAGCTAGAGAAGAGAGATTAAGCGCAATCAAGGATATTCACAAATTGTAATAATAAGCTCTTAGAGAGGTAAATAGTTGATGGTTTCAACTATCTGCAGTGCAGCAAGATTAGATAAATGCAATAATCTTCGGACTTCGGAGTGGGTTGAATAAATCGGGGTTTGAATTGACTGGTCTTTTGTTTTGAGTATAGTCTTAAGTAGTCAATTATGCAATTATAAGATTCGATCATTAAATTAAAAAAAAAAGTCAACCTTCGCAACCTCTTAAGCTAAAGAAGCAGGAGTTCTATTTAAAATGCTTTAATCATGTTCTACACTAGTAACTATTTTGCGACTTTCTGATTGATCGCTACTAGTGGGGTCTTTTGCTTTGCTTTTAATTTTAATGCTGTATACGGCGGCATTTCCAAAGATTGTATTGGAGTTGGCAATGCTGCAAAATCCATCGAGGTGTTCCGAATGACAATGGAGAGAAATCGTTGCTTCACAAAGTTCGGAAAGCTATTTCACCGAGTCTCCTGTTGACAAAAAATGATTTGAATGAGGCCTAGTATACTGTCATGTGACTTCTGCAGCATCGTACAGAAAACAAATTGTCCTCCGATCGCATGCTAAAGTGAGAGATACAATATCCTAATTGTCTGTATCTATATACAATACATCTATGAACTTGCATTCACTGTTTTAATCGACATCCTTTGCAGAATACAGTGAGCTGTTCCCTGTGAAACTACAATTCTTTCGAATGAGGGCAAAGCCAATAAGATGCCAAAAGAGAGGTAAAAACCCAAATGCTAACATTTTATTGAAGTAAATTTGTATATGGTTTAAAAATTTGTAGACATATATTTATTAGAAAATATCAAGCGATGAGTTTGACTTTTTTAACGACCCAGCCTTTGAGTAGAAAACAGTTAAGTGGAAAGCCGTTCCCAAGAATTTATCTGTGCCTGTGACTGTGATTTCCAAATAAATATCTTTAAAATGTAACAAGGCTGCCTACCAGAACACGATTAAAGTTTTAAAAGAGCCAGTATCTACTTCTTAAAGACCTTTCGAATTTTTTTAAAGTGCGGAGTAGGTTCAAAAATGACACTTTTGTCTTTCACAGCTCTTTTTACTTGCTACTTTTCAGAAGTTTGCAACAATCTCCCTGAGTGTTAGAGAAAGGTTGAACATTTTGAAATTTTAATTTTAGTTTTACAATACTATATAGACATTAGACAATATATACAAGGCTGCTGGACCGGACGGCTTAGCCGCTGAGCTGTTTAAGGCAGCAGGAGATGAACTAGTAGAGAACATACACCAACTCGTCTCCAAGATTTGGTATGCCTGATGAATGGAACCTCAGCATCGTTTGCCCGATCCAAAAGAAAAGAGACTCCCTAAACTGCGCCAACTACAGAGGCATCAGTCTCCTGAACACTGCGTATAAGATCATGTCTGCTGTACTGTGTGAACGCCTGAAACCTTTCGTCAACGATCTGATAGGTCCCTATCAGTGCGGTTTTAGGCCCGGTAAGTCCACGACCGATCAAATATTCACACTACGGCAGATCCTGGAGAAAACTCAAGAAGTCCAGATCGATACTCACCATCTTTTTATCGATTTTAAGGCCGCATGTGACAGCATTTATAGAGACGAGCTATACAGAGCCATGTCTAGTTTTGGCATCCCTGCCAAACTTGTCAGATTGTGCAGAATGACGATTGAGAACGCTCGCAGCTCCGTTAAGGTCGGAAACAATCTCACCGAGACCTTTGATGTCAAAAAAGGATTTAGACAAGGCGACGCTCTGTCATGTGACTTCTTCAACATCATTCTTGAGAAAATTGTGCGAAACTCACAAGCCAACACCAGAGGCACAATTTTCCATAAGTCTGTGCAACTGCTTGCATACGCTGACGACATTGACATTTTTGGCAGAACAGAGCGAGCTGTCACTGGTGCGTTTGCAAGCGGCAAAAATGGGTTTAGTGGTGAATGAAGTGGTAAAACAAAATATATGCTGTCAACAGGAAGGGACACACAACATCGACGAATAGGACAGAACGTCACGATAGACAGCTATAACTTTGAGGTAGTTCGGGACTTCGTCTACCTCGGATCCGCTATTAACTCTGAAAATGACATCACCTCAGAAATCAAGCGAAGAATCACACTTGCCAACCGCCGTTTCTTTGGCCTACGACGGCAATTGATAAGTAAGGCCTTATCTAGAAGCACTAAGGAGATTCTATATAAGACTCTCATCATCCCTGTCCTGCTCTATGGCGCAGAAGCATGGACCCTAGCAAAAACGGATGAGGATCTTCTTGGTCGCTTCGAACGCAAAATTCTTCGAGTGATTTTTGGTCCCGTTTGCGTTGACGGGATTTGGAGGAGAAGATTTAACAGCGAACTCTACGAGCTGTACTGCGACATCGACCTGGTCAGAAAAGTACGCATTAGTCCTCTAAAATGGTTAGGACATGTAAAGCGAATGGACACCAACGCTCAGGCCCGGAGAGTCTTCGATTCCCACCGGGAGGGACAACGCAGTAGAGGAAGACCTTGACTAAGGTGGCGCGCGCAAGTGGAAGGGGACCTCAACCAACTTGGAGTGCGCAACTGGAGGCAGTTAGCCAAAGATCGTGCTAATTGGAGAGGCGTATTGGTTGAGGCCCTTGTTTACCCCGGACTGTAGCGCCACCTTAAGTAAGTAATACAATATAGACATTAGACAAGCAAATCACATTAGAACAATATGACGCCTTTATTCTGCGGGTCAATTAGACACTACTGCGAAACAGTAGATGCGATTCGTTTTAATATGACAAATTTTAAAATCAAAACCTTTTAGCCTTGATTTTCATTTATAAATACATACAAACTAATTAAACATTGGTTGTAAATTATATCAACTCATTTTAATATCTCCTTTTTAAGATCTCGTTCAATTTGGTTTTAAAAAGTCACAAAAAAAAAGGAGCGGTGAAAGAAAAAAGTGCCTTTTTCTAACGCTACTTTGCAATTTAAGAATTTTGTCACAATATATAAAATGAATTGACGCGCTTGAATTTATGATGTTGAGATGACGAACCGCGTTATATTTTAAACATATTTATTTTGAAATCACAGTTTTCGAAAACTTTTTTGAGGACTATTCACATGAGCGCGAACTGCGAATACATGAATTGTTAATAATCCAATTAATTTGTAATTATGAATTGAAAATAAATTTTTTTTTCTACCACCAAAGCATTATATTTAATTAATCTAACATCTAGTCTAAAGAAAGAAACTGCCTCTCAATTGACTTAAATAGCTAAATTTACATTTACAGCAAGTCATACTAGTCCTTTGATTGCTTTGTGTACGTTGTGACTGTGCGCAGTAAATTTTCATAAACCAATCCAAAATCCCTCCAATATTTGCATTAAATTTCCCCTTGTTAATACTAAATTTAAATTGCAAATGATATTAAGTTCGTTAACTGATTTGATTTTATTGGTTGGCAAATATTTCCATTAAAACCAGAATGTAATCAATCCAAAAATATCAAAAATCAACTCTTTTATTATTACAACATAATTAGATATTCATTATTTAGAAAAGTTAAAACTATAAATAGAAAACCAAACCATTGTAAAAAATAATCTTCATTAATTAATATTTATAATCAACTCGGCAGCAAATTAAAAGTTCATAGTTCGACACATGTTACACAGTGTTGTTCGGAATTAATTCAAATTGATGTACTTTTAATACTAAAACAGCGCTGCCATTAATATTAACATAACCAACGGTGGTTTACATATAGATATATAAATATTTGAATAATTAAATCGAATTGTTTCGCTTAAAAACAATATGCAGAAATAGAGAGAGAAAGAGTTATATAGATTATTTTGTAGACTTACCACCAACGTTGTATTACACATAATAGGGATTACATCTGGATTAGCGTATATATTTAGGCTTTGCAAAATGAACTGTTATGGAGATAAAAGAATGAAAATTAAAAAAAAAAACGAAATAAATTTCAGTTAATTAGAGATAATAAATCCGTGGTACGCCGCTTACGCGAATTGTCGCCATGAATGAGTAGAACCGTAGTAGTTGGGGTTGAATATTTTGTGGGTACTTATATAGGTACCCAATAATGTGGCTTAAAAGTCAATTTCAAAATTAAAAAGGGAAAGTCACTAAAATTATATAAGTGAAAAACTTTATAAAAGCCCGGCAAAGAAACCTTGAAACTCGCTTTTTCGAGACACCAATAACATAATAGGGGTAAAATTACTTTTTTCAACTTAAGTTACTGAATAACAATGAAAGGGGAAAGAATCAATCAGTCTAATTATTTTTGTCTTATCTTTATTTGCTCGCATTTAATTCACGTTCAAAATAGAAAGGTCTTAGAAAAAAAAGAAGGCGCAAGTACGCCCCCTTTGAGCAGGTAAATTACCCTTGACGTTTTTCAATTAAACAAGAAAAAACCTCTAAAAAAGACAGAAAGGCCACAGGAGCAAACCTGCAATGGAATTAAAAATAATTACCTTGTTAAAATAATTAAAATGAAAATGTTCATATGACTCATGTGACATGTTATTATGTCATACCTCCTACACATTTCTTTCTTTCTCAGAAAATATGAAAAAAAAAGAAGAACGTAACAAAAAACATAGTAAGAAGTCACTACATTTTGGACTCCCACCGAGGCTTGTACTTGTAAGCTGTTGCACACACCTAACTTCAGCCGCGTGACCATTTTGTTTAGAAGGCAGAACAACAAACTGTACCATGTATGTAGAATGGTGTGGCCCCACGGACACGGACACTCCAAACGAAGCACAGAATAATCTGTGTGTGTGTTCAATTTGTGATTATTTTTCCATATTTTTAAACATCAGTTCCTCAAACAATAGATACTGGGACCAGTGTTGCCATAAAACTATTGCAGACAAAATCTGAAGCACAGATTTCTGTTTGTAGCTTGGTTGAAAATCTGCAAAAAAAATAGGCAAATCTGCGCTTATGGCAACGCTGATTGGGACCATAATTAAATTTTGTAGGAAAATTGATTGTTTGGGCGATTTTTAAGTTAATTTTAATTTAATTTAATTTTTAATAAGTTTTTAACCCTACGGATGGCGATGGGCCCGCTTTGGTGCCTGGTCTTTTGTGACGGTCTCACAACCCCACTCAACCTGACCTAACCCAATCAAAGCAAGTGATCAAATCATATCTGTTTTCAATTTATTGTAGCTCAGCTCAGATGAATGATAGATAGGTATCTCAGAAGACTCGGAGAATTACTGTCTTAAAATGTCTGCAAGCTTTTTGTATTGATTTAAATAAATGACAAGTTAAACAAAAGTTCACAAGCCACTTTCGAGAAACTTTAAGGACGAATTTTTCAATCTATTCCCATAAAATTCAAGGCCTTTATGTATAGCTGCATTCTGGACTGTAACCTTTTGATTTTTGATTTTAAAATTTCGCACCAACTCTCCTTTTTAAACCTTCAAAGACGAATTTTTTAAAATCCATGTGCACCATGAATACTTAGCGGAAGTCTGTGGCAGTTTTAAAGCTTCTGCGTCTTTTTCTTGTGACTTTTTTTCGGTATACAAATTTAAGAGGAAACAGTTTGTGGCCTGATTTTCAACATCTAGATGCATGGTTTCTAAAAATTCGACGTTAAAGTGGCTCTCGATGAG
This sequence comes from Cheilosia urbana, assembly GCA_946477585.1. Taxonomy (NCBI): domain Eukaryota; kingdom Metazoa; phylum Arthropoda; class Insecta; order Diptera; family Syrphidae; genus Cheilosia; species Cheilosia urbana. Next base: position 14,007,123 of record OX297855.1, read on the forward strand.
AGAAACACTTAGGCCGTTAATCGGCCCATTGTGCGTACCACTGGTGTTTAGGGGTTCCTTATCTGTTTACTCATGTGAACCATTTGCTTCCGTTGATAAAGCTTAGAATGTTAGCAGCGCTGGTGTCGCCTAGATCACTAAGATCATTGAGGAAGTAGTTTCCTAAGTACGCCATCCTTAGATTGGATAGAGCAGGGCAGCTGCAGAGAAGGTGAGTGACGGACTCATCCTCTTCCTCATCCCTGCAGCTTCTGCAAAAGTCATTGTATGGCAGTCCAAGTCTTTGCACGTGTCTGCCCAGAATACAATGACCGGTAATGACATTTACAACCAGCGAGATGCTAGTTCTGTTTAGTCGCAGAAGCTCCTTGGATCTATTAGTATCCAGGGTCGGCCAGGTAAGCTTGGCAACGTCGCAATATCCCAGATGTTTCCATCTATGGTTTGCAATTCTTGTTGCGTCCGCGTTAATGATTTGTTTAGCGTACGATAGCGGTGCATGTACGTTGTACAGACTAACGCTATCAACACCGGAGGAGCCTAATCTTGCAAGTTCGTCAGCTGCACAGTTCCCTGGGATATCACAGTGTCCCGGAACCCAGCAAAGAGTAAGGTTGTACTGTCCAGCTATCTCGTTAAGAGATACGCGGCAATCTTCCACCGCCTTAGATCTTATTTCGCTGGAAACTAAGGATCTGATTGCAGCCTGACTGTCCATATAAATAAAAATATCCCTGTGTTATATACTATTAATCGACAGCCACGCCGCGGCTTGACGAATAGCTGTGATTTCGGCTTGGAAGACACTACAGTGTTTCGGAAGGGAGAAGGAAAGGCGCAAGCTCAGTTCTTCTGAGAATACACCAGCCCCGACTCCCTCTAATGTTTTGGAACCGTCCGTAAATATTGACAGTGCTCCTACATGTAGGACATTCCGTGAGACCCATTGGGATCTTTTCGGTCTAAAAATCCTTTCTTATGTAGCACCTTGAGGATAAAATAAACCTATGTGCCAAAATTGAAGTTCCCACTGTGAAGAGTATGAACAACAGCCGGATTACTAGGTAGGTCTTTCGAAAAATCAAACTTCCCTCAGAAGACACATTAATTAAACCTGGAGTAGATTTCCAAATTTTCCACCCCGATCAAGACAAATACTTTGATCCACCATGTAATTATCTCTACAACCCACCTCACAGTTACTGCCTCACCAACTTTTGTGTGTTGACGTTCGAAAACATTTCCACCTACATACACCTACTCCTTAAAGGCAGACGCTGCCGTGTCGTTTAGCTTTTTGCATGTTACATGACAAAGAAAAACATACCCATCCCTGGCCGTATGTTGACGTATATGTCAGCAGGATATGCAAATAGTAAAGGAACGTAAGTTTGGGTAAATTTTCTCTCTCTCTCTAGTTACGCTCCATTCGTTGCCTTTGCCAATTCCAGAACTGTCATCGTCAACTGCATAGTTACCCAGAGCTGTAGCAGCAGCACCAGGATCGTAGGAGGATGCAAGGACAAACGTTTTTCTCCTCCATTCATTGCAGGGTTTCTCATTCTGCCTCAAACACGCCTGACTTGGCTAATGTTTTTGTTTATTCACTATAGAGAGAGAGAGAGAGAGAGGTGGTGAGATTTCCTGACATCACCTTATACACAGTCAGAGAGATGCCTTGACAAATGGGTAAAGGGAACTGTGGCTGTGGCGGCACAGAAGAAAAACAAGAAAATGTTTTAACTTCCAATTCCGTATTTTGCACAAAACCCCAAGCATCGCAGTCAGTCACCAACTATACCAACTATACCAACACCACTCGCACCCAGTTGTGTCGGCTTTGTGCAGGTGTGAAGAGCTGACTTTATCCTTCGGATTCAACTCGCCTGATTACGTTCGATGTCAGAGCATTTAACGTTGCTTTGGATTTTTTTTCCCTTTCTGTTCGTTCCCTTTGACGCTATGGTGTAGTCTCAAATGGTGCGTGAGGACGTGATCCTGGTGGTTTCTGATTATATCATCCTTAATTCAATGAACGGGTACTGCAGGCGTGTATGTATTGCTCAATCAGCTGCAATAACTATCTTCGTTTCGAAACACAGAAACACACAAACACGTGAGTGCTAGTTTCGTGCTCGAATCCTTGCAATTCAATTTTTCCGAAGGAAATGCTCCTTCTGGAAATCATAGTCCTTGCTCAGTGCAATTTAGTGTTTGTCTTACATAGTTTATTGCATTGAAGTTTTTCAGTTGACTTCCAACACCCGCGCCGATGGCAGAAACTCGTTTAGGAAATTTGTCAAAGCCAGGCTAGGGATGGATGTGCGCTGCTACCTATCTGTGTTTGCGTAAGGCGAAAGTGCAACAACTATTTGTTTTGTTGCACGTTGAGTACACACACGATGGATGTGTTTGTGTTTGCATATTACATCCGAAATTGCCGTAGGACTCATTCGAGGTATTTCATTAAAAATTTAAATTCATACATGTGTGTTGGGTTATTGTATGCATATACATGGTGAGGGGTTGGGGCGGAGGGAGGTTGAGAAAGTACTCTAACTTCGTAAGTGCCCTGTTTGCTACGGCATTAAAACGAGACCCGCCATTATGCAGGCATGCAGGCATGAGTGTTCTGTGTGTTTCTGTTTCGTTTTTTTTTTCTTTTTGTCGTCCTGTGACACATTCTGGATTGGCTGTGTTGGATACTTTTACAGGGCATAACTTAGGTGTGCATGTTTGCATGTGTGCTTCTTATGCATAATGTGTACTTTGATGTTTCCCAAAAGTCAGCATGAACTCCTGCTGCCTTGTGTTTTTTTTTATAATCACTTTTCCCCCAGTTTGCTCGAAATGAATTCGAGTTGATGAATAGACTATTACCCGGTTTTAGATGGCGAGGATAGTGTGCGCAAACTTGCATAAAATTTGTTAATATTTTACAACTGCACGCAGCGAGGTTGGTTGATTATGTCACTTTATTGCTTTTGACACTGTCGCTCATATGGAGCAGGAGCATGACGTTTTGATTAAAAACATGCGAGATGCAACATTTCAAATATCTTCATCCCTACTACTACAGTAGAGTCAGTTCAAGACGAACTCGAAGGGATCGACAAATGTGTTTGTCATGCCAGACGTTCTTGAAGCTTCGAACTTTAAATGTTTAGAAAATAGTGACCTCCATCAATGACACATTTCTTTGCAAAATCATGAATAGCGCTCACGAAATCCGTAGACTATAAGGGACTATAAGTGGATCTGTTGGTTTTAAGAAATTCTCCTGACGCACAATTGCTAAATGGGACTCTGATTGGGACTGATTGAAGTTGCTTATCATAAGTGAAAGTTCGCCTTAACTAGCCACTTCTATAGGTCAATGCGAATGAAGTTTCTCTTCTATTCCCAACTACTTTTGTACCTAACGCCAATGCTAAGTGCCGAGAAATAACGTTTGCATTGTAATGGGAGGTGCCACGCCCATTTGTCTGGTTTTTTAGGAAACTCACCAGGAAAACTCTCTGGTCAATGAAGAAAGCGCGCAAAGGCCAGCTGAATCAGTTTAGTTGTTATGTCAACGGAATAGAAGTTGATATACAGCAGCGCCATCTAGTGGCGATTTACAATTAAGTTGATTTATTAAAAAAAAAAACCTTCTCCATATGTGTCAGTCTTCAGATGTAAGGACATCTATAGACTTTTGCTTGGTCATCGTCATTATCTTAGTTTTCAAAGGTTTGGAGAAAAGTATGCTCAAGTTGACCCTCCCCTGCTCTCGGTCTTCTGCCGCTGGCATTCTTTATAATTGCAGGCAATCCAAATTTAGAGAAAACGATTGGTATCGAACTTAATAGAACCATCAAGTCGTAAATATCCCGCCCGCTTAATATCACGGATTCTGTGGCACTTCTGGGACTGCGACAGCGTTACCAACCCACTCAAGTCTTCAAATAAGAAGTACCTGATCGACACTCGATACCTCATGAGTTCTTCTATTCCTCACGAACTTCTCAGTGTCACCCCAACACCCATTTCAACCTCTTTCGGTCCGTAAGTACGCAATTCTCATAACCAAAGGCAAGCATTATTTATTCATCTCCATAAATTAGTTGCACAAACACAACTCAAAACCTATTAAATATTATATGCCCGACAATCACTCAAGGGCTACACAGTTGGTCGGGGATTTTTCATGCGAAAGCACTTTAAAATTCTAATTAAGCCACACCATTTCCATTGGCATGGACTTCGAATCTACTCATCTATGCGGCAGCAACTAATGCATATAAATATTTTACCAATCACTACGAAACGTAATTTCCATCCAAACTTATGCATAACACAATTTTCCTCGTCTATCTACCTACCGCTCTTACAGCAAACAGTACACAAAACAAACACCAATGCAAATAAAAATAAACAATCAAAACATCGAAGTAGCTGAAATTATCAGTGCTATCTAATCCCCAATTGACATTAGCAAATTGCATACTCTACTCAAGTGGCGCGTTCCCAATGCCACCCTCTCACTCTACGCTGCACCATCGTGTCCAATGGAAAACAAAGGGGTGGCGCACACAGACTTGCAATGAAAATTCAGCTCAAATAAACTGGTAAACTAAATTAATGTAAATATTAATCAATTTTAATCAATGTCACTTTCGTTGCCACTCAACATCTGCAATCTACCACTATGGCCTTTAGACAGAGTCCGCTCTTCCCCCAGCATCCTTTACTTTAAATTTCCATCCACCCACAGTCAGTTTGAATGCCCATTCAAATCAGGACCAGGAGGGTTCAAATTGCAAAAACCAATGTATTCGCAAATATGCACTACAGCGTTTTGTTGCTGAATGGCATGATGACTTCAGGTGTTTTGCAGCATAGAAATGACAGGGGAGCCTCCGCACCAAAACGGGGTAGTTAAAAAAAAAAATGTGTTTTTGGCCACCCGATTTATAAGGCAATTTTTTTACGGAAATACGGCCAGTGACTTGCTGAATGTTTATATAATGTGAATAAGTATTTCACACGGTCGGTTGGAAGTTTGTACAAAGGTTTGTAACTGTACAGTTGTTAGGCCGGCGTTTTTAAATAGGCAGACGTTTATACAAAGAGAACGAGATGATGTGGATGATTCGCTGGGTGTTTATTAATATGAGTATGATAAAAGTTATAGGACAGCAATATGGGTTAGGAGGAAGGTGTCCTACAGTTGGACTCGGGAGGAGTTCCTTGAATCAAAATCGACATTTTTGCGTTTCAATTGTGGTGAATTAGTCTGACAATAATATAAAGGTAGTGGCGGAAGAAAAGTGCTCACTTGAGCATCCCAGATCGGTGGATGTGAGGGATCATCAGGAGCTTAAAAGCTCCTTGTCAATATATTCAAATGTAATATAACTTTAAATAATAGTGGTAACAATTGCTAGTTGTTGCTATTTTATTTATAAAGAAACGAACGAACGAGAAAGGTAATAACAGCTCCCATAGATGATAGAAAAATATCTAAGAGAAGTGGGATCAAAATTCTGAATGGGTTTTCAAAATTTTGCATACAATTAAAAACGGTTTGGAAAATGTTCAAAAGCGTGCTGTTTACCTGTGGCTTAATGATCCTAGGTTCGAATCAGGAAAAAACCCAAATTCCAACATAAGGTTTTTTTCCACTGCGCCACCTCCCGACAAACATTCGAGTTCCGAGATTATAACTGTCTTGAAAGAGCTTAGCCGTTTAGACTTGCCATACAATTGCAGATCACTTCCATTCGTTCCAAAAATTAAAAATGCACACAAAAACGAATTGTTGTGAGAAGCTAGGCCTAGCGTCCCTACGGAGCTGTTGCGCCAACTACTTTTCTTTCTTTTTTCTAGATGTGTTATAAAAATTACCTACGTTACGATTTCTATAATAAAACTGAAACTTTTTCCAAGACCAAAGGAGTTTGTTTGGAATAGGCTTACAAACTGAATTGCAAAATGTCGCGCATCAAGAATAGGATATGTTTTTTCGATATTTCCTGACTAAAATCAGAGAGTCTCAAACTGAATACTTGTATTTGTGTACATAAACCTTTTTTTTTCAAATTTGTCTCAATTTCTTAGCGAATATCAAATATGTTTAACGAAAATAGGTAGGTATAAAGCTGGTGTCAAAATATCAAACAAAATGTACCCAGCTTAAGGGAAATTGTATCGTTTCATCTTAACCATACACAATCACAAAACTGTTATCGATATAGCTCAGGCTGTAAAACAGGAAAGTGAGTGTTTATTGTTTTTGCAAATATCCTTGATTCTGTAATTTTTTGTAACCTAAAGATGAAATTTTTTCGAAGAACTAAGACAGGAATTCAAGTATGGAACTATGTAACCAACCCGAGGTGCTTTTGGTAGGGTAACATTTCTTGAGACATGTATTTCATTTTATTTTTTTTTATTTAACTATCAACATTTTCATCGTTTGCCCGATCCACAAAAAAGGAGACTCTTTAAACTGCGCCAACTACAGAGGCATCAGTCTCCTAAACACTGCGTATAAGATCATGTCTGCTGTACTGTGTGAACGCCTGAAACCTTTCGTCAACGATCTGATAGGTCCCTATCAGTGCGGTTTTAGGCCCGGTAAGTCCACGACCGATCAAATATTCACACTACGTTAGATCGTGGAGAAAACCCAAGAATCCGACGAATCGGACAGAACGTCACGATAGACAGCTATAACTTTGAGGTAGTTAGGGACTTTGTCTACCTCGGCTCCGCTATAAACTCTGATAATGACATCACATCAGAAATCAAGCGAAGAATCACACTTGCCAACCGCTGTTTCTTTGGCCTAAGACGGCAATTGATTAGTACACTCAGAAAACTACAGAGCTACGATAGCCCTACTAAATGCGCCACCTCTGTTTGTGTAGGCACATCAACTGCTAACTTTGATGCTGCTACAACCAAAAGTAAGGCGTGATGCCTTCAGTTATATGGGTACAGCACATTAACAGAGCTGCAGTAACCAACAAAATATATTTGAGGACACCCAAGTTTGCTATCACACCCGCACACAGAGCTGCTAATACCTCTTTCCAGAGCTTATGCGAAGGCAGTGGAGGCTACCACAGCCTCTCAACAGATTTATGGTACCCATATACAGAGCTATCATAACCCCATGAATAAGGCCTTGTCAAAAAGCACAGGATCTGTCCTGCTCTATGGCGCAGAAGCATGGACCCTAGCAAAAATGGATGAGGATCTTCTTGGTCGCTTCGAACGCAAAATTCTTCGGGTGATATTTGGTTCCGTTTGCGTTGACGGGCTTTGGAGGAGAAGGTTTAACAGCGAACTCTACGAGCTGTACAGCGACATCGACCTGGTCGGAAAAGTACGCATTAGTCGTCTAAGATGGTTAGGACATGTAGAGCGAATGGACACCAACGCTCCGGCCCGGAGAGTCTTCGATCCAACCCGGAGGGACAACGCAGTAGAGGAAGACCTCGCCTTAGGTGGCGCGCGCAAGTGGAAGGGGACCTCAACCAACTTGGAGTGCGCAACTGGAGGCAGTTAGCCAAAGATCGCGCTAACTGGAGAGGCGTATTGGTTGAGGCCCAGGTCCACCCCGAACTGTAGCGCCACCTTAAGTAAGTAAGTATCAACATTTTCAAGCAACAAGCTTAGAAGATTATTGAGTAAATTCAATTTAAAAAAAAAGTAGACGCTTTTGTGGAACGAGAATCACATCAAAGTTAGGCGACATTAGGTGCACATCGCTGAAAAATAAAAAATAATCTGTTGAAATAAAATTTAGTTCTGAGAGCATAAATCTTTTGTGGGACTGGAGTTGCAAAGAATGACCGCTTAAGTATTTTTAGATGATTTACATGTTTGAATTATGCGCTAGAATGACAAATCAGAGTACCAGAAAGTACCTAGCATTGAAATCAATTTTCACGGCCCAGTCCTTTCTGTTTTTTTCAGATTGAATTTGCCCATTATTATATTCAAAAAAAAAAAAAAAAAACTCTGCAGTGGTAAATTCTATGCTTGTTGTTAGACTGTTTGACTTTGTGGGCAGGAAGTGTTTTAATGTTCGATCCGCATCCCGCTTTTAATTTTATTAATTGTTTTTACTCAGTAGCGTATCTTTTGGTTACCTTGCAGACCCAAATATTCCTGTCCGATCTATGCCAACGTTCTTAAAAAACTTAAAAAAAACTATAGAATGGTTTGTGATCTTTTCTGATAAGAAAACCCATTTTGTCTCTGATTTCGCCATTTATCACATCGTTTTGACAAAGTTTTCTATGGCATTCTCAAATTTTGTAATCTTTTCTTCATGCAACCCAAAAATCTATCAAGCAGTTTTGATAAAATTGGTTCAATGAATTCGCTAGAAGTCTCTTGTATTTAAAAACCACCTCAAATCGAAATGAAAGGGTCTTGCTCAGAAGTTCTTTCAATTTCTCATTTCTTGGGCAAATCTTCGACAAACTCTACAATCGTTCCGAGATCAATATAATCCATGTGAGCCTCTTCGACTAGCCACCTTCGACATGGCGTTATCAGGGAAGACAAAGTAATGCTATATGCAACCAGTGTTGCCATAAAAATATTTTTACAAATCTGCAATTATGACAAAAAAAATCTGCAATGCAGATTTCTATAGAAAAATCTTGCTTCACGAACATTTTTTTATTTATGTAATAACAAAACAAAAAAACAAAAAAGCTGAATACCTACGAACTGAATATCAAAATGACCGCATACATCGAAATCAATTGTGCAACAAATGTTAAAATTTGTTAAAAAGAACAAAATATATTATTGCGGATGCAGACAAAACCTGAAGCGCAGGTTTCTGGTTTTTAAAAGTCTGCAGCTAGGTTGAAAATCTGCAAAATGCAAACAAATCTGCACTTATGGCAACGCTGTATGCAACACGGAATTTGAGTACGGGCGCTGCTTGTGTAATTTCGCAAAGTCGGCGAATTAAGTAAGATACTCAAGCTGTACCAAAAGTCAAGAGCTAATAGCTTTTTTTCTCGAGAGCAGATCAACATCAAGCAGCACGATGAAGAACGCCCTTATTACCATACTTTCAATTCGCCTTTACTTCACTTTTCACTGATCTTGAATAAAGTTTATGAAATCTTTTAAATTTGAAATTCAAAAGTGTTTTTTTTTTTATTTTTTTTTTTTTGGGACAAAATCCTACATACATAAGAATGGAAAAGAAGCAGCTTTTTTCAAAATTGTTCAGGATAAGGAACCCCTTTAATATGCGCTCGTGAAATGATACCGGCTGGCGACTTACACTTCAGGTAAAGGTTTTTCATGTTTAGTCAGTAAAAACCCTCAACCCAGTTTTCCAACTCGACTCACGGTAACTTTCGGAAAACCATCGAGAGTTACCGTCTGATGTAAAAAGGAAGCAGATGAATATGTCAGTGCTGCCAGACTTTTCGGTCTGAATTGCCTACATAATCTATCAAAAATTGAAACTAAGAAACTACAAAATATAATACAATAAATTTTCTTAAATTTTTCGCTCGTTTAGCTTAATGGGTAAATAGCCAAGATCTGGCAGCCAAGCCAAGATCTGGCAGCACTGGTGTATGTAAGACTATAAACTTAAAAAAAGATTACTAATTTTCCACTAACTTCCGATCCTCAACCAGTAACCAGAAAACAAACAACAACCTTAACATATCACCTTCGCAGAAGAGAAATCTACTATAACATTTGAATGTAAAAAAGTTTGCAAAATAGCTGTCAAAGTAAGAACACCAACTGTCATTCGAAGAGGCACAACTGCTGCTAGTGTCCCATGCATAAATCAAATGGAAAAACTTTTGCTTTATCAACTAACTTCCATTCATCCGATAACTTCCATAGGCCACTGTGTCCTTTGTGTCACTTATTTTACACCCTGTGCACACATTATGCTGCACCTACATTTCATAATATACGAATTCGAGCCAAAAGCAATTGTGTGGCTCTTTAAACGGAAGTGAGTAGTAAAACCAGAAATTGTCACTGAAAATTAGGAATTTAATAAAAGAGTGCGATGTCAACTCAAAAGTGAACCAGATGCTATTCGAAATGTTCCCAACTTTGACACAATAGTGTCCACATTTTCTTGGGGTTTTTGTCATCTGCACAGCTTCCTTTTGTATGTAGTTTTATTTCGTTTCGTTTCTTCTTTCATTTTTTTTTTCTTTTTTTTCACTCATCCTCTTTTTAGGTCAACAGTTATTTTCTGAAGCGGAAAAGAGGACACATTTGTATGAAATACTGAAGTCGGTCAATTTTGCAGCTGTTGTGCAGTGGTTTTCGTAAAAGTTTCATGAAAAATTTTCAATTTTCGGTCTTCCGCAATAATACATGTGTGTGTTGGTCGCTCTGTCGGTTTGTTTGTTTCGTTGCATGGTGACATTTCCCAGTGGAAATTACTAATTACTGTTGGCTATCAGGAAGCAAACAATTTAATTTTAATGAAAAACTTGGTATCCCTTTATACAGAATAAAAAACAGAGACCGAACGACCACCAACAGGACGGAGCATCATCGTGTATATAGCGGTGACAATTAGTAGTCCTGCAAAATCTCACAACACGTCAGTCACGGTTAAACCACTACAAAACAGCCAATGCTAATATTCTGGAGCGCTGGGCGATGAAACAGTGAATGTCCTTCCAGAAAAAAAAGGAAACCAGAAATTTATGGCTGACTAAAGGATGGGGTGGGATATGTCTTTCTCCGATGAAGTACAGTTCCTGGTACTGGTACTGGTATCGTGGTGGTTGCAACCGGCACTCCCAGCTAATAGTGCGTTCTGTATTCTGTTTTGCCATTGCTGCTGCGTCCTCTCTCGTAGGTTGTCTGTTTACCACCATTTAACCATTGTACCTATAAGAGCACATATTCCTGTGACCCACTTTAGTGGCGGACAGAAAGCACACGGTTTTGCATCGGCCAGTGTTGCTAATTGCGATTGAGCGTGGTGGATATTTTTTTCCTCTTTATTATTCCTGACATCCATCCAAAATGGAAATTGTTAAATTTTTGATGTTGCACCACCATCATCATGGTGCTGATGAGGCTTCATACAGTCTGGACGGTGCAGGTTCATTTTATATTACTTCGGTCTTTTTTTGGTAAGGATTTTATTAAATAAGGGACGTTAAATTTTTATTTAGTTTACCGGTGTTTGAAGTAGAAGTCGAAAGGCTTCGTTTTTGCTTGACATCCGCTCTTTTGTCAGACACATTATTTATTCAACTGATGTTTGAAATAGGATTTCTGATAACGCTTTTAGGTTTTTGGTATAGGGAATGCGATTGGCGGGTGTGATTTATTTAATTTTACCAAGCCATGCAGTAAAACGTAACTTTTACTTGGAAAAAAGTGACAGGCGTTTTTATCACCGTATTCGGGATGATGTGTGCAATCATTTTAAAATATTACCCAACTAAAAGTGGATTGAGGAGTTTATTCAACAGATTTGCATGTGGCAAGGCGCAGTCATGTGTGCGCTTGTACCTATTATGGTTGATTGGCCTAGTTACTAATTCAGGTAAATATTTTATCTGCAATGAGAGTGTTCTATGGAGGTTTACTGTGTTTGGCCACTGAAAATTTGTAAGCTTTAGTGGATTTTAATTTATATACCTATTTTGACATTCGAAAGGGAAAGAGGGTTAAAATGATTATAACATCGTGGCTTTCTACGAAATTAAAAAAAAAAAGAAATAGCTAGTTTCGATGAAGTTCGGATACCTAGTTTATGTCGACTCGTTTTGTCGAGACTAGTATCCAAACGCGTTGACTAGGCAACTTGAATGGCTTTTGTATTCTCGCGGTCAGTGTTATACCTTTGTTTGATTTTAGCCTTTTATATTTGGAAAAAGCCCTTCACAAAATTGTCAAAAATGTTTATTTTAAAATAAGTAGGTACATTTAAAATGTAACACGGTTATCTCTTAATTCTTCATTCTGTAAGCTGTTTAGCAAGTCGTACTCCCAGAAGACATTTCCTTCTTGCTGGAAGACCGCTCGCATTCAACCTATTCCAAAGAAAGGGAGGAAATGTCTGCCACAAAACTATCGTCAAATAGCATTACTTTCAATGTCGAAATAATCAAATATATAGAAGGCCATCGATTAATAAGCGACAGGCAATACGGATTTCGGAGCCGTCGTTCCACTGGTGACCTGCTAAGCTACGTAACGTAACGCACTTATGGACACAATCAATTGAACAACACGGCGAATCCAGAGCCGTAGCCTTGGACATATCAAAGGCATTTGACCGAGTCTGGCATAAAGCCCTATTAGGCAAGTTAGCGTCTTACGGATTACCACAACAACTCTGCGGATGGATGCAAAATTTTCTTCTGGGAAGATCGATCCAAGTTGTTGTAGATGGTGTATCATCCAATTCGTTTGCTATAAAGTGAGTGAGTGAGTGAGTGAGTCTTAGTTCGACAAACAAGCTTGTGTTTCATTTTGCCTCTTCTTTATTTTCATTTTATTTTTTGAATTTGAATTACCATAATTACAACTTGTGTTGCATTAAAATCTCGCCAAGCTGTATCATAGTTTGACATACCTCGCGAGTTGCGCTGCTCTTTATTTTTCATTATAAAGTGTTAACAAACAATTCAATTTTCGTAAACATTTTTTTTTTCTGCTTTACTTTCTTGCTGTGTTGCATATTTGAGTGATATTTAACAACCTATCTCTTTTTATCAACTTTATTTTAAAAGCTGTCTGTCTTTTTTTATCCCGGTGAGCTCCTACATTTAGTTATGTTCTGCCTTTGAAGCAAATTTTGCTAGCCTACACTAAAAGCTCAAAACGGTTTTCATTATATATTTTTAACTGCATCAACGTTCAACGACTGCCTTTGAGCAAGAAAGTGGTTCCATCCTTCTCTACCATTTCGGAGTACACCTGCATTCTTCCTACTTCCTCCACCGTGTGAGTACAACTTTTGGTGTATGTTCTGCCATCTATAGCAAGTTTGATATTCACCACCTTTGTTTATATTTTTTATCTTCTCCACGAACCTCATTTCATCATCTTCATCAACCACATTATCTGCTGTGCTTTTTTGGTTGTTGTATAATCTACGGAGTTGCCAGATCATGAGTAACCCAGATTGTTACATTTGTAAGAAAAACACGAACGATGTGAGCGTTTCGTGTGGAATTTGCCTTGAACCTGTTCATGCAAAATGCATAGGCATAAAAGGAAAAGATGTAGATAAAATTATTTCTACTCCTGGTCTATGTTTTTATTGTGAAAAACACCGCAATATCTCACCTGATGTAATTCACTGGAAATTAGTAAAGGCGCAAAAATGCATGAAAAATATTGCATCCATATTTGCCGAACTACAAGAGACGTTGGATTTTGATTCTGCAAATGTTGATAGGATGCAGCATAGTTTCTTTAATATTGAGAATGCCTTACACCAACAATTACCACAATCTAAGGATCATATTGTTAACTTGCTGAGTCCTCTATCAGTTCATGAGCCTCTACGAAATTTGCCAACTGATAATACCAATGAATCTAGTATTCACCAGAAGCAGGGCAATGATATCTCAGTACGCCCAAATACGGAGGCCCAACTTCTCCAACCAAAAAGGATTCTGCGGTCTAACTCTACCACTTCAGTTGTCATTCCTAGTGTGGAAGTCTCATTGGAATCGTCTACATCCTTACCACCTGTACCTTCTACGCCATCCTCACCGTTAATTGTCAGCAACCAGCCTACAATTAAGGAAGCTGTAAACCCACCTTCTGCCAGTAGAACACGTTTGGTCGTTCCATCTACGTCACCCTCACCGTTCAACGTCAGTAACCAGCCAACAATTAATGAAGCTGTTAACCCACCTTCTTCCAGTCGAACACGTTTGGTCGTTCCATCACCAGAGGCTTGCAATCGTGACAGCTCTTTGAGAGTTGTGCCTCCACCTTTTGCCGTGTTTCTATCACGCCTACAATATGGTACGAAACCTGTAGACATTATCAACTTTATAAGTAGCAGTGGCATTGAAACCGATGGTATCAGATGTCATAGCCTTACACCTGAAAACCTGCCGGACCGAATATCAGCCTCATTCAAATTGCTAGCTCCCTCAGATATTGGAAAGGTTCTAGTAAATCCTAATTTTTGGCCGAAAAATATGATTGTAAAGGAGTTTACACACCGCCCTAACAACTCTAGCAGGAGGCCAAAAAACTTACCGAGCTTGCCTTCTTCTATCAAAATGTGAGAGGGCTGAGGACAAAATGTACTAAGTTCCTGTTAAATGTCTACAGCTCCTCATCTGATATAATAGTCATCACAGAAACTGGATTAGATAACAGCTTTTCCGATACCATTATTTTCCCAAACTATTTTTCAGTTAATCGCAGAGATCGATCACCTGAAAATAGTGCATCTGAACGATTTGGTGGCGTTCTTATAGCTATCAGAAAAGACTTAAATCCTAAAGAACTAAATCTTGACGATTTCTCGGATATCGAAATCTGTGGCAGTAAATTTGATCTCACCTCTTCAAAAGTATTCATTGTGTGTGTCTATATACCTCCCAGAACACCGCTTGCCGTGGTGATTAGATATTTGGATGCCATTCGTCACGTTGAAAATCAAACATCCGCTTCTGACAGACTTTTTGTCTTTGGTGACTTTAACCAACCCAAAATTGATTGGAGTGCCGGAGATATTGATTGTACGTATCTCACTCATGTCAATATCTTATCACCTATTGAAGCTGAAATCATTGACTGCTTTCAATCGATTGGACTCTTTCAACTAAACCCAATTAAAAATCATCAGAATCGCTCGTTGGACCTCATATTCTCAAATTATAACGATGATACTTATGTTACTAGAAGTCTAACTCCGCTGGTTCCTGAAGACACCTATCATCCCTCATTATATTTGTTTTGTCACATAGAGTTTAATGTTTTAAATATTTCTACTTCTTACAAATTTGATTTTAAAAATGCGAATTATAATAACATATGTAATGAGCTTTACAATTTTAACTGGAGTCCATTTTTAACTCTAGGAATAGAAGAACTCTGCTCGATATTTTATCGCGTTTTAAAAAACTTAATTTTTGGTTTTGTCCCGGTTGTTCAAATTAAAAATGTTATTAATGATATTTGTCCTTGGGATAATGATGAAACACGTAGACTAAAAATTCTTAAAAATAGAGCCTATAGGAAGTGGCGGTCGAGTATGTCGAATGATGACTATACTTTATATCGTCATCTCAGAACCGAGTTTAAATCCTCTATATACCATGCCTACTCGGCTTATATCAATGATGTCGAATCCAAAATCAAATTATCGCCAAAATTTTTTTGGAATTTTGTTAATTCACAAAAGAATAGTGATGGCTTTCCGGCTTCATTCTCCTATGATGATCGGTCAATAGATGATCCCCGCGTTATCTGCAACAGTTTTGCAGAATTTTTTCAATCTGTATATTCTAATCCTAGTTCTGTTTTAGATGAACACTTTTTTTCTTATTTAGGTGCATCACATTCCTCTATTTTTAGTAACATCGCTTTTCCCGAAGATATGATACTGAGTAAACTTAGAAATTTGGCCCCTAATTTTAATCCTGGACCCGATGGTATTCCAGCAGGCTTCTTAAAAATGTGTGCCCTTCCTTTACATTCCATACTTTGCCACATATTCAATGTATCGTTGAAGACAGGTATCTTTCCTTCCCTATGGAAAAATTCTTTTATAGTACCAATATTTAAATCCGGTAGGAAAAATAATATTGAAAATTACAGAGGGATCTGTAAACAATCGTCCATTCCTAAACTGTTTGATGAGTTGGTGACTGATGAGTTAAATTTTTTCTGTAAAAATTTAATTTGCAATAACCAACATGGCTTTGTAAAAAACAGATCCACTGCTACGAATCTTCTTCTTTTTACAAATTTTGTTATTAGTGAGATATCTAAGGGTAATCAGGTCGATGCCATTTACACTGATTTCAGTAAAGCGTTTGATCGAGTTGATCACAAACTTCTTCTTTACAAACTTGAACGTTTAGGGTTTCCTACAGTTTTTCTTAGATGGCTATCATCCTATCTAAGTAACAGATACCAGTTTGTAAAGTTTCGAGGACACTTATCCAAAGAAATCATTGTTACATCTGGTGTCCCACAAGGAAGTCATATAGGCCCACTCTTATTTATTTTATTCGTTAATGATGTTGTCAAATTTGTTCCACATTGCAATATCCTGATGTTTGCCGATGACTTTAAAATATATTCTTCATGCAATGATCCGAATAGTTTTCATAGATTGAATGCACATCTCCAAGATTTCGTTTTGTGGTGCAATAAAAACTACTTGTCCCTTAATGTTAGTAAATGTTCGGTCATTACTTTTTCCCGTCGTTCCTCGCCTTTCATTCACGCGTATTCCTTCATAAGTAGTGTTATTCCGCGTGTATCTTTGATAAAAGATCTAGGTGTTATGTTAGATAGTAAACTATCCTATATTTACCACTATGAATACATCACAAATAAAGCCAATAGAGCATGGGGAATGCTTAAACGTTATGCTAGGGTGTTCACCGAACCCTATGCGCTGAAAACTTTATATTTGTCGTTTGTTCGATCGCTGCTGGAATATACGTCTATTGTTTGGTGCCCATACTACAATACTCATATAGTAAGAATCGAAGCAATTCAAAAAAGATTTCTCAGGTTTGCCCTCAGACGTCTACCTTGGTCAGATTTTAATAACTTACCCCCTTACTCAGCCCGATTACAACTTATTGGGCTCGAGTCTCTTGAGGTTAGGAGAAAGGTATCAAGAGTTGTTTTTCTTCACAGAATACTTATTGGGGAGATTCACTGTCCTGATATTTTAAGTCTTGTGGGTCTTAATGTTCCATCACTTAATTTGCGTAACAACAGATTCTTTTATATTCCTCGTTCTCGTACTAATTACGGAAGATCCTCCTCTTTAAATGGTTTAATGTTATTGTATAATGAATGTGCGTCTTTAATTGACATTAATATGACAATACCATTAATTAAATCCATCTTGTTTAATTATTTCCAGTTATAATTGTATTGCTCAGTTCGTAATTAGTTTTGTACTTGTTTTTTTTTTCTAAATTATATTTATTTACTTCATTTTTTCTTAATTTTTGTCTCTCATTTTATTATATTTTTTCATGTCTAAAAAAGGCCTAGTACTTTGTTGACAAACAAATAAATAAATAAATAAATAAATAAATAAATGCAGGAGTGCCCCAAGGATCTATTCTTTCTCCAACTCTATTTCTTCTCCACATCAACGATTTGCTTGGATCGACAAATAATAATATCTACAGCTTTGCAGATGACAGCACTCTTATATCCTCCATCTCGAACAGTGGGCCTGTGAATACGGCTACATCACACAATCAGAGATGTGAACAAATTAATTCTCTAAATGATGATCTGGACAAAATCTTGAAGTGGGGAAAGGACAACTTAGTTGTATTTAATGCAAACAAGACACAGCTCATAACATTTTCCAGAAAAAATGCATCAACAGTTCCTCAGATCCAAATGGATGACCATCCAATCCATCACAAGGACTCAATGCACCTTCTAGGAGTCACAGTCAATTCAGGAATCACATGGCAGGACCACATATCCTATATCGCAAAATTGGCGTCCGCAAAGTTGAGCTACCTATTTAGAGCAAAGAGGTACTTTAGCCCCAAGCAACTTCTCCTTCTCTACAAAGCACAGGTTAGACCAGGCTTGGAATATTGTTCCCATATATGGAGCTCGGCCCCAAAACATTCACTTAACCTACTTGATAGCATACAGAGACGAGCAGTTCGACTCATTGGAGACCCTACACTCACATCGAATCTACAACCGTTGGTGCACAGAAGACAAGTAGCTGACCTATGCTTGTTCTATAGGTACTTCCATGATAGATGTTCTGAGGAACTCAAAGACATTATCCCTCGAAATGCAACTTTTGGGCGCCCAACAAGACAGGCTGTTAATGCTCATGACCATACAGTACACTTGACAACCGCGAGGACATCAACTTTCAAAAACTCCTTCTGTTACAGGACAAGCCAACTTTGGAACTCGCTTCCTGGGGATATATTTCCAGAAGACTACAATTTGCAGCAATTTAAGTGCAGAACAAACATACATCTGCAGGCATCTCGGGGCGCTGTTGAAGCGTTATAGGTTCGCCTTTCCCGGGAGAAGTATATAAAAAAAAAAAAAAAACAGAAGGCTTCAAAGTTTCTCCGGTTCAACCCCCGGGAAAGTACAGACTACACTACGTTTTTTTCCACTATTCAAATGTTAACAAATTTACATAAATTTGAGAAGCTAGCTCTTGGACTTGCTGGGTCCAACTTTTGTTTTGGTAGTTACGCATTGAAGAAAACCTTCCACTTGATTCGACAAGATGGATTCGATACGTAGAGAAGAAAAAATGGCTTTCTAACAGGGGGTACCAGAAATTAGGTAATTCTTCTTTGAACTGCATGAGCTCTAGCAGAGGCTTATAATAATAGCCAAAGGTTCTTATGTCGTACCGATGACGGCGTTGTTTTCAAATCGATTTTTTTTTTTAAACGTGAAGCTTCTTAGAAAGTTTGGGACATTAGAACTACAAATCGATGAGATTCAAAACAACCACATGGGTTCAACCGAAGGTACCTATATATTAGAGTTTGTCATACAATATCCATAGTTCAAATGAAGTTTCACTTTGTATCAAAAAAGTGTTTTTTTTTCAGATAGAAAGATGAATTTCAAACTCTGAAATACCAGATGCATTATTCTTGGAAGGCAATTAATTTGCAAAGAGCCTGAGTCGGCGTTCTGTACGGCTAAACGTTCAAACGTTTTCGTGTGCACAAAGAAATTTGCTTGCGTAACATACGGAAAATCATTCCTGCACACGAAAACGTTTGATCGTTTCGCGTTTCAGAATCTGACCCTTGACTGCTGGACCGGATGGATTTATATCTCCACCTGTATGTTGATTCAAGAAAGACGATTTGTTTGCTGGGTTTAGTATTTAACAATAAAATAAAGACATAACTAAAATAATACAAAATAAGCTTGCAAATTTAAATTTTATGTATGGCGAATTATTTTTAAGTCTGACTCTTAAATTGGATGTAACGTATTTTGTGTTGTTACAGCGACAGCTGGATATCCCCGAATTATTTTTTAGTCTGAATGCTTCTCCTTATGCAAAGTAAAAGGCTTTCAAATGGTATGCAACTTATTGTGACTGTTGAGCATCTTTGTTGTGGTAAACTAAAAATTGACGAGATTTGATCAATCTTTTGAGATTGACATCCTACGAACCTGTAATGGTCACCTTGTTTATTTTCAAATTCGATACGCAAGCATTTCTTAAATTTTCAAAAGTGATTTCCAAAGATTTTCCGACTTGAACGAGCGTCTACAGCACTTGTCATGAAATGCGATTAAACAAATTAGACCACGCAGTCGGGCAGCAAAACATTGCTTGCAATAAAACATGCGGACATTCCTAGCACCCGTCATTAAAATCAAAACCTAAAAACCTCCTTTATCACTAATCTGACAAGTGGCCAGTGCAAATTCTTCCATTAACCACTATTACAAACCCAAAGACACAAAAGACACAAAACCACCTACCATACGATACAAAATTCCCTACAAATTGTCAGTCACTGCGTTTATATACATCTTGAACTTTAAACCTCCAAGAAGATACTCTCTCTCCCAGTCGCATGACTTCCCTGACCCGCAGTCCTTACAAACACTCCTGACTTACTTCAATTCCACCACCTCAAGGCATTCAATGCATTTCCCCGAGCACTTCGGTTCGCCTCTGTCGGAACCGAAAGTTATGCTAACTACCACCGTTTCCAATAATGCACTCTCCGGCCATCTGTGCACATTCCATTAATGCGCACATATACAGCGCGCACCAATTTCAACCACAGAAAGAAACTTGATTACAAATAAAAGCCACAAGCAAAAATTAGAAGCCAAAAAGGACCCCTAAGCACCTCGAAGTTGCACTTTAGACAGAGAGAGAGATAGAGAGAGAGAGAAAAAAACCCTATACCTGCATGAATATTCCGCATGTGGCAACTGATGGCACACACCCTACTTAGAGACCCATTCCAACGTTACCGTTCAGCACTAATGAAAGTAATTTCATTTTCCGGTTAGCTCCCCCCGAATCCCGGCATAATGAAGTGTTTTAGTTTGACTGGCCACTCAAAGCTATCGACCTCCCATTCCCATATGTGGCCATATTCTATACATTGAACATTTTCGTGTGGCTTTTCCCTCCGAGATGGACAACGTGTTGGCACAATAAAAATAAAAACAAACAAATACGGAGAAGGAAAAAAGGATCACAATGAACTCGAAAACACAATACCAGGCTACAAAAGCCGCAATAAGCAGTTGCAATTTAAGTCCTGCCTAATTACACATAAATTCCATATTGAACAAGGGATTTGCTCCACATACTGGGCGAGAGAAGGGATTTTCAAGGATATCAACAACAGCAGCAGCAGCCGTAGAATATTACAACCGATATTACTTGAGTCAAAGGACACCAAGCAGACTTGCTTTGGTTCGTTGGCTCTGGCTGGTCCATGCCGAAGGTTAAAATGAATCCGTTGCATTGTGTAGCCAAACATCCTTGCTCTGTGTTCTTTTTGTATCCCTCCCCGCATATATTGCGGATTAAAACGCTACGCCAGCAGAAACCCAAGTATAGGTGGAACATTAAACACAGGAAGGAAAAAAGCACACTAGCTCACAAAAAGAATAGAGAAAAAGGGCGAGAGAAAAACAACAAAACTCGGATCCTTCCGTAAGTGTTGCACAAAGTCAGCAGAAACCTAAGTTTTGCCAGATGAAACCAAAACCAGGCAAAGCCACTCCACTTTGCGGAGAGTTCTCATGCATGCGAGTAGAACCGGTGAGTGCTGGCATTGCATGGGGGGCGGGATGTTAGTGTTGACGGTAGCTGGTACCACCAGTCGGTGCTATATCAGTGATTAGTAATTTATACTCTAGGCTAGGAAAAGTTGCCTCAGCACCCGGTTAAATGACCCGAAGTCTTCCTCACATTACAACAACGTAATCAACTAACAAAGGAAACTGCTGTGATGAGTAGTCACACTCACACTCCCACTCATACTCATTCTCAGATGGTGCAGGAAAACGTGCAAAAACGCGAGCGCTTTGCGGCTGAACTTTTCCAAATAAGAATTTGAGCTTAGCGGAATGAACCTTCCACACTCGGATTGGGGACGAATAAACTCCGAGAGCAAGACGTTAGGCGAATGAATTTATTTCACGTATACAGCTCGAGTGGGGTAGTAAAAAAACAGAATAATTTTTATAGATACTCAACTAAAAGGGTAAGCATCCCTAAATATCGCTGCTAAATCATCGTCATTCTCATCGTCGTCACCATCGCCGTCGTCATTGCCATCATCACCGTCATTCCCAGAATTTCCACATCACAAGGGTTATCTGACGCGCTGAGATTCGTAAATAAACACATTTTAGCCGAAGCAGCCTTTTTTTATATCAAAATGTTTGTTCACAGAGTTAGCAGCTAATACTCGCACTCGTATAAAATGTTCGTACGGAAATAAATCGGGAAATGTTTGAGATGGTTTATGTGCGGCTCGTGAAAGTGGATGAAGGCCGTTGTCTGGGTGTAAATGAGATCTGGATAGGGGTTGGAGTTGAATTCGTCAGATTCATTAAGAGAGTTGGCGGGTATACGTGTACATCTAAAATGTAAAAATACGTGTACATAAACCGTTGACTTATACGCTGTGAATAGCGATTTAATTAGAGCGTAAAGTTCGCAAAAATGCAATAGAAAGCTTTAGGAAGGAATTGCCGGCAGCCTTTGATGGCAAGTTGTAAGGCGAAATATTCGCAATTAGTTGGCATAAGCCGAAATTATTGAGATAAATTAGGAGCACGATTAAAGGACCTGGAGGAATGGCAGTGCTATACGACTTGGCAAACTCGAAAAGGGCTCATAAATGCAATAAGTACCTACTTGTATATTTATATCACGAAGAGTTATTGGGACCGTTGTTTAACTCTTATCACCGGACGGGGTAGGTTCGGGGAAATTTTCCAATGACTCGTTGCTAGTGGCCGATGGAACTCACTTGAATTAATTATTCGCAAGACATGCACACTGATGCATACAGGACGCTGGTAGGAAAAGCAGAATTGTTTCAGTCGAAGAAAAGTGTTACACTGAAAAAACAAGACTGGTTGTTGTTTGAGAAACTAACAATAGAATTCTATGAGCAATACCTACTGGGCTATCACATTACTAGTTACCATCAACAGATGCCAGTGAAACTGCAGAGGCAATAAATTTGCAGCAAAATGAGAGGTCTACGCATCACCAAAACTGGTCCTGTTGGAAAAATATCTATCGCCTGTACTTTGCTTATCATAAATTGCACTTACTTAAAATTTATTCGCAAGTCCTTCTATGATCGTTGGAAGCCAGTTTTGTTGTTTTTTGTATCCAAGTTCCAACAGAAAATCGTCGGAAATCCTATTTATAAATTGAGGAAGTCTGCGTCATGACTGAAATACCAAATTGCAGATTTCTATTGAACAGTTGAATATACTTGCTACAGAAAATACATTGAATCGGAGTGTTATACACAGGTCACTCTAATGGTACATTTAAAATCGATTGATTGAACAGAACATCAGAAAATGACTCTGCCTACCTGGGCTTCGCTTCAAGCGATGGATGATCTACCAATAGCAAGGGTACTTTTGCGGAGATGTAAATTCGCTTTTCTTAATAGAAATATTAAAAAATAGGAAGAATGTAGCAGATTGGATTATTTAAAATGAATGAAAATACCCCCAGTCGCATTGAGAAAAAGATTCTTCGTCAAAATGTTTGGTATAGATTCCATGCGCACTATACGAGCTGTACAGCTGGAAAGGAAGTTCAGACCAAATGGACATACATTTTACTATCCTACATGCTATAACCTAGACCTAGAGGGACAAGAGATACAATTCGACCTACAAAGAATTATGAAGATAGGTAAGGACTTTAACGAGAAATAGCATTTTTTGGTGGAAATATGTAAAGATAAACACAAAGTCAACAATTACAAATGCATAAATATCCAGCGATTATCCTTGCGACAAATTATTTGACATAGTAAAAGCGAGACGAACGGGAAATTAAAGACGCTGAAATGCGAATGACAAATCGTTCTGAATAAGCGGAATCCGCGGAATGAGAATGTTTGCCTTTGAATTTTCCCCTCAAAACCGTCACTTGCATGACATTTGACTTGAGATCCTTCACCATCAAATCAAACGTGTTCCCGTTACAAAGTTTCTGTGCATTGAGGATACGCAACAAAATTATAACTGAGTCGATTTTCAATTTAAAATTGTATAGAGATAAGGGCGTAACATACAAATAATTCAAAAATTCAAATAAACCCCATAACGTTTTGTTTTCACGACAAAAAGCATATTACGTCTTTCCTTGGCCCCATGCGAATTTAAACCAAAAATCATAAACATACGGACGTCAGCCTCTTTTATATGTAGCTGTGCCCACCAGGCTTTGCTCATACCTTTCGTATTAAGTCCTGCTCACATTTCGCAAAGTGTTTAATTTGGACAATGTTCATTAATCATTTTAATTATACAACGGGAGGTGCCATGGGAGGTACGCGTTTTCGAAATCTCGTTTATGTTTTGCAAAGTACCACATGTAGAGTCCTACATCCTATCCTATCTTTCAAACTGGAAGCAACCGTACCCATCCACAAAATTTCAATGAACTCGGTAGAGCTGTTTCGGAGATTGGTAGCAGCGCCATCTATCAGGTCCAAAAGTATGCTATCCTTCAAGCGGGAACGAAGAATATACATCCACAAAGTTTCATTGAAATCGGTCGAGCGGTTTCGGAGATCGAAAAAAGAGCCGCCTATGGGTCGAAAATAGTCCTATCTTTCAAGCTTCAAGTAACCATACAGAGAGACAAAATTTCATTGAAATCGGCTGAGCGGTTTCGGAGATCGACGACAGCGCTATCTATCGCGTCCAAAAGTATCTTGAAAATGTCATTTAAATCGGTTAAGTGGTTTCGGAGATCGACAACAACGCCACCTATTGGGTCCAAAATCCTATCTTTTAAGACTGTATAAACCTGAAATACACCAATACGAACAAAACAAAAGAAGAATCATAAAAATTGACCCAGTGGTTATCGAGTTATATCGTCATCGAGTTTCACCCCGAAGAATTTCATATAAAAGAAGATTATTATTGAAGAAAATTGAATTGAACTGAAAAACGAAATACATATACGCCTACAGCGCCACATGTTGATAATTTCCGACTTTTCTTTTTTCCTAAACCATCCCTGATTCAAGACGAACAAAACAAAACAAATATCATTCAAATCGGTCGAGCCGTTCTGGAGCCTTTACCCGACTAACGCACACCAATTGATTTTTATATATAGAAGAAGATTAATTTGCTTTTAATATAAGTGAAATTGTTTCGAACAAAAATGTAAATATTAATATTGTGGATAGGACATACGTTTTCATTTGACACTTGTCAAAAAACTCTACACTATTTGTAGTACAAATAAAGCAATATCAATAAATCATAAATCATTCTGATAGTCACTGTAAACAACTTAATGTTTTCTTTTGATTGACCTTCCTAAACAAATGAATTTGTTGATGAAATAATTATTTTTATGGTCTGTATAGTGTATACCTGTATGACAGCGACGAACAAAAGAAGCAAGGATCATTTATATCAATTATGGTGAGATGGGTGTGTGCTTGAGCTTGTAAACAGTAAAATGTATTTCAAGTGTGTTTTATTTCCTGTTATTTTGGTTAATACTCTATAGGTATATTATAAAAAGTCGTTAGAAAATTACCGTGCGTTTTATTTTTACTTTTACCTGCTTAAACAGGTCAAAATCTCGGGGTAAGTTTTTCGTTATATTTGCACAGTTTTCCCTTTGTGCAAATAAAATACCTACAGCCAGGGTTGTCAGAATTTAGTTCGCTTTAAGCGCCCAAACCTTTAGAAAATGTAGCCCAATATCGTTGCTCAGAAAGAAGCCCAAAAATCGTTGAAAATGTTGAAAATTTTGGTATTTTTCAAACTTATTCTCACCGCGTTTATTTTTTTTTACTTCTACGCCTTGGATTTTATTTGACTTTTTTTCTGCTATTGGCTTTTGTGGCTTGTGTCAAACCAAAAGGCCTGCAAAATGAGTTGATGCGTGCAACTTGAACGACTGTTCGATATCACTTGACTGCAAGGTGCTGCCAAGTTTTAAAAGTGCGGGTTTGTTCGAAAATATTTCTTTTTTTTTAGTTTTGTGAAAGAATAAAACAAACAAAATTAACACACAATTTGTAAAACGATATGTAGCCCAAAATTGTGTTGGGCGCTCATGGCAGAAATTTCTATCGTTTTTTAAGTAAAAAGATAGCCAAAAATACGACAAAGCGCCCAATCTGGCAACAGGTTAGACCAGGCTTGGAATATTGTTCCCATATATGGAGCTCGGCGCTCGGCCCCTAAACATTCACTTAACCTGCTTGATAGCATACAGAGACGAGCAGTTCGACTCATTGGAGACCCTACACTCACATCGAATCTACAACCGTTGGTGCACAGAAGACAAGTCGCTGACCTATGCTTGTTCTATAGGTATTTCCATGGTTCTGAGGAACTCAAAGACATTATCCCTCGAAATGCAACTTTTGGGTGCCCCACAAGACAGGCTGCTAATGCTCATGACTTGACAACCGCTAGGACATCAACTTTCCAAAACTCCTTCTGTTACAGGACAAGCAAACTTTGGAACTCGCTTCCTGGGGATATATTTCCAGAAGACTACAATTTGCAGCAATTTAAGTGCAGAGCAAACATACATCTGCAGGCATCTCGGGGCGATGTTGAAGCGTTATAGGTTCGCCTTTCCCGGGAGAAGTATATTAAAAAAAAACAAAAAAACCGTGCCAACAACTTTTGAACAAAGGAGAACTCAACATTAGGTGTGTTTAATTGAACACTTATTTCCTGCAGTGGAAAGTATTTATTAAAACTATTCAATAAAACATTCTATAGAATTTTTTCAGCCTAGAAGTCTGCAACTATTTGCGATAAAAGACAGCCGATTTTCGCAAAATGCTGTTCCATACTTCTGTGCCCTTTTATTTAATTTAAATTAATTAAAACATATTTTCCATTTAAATGTTTCCTGCTGTAAAAGCACAAAAACACTTGTAACATACTGAAACCACGTTCTATCGTATGCATCAATGAAATTCCTGTCTATATTGATAGTCACCCACCCAACCACCGACTGCCGACAAAGTATGTGCATTTGGCCGTTAATTTAAACACAATGTATCCAGATGACTTGGTTTCGCCCATGTCGACCCATTGAAATGTGTATACAACATTACAACACCCATAACGCTGCCTCTTCGAATGCAATCAGTGCCGGGAATCACCATCGCAACCATAACAAAGCCATAATATAAAATTAAGTTATAAACAAAAAGAAGAAAAAAAAAGCACAGCATCCAATAATATCTTCAAAATGGAGAGCTGAGCTGCACCCCCAGCATCGGGAATATCATCATAATAATAGTACGTGCTTTATTATTCCATTCGTCGTATAACGTATACTCCCATACTCGCCGCTACATTACATGCAGTGCGCCGCTGAATTTATTGCGAGCATAATAATTTTTAATTTTCAGTAAAATCGCGTAGTTATTGCCAGCAACCCATCACGGATGGCACTGGGACACATCGCAAGGTCCGGTTGGTCCAGCATCAACATGGATTGTATCCTGAACCATCGTCTTTTCTGGTAAAGTTAAATACATTTTTTTTTTTGTCTTTTTGTTATATTTTTATGTTTAACGAGAAATTCGGATGCTTGCTCGTACACTCGTATCTGTAATAATTTTTCATGTTTTGTTTATTGTAGCGGCAATTATGTTGTTTTATTTTTTTTAATTTGCGCTTTGTTTAAACGCCCTCCACGCCACGGCCAAATTGGGGGATTAATGTATAATTTTTATAGTCACTCTCACTCGTCCTTTGGCATTGCGTATTGACATACTGTCAGAGTTTGCTTTAAATTTTCCATAAATGCTGGCTAAATGGGTCTTTTCACGGTTATTGAAAAATTCCATTGAAAAGTTATTACCAACAGTGTATGCAGAAGGTATCTGGCTGCTGCTATTTTGTACGGTTGGTATTTGCCCAGTGTGTCAATGATTCATGGGTGTTACTTTAAATGGCAGTTGTGTTATAGTAATCGTCGTGTATTAAATGCGTTTTTAAATGACAGTTAAAAGGTTTTGCGAATTATTACTTATCCGTTACTGACGGTAGGTTTAAGGGAAATTAATGGTGATCGCTTTAAAGTCCACTCTTGCTGTTTTACTGATCATTTCGATTGTATCCGGCAGGTGTTACTTTTAAAATGTCCTGAGGGTTGGAATGGGGAGTTTTCTAGAAAAAGGGGGTAAACGTGGTAAAATTGGATACACAGTCGAAAAGTAAAATAGTGAAACGGAGCAAGACATTCGCATAAGGAATCTCACCACAATCAATAGAACTGATTGAATTTTTCTCTTGAAATTGTTGCAAAAAAAAAAAAAAAAAATGCCCACACCATTCTATATTGGTTTCAATTTGACGCCCATTTTGACCAATAGAACAACACACCTGGCGACTATCTTGTAGTTCAATTTATTACTCAAACGTTGGACAGACGACCCACATCTGAATTGGCGATTAGGGTAATATCTCATCTCTCAATTAATTCGACCAACTAAACAGTGACAGCGCACAAAGGTCCAAGCTCCACAATCCTATAATCACCACCTTCCATTTCTCAAGCGAACCCCCTCTTTTCAATATGGAATTATGACAAATCATCACGTGCCGTGTTAAAAGGATGAACTCATTTTCCCCTCGTCATGACTATTAGTATTCTGACAAATTTGTTGTAATTCCCTACAGACAATAGAGCATAATCACCAGATGAAGCTGTTTACCGTATACCCCAGCAAAAGACTCCACATACGTTCGTATAATTCCAGAGAAAAGGACTTTCAAATATTTCCTTGTTTGTTGTTGAAAATTTATCGCAAAATCGCTATCGCTCGCATATTTTAATTAATAACTTCCACAGGGTACGACAACAAAAATTTGAATGGCATGACAAAATATGGTCACCGTAGGTAAACTTGCCACCACCCAGGCGGGGTAATGATGATTACTATTTTCCGGGGTCAATCGGGGTGGCTAAACGCACAAATACATTGTCCACTCTGGGGTGAAAACAAAAACCAAATCGTTTAATTCCATTTCTAGTTAATTCTCTCGATATTATCAGATGACAGACGTTATAAATGAGAGGTATTCACGATCGAGTATATCCACTGGCCAAAAATAAGCCAACAAAAGAGGACAAGTATGTGTGAGTGTGGGGGTGAAATAGTGCTAAAAGGTAATCCCCAATAGAGTGGGCATACTGTGGCCTGGTCATTTATTTTGAATACCCATTTGGGTTACTTGGTGTATTTTTGTATGTCCTACCGGTTTTGTTGTTGCTGGTTTGTGTGATTCAATTTCTTGTGTGGACACGTGGTTGGCGATAAGTATGATTTATCGGCTGAGGTAGCCACTTGGAAGGAATATAATCAGTATATGGTGTGGATTAGGGGTGATCGATACAATGGACGGGATACTTATTCATTTTCAAGGAGCGCTATTGGCAACTAATTTGTTGAAGGAGCGTGCGCTTACAGTTGCAAAGTGAATTCCCCCATTTAATGTGCTATTAAGCCTGTTTACACTGTTCTAGGGGGCCGCATTGTTTTTCGTTTGCCTGTGCGCAAAGGATTCTTTCCACTGCACCAAGGTGCAGTTTTGTTTGGATTACTTGAAACAGAGTCGATTCAATTAAAATTAATTATTGCCAGCCAGTCACGGTAGAGGGTATAATATGATGATGTTTCCAAACCGGACCTACTGTCGGAATTTAATTAATTCAAGTTCAGCGCTAGTACAACAAATTGCAAATGCCAAGGCACTGGCATTCTCGTCTCGGCCAAGAAACAATAAAAATCATCCAATCAAAATGAGAACGGTGGTTGGGGGGAGGCCAAAAAACATCCTTAATTGATGAGAATAAAAGCTGTCGTAGGCGACGCTATTGGAGAGCGAAGTCTCCGTTAACCGCGCAACTTATTCCATTACGATAGACCGAACAGCATCATTATCACCATCGTTGATGTCAATGGGAGTAGGAACTTTTAACACAACGCCAGCGATAAGAAATGAAATTGTCACTGGAATAACTTTTAAGGAGGTTGCGGACATTTCCCTTCGTAGAAGAAGATGACGAAGAATAGAACGGAATCCTTTTAGAAGTTTCTTTCGTTTTTCTTATGAAATCTGAATTAAATTTGTCGTAGAAAAACGTTCGACGGCAACAGAGATTTCCACTTAATTCCAAGATTCCAACGTCGTCGTCATACAGCTACCATCCGTTGACCGCTCTAGTTCTTTCGTTGAAGGGGGGGGGGGGGGGGTACTTTTTTTCCCCCTGTTTTCCTTAATTGTCTTATGTCGCCTTATACATGAAATCATAATTATCACTGTTGAATGTCTTTAATTTGTTCTTTTGATGTTTTTTTTTGTTATTTTTTTTTCTGCGCAAAACTAGTCCTTGATCCGAGAGATATGATAAAACCAAGAAGAAGAAGAAGAAACATTCTTAGAGTAGGTAGGTACGATGAAAAATAAACCATGGCTTCATTCAGTTCAATCGCTGACGACAATGAGTCGAGTCAATGAAATTGAAAGGACTTATTAAATACCTCGATGAATGGATCAAAGTGCGGGCGGTGTATGATTTTACTTTTAATTAAAGAAATTCCTTGTTTGAAATGATTTCTTTCAAATTCTGAGAAATAATTAAGATGGGGACAGAAAAAGAAAATTCTTCAAAGGATGCAGGTGCCTCACAAGTGTTCCACGCTATTCGATTTCTTCATGGGAAAATTGTCTTTGAGAATTAATTAAATATCTTGGAGGAATAATTATTTTTTCCTTTAAAATTGTAGCAATGAGGGTGAGGGTGCTGAAAATAAATATGGATGAGGTTTATTTTTATTTTCTAACCACAATGTCAAATTGTTAAAGCTTGTAAATGTTTAACCACCTCTTAGCAGTGTTGACAGCACTGGCTATTTATCGACGATTTTGTTTCCCGAACTTTTTCACTGACTCCTTAAAATTGTCAAGTGGGATTTTTTACCATTTTGGCTATTCAGATTCACTGTAAAGTTTGGCGATTTTTAGACTCTTCAATATATGTTCAGACGACTGCCAGATCTGACAATATTTTCAGGTCAACAGATGATATCGCAATGAGCTGCAAATGACCTGACAATAGCGAATTACCTTATGATATCAAATTGCCAGTTCACACGGTTGCCAGATATATTTTTGTATAAAATATTTGCAGCTCCGTTTGAAGGCATTGTCGAACAAATTAAAAATTGCTTTTTTAATTCGGTGCTGAAGTCTTGATTCTGAAGCACCTAATAATAGAACAAAAAAAAATGTAAATGGAATGCAAAAGCCCGCGTACGTATTTGAGAGCAGTGAGGAGGATGAATTCCCACACAAACGTCGGCATTTTTGGGCGAACGATTGGGTGGCCCGCCGACAGCAGGAGGGACTTTACGCAAAGTTGTTCGTGGAATTGAGAGCTGAGAAGCTAGAATTGCAACGCAATTTTTAGGGTTCCGTAGCCAAATGGCAAAAATCGGAACCCTATTAGATTCGTCATGTCTGTCTGTCTGTCTGTCTGTCCGTCCGTTTGTCACAGCCACTTTTCTCTGAAACTATAAGAGCTATACCGTTGAAACTTGGTAAGTAGATGTATTCCGTGAACCGCATTAAGATTTTACACAAAAATAGAAAAAAAAACAGTAAATTTTGGGGGTCCCCATACATAAAACTGAAACTCAAAAAAAATTTATATATATCATTTTTTTTCTAAAGTGAATAGTTTGCGCGAGAGACACTTCCAAAGTCGTAAAATGTTGGTGCCCCCCCCCCCCCCCCCCCCCCCCCCCCTAACTTCTAAAATAAGAGAACGATAAAACTAAAAAAAATATATGATGTACATTACCATGTCAACTTCAAATACGTCATAAATTGTAGACCTCAATTTACCTTTAATACAATCAACTCAAAAAAAAAAAAAAAAAAAACATTTAATTTCATAAACATAAACCTTATACATAAGCCCTGGACCATTATTTCCTAATAATAAATGATATAAAAATACGCTATTATTGAAATAGGTATCGATTAAAGTTATAACGAACTATAAGAACTTTTATGTTATGTTACTTGCTGTTTCGGAACCCTTCATGAGCGAGTCCGACTCGCACTTGTCTTACTTTTTTAACATTCGATTTGCGTTCAAATAGTAGCCCAGAAATGATTCTTACTATAATAAAACTGTAACTTTTATTACGGTGTTTGTTCGGAATACATTAAAAAAGTACTGTACGAAATTGATTCCGGTTTTCACAGTTGCATTTAAAATTTGCGAGATTAGGTTATGGGATATATTTTACCATTATCCGCTGTCCGGAAGCGGAAATCTAAGCTGATATCTAAGAAAAGTCGTAGTTCTCGAATGCCTTCTAGCTCCTAGCTTTGGAATGACTGATCCAAATGAAATAGATTTTTTTAATATAAAGTTCAATTATGTACAAAGATTTTAAGATCAAAATCATCTTTGTACGTTATCCTGAAGTACAATTAGCAATAAACTATAGATTTTATACAATTCAGAAAAGTAAAATGTTTAGTGGAGAACATTTTGTGTGCGTGTGCGTGTGCGAAGTGGAACTCTGGCGAAGTAGGGCGAGCACGGGTTTGCTAGCTCTATAGTAAGATTATAGCAAAAAAAATGTTTTTGTTATTTTCCTTTTTTACTTTCCAATAGGGGCCCAAATGTCTGTAGGCCGCGGCATACGCTAAGACGGCCCTGATAACAACCTAGGTGGGTAGGTAGAAGTGGAGGTTTACAGTATGATGCGCCTTTTTGTTACTGCGACTAATTCGGAATGATTTTGAAGAATAGGCGTTTTTTATTATGCCCACTTAACAATTATACGAGATCCAACTGTTGTTGTTATCAATGAAAATCAATGAGCTATATGGATCATGCGGGTGTGATAAAAAACGCCTAATGTGACACAGTCGGTATCTATCCAACATTGTTCGGCATTTATTTTTACTAATTAGGACAATTTTGTGGGCAGTGTTTGAGTTCTGTCAGAAATTTGAACCGCCTAGTGTTCACCCTCCCCCCAAAGGACCTCTGTACTTTCCTCGTTACAATGTCACTTCCTTTATAAGCAATTTTTCATTTACTCACTTTTCGAATTGGAAAATGACTCAACAAATTTGTTGTATTACTGCTTCGATTCGGGTGAAGAAAATGAATTAAAAGCGACTACCTTTATAATAATTAAAGCATAATTTCACACACAAGACATACCGCACACAAACTAATAGCAGCCCAGACCAGACCAAGTAGGGTAGCCTGTTTCGTGGTCAAGGGTTACATGAGTAATCGTGAAGCGGTCTCATTTATAATGCCAACGATCTGATAACATCACAAGCATTACATTTATTACAGTTAAATAGAGTTAAATGTTTCTGTTTTATTAGAGCAATAGGTCTTTTTTATAGGTCCGAGCCTTCTAATCAGAAACAAAGAACTTATCTAAGCAGGAGTGGTTCCTAATTACTATAAGCATAAGTGTGTAATTTCTGTTTACGATAACAGTCGCGTTATGTGTTGGTAATTCAAATTTGAAAGGGAAAAGTAAATTTAATGGTTTTTTGGAAAAGTGATTAAAAGAGCGGTCAAGTGGGAGTCGGACTCGCCCATGAAGGGTTCCGTAGCAGCAAGTAACATAGCATAAGAGCTTTTTATTTGTTATTTTTATATTTGAGTTGATTGTATGAAAGGTAAATTGAGGTTTACGATTTAAGACGTATAAAAAAAACGACTTACTAGATATCGTTCAAACCAATTTAGTGCTGTTCATAGAATACATCTACTTACCAAGTTTCAATAGTACAGCTCTTAAAATGTCGGAGAAAAGTGACTTTGACATACAGGCAGATAGACAGACAGACATGACGAGTCTATAAGGGTTCCGTTTTTAGCCATTTGGCTACGGAACCCTAAAAACAGTCTTCGTCTTAATGCCAATAGTAGTGGCGCCGTGATTCAATGTAGGAATAATGTAGTTTGGGTTTATCAAGTGGCGTTTACCATTTATAGAAAACCGACAATGACGGCTTCAAGACACGACATCATCAAGACATTAAATCAAGGGTGCCATCAGCCTTTTTGCCTTTGCGTTGATCTCTAAAGGTTCCAATCTTCTTTCAAGATTTTTCATACTAGACTTATTTAAATGTTATCCGGTAACTTTATGAAGGCTTTGCATAGACCAGGGCCTCTGGGAATAGTCTTCATTAGGTCTTGAGCAGCGACTTCTAACTCCAGCTATATTGTGACTTTACTATCTACAGTTTGCTCGGAACAAGGAAAAATTTAGAAGTGGAGAGTTCGAAAGATCTATCAACTTCGGTTCCCAAACGTGTGCAATCATTTTAAGAGTCGATATATATTTACAGTCAGTGGTTGAAGGATCAAAACAAAAAGTGGTAGTCGCATATGCCTGTCATAGAAAATTTTAGTTCCGAACTACCGTCCTTACTTATCTTCAGTTCGGATGATGGAATGAAGCCTCGTGTTGCCGGTGATGCTGCCCCAGAGGATAGTCTTTAGTTTTTTTTTAGATACACAGTTAATAATTTAACTGCGTGCGGCATCTAAGTTGAATGAAAAGTAGGCCCACATAAGGTAAAAGTTTCAGGTTACGAAGACTTAACGTCTGGATCCTAAAAATATGTTTTGTTTACTACGAGGCAAGTTCTGGACCTCTCTTTTATAGCATCTTTGAGTAGATATTATGACACTATAGTCCATAATGGTTCAATCGCTCTTCGGTTTGTCCACTTAAAAAATAAATAGTTTGGGCAACAGGTCCGGAGAGACCCTAGGCCTAGCTTCTCACAACCATTCGTTTTGTGTGAATTTCTCATTTTTGGAACGAATAGAAGGGATCTACAATTTTATGCCGACTCCAAACGGCTACTTGAGTAGCTCTTTCAAGACATTTATACTCTCGGATGTTTGTCAGACGTTCGTGAGAGGTAGCGCAGCGGAAAAAAACCCTAAGTCGGAATTGGGTTTTTGCGGGATTCGAACCTGGGACCCCCGCATAGCAGTCCAACACACTAACCACTAAGCTACTGCGACTGTCGACTTTGTCCACTTACTTTTGGAAAAGAAAAAAAACTATGATGTCACTGGTAGTCAGGAACCCAACGTTCATGCTTATGTCGCTGTCGCTGATTACCTATCCATTCAAATCTGAGTACCTAACAAAATATCGATAACGTTTACAACACCTAGGGATCTGCCCGTCCCCAAGCACATGCGATGATCTTTCCAAATGAGCCAACATTTTTTAAAATCAACTGTCATGGACATATTTTTCGAGGCTAAGTTTTGAGACGAATTTTTCTACAGTTTTATGCCGGGTCCTATCAGCAGGATTTCGAAACCATCTCTTACAAATGTCAGCTGTCACTAAGTCAATTCTAGTTTAGTTTAGTTTAGTTTATTTCATCAAACAAAGTTACAATACTTTAGTGATTACATGATAATATAAATAATATAAAAAAAAAAAAAAATTAAACATTGCCACCATTAGAGTTGCTTAAGATTAATAGCAAATTATTTTTAAATGAACGTCTACTTAGACTAAAATCGATCATATCGCAAACTGTATTGGCTTCTCTTAAGCACCTAGACAATGGTTCATTGGCAGCATAATTTGTTCTGTGATATGGAATCTTAAAAAACAATCGGTTTCTAAGCAT
The DNA here is from genome assembly GCA_946477585.1 of Cheilosia urbana. Taxonomy (NCBI): domain Eukaryota; kingdom Metazoa; phylum Arthropoda; class Insecta; order Diptera; family Syrphidae; genus Cheilosia; species Cheilosia urbana. The sequence goes on from OX297855.1 coordinate 14,042,295, forward strand.
CCTCGCAGATACATTGAAATTAATTAACCCCAAAATATCGGAACAATCAATGTGATTCGTCAATACGTCACGAATGAACATAACCTCAGAGAACTTTCTTCGAGTGTTAAGAGGCAAGATTCCAAATAATTTGCACCTTGTTCCATAAGATGGCATATCTATGTCCCAGTGAAGCCTTTTCACTAATACTCTTGTGAAACGTTTTTGTATTTTCTCGATTCGAAAAGAGTGAACCTCGTATACAGGACTCCAAATTGTACTACAATATTCAAGAGTAGATCTAACAAACGCAAAAAATAGACATTTCAAAGTGTGTGGATCAGAGAACTCCTTTGAATTACGCAGAATGAATCCCAACATCGAATTACCTTTGGCGACTAAAAAATCTATATGTTTTAAGAAATTAAGTTTTTGGTCAAAAATTACCCCTAGGTCCTTTTTATAGGTTATAATTGAAAGAAATGTACCATTTATTCTATAAGAAAAGTTAATACATGAACGATTTCGACAAAACGTTAAACTTTGACATTTTTCAATATTGAGGTGTAACGAGTTAATCAAACACCAATTTGATAATCTCTCAAGATCTTCTTGTAATAACATACAATCATGCTCAGTTTTGATACACCTATAGATTTTCAAATCGTCCGCATACATAAGGCACTCAGAATTTAAAAATACATTGGGAATGTCATTGATAAATAACAAGAAAAAGAGGGGGCCAAGATGGCTTCCTTGCGGCACACCCGAGGTAACATTGATTGGTGAAGATAGTTTGTTATTTATAAGAACATACTGAATACGACCCTTTAAGTATGTCTCTATCCAGTTCAAGAAGTTAGAGTGAAAACCTATTTTATTTAACTTCATAAGTAGGATATCATGATTAACACGATCGAATGCTTTGGAGAAGTCTGTATACACAACATCAAATTGATACCCTTTCTCAAGTCCATTTAATATGTAATTTGAAAAAATTGTAAGGTTTGTGCTAGTAGATCTACCAGCAACAAAACCATGTTGACGGGGAGAAATCGTACTTTTAAGAATTTGAGTTAATTTTATATAAATCAGTTTTTCAAAAATTTTTGGAATTGTAGTAATTTTACAAATAGGGCGGTAGTTAGAAACTTCCTGTCTACTTCCTGCTTTATCAATTCCACTGATGATACGTCCCACAATCTACTTCTCTTACAGCAAAGAGCTTAACAACATTTTTACGGTTTACCTCAAAAACCACTTGAGAACATTTTCAGAAAACTGCCAAAATAAACAGCTCCCACAACCCGGCCCCTTCGAATTTATAACCATGAAACGGAACGAATAAGCCCTTTTTTTAATTTTGACTCATACCCTTCTCCATGATGAGATAAAACGCCTCCCAATATCTTATATCATTCGCGTGGAGCAAGGATTCAGTTTCCAAACTGAAACAATGATGGACTTCACAAGTTCTTACAGTGGGATCAGATTCCATGGCTTTAATGAATTCGAATATAATTTTCACGCCATTTCGCCCTCCACTCCTGCAAAGAGCGGACCATAAAAGTTACAGCTCCCAAGCAGATAATAAAATCTTCGAGTTACGATTTCCTTCGGAATGCAGATGAACAAACTTAAGCGAACCGCGCGCTTCACCGTTAATATCCTTTCCGAGAAATTTGCATAACAAACCTCAAAACATCCCATTCCTGGTGGAACTCTATAAATGTAGAAGTGGAGAGCAGAATGAGAGCCGTGCACAATTCAATTAGTATAAATATGCCTTCGCTGGCTGCTGGAGCTTGGAATGATTTTATTTCCTTCCCATCACACAGGGATGGCACAGTAAAATCAGTGAAACAAAAGGACTTGCACCTGATGACATTGGCGTCAACTGCATAAATTATTTCACACCAATCGCAGACGATAAACGCGATCCATCCTCACTGCAGGGATACCAGATACGTGTACAAAGTGAAATGAATTGACGACTTTGGCGTTCTTCAATCTGTTATATTTATTTCATAGATATTATTATGCAGTAAATGCTGTGTCGTCGCTGTTGTTTGTTTACTTTATTTTGGCTGCGAAAAGTAGGTACCGCCTCGGGATTAATGTCGAACTTCCATATTCATGTCGATGTAATGTGATTTTCGTTGTCGTCTTGTATTTTGTTTCCATGAATTTATGAGAGGGAAAAAGTTTCACGAAATAAATCATTAAGCGATGTGAAGAAGGTCTGGCTGCTTTTCGGATGCCAAAGATAACGACAAAGATAGGTAGACAAACAGGGAGTGAGTGACTGTATTGACGGTCTTTCGATGTTCATTAAAGTGGAAAATTAAATTGGATCTTAAGGTATTAGCAGAAGCTTGCATGCTGTTACAAAATTCTCTTACAAAGATGGTTTATGGTATATGTATATATATTAAAAGGCGGCCATCGTGAGGGCTCCGTTTATAGGAATTAAGTAGAGCAATTGAGTTTCTGATTATAAGCTGAGGGGGTAGATAATGGATAGCTGTTAAAATGGATGGTCGAATATATTTACGAAAGCACTTTACAACACGATAGTTGGACATATTATACCGGCTACCGAGGGAAACCCAAACAGAAATTTTGAAAGTTGAGTTACATAGATACCAGATACCTCGTTAAGCTAAAACGTGTAGTTGGAAAGCCGACGCTTACTCAGCTTGACATCTTGCCGACTTAGGGCGAAATCGGGGTGAAGAATTTTACTAGAATGACTCTTTGTACCCACCTAGGGTCAGGAAGGGTTTAAATAATTGCAAAACGGACAAGAAATCCCTGGAGATTCCAAATCTTATGACCTTAGGTAAAAATTTGTGGAACAAAAAGAGACTACTTGCTTCGACACCAACTACGGTCAAGATATCAGATGGACCTAACTTCGACACCAAAAACGGTCCCGTAAACAGACGGACCTGGTTGTATCAAAATTTACCTAGCCTAACTAAATATATGGAAATCTCAAATATTACTCCCTTTCATCGCTCGGGTTCATAGGGTAACTACTTGAAATTTTGGAGACATGGATCAACATTTCCTATCTGTTCGCATTGATGTCACCGCTAAGGATATAAGAGTTCATATAGGCTCCTCCCAAAGGCGGCACTAATTTCGTTTAAGAAATTGCAGCTCGAACTCTATTCCATTGCCCCTTGACCAAAGACTCGTATTAGGTTTATGATGCACAATTAGTCCTTAATTCAAAATCCAAAAGTCTCGCTAACCATCGAGGAAACTGCTGATTACAGAGTTCCACTTGCTGGGAAAATCCAACGATCTAGCTTCAATTGAACATTTTGCTTTTTTGAAGATACAAAGATGATTTATATCTTAAAATCTTTGTACAAGGTGGGCCAAAAAAGATCAACCTATTGGAAGATGCAAGACCCGAACGGAGGCCTGTAGAGACGAACAAGGAAACTTTGTAGTAGAGTCACAGTCGGTGCTGAGGACATGGAAAAACCATTTCTGCAGACTGTTAAACGGCGAAGACGACACAAATTCCGCTGTTAGGGAGAACGAACCATTCAACCTGGACGAAGACAGCCAAGATTTCCGTCCACCTGACCAAAATGAAGTGAGGATAGCAATATCTAAGCTTAAATCCAACAAGGCTGCTGGTCCAGTCGGCTTACCTGCCGAGCTCTTCAAGGCAGCCGGAGATGACTTGGTAGAGTGCATACACCAACTCATCTCCAAGATTTGGTTAGAGGAAAGTATGCCTGATGAATGGAACCTCAGCATTGTTTGCCCGATCCATAAGAAAGGAGACCCTCTAAACTGCGCCAACTACAGAGGCATCAGTCTCCTGAACACTGCGTATAAGATCATGTCTGCTGTATTGTGTGAACGCCTGAAACCATTCGTCAACGATCTGATAGGTCCCAATCAGTGCGGTTTTAGGCCCGGTAAGTCCACGACCGATCAAATATTCACACTACGGCAGATCCTGGAAAAAACCCAAGAATACCAGATCGATACTCACCATCTTTTTATCGATTTTAAGGCCGCATATGACAGCGTTTATAGAGACGAGCTATACAGAGCCATGTCTAGTTATGGCATCCCTGCCAAACTTGTCAGATTGTGCAGAATGACGATGGAGAATGCTCGCTGCTCCGTAAAGGTCGGAAACAATCTCACCGAGACCTTTGATGTCAAAAAAGGATTTAGACAAGGCGACGCGCTGTCATGTGACTTCTTCAACATCATTCTTGAGAAAATTGTGCAAAACTCACAAGCCAACACCAGAGGCACAATTTTCCAAAAGTCTGTGCAACTGCTTGCATACGCTGACGACATTGACATTGTTGGCAGAACGCAGCGAGCTGTCACTGGTGCGTTGGCAAGTATTACTACAGAAGCGGCAAAAATGGGTTTAGTGGTGAATGAGGGTAAAACAAAATATATGCTGTCAACAAGAAGGGACACACAACATCGAAGAATCGGACAGAACGTCACGATAGACAGCTATAACTTTGAGGTAGTTAGGGACTTTGTCTACCTCGGCTCCGCTATAAACTCTGATAACGACATCACATCAGAAATCAAACGAAGAATCACACTTGCCAACCGCTGTTTCTTTGGCCTAAGACGGCAACTGATAAGTAAGGCATTGTCGAGAAATACTAAGGAAATTCTGTATAAGACCCTCATCATCCCAGTCCTGCTTTATGGTGCAGAAGCATGGGCGCTATCAAAGGCGGATGAATATCTCCTTGGTCGTTTCGAACGCAAAATTCTTCGAGTGATTTTTGGTCCCGTTTGCGTTGACGGGCTTTGGAGGAGAAGATTTAACAGCGAACTCTACGAGCTGTACAGCGACATCGACCTAGTCAGAAAAGTACGCATCAGTCGTCTAAGATGGTTCTGACATGTAGAGCGAATGGACACCAACGCTCCGGCCCGAAGAGTCTTCGATTCTAACCCGGAGGGACAACGCAGTAGAGGAAGACCTCGCCTTAGGTGGCGCGCGCAAGTGGAAGGGGACCTCAACCAACTTGGAGTGCGCAACTGGAGGCAGTTAGCCAAAGATCGCGCTAACTGGAGAGGCGTATTGGTTGAGGCCCAGGTCCACCCCGGACTGTAGCGCCACCTAAGTAAGTAAGTATTGGAAGATGCTCTTATCTTTGCAAATGGCCGCCAATGTCAAATCTGTTTTGACATTTGTGGACTAGACAGATGTAGAATACAAGTGAACAAGCCATGGAGCGATACACTCCCCAAGAACGTGGAATAATTTCGAATTTTCGATTTTTCGACCAAAATCATAATGAGCGATGAGGCTCATTTCCACCTCAGCGGTTACGTGAACAAGCAAAAATATCGCTTCTGGAGCACCGAAAATGCACGAGTAATGCACGAGGAGCCATTACAACCGCTCAAAGTTCCTGCATGGTGCGCTGTTCACGCTGGAGGAGTCATCGGCCCATTCTTTTTTTTTTCGAGAACGCCGCTGGTCAAACGACAACAGTGGACGGCGCGCGCTATAGGGCCATGTTAACACATATTTTTTTTTCTGCCGCAATTGGACGAATTAGGACTGGAGGACATGTGGTTCCAACAGGACGGAGCTACGGCACACATTGCGCGAGCCACAACCGATATTCTAAAGGCGACGTTCCCGGGTCACCTCATCTCTCGTTTTGGCGACTTGCACTGGCCCGCAAGATCGCCCGATTTAACCGCCACCCGACTTTTTTTTTTTGTGGGGTTTTTTGATGTCCCGTGTTTACGTGAACAAGCGCGAGAGCCTAGAAGCCCTCAAGGACAACATTCGACACGAGTGCGAGAATCTGTCGCCCGAAGTTCTCGCCGAAGTGATGAAAAATGCCATAAAACGATCCCGTATGGCAATCAACTGTGACGGCCGATATCGTCTTCTCTCATTTTGACCAATAAAATTCTAATGGTTTAATAAACATAATCAAAAAAACAGAACCGAAGTTTTTCATAAAAAAACAAAATGAGAGCCAAACAACATCGGAAAAAAAAAACAATTTCATTTGGATGTGTCATTCCAAAGCTAGGAGCTAGAAGGCATTCGAGAACTACAACTTTTCTTAGATATCAGCTAAGATTTCCGTTTCCGGACAGCGGATACTTAATGGTAAAACTTATCCTATAATCTAATCTCGACAATTTTCAATGCAACTGTGAAAATCGGAATCAATTTCGTGCAGTACTTTTTTAATCTATTCCGAACAAACGCCTTACAGCCGCAATAAAAGTTACAGTAAGGATAGCCAACAAAGGTTTTCTAAGAACTCAGCCCGATTCAATCAAAGTGAGCATGGTTTAGCTAGTAATTCTAATAAATAGAATTAAAATAATCGAATCACAAATAATAACTAATATTCACGAAGCTTGAGTTTACGATTACGACTTTTTAAATAGAAATTGTAAAACTAATAATACGACTAATTTAGTTATAAATACATAGGTAGTTATTAAAAGGCTACATTTTTCCAGAAGGTTCAGATGCCTAAAATAATTTCTGTCAGGAGGTTTACGGGCGAAAATATATTTTTTTTTTTTCAATAGATTTAGGGGTGAAAATATATTTTTTTAAGGGAGCCTTAGCGTTAAAAGTTGCGTTGTAGTCGCAGTAGCTTAGTGGTTAGTGTGTTGGACTGCTATGCGGGAGTCCCAGGTTCGAATCCCGCAAAAAAACAATTCCGACTTGATATTCAAATGCTGTTAACATAATAATAGAACCAAAAAAATCTTAGTCTCGTGCGGTCTTGAAATAATTTCAAAAGATCGACTCGCACAACTAGTTTTACTTTCTAGGTACCTTTAAAGTTTGTTTGTAAATGCGAAAATGTTCGCTGACAAAAAAAAAAATACAAGAAAACTGATAACTAAGGTGATAGTTGGTATCTACTTTAATTTAAAAATTTTAACGTTTTTTTTAATACCCACTGACAAAAAAAAATAAATAAATAGACGGTGGCGAAATGTGTACCCACATAATATTTCCTACCTGTCAGCTAGCACTGCCATATTTTCTTTTGAACTCGACGTCGTGTTGTCATAAAGTCGTTAAAAAACGCCCACATTTACTCTCATAAATTTTTGGGAATCTATGTATATCTCGTCGCCATTGGCACTTTTCCGAGAAAAACGCATTTAAAGGTTTGCGTATTTGGTACTCCGAAACCGTGTGATAGGATTTGTTTTAGCTTGAAGTCAAACTTATAAAGAGCTTACCTACTAATTTTCAAATTGTTTTGCTAAGCCGTTCACACGCTACGTTAATTTACGTAAAAGTCTACTTTTTTGCCTTGTGTCCCACCTCCTATATTTTGAAACTGATTTTTTTTTTCCCCATGCACGTGCACGTGGAACACAAAAAAAAGGGATATGGCTTTTCCTTAACACAAATCCACGTAGGACAAACCAATTCTCAATTTCGTTAATATTTTGTCTATCTCTTGTCGCAGTGAAATACACGTGGAACAAAACAATTCTCGCAAAAAAATTGCAAAAAATTATATGGAAAATTTGTCCCAACCGCCAAAAACTGGTTTATGGCACAAAACAATTCTACAAACTGTTGTTTTTGGTGAATATGGTACAAAGTCGGTGCTCGATATCTCGGGATTGGAAAGACATAGAGCAAATCGAACAACAGGTTTAAAAAGAGCATACAAAATTACCATAGAACCCTTTCCTAACTCAAAAACGACAAAAGTGGCGTATGGAACAAAACAATCTTCAGGCGACGATCTACCTAAATAGAAAACAAACAAAAAATATAGCGCGTAACGGCCATTCGGGCCATGTGATGAATGGGGCCCTAGGTACTGGCAGTTATTTTATTGAAATGTATTAGAAAGACCTAACGTTTTCTTAAATGAATTAAAAAGACTTACTTATTATACGATCCTATTTAAGGAAGCAAGATACATATTTTTCAAAATATGGAAATGACAGCTTTCAAAGCAGTCTTCTGAGTCGAACCCATCTCAAATGAATGGGAATTTCTTGGACCATTTATTTCAAAAGAAACAAAAAACTCAATCAGAAGACATTTCAAAATTGAACACTGTCGCAACCAGTTATTCCCGTCCGTTGAAATGAGTTCAACTGGAATGAGTTGGTTCTCCACAAAATCGGACTTTCATGAGCATAACTATTGTTCACTGAAAAAATAAACCCTTTTCCCGATAGCTCTTATCCTAATTCAATTCAGTTACCCACACACCGGAGTTTACACCGAATTACCAATTTAATTTCTATATCTGCATACCATAATAAACAGAGGGAGAAATAAAGTTTCCGCATCCACTGGCACTGACTCTGACTACGTGGTTACTGGTTAACCCACATCCATGCAAACAAAACAGTTTCACTCTATATAGAAGAGCTACATCCCAGAAGGTGCCGCTTCCAATATCAATGCATTAGCATATCGCTCTCTATGGCAGGCAAGCAACAATGAGCACTTACCTACCTTGAAAGAACTACAACCGAAAAATATCTAGTAGAGACGAAATGGGGGAGAGATTCAAATGTCGATTCATTTAATCCAGCACAATTGCTTTTGGGTATCCTCGTTGTATGCGCGTGTAGCAAGAGAGCTGCAACAGAGAACTACACGGATCAATTTCTCCTGTCCTCTTCTATATAAATTGAAAGTGCAATTCTGTTAATTACAATCCAATTGGTTGCTTACTTTTTTTTTTCACAAGTTTTTTCTCCACATCATCCTACAGAATGGAGGTGCCCTACTTTTCATCATGATTTCCCAACACTAAGCGTAAAGAGAGCTTCGCTGTATTTTGCACCATCAACGGAAGCGGAGCCCTTTCAATAATCCCTAGTAAATTGGATTCCCTTGGCAAATTTGCATGTTGAAGGAAATAGGATGCTGCATGCATTGGAACAGTGGGATTAGCAAGAAAAGTTGGAAAACAGGATGAATAGGTGGAGATTAAGATTGAACATTGGCCATTCGGGGTTGAATGTGTTTTTTTTTTTTCAAACTCTTTTGCAGAACGTGTTTTTTTACGCAGTAGGGGTAGGGTAGGTAGTTTCATCTCGCATCCTGATTTATATGAATGAGTATAGGTATTTGGTGTTCGTTGTAGCTGCCAAAATATTCGGTATAATTTGCAGTTTCGTTGTGCAGTAGAAATTATTTCAAAATATACACAACTAGGCGCCTAGCATCGCACAACCATTCGTTTTGTTCATTTTTGGGACGAGTGGCAGGGATCTGCAATTTTTGTGGCGAGCCCAAACGGAAGGTCTTTTATGACAGTTATATTCTCGGATGTTTGTCAAACGGTCGCGAGAGGTGGTGCGGTAGAAAAAGTCTTAAGATGTAGTTTGTGTTTTTCCTAGGATCGATCCCTTAGTAGTCCAACACACTAACCACTAAGCCACTGCTGATACCTTAGCAGAGAGCATTTGTCTAATAGCTTATTTAACCCCGGATCATCAAACTAAATAACCGAGAGTTCTAAATCTCTTACGAGGGTTTCTTATTTCAGCCGTCAAGAAAGATGAGGAAAGTTTCGAACTGTGTAAATAAATTCTAGGTTCACCTATACCAATAAAGCCAAAAAAAAAAATGCTGGCTGGATCTGTCATAAAAGAAGTTGTACTGCGTCGTAAAAATGACATATCCCACTCTTTTCGAAGAATATACTGTCAAGTTAATTTCATACCTCATTATCCTTACAGATCATACGTTGTCAAATTATGTTGCCAATATCCTTCACCTGTTCCATACTGCCCATTTCCAAGGACACTTATTATAACCTTTAAGAACTGCTGCCGACTTCGGCTTGAACATCGATTATACCGCAGCAAACTTCAGTCAACGACTGCCCATTACTTAGGCCACTTACTCTTCTCTCGACAACAAGCTCCGTACGATTAGAGAAACGAAAAGACACAAACTTTTTCCCAGTCAACCGAAATGAGTTAAATAAATCAAATCCCAAGAGCAAAGTAGTTCAGCAAGTTTTTGATTGCCACAAACCTACTTGCATTAGGTTCGATTGATTGATAAGTTTGGTTACACGCTTTCGTTGATGACAACTTATGGCGCGCGTGAGTACAAACGAATAATAATAAAAAAAAATACTTTTGCAGAGAGAAATAAATTATTCATTTTATTTGCTTCAGTAAGCATTCGAGATAATTTTGTTTGCCTGTCTGGGAAAAGCATTAACATGCAGAGGAGTTATTTTCGCTCACAAGGTCAGGGTAAATCAATTCGTATATTCGATTGCTACCTGTGAGGTGTGACCAATTCAATACTTGAAATCATGCTAATTTCAGCAATATAGCATGTTTTTTTTTTGGCGCAGGGTCATAAGTCCACAGGCCAAAAGTCCACAATGGTCTTTTGACCCACCCAGGTGAGCCAAAAGTTCACAATAATTTGGGTCATATAGGTTCACCATCTTAAAATGAAAATAGGCCGCATAAGTCCATAATTATCCATACAAAATAAATTAAAATAACTCAAAAAGTATGGGAATTTTTTATAATTCAATGGCGCACGCAAATTGCTACCATTGTATAATGAAATGTGTATGGGGGGCATGCTGCCCCCCTGCTTGGGTTTCTTTTGGATTACGGGCTGGGTGCGCGGTCTTTTGCTTGTAGTTTGTATTTAATTTTCAAATTGCAAATACCACAAATGAGGTGAATTCTAGAATTTTGAGCCATAAGACCACAATCATTGAGTCAAAAGTCTACAAGAATTTTGTGTGAACTTTTGGCTCACCTATGGGTGGGTTATAAGTCAACAACTGATTTGTGGACTTATAACCCTAGGTGGGTCAAAATTCCAATGTGGCCTGCGGACTTATGACCCTGCGCCATTATTTTTTATATAAAAAAAGGCCCAAAAATCATGCTAAATATTTTTTTTAAATAAACCGGCTAAAACCCCCAAAAAAATAACAAAATAGCTGTTTTTCTTTTAAATGAAGTGTGTGTTTGGAAAGTAGATTTCAGTTCATTGAATGGCTGTCTCCACTGTCAAATGAGAACTGTAATGGCTTGTTCACACTACGATTTGTCTGCTTTGATTTTATTTCATTACTAGCTGACCCGGCAAACTTCGTTTCGTCCAAATTTGTTAATTTTTTAATAAATTCCGAGCATGTACCAAGCACTTGCTAATTTATGTAATTCGAGCAATTAAAATTCTTTATTCAAAAGTTATATTAAATGCAATAGAAATAAATGATGAATAGCAATGTTGATTTTTTTCAATCAAACCGCAATGATTTTGACGTGTCGTCCAACCTTCCACTTTTTCACTAAATTGACAAACATCCATCGATTATCCTTGCAATAAATTATCATAGCGAAAGCGAGACGCACGGGAAATTGAAGTCGCACGAATGGTAAATCGTTCTTAATAAGCGAAATCTGCGGAATAAGAATGTTTGCCTTTGAATTTTCCCCTTAAAATCATCACTTGTATGATATTTGATGCGAGATTCTTCACCATAAAACAAATGCGATTCGTTGCAAAGTTTCGGTACATTGATGTTTCGCAACAGAATTTTAACTGAACCAACTTTCAAATCCGAATTATGTAGATAAATATAAATTATAAAAATTATAAAAATCGAACGATCCATCCCCGAGTTATGAGTGCACATACGGACGTCAGTCTCTTTTATATGTAACAGTACCCACCCGGCTTTGCCCGTACCTTTCGTATTAAATCTTGCTCACATTTCGCAAATTGCTTTATTTGGACAGCGTCCATTAATAATTTTCATTACACAACTTTAGAAATAGCGTTTGATTTTATTTTTGAATGGGATGTGCCACAATCCGTTTTATTATCCCGCTTGTGTTTTTCAAAGTACCACCTATAGGTCAAAAACTATCCGAAATTTAAAACTGGAAGCAACCATATCCATCTACAAAATTTCAATCAACTTGGTAGCGCTGTTTCGGCGATCGGCAACAGCGCCACCGCCATAAGTTTACATCAAAAAAGTTTGAATTGTAAAAGCGCTATGGTTACATTAGATATAATTTAATATGGTGGTTAAGTATTCTTAAATTTTCTAATTTTCCGCGAAATTTTCTTAACTTTTTCTTTCATAAGATTCTTCTCCTGACAATAACAAACACAAAAAAAAAATTTAGCGAAATCGGTCCAGCCGTTCACGCGTCATGCCGCGACCAAGGGAAATAGGGATTCATTTTTATATATATAGATTCAACATTGGCACATTTGTTCGAACAGCTTGACTCAATGCGATTCGTTCGAAGTCCATTTCTCGCTCCTATTCTCGATTAAATGCGTCAAATCAAAGCTTTGTTGCGCATTTCATCTGACATCTCCAGTTCATTATCCGATGTCACAGTGCGAATTCGATGCAAAATATCGTCGGCCATAATATCATCTTTGTATAATCAAAGTACCTATCTACTTCATTTCAAAAAGTTACTTGATGTAACATAGTAAACATAATTTATTAGAACAAACTTTTTGGGTATACCTATATTTAAAAAAAAAAAAAAAAATTCAAAATTGTTGACAACAACAATTTGCTTGGAAAATAATTAAAATAATTGACAACAACAATTGCTCTTAAAATTCAAAATATACTTTTTTTTATTTGAAGTGTCACTACTTGATTTCTATCCCGTTAATTTTTTTTCAAAGTGTATTTCCCCATTCAACCTTTAATTTTCTAATTTTCCGCGCAATTTTCTTAATTTTTTCTTTCATAACTTTGTTCTCCTGACAATAACAAACACAACAAAAAAAGAATTAGCGAAATCGGTCCAGCCGTTCTCTCGTGATGCCCTTACCAACGAACATCATTTCATTTTTATTTATATAGAAGATTTTATTTCATAAATTGGCTGAACCAAAATCCTGGTCAAAAAAAAAATGTTTTCTTGATTTGAAAAAAAAAAAGAAGATGCTAGATATAAAATAATCCTGCTAAATTGAGAAGGAAATATGCTAAATTGGTCGCACTGCCTCTGACAGCTTACTTAAGCCAATGAGAGAAGTTCTTCATAATTTTACCAAGTAAATGTCCTTGGATTTGAAAAGAACACGAGACTTTTTTGTCATACCCACTATGGCGTTGCTTAAAAGCCGATTTTTATGAAATACAAATGAAAGGGACATTTTTTTCAGTTTGGTCAGAACTTTTCCCAGTGGCTCTGTTTTTATAGACCTTAAAATTTTACAAAAGGACTTTACTACGCCGATTTTTAGGAAATACGAAACACTGCTCTGTTTTTATAGACCTTAGAGAGGGTCAAACTTTACAAAAGGACGAAAGAAGCCAAGAAAAATATCATCAATTGTTGCCTACACCATGCTTTTGAGTCAATTTTTGTGCTTCTCCCTTTTTGTTCAACATAGTGTAATCCTTTGTCCAGTCAAACTTTCCTAACTCCACCCGTAGAGATTATGAAAACTTTCGTTTAGAAAAAAATACAAACAAATTCCAACTGCAACTGCACCTACACTCAAGCGATGGGACAGAATTTCGAGTACAGCTGCAATGAGCTGATTCAAAGGACCTTACTTGCAGGAACACCAAATCTAATTATACAGCAAATATGCACAGTTAAAGCTCGGGTTTGCATTAATTTCCTGTTTCGATGGCCGCGTAAATCCACCTCCATACCAGCAACAATTTAATTAAACGCCCGTCAATAGCTGGCTTAATTTCACTCATCCGCCAATGACCGCAGGATAACGAATCGCCATTAGAATGGGACATAAATTTCAAATGCCAATACACACCCTCGCCAAACAGGGATGTATCCTAGACCTGCTCCTGGTGTAACTTAACCATCATTAAATTGAAATCACATGAAAGTGTTTCGAACTCCCACATGACTATTAAACGCGACACAAAACTATTCCATTAGAAGGGGGGAGAACACGCGTTCTACGGTACGGTCCCAACTGAATTATCCAAAATATTACCAGCGGTCCAATAAACAATTTAATTGGACAATTCATTTGCCATTGCTGTGTGGTTTTATTTCAACGAGATGCTTAATAAACTTTCATTGAATTATCTATGAGCTCTTGGAACGGCGCGGTGCATGGCAAAAATATAACCATCCACCCCCCGCATACACACAACACACACCACACACGGATAACCAAAATAGAATAAACTCTTCAACCGAGACATTGGAAATATGGCCATAAATCAAATATCGCACGCAATCGATCTTTTGCGGAGTCCTTTTTTTTCAAACGATATTGGTGCTCTATGGACTATGACTACATTTCCACCCAACCCTCTCAAATGGGTGGGTGAAGTTTTGCTTCTTCTTCTTATTTTCATTTGGGAAATCACCACCCTAATTCATAGCGGTTAGTGTTGTCCTTATGAGTTTGGCAAAAAGAAATATGATTTTTATTGCAATCTGAAGGGGATCGCTCAGTTGCTGGTGGAGAGCGCGCGCACTCGATTAAAGGGGCCGAGACAGGAGTCAGCTTCTGTTTGGTTTTCTTCGTGTATCGAGATTTGTGAGTTGTAATTTGTGGTGATTCTATTTTTATTGGGCTGTGTTTCTTTTTTTTTCTCACAGTTTGTCGGAATGGTTATTGGAATTTATTTCATGAGTTCGGCACAAAATACTTGCTGTGCAGTGTGATTTGGTCTGATTTCTAGCTGACGGTGATTGGTGTGTCATATTAAAATGGCGATGTGTCCTTCTTAGCCTGATGTGTCATTAGTAGGTGAAGAGCTTGTACTAAGTGGGTGTGTGCCTGTGAACAATTTGAAAAAAAAGAAAAAACGAGAAAATATGGCGTAAATGCCACCTAAACCAAATGACACTGTTGGTCGTAAAATGTTTATGGTTATGGACTTTCAGCCATTTGCTGCGGTTGAGTTTCGTCTTCTGCCTTTACAGATGATCCAAGATAGTTTAATGGGCCCATATTTCCATTACGATCTAGAGTTTGAGTGAGTACCTACCTAACTCGGATTATGTTATGAAATTTGTGGCACTCTTATGCTGGACGGAGTTGGTGTTCATGTTCACAGAGGTTTTGGTCAGAAATTACGGTGAAAAAAGAAAAGTATATAAATTCGAGAGATATTCGAATCAGACCACCATTGTCGGGTCTCTTTTCGTCTCTCAAACGTAGGCCTAACTTCTCACAACCACACGGAAGGAACTCCAAAGTCACTAATTGCAAAATTTTGAGTTGCAAATCACGAATTATATATTTTTTGAAAATTACAACGATTTTGTTTTGAATTGATACAAAAATTCTTACATTGAAAACGGCGAAAAATATCAAATTTTGTTTTTTGAATATAACGATTAGAGGTATTAACTCGAGCTTCATTTATTTGTAGAGATTTGCGACATTTTTGGCCCAATTCACCACTTCAATAGGTCAATTTCTCAAACACAACTTTACAATCGCAAATAATTGCAAAAATATTTCGTGATTTACCACCACTGAATGATGAATCAACAAAATCTTATAATAATTTCGCACATGTAAATTGAAAACGTAAATTGACGTAGAGAAGTCGTAAATTGCAAACTGATAAAAATAAGTTGCAATTTACGGTTAAGAATTTGTAAATTGCAACTGCTGAAGTAGTAAATCAACCCCTGTTGCAATTTACTAAGGGATGAAATCGTAATTGCAACGGAAAAGTGGTTATTTACGTTTTTTTTTTTTTTTTTTTTTTCATTTCACAACCACAGTACCTACCTAATATCAAATTGATAACTATTTGTGTCAAATTGCGATCGGTTATGGCGATATGTATTCCATGCCCGATCGCATTATTGACACTGAGAAGTGTTGATTCACGACTTTTTAGGATCAATATCTTCACTTTGTACAATTTCTAGAATTGCGAATAAAAAGTCGTGAATTAGTAAATCCTTAGCTAAGCTCTAAAATGAGACAAATATTTCGTGATTCGGCGCTTATTTTTCTTGATTTGATCTTAAACTTTTTTCCGTGATTCGTTTTGTGTGAGTTTTTCAAGTTTGAAACGAATGGAAGGGATCTACAATTTCATGCCGACTTCAAACGGCCAATTGAGAAGCTCTTTCAAGACAGTTATACTCGCGGATGTTTGGCAGACGTTCGCGAGAGGTGGCGCAGTGAAAAAAAAAACCCTAAGTTGGAATTTGGGTTTTTGCGGGATTCGAACCTCGGACCCCTAGTCCAACACACTAACCACTAAGCCACTGCGCCTATGCTGAAGGTGGGCGCAAATGACGAAATGTTACAATTTTCACTTGTCTTTTGTGCTCCGCAACTGATTGACCGACTTGCCACTTTCTATGGAATTGTTTGCACAGTGTAAGCTACTTAGCCACTAGTTAGAAATATTAAACAGATGACCAGTTTTGTACTAAACACTCAGGCCATTCATTTGTCGGTTTTCCACTCCACAGGCAAGCCACTTGATGGCAGACGTTGGCAACTTATGTTCCTACTACCACTGCACTCATTTTCGCTCATCGTTCAAATATCATGACCAACCACGAATGGCGGTAAGCCGGTACCCAGCGCGACTTTTGTGCGACTAAAGTAGCAATTTGGCTTTTTTTTTTGAGAGCGACCACAAATGGTAGGCCAACAGTCATCGGTTGGACTCCATTTTACCCTCCGTAGTCCGCAAGTATCAGTGGCCTACACTTACAAAATACGAAAGAGGCATAGTCTTGGTATGCATCACTAGCATCAGTTACGCGATCAGACAAGTAGGGCGATGTTGTCATCCCATTTGAAAGCCGTAGATTGTTAGAAGGTACAGTGACCCATTGCGGTTAATCTGCTTGACAGTGAAAAATAGAAATTTATTAGTAGCGTTTCTATTGCCCTGGCTAGATAGTTCTACAGCGCAAAGGTGATTTAGGTTCTTGGACATGAGCAATTAAGGCATTTGAGGAGCATCTTTTGATTAAAAGCAACCTCCTGTATGAAAGACCCACAGTTTTGTGTTTTGCTGTCATCCGACGAGGTTTGCCTCAACTTTGGAGAAGCCTTTATGATGAACACTGCCAACTGAGGCTTGGATTATCACTTTTGCATTTTATAAATATAAACATATTTTGCACAAATCTGACAGCTTGTACCCAATATACCTATTTGCAGTATTTGCTCAACAAACAGGGATCTTCAAAAGTGATTTCAAAGCGAAATAAAAAGAACCTTCCATTTCCAGACACAAAGGATTAACCAGAGGACCTTGTGGTGAAACAGATCTCTGTAGAAAAGACGCCTACTAATCGAAATCGAACCCAGTCTTCGTTTGAAGAAACTGTCGTCAGTTCCCTATTAAGCTATTCTGCACGTTCCCTCTACCCACTCAAATCTCAGAGACAGATACCCCCAGTCAGCTGATAAAAATAGAACTCCGCCGTTGCTAAACCTTTTTCAACAGCATTTCAATTTCATTTCAATTAATCAAAATTCGGCATTTTCACAAAAGCCCTTAAATGTAATTTAACAATCCACCCACAGCCGAACCCAACATAATCTGTCACACGCAGTCTGCCTCTGTCCTACAAAATGACATTACACTTTATGTACTCTACGAAATGTCCAATTCAAATTTGGTTTCGGCCCCACCTTTTCCATTTTCCAAAACGATTCAAATAAATGAAATGGAGAATGCTTTTCGCAAATTTAACTGCGTCATAAACCGCTTACTCCATCCACCACTACCGTCCACCGCAATCGTAGTGGTGCGTCACCTTTGGCCACAAGCAAATGAAACCGAAAGCTTCACGCTCAGGTAGGTAGGTATTTAGGTAAATATCTGTGGATACGTCTTCTTCATCAACCTCATCAGCCTCTTGTGGTGTGTGCTTATTAAGGCGACTGAAAATGCCACAACATTAATCAACGCAAAGCATTTACAGATGACAGCAGTAATCTCCTTACGCCTCATGCCGACCATTGTATCCAGTACAAATCCTCCTTCTCCTAAAATATTTAGTAACGACGACCACAAACCGAGGAATACCCGTACAGCGTACACACCTTTAAAGAAAAGGAAGAAGAAGAAGAAGAAAAAAAAAACATTATCCCGGCTTAACACAGCATGTTGTGGCGACACTGCATGAAATTGGGTCAGGACATTCGGGTTCATATTTTTCTTTCATTTTTCATCACTTTGCTAAACGCATTTTCTGACTATTCATTCGGGATTTGTGTACGCCTCGAATGATGTCCTTGCGTGCTCGACACCAATTTTCATTGTGAAATCATTTTTTGATGATTACTCTGCTGGTCGGTCGCTTGTCGGTGGTTTTCCCTTGAAACGTCATCGCTTGGACGCGCATTTGTGAAATTTCCTTGGCAAATAAAACCGAATGAAATAAAACCAAAGAAAATAAAAGAAAAATCCCCTCTCTCTCTCTCTTTCTTTTTGTTGAAAAGTCACCACCCGCACCACCACATCCTTCTAATGAGGAGGGGGCTGAAAAACGTTTTAAAAACGAACAAAGAACAAAAAAAAAAACTCGACTCTTGAAGGAAATGAGACGTTTTTCTTGTAATAATAAGTCGTGCGCATCCGAAGGACAGTCAAATTATTCCCCGCAGGGCAAAAGGACAATTTTTCATTTGGCACCCAGCCGCACATTGCATCGCATGGATGAATTAATTCATAATGAAACTGATGAACAAAAAAATGAGATTTTTTCAAAAATTCATATCCATCAACAGTTTTGTTGAATCATTTCCATTTTCATTCAGATCTCCTTTCTTGTGCAGTCAGCTGTTCATTTTCTAGGCCGAGATTTGCCCACCATCACCATATGTACGATAGAAATGGAATGTAGGTATTCGCAATCGCAATACCAACTAAACCTCGCCCACACTTCATTCATCGCCGAGTCTTCATAAATCATCGAAAGCGTTTGTGCTTAATGTCTGACTGGAGGAAGTCCTCCTTTGGGGGTTGTAAGTGAGTGCTTAGGAATTTATGGGGCGCACACGAATTGGTGCCGCACATGAGGTTGGAGGGCGTTTGTACTTTTTTCCAAATCCAAATGGGGATTCAATGTTCGCATATACAATCGAATAGATGGAAGTACATACCTATACGGGGAAATAAAAAAAAAAAATGTGTTTACGTTTTGTAATATAGGCGAGGTGTATGTCGCTTTTAATGTGCGATGTGATTTCACAGATACGCCAAATGGCCCGAGAATTATTATAGGTATTTATTCAAATTTGATGGGTGTTGGATGTTGTGTCTGGTACAAGTTGATAAATTTAACGGTGTTTGTACTTAGTTTCGGAATTCGGCGGTGGGATTACAGCATTTAGCGAGTGGGTGTATGTTTGTATACCAATTTGGTACAGTGCTCGTAAACTCTTAGACTGAAGGGTGAGTAAGTGAGATATTATGCACGTCTTTGGAAGCAGGTTTTATTGGTTTTTGCGCAAATTTACATTTGGGATTATGGGATATGAAGCCAGACAAACAAATATGTAGTACGCTGAAAGCATGACAACGAACAGATGTAACGGGGGCATCCATCCATGATGAACGAGACAATGTCAGGTGCGAGTATAGACAGCAGAAGATATATCTCCCTAGATACCTATGTCAATAACATTATCCAAACCAATAAGACGACGCGACACAGTATAGGATCATATAAATATTTTGTCCCCTTTTTTGTTTTGTAATATTTTTCGCTTGGAAGAAAGATCAAACAATTTACTATTGCGCTGTACTTTGTATTTCAGAGGCTGACTACTGGCGAGTGCTGAACTTATACGCCATCACCCTAGACGTGCCTTTCTCTACTCTATCAAAAGATGCCCTCTCTTCTCTGAACATTCTCCATTCATTTTGCGAGCATTTTTTAAAACTATATTCTATCTAAATATGAAAGTCTAATTAAAAATAAAAAAAATACGAAATTGTAAACAATGTCACTTAAAAAAAATAAGAAAAAAAAAACATTTTTCAACTCAAAGTCGCAGGTTGATTGCGTAGAGAAATTCGCATGTCTCGAAAAGACCGAAATCGTTGATGATAGAAAATCATACTTACTAACGACCCTTCTAATAAAAAAACACTAATATCGACGATTGGTAGGCGCAGTGGCTTAGTGTGTTGGACTACTAAGCGAGGGGTCGATGTTCGAATCCCGCAAAAACCCAAATTCCAACTTAGGGTTTTTTTCACTGTGCCACCTCTCGCGAACGTCTGACAAACATCCGAGAGTACAGCTGTCTTGAAAGAGCTTCTCAATTAGCCGTTTGGAGTCGGCATAAAATTGTAGATCCCTTTCATTCGTTCCAAAAAGAAAAAACTCACACAAAACGAATGGTTGCGAGAAGCTAGGCCTAGGGTCCCACCGCATCTGTTGCGCCAACTATTTGTTTATTTTTTTTAATATCGACGATTAGTTGGCTGACAGCTTTAGTAAAAAAGGACAGCATTAGTGAAACGGTACCAATAAACAATTAGACCTACAAGCTTCCTTGTGGAAATTAAAAAAAAACAATAGTACATAAATTGCAATTATATTTGTCACATATATCTTTCAAAAACTTAATAACACAAAATAGATAATGCACAAAATATCAACTAATCTGTTAAATACAAAGCCTCCCAATATATTTCAGTATAAATAAAACTCTCACGTGGGAAGCTATAGGCGTTTTAAGAAAATATCGCTTAAGCTGCAACCAACCATTACCCATCCAAAAATGTTCATTGAAATTGGTTGAGGGGTTGCGGAGATCGACAACAGCGCCACTTGTCGGGTTCAAAACTATTCTATCCACATATTCCCAAAATTTCATTGAAATCAGTTGAGTGGTTTTTGAGACCGCCAACACCATATAAAGGGTGGGCCATCTAGAGGTTTCTTTTTAAATCACAGCTTATTATGACACTGACAGCTGCTGTTTCCCGCTCAAAATCTTGGCAGAAAGTCAGTATCATACCTCCGCGGAACAAAATTAATCGCTATACGCTTGATAAACGTTGGAAAAATATTGAAAACTTTTTTCCAAAGTGAGTGCTGTGTAGCCCAAAAAGTGCGTTTTTTTTAAGTTTTGTCCGAATTGAAGCACCCACCGCGCCTGCTGTACGCAAGTTTGTGTAAAATGTTCGTGAGACTGGTATGCTAGTGAACGACACTCATGGTCCCCGTCGTCGGTAGTGTGAGAAGGATCTCGGATTTATTCACTTACAAGGTCCAATTGAATCAGTAATTGAAGGCGCACGACCATTCGACCATCCGCTTGAATTGACAACGATTTGGTCCACCCCGTACATACCTACGCACAAATACAGTTAACTATAAGCCCTAAACCTCGTGAGCCAATATACATACAAAGAACGTTTATACATACAAAAATTATTGACGTCACCTTTCACGGGAAATCAGAAACAAAATCGGTTCACGCATTACAGAGAACATCAATTTCTAACAAAATGCAACTTATTTTTATATAGGTATATACCTAAAGATTAAATTTAGTTAGAAAATAATTAATTTTCATTTAATTCAGAAAAAATAAAAAATAAAGTAAAATATAAATATCAAATATAATAATTCAGAAAAAAAGACAAACAAACTAACTAACAAAAAAAAAACCTCCTTACAAATTCGCTTGTGAAATTTCACGGAAAAAATATTCGAATGTGATTAAAATAATAAATTGATAATAAGAGGGCGTTGCGTAACCAAGTTGTTATAAATCGAGTACACAATAATTGCAAAGGATGACGTGTGTGAATCCCAACACTGAATAATTTATTGCTATTAGAAGGGTTTCGCTATTAAGGGGGTTGCTTATGTTAGGGGAGTACCAATTGTAAATTACAAAAATCCAATAGCTATATCGTATATCCAATACCTACCTAGCAGTGGCGTCGCGTGAACTATTTAGATGGGTGTTCCATTCTCGAAAATTATATCCGATTTTATGTTTTCTCAGTCATTGGTCTAATGTTATTGATATCTCATTTTATTTTTAAAATGAAATATAGAAAAAAAAAAAAAAACTTTCGCAAACTTTAACCACTTAAACGAAACGAAAATCAAAGTTCATTCACTCATTCATCGACTGTCGTGCATTGATTTTTTTTTTGTACGAGCGTCAGTGTAATGCATTCTACATTTGACCAATGACGGTTTATGGAAATTGAACAGAACGGATACAAAAGAAGAGAAAATAAGAATATACACCCCGTGCCCAGAAAACCATCGCACGAGTTCACTACAAGTGAAGTGAAGTACAAGTTTCATCAAAGTAAAGCGATTTTATGTACGGCAGGCGTACGGTTGACGAATGACATGGGGATGAATACTCGGGAATCTTATAGCCTTATAGGTACCAGGTTCGTATTTTACTGCAATTGTAGTAGATCAACTGCAATTTTTAGGAAAAAAATAAAATCTACTGCACCACTGCGCTCGACTGACAATCTATCAATTTATGTGAATTTCGGAAATATTAAACCACAATTGAATATATTTACACATTTTCGTTTCTTAGTATATTTTCGTAAGCCCATTGCAAATAATCAGTTACTGGAAGCACTGTTTATTGATTCTGCAATCTATTACAATAAATAAATAAATATATTTTAAAAGAAAATGCGGATGCCATCTCGTTTTCACTGCATTTGCCTTGCATGAACTGATAGTGAAGTCAAATCTCAAGTGTCCTTTCTCTTTCTCGTTTCGAAATTTATTGCTATTTTGTTGTTTGTTGCTTTTTTGTATGTTTAAGCAAATACATTTTCTTAAAATAATGTTTTAAAACTTTATTTTTATCGCTTTTTTTCTAAATTCCAAATCTACTGCAAAAAAGTGAATCTACAGCAATTTTTTATGATCTACTGTGAAATTCTATAACTTAAGTCCGAACCCTGGTTTGGTACCATGTAAGCTGCCTATAGTTTGGAGTTGGATGAATTAAATTATGATGCAATTGTAGTAGATCAACTGCAATTTTGAGGAAAAAATAAAATCTACTGCACCACTGCGCTCGACTGACAATCTATCAATTTATGTGAATTTCGGAAATCTTAAATCACAATTGAATGTATTTACACATTTTCGTTTCTTAACTAAATAAATAAATAAAAATAAATAATAGTAAATAATCAGTTACTGGAATCACTATTTATTGATTCTGCAATCTATTACAATAAATAAATAAATATATTTTAAAAGAAAATGCGGATGCCATCTCGTTTTCACTGCATTTGCCTTGCATGAACTGATAGTGAAGTCAAATCTCAAGTGTCCTTTCTCTTTCTCGTTTCGAAATTTATTGCTATTTTGTTGTTTGTTGCTTTTTTGTATGTTTAAGCAAATACATTTTCTTAAAATAATGTTTTAAAACTTTATTTTTATCGCTTTCTTTCTAAATTCCAAATCTACTGCAAAAAAGTGAATCTACAGCAATTTTTTATGATCTACTGTGAAATTCTATAACTTAAGTCCGAACCCTGGTTTGGTACCATGTAAGCTGCCTATAGTTTGGAGTTGGATGAATTAATTTATGATGAAATCAACAAAACCGTGCTCAGAGAGATTTCGTGCGATTTTTTTTTTATTTCTCAGCGATTAAAAATTTTTGAAAGAAAAATAATGAAGGATGAATATGAAAATGGTGTAGGCTGTATGATGGTGGTTTATTGAGATAAGGAATTCTGGATATCATATTTGCGTGTGTTATTATTACTGCACAGTGTTCGATGTGGGATATTTTTTCGTTAGATCAGGGTGAGCAATGCACACCTTGCCCACCCTGACGAGACGCCACTGAGCCAAGGTATGCATATATATGTAAACGCACAACCACGAATTCTTAGTTTATGGGCAATTTAACTAAACAAAATATTCACGTCGCAAAGAAAAACTATACCGTAACCCAAGTTATCGGCACATTTAAGCATTTCAAACACCTCAACTTAACTTATTGGGGTAAGTGTACAAGATATAACGTAGGTATAGGTATATGTACAATTTCCTCCGCTTGGTCACTTCGAAATGTGTCCAAATTACACGATTCCCCATTCAATTTATGTACAACATCGCTTCGATGGCATCCCTGTGATGATCCTATCGATTTCGGTCTTTAATAAAAATAAAACTCCCAACAAACTGCGAGTGCTTTTGCTTTCGTATCTCTGTGTAGGTAGGTACCTAACTACCGCACAGAAAATAATGCCAACCGAAGGACCTCACGTTTTATCTTAACTTTTCTCCGTGGCAACACAGCCCTCAATTCTAACAGCTCTAAGCTAACCCGTTATCCTTATCACGTTCCAATGTTGATGTGTCCGAAAATAAACCAAATAGAATGAAATGACATCGTGATGAAAATAAAGGCACAACCAGATTGAAGTGCCCTCCCGATTTTGTGTTGTTGATGGGGACATTTTTTTATTTTTTTTATTTTTTTCTTGTTTTTTGTATCCATTTTGCGTCGCCCATTTGTTTTTACTCTGCCCATCATCTGCTCAATCGTTCATTCCTATCTGCACCTGCAGGAAGATGAAAATGTCACATTTTGAAGAAAAACAAAATGGATGGGATATAATCATAAAAATCAAAAGGAATTTCTCTGTCGTATTATTCTAATGATTGGCGACGTTCTTGGTAGCGCACTAAAAAATGGGATAAAGGATAAAAAGGACCGCGTGCATATACCACTCCCGCGACCGACGACGGCAAAATGCGAGCCCTTAAGATAAAAATAAATGATAGCAGCAACAAAAACGAAGAAGAAAACCGAAAACGAATTGCAAATACTGTTGATGACGGTGAAGAAGGACTTTATGGCAACTGACGGTGATGGGAGACGTTCGGCGGCAACGACAACGGTACCGACACACTGCATAAGAAAAGGGTAAAAGCATAGATAAACAAAGGGATTTACCATAAAACTGAGTGTTCCATCCCACACCACCGGCGAATCGGAAACAAACGGAAATAGTGTCCTTTTGTGATTTAATTTTTGTTTTCCCATTTTTTTTTTCTTCCTGTCAGGGTTCTCTTTTTTATCACAGCGTCATTAAGTAAAGTGATAATTTCCATTGGTAAATTGATTCTCGGCAAATTACCCCCAACAGGAGATAAAACGAGACAGCTTAACCCGCCGGCCCACGATCAGGCACAGGTAGTGGAAATTGTTTCGTTTATGAACATGCATGACGCATAAGCACCTTCGCAGAGCATAGGATTCGGTATAGATTTGCATATTTTCTTGTACGGTTGGGGAAAGGAAACAGGATGCACCTTGTTTTTTTTTTTTTTATAAAATTCCAAGTGCACCAATTTTGTCTTCTTGTCTGGTGTCAAGTGCAGTTGCGCTGAAAGGATGTTTGAAGTGCTTTACTGAGAAAAAAAAAATCGAATAAGACGGTTGCAAGGAAATGAAATTCGTTAATTTGAGGACGACATGCAGTGTTCTTGTATTCGTTTATTTAAAGTCCCACTGCTGGCTCCTGATTGGTGATGGTAGAGAGCAAGTCCTATACCAAGTAGGATTTGGAGCTGTTTAATAATCTGAAACGTATAAAGTAAAAATGTCAGAGGAACATGCTTTCCACTGTGTTCAAAGCAGCTGCAACTTTTCTGCTATGGGAAATGGTGTGTTCCCTGAGAGTCAGATTGAGGTGCAAGGATCCATGAAAACAAACAGACTTAGGACAAGAGCTACATGCACATTTTTGTGATACAATATTTTTAGTTTGCGTTTCCTTTTAGAGCTCTTAAGTAGGTGTGGTAGTAGTAGTATCGGGAACATCGGAAGGTTTTAATATTGTCAAAAGATCAGAGGGACTACCTTTAACTGACTACCTACTGCTTTATTTTTTTTTCAGTGTTGAAGGTAAATTACGATAGAGAATTGGAGGTGAATTCGAACCCAACGGGAGAAATGCGTAAAAAGCTTGAAAAAGCAGAAAATACCTGCCCACTTGAAGAGATATTTTCCCCGATAACACTATTGTCGTTTTCCATTGGGCAAAAATAAGCCTCCGGGAGAGTCCGGAATCGAAAAATTCGCTTCTAAAACCGTTCCATTGGCACAAAAAAATACTCTTCTGGCGATTCTGAGAAGAGATTTTCGCTTCTCGATTTGAAGTCAGAATCCACTCAAGAAGCACTCACACAAGTGTAATTTATGCATTTTATACAAGTCAGATGACAGCTGCCGAAGATTATTTTCTAGATTATTTTCTGGCATTTCACCAATTCTATTGTGGATTCAATCAAAAGCAGTTTTCTTGTTCCATTGGATTACAGAATGAGTGGATCCCCGAGTGAAACCAATGGAAAAGGACATATGATTCCAAGAACCCTCATATTGAGCAGAATGATTTGAGTTCGAATCGCGATCTCTATAAACGAGGAATTTGTTTTTATTTCGTAGCTATGTAAAATAGACCCGGTTACGTAAGCATCTAGCCCGATTATGAACGGTTATGGATGCCTAGATTTGGTCGCTGCGCGAGTGTTATTGAGGGGACACAATTCCGATATTTAAACGTCGATTTCGTTCGGCGGACACCGAATTAGTTCAGAAAAATGCTCCTTGAATAGGTACCTACCTAACTTATTTCCAGTAGCTCAGATAGCGAACAAGACTGAGGAAAACCTACTAAATAAGACAAATAGCGATCCTTAACACCTGAGAATGGATATGCGAAAGCTTAGGCAAGTTTGGCGGACATAGACGAGCATTTGGGCATGCGGTACTGGCTCATTAGTTTGTTTGTCGGACTACCAGGTTCAGCCTTAAAGAAAGACCACAGTAATTGCGTCTTATGATTTCCTTACAACCGCTATACCCCTCGCGAAAGTCTGACAACCCTCCATAAGGAACTATCATGATCAAGCTTCTCAATTTAACCTTTCAAATTCGGCATAAAATTGTAAGGCTCAAAAGGTTTTGCGAAGCTACACCTAACGAACAAACCATGAACCAATAGCCCACAGGGAACATGGATAAAAGACCCATTAATGGGTCATATATTTCCCAAAGGAATCATACATATACACCAGCCATAAATGCAAGTTGAGTTTGAATGAACTACCTCAATCAGATAAAAACAATCACTCTCCAATTACAATCGGGATCTACCCCTCACACATCAAACTTTGCAATTTTTTCCGAAATACCAACTCCATTTTGAATGGGAAATGACGTTACATCTGAATTACGGTAAACCGTTAATACCTACCCACCTTCTGTGAAAAGATGGAAACGTCTAGTGCACTTCCCAATCAATGTCCAATGAAAGGATACTGAGTGATGGAAAATGAATCTGTCAGAAAATCGGCTTCGTAATCCTTAAAAAAATTCCCAAAGTAAACGCACGCTCTTGCAACTATGGGGCAGACTTATATTTACCAAAAATCAACTCTTCAGTCTTTGGAACAATACGAATCTGTTCAGTCGTATTCCATTTTTAATTTCTCTCCAACCAAAGAATCCTTTCACGTGCGTGTGTGTATTGAGCATATTTGTAATAATTTTTTTTTTGCTGTGATTTCATGGAAATGCAGCAGAGTTGATTTCCTGCTTTTACTACTGTTTCGGTGTACGGATTTCGAGTTGATGGTTTTCGTGTTGAAATACTTTGCCATTCAAAAAACAGTTAAATAAAAAAATCGAAGGATTTTAGCCGGGCTGTGTGATACTAGGTATACGACGACTGAGAACTTTGAATGAAATCTTGTGAAAGCATGAGTCGTCCGTCCACCCAACTAAACACAACTTCTATTGCCCTGAAAGCCACGCAACTAGATGTTTCATACAATATAGACGGTTCAATAGAATCAATAAACGAATGAAAAGGAGATTTTTTTGTATGTCCTGGAAATGAAAAGAATTTGAAAATAACCTGCAGGACACCAGACTCAGGATCACGTAGGTAGGTGGGACTTGCTGAAAATGCGCTACGCTGTATATACTCATGCTGAATTGTTCGTTTGTTTTCAATTCAAACTGACAGATTTTGGGATACAATCTCTGATATTGGCATGGATTGGAGGCAGTGATTGGACGAGTGGAACATATTAAAGTGCAACACAAAAGAGGATACGTTTAGAATTTTATTTAAATCCGTATCTATCTACTTTTTTGTTTTTGCATTCGCAGGATGATTGACTGTCAATGACAGATGACAAAGTGAATGCAGGCGCAGGCAGTGTGAAAAGAAGTGCGGACTGCGAAATAGATGAGCAGAGGTAGATGATGCAGCACGAAAATTGGTTGGTTTTTTTTTTTTTTTTTTTTGGGCCATATTCCTTCACCAGTTACAAATTGTGGGATCTCCAGTGAGATTGTTGATTGCTGCAGTACGAAAATTGGTTACGTTTTTTTTTTTTTGCCGATTTATTGGACTGGTTGCAATTTTTTTCACATGGGGCGACAATACGCAGCATACATGAGGGCAGTTCGCTTCCCATATCAGCATCTAGGTACCTACCTATTGTTAAAAAAAAAAAAAAAATTTGAAAAAGCTACAGTAGAGTATACTAAAATAATGTAGATATCCTATTCAGAAAAACACCTGGAAATTGGGGACGGATGTAGTGGTCAGTGTACTCGACTGAGTAAAAATGCGGTGGACTAGTAAGCGACGGGCCCTGGTTTAATACCTAGGAAAACACGAATTACCTACCGATCTACGTTTACTTCAACTTCAAAACGTCTCGCTATGCTTGCTTATTCTCATTATTGGAAATTAAAATTAGTTAATTATACGTTTTTAAAATTAAGTACCATAAAAGTTTTATATTTTTATGCACCATAATATTTTATTATAATAAATTGAATTGAATTTGAAAAAAATAACTTTCATGGAGGAGTTTATCAAATCAGGCGTTCGCACTGGGCATGAACTTGTAGATCCTTCCATTCATCCGAAAGATACAAATTCACACTCTGCCTAGGGTACCTACTTACCTATATACGGAACTGATGCGCCTACTATTTTCTTTTGTGCTGTGCCTGTCCTTACCCTTAAGCACTAGAACGAGAGTAATCTAGCTTAAGGTAATAAGCGATTATTTTGGAATTGATTGTCGAAATCGTGGATATTTAAGCTCCATGTCAAAAATTTAACTGCATTTGTGTGGAAATGCGTGATTTCTAGACAGGAGCCTAAGCCGACTTAATCTAACTTTGACCACTTTTTAAAGATTCTAAACTCAATTTGGAGGCGGTTTTATTTATTTCTACCTACTTATGTCAAGTTATTTTGCAACATAATCTTGAAAAGAGGGAAAATGTAAATTTCAATTTCCTCCAAGAAATTAACCATAAGGCGTAGTACGGACCTCTTCCGAACGAGATTTTCCGGTGGTCTCCAAGTGGACAGTGAAACGTCTGCGAAAAGGCAGCGGAAAATAATTTATGGAGAGTTCCATCAGCTACTAATTTAGGCTATTCACTTTAAAGTTTGGCAATTTTATGCTCCTAAGGTATTATTTTTTTTTTTAATTTAATATTTTTGTCTTTCAAAAAATACAATCAGAATAAGCCCGTGCCTATGAATTACAAAAAAATGCGTATTTTTGATCTTCATAATTGAGTTTGGGCAATTTTTGACTCGAACATTTTTCAATTCGGCTCCATACCCCCTTTAAGAGCTGGCAACACGCAGTACAAATGTCAAATTTTCACAAGCAAATAATGTCCCGGATAATAAACGTATGCAAAAAGAGAGTGGAAAATTGTACCAATAATCTACAATCTACCTATTACAAAACGAAAAGGAGAACGACATTTTTCGTTCATGATTTCGTTGTGTCACTTGGGATTTTTCGATCTGGAATAGGTGTGAGAACTAGGCTTAAAGACTAATGTTCGTCGATTCGACGACGTCTCAAGTCGCATTTGCAATCTTACTGACTTTCTTCAACCCGGGGTCGGGGATGGGAAGGGGACATAATAAAAAGTAGACTAACGTGTGTTCAGTGATGCCAAATAGAGAATAATTCTGATACTTGAGGCATTGAGGAATACTTTTTGGAAAAACGGCATAATTTGTTATGAATTGTTTTTACAATCAATTCATACAAATACATCTTAATTTGGTAAATCTGGTACAGTCAAAGACGCATCATTAATTTTTATTTACAACTGTGCGTCATGCTTATATTCTAATTCTCACCAAAACCAAGCCTTGGATTTTAGAGATAAAAAAGGTCTAATTACCTATATATCCACTAACATTCGTTAACAAATTTTCATAACATTGTAGGTTCGTTGCAGTTCCTTTGTAAAATATGCAATATTAATCCTTTTTACCAAAAAGGCATCAGTTTTTGGAAAAAGGCATATTTTTTTCGAATTTAGACATAAAAACTTCGATTCGGGTTGGCATCTCTGCGTGTGTTCACTGTTCACTAATTAACCCGATGCGCTCTTGGTCTTGCGAATGACAGTTGTGTACAGCAGGTGAAACCAGTATTTCCATTATCTATTTGTTTATATTTTTTTAACTGGAGAAATTCGTCGTTTCGGACTTTTGTGGATCTTGCGCAAAGAAAACTGAGTTACTTAATTTTCATTATGTTGTATCAAAGAAGAAATGTTTTGCTTCGTTTTCATTTTTTAATCTTTTGAAAACACGTTAATTTTACACTTAAAAATGTTGTGCTTTCAATAATAGCAACTGAAAATTTTATTTAGTAAAAATCGCGTTTTCCATTTGGCAGCGCCTTTCTTATTTTTCAGGAAAAAAATTATAACTAATGTAAATGTATTAAACCTTAAAAAAATATATTTTAGTATTTTTCGTAATTGACGAATGATTAGCTTACTAGGGGCAGTCAGAAACCTTAGCCCTCTAGCGTTAAGCAGGTGAACTTGAGAAAATACTGCTGACAATTGAAAATACCTCCACCCAGAAGAAATGAAAGCTGTTTAGAAAAGTGCTATTGCAAGCGACTTTGCACACGGAAAGACCTGGTGGTCGCACAGAACCGTAGCTTGGGAAAAGTTGCATGCTTAATACTGAATATAAGATAATATAAAAAAATGAATGTTATTTCGTGATCAGTGATTTTTGCGCCCTCAACTACCAGACCCAGAGATAATGTCAAAAAAGTATTTTCTTGCAAACAATAGTAGTAGTACCGACTTTCGCAACGGGTAAGACCTAACAAATTCAAGTACTATCGCCTTATGTACATAGATTCGTGGTGTTCCTTACAAACACTCTACGAGCGAGAGAAGAGAAATGATTCCAATCGAAAAGACAATAGGAAGAACAACTGACAACTAAAACGAACAAAACGTACCTACTAAATGAACACACAAACTACGAGTAAGAAGGAGATTATATTTTACCTCTTTTCCGGTGTCCTTTTGTACTTCTACTGGATGCTTTCAATGCGATTGTTACTGTCTTTGTCCATTTCGCAAATAATGCAATACCGTACATAGATACTTTAGTATTTCTAATGCTTATTGTACCGCATTTCGATTGTGTGTGGGTGTGTAGTTCTGAAAGATATTCTATAAGCTTCCAGCTTCCACTGAGATTTTATTTTCTTATTGTGTCTCTTTCTCAAAATGCTTAAACTAGTGTGCCTCTGTACTGTTTACGTATTCGGTTGTCCGATAGTGTTTATACTCGAATATCTGTATCCTTTTGTTGAAATAAATAAAACGTAGTTTAAGATGAAGATTTTTCGCATAGAAGTGGTATATGAAGTGGATACGTAGCGATGTCGTCTTCAAGGGGATATTGATATAAATTTAAGTAATCAATTCGGAGAGCGAGACTGTACGCATTTAATATGCTTTATTGAAATTTGTCAGAGTCCAGATTCGAGTATCAGTATACAGTGAAGATTATTCTTCATTCAAAGTGAGTAATGTTTGAATGGAGTTTGAGTTACACTAGCAGTTGGTTGGTCTGAATGGAAAAGGACCTTTCTGAGTGCGTATCGTATATGGTGGCTTTTTTTTTCTTAAGGTGGCGCTACAGTCCGGGGTGGACCAGGGCCTCAACTTTGTCCCTCCGGGTTGGAATCGAAGACTCTCTACTAGTCTGTTGAGCGTTAAAACCGGCGACACTTTAGTTTACAGAAGCACCAACTACGCACAGACCTTGGGGCGGTGGGAAAGCGTTTAAAAGTTGCGCCTTCCACAAAAAAGCACAAAAAATGCATCGATGCTTAGATAACTGGCGGCCGGCAAACGTTAATGCACAGCTGTCGTGTAAACTATATCCAACGTCCTTTGCAATCAGCGTGAGGAAGGCACGATTCCCATGTAAGCAAATACCCAGGTTAATAGGACCAACGTCTAGGCGTAGTTCCCGCATCGACAATCAGAGACCTGTGCCTAGCGTTTAAATGCACAAAGTACCTTTTTCAGTTAGGTTTACCTGCATTTACATCTAACTCATGATAAGAAAATTGGCCACCAAAACTTTGAAACAGCACTAAAGGCGATCGCTCACATTGCAAGCTTTTTTATCGGAGTTGGTTGTATTTGTAACAAGAACGCAGTGAATTTTATGAAATAAATAAATTGTCTATGCCATGCTTTAGAGCCGGTAAAGCACTATAGTAATTTGTGAGCCTTCCTTGCATTCAAGACTGGCCTTGGTCTAAGCCTGAAATGGGGTGTAGTCAAATCTTTACGAATGCCTTCGTGTAGACAAGCATACCTCCGGTTTTTGAGCGGAGATCTATGATATCCTAATCGCTGGCAAATATATTTTAAGAAATAAGTAGCGGGGTAGAAGTATCTGCATCTGTAGGGACAGAAGCTGCTTAAGATCTGGTTCAACCTTGTAAGTCATTCGGAAATAAATAGAACCCTTTGTATTTGGTTGCAAGGCTCTGACCCTTGTCTGGGTTCCAGGAAACTGAGATTCTAAGAAATAAGAACTTCAATGAGATTGCTGAGACGATAATTTTTTGAATCAGATTCGAGTCATCCTACGTCCTCAGTCAGTGCTTCCATTGCCAATTGGGTCTCTAATGAACACAATTGTGTAATACGGGTCTCCACTCTCCACTCTCGCTCAATCTATACAACAAATAACCGGGATTTTCGCTGTCCCTTAGCGGGAACGTGTGGGACTCACTGATATTTTCTGAAATATGTATTTCAATCAAAATCGTTAGAGCGGTTTTTGTAAAATTTGCCAGTGACAAATATTGCAATGTTTAGTTTGAAATATACTGTTGCTTAACTACTTAGCTGAAAAGGAGTGCATATAATGTTATCATTCGAGATGAAGGCATTGCTTTGTTTTTCTATTTTTATCGAAATCGAAAATGGTGTTTTCGAGATAAGAGTAGTTTTTAAAATTAGCGTTTTTGGTGATTCGAATTGAAAATCAGGGACGCATTATTTTTGAGAATATCAACTTTACTCTAAGTTTGTGTTTTGGTAAATATTTTTATTGCCGTTTTCAGGTAAACTAAAGAAAACTACATTTTTTAAAAAAATGAATTCTTTTCAAAAATCACGATAACGATTTAACGATAATACAGAGGAAAACTGAGTTTTCCATGTTAGAAATGACCATATTACCTAAGAAATGAATTATTGTTACAATCGTATGGACCGTTTTCGAGAAATGTCCCGCCTATTTTAAAAGTATCGTTATTCGATTTTTTAGTGAAAAACTGAGTCATGTTAACCTCACCTACGTAATCTTAAATATCAGTTTGGTTGAAATCGTTAGCCGTTTTTGAACAAATCAAAGTGGTATGAACATTTTAAATGGGAAGTGTGTACTATTAATATCGAGGTTACCGGGCAACAAAAAAATGGCCCCGAACTGTAAGCCCCACTCCAAATCCAAAGATTGAACGAAATCCGGGCAGCCGTCTAGGCTACACAGATGGACAGAGAGAGACAGACGGACAGATAGACAGACGGACAGATAGACAGACGGACAGAATTTCGCGACTTACTTTTTTACCTATCTTTCTCTTACTATGTAACCGACAAAGTTAAAAAATCGTTCAGTCGGTATGACTATTTTATACCCACCACTTCTTTTGAGTGTTATCTATACTTATAATAAAACCGTAGGCAATTTTTTTGTTACCTAATGGCGTGAAAACTACTGCACAGATTTCGATGAAACTTTTTTTGAAATGTTCATTAAGATTTTGTGCAACACATAGGCTATTCCCTTTCATTGCCATACCTATTTTTTGGGGCGTTTTTGACAAAAATGTGTTTTTTTTTTCTGATTTTACTGCCTTTAACTCGCCATTACTCAAATAATTCTTAATCAATGCAAACAAAACAAAATACTTAGGAGAGCCAACACTTTTTTAGTTATTTCAAGCCATCAATCAGCTCTCTATGTCCTCTAGAAGCTGAGCTACAGCCTAAAATCTAACATGAAAAAAATAAAATTATTTTCTCAAATCGAATATTATCAGCAGCCGCTGTTCTTGATCATTGTTCTGCTTTGGGGTGGTTGGGTGGCGCACATCGCACAAGCACGTTCATATGAAAAAAAAAACTGCTTGGTGTTTTCTCCAAATTAAGTGAAACGAAAGAGAAGTATGCGACGTGAATGTGTATCTGATCAACAGCGACAATGTTTTTCTAAGGAAATGCGCAGATGGCTGATGACGCGCGCTGATGGACGTATGGTGGTGTATATAGAAATTGAGTTCAAGGTTTTTGTTTTAATGGTTGTTATAGTACCTACGTTGATACCTACAGTAAGGAAGTTGAACTTTAGTACTTACGCTGTTAAATTTAATTTTCTTTAATTGGTGTTTTAGGTAAATAGATTTGTTTGATTTATTGTTTCACATTGACAATGTTCACCGCTTTGTTTTAGCTAGACTGTTGATTTTAAACAAATATGCCGTTGTAATAAAAAACTTTACTTATGTAAATATAAGACTCTTGCTCTAGGGCTCCCATCTCTGTCTTTGAAGCATGAATATCTATCGGTTGCGTACCCACACCCAGTCTTAATGCTATGTTTAAGAGGGTCTTAAAATTATGTATCAAAAGTTCGCATTGGGGTTCTCATAACCAGTGAGCGGCATAGGTTCGCTCTGATTGAAAATGTCAATCATGGCCAAGTGATAAAAAGGACAAAGCTTAAAAATGCTGTTCTCTCTCTGAGACAAGAAAGGTTCGGTAGGTTGTAGCTTCAGTAGTGTCAATTTCAGTGAGTGAAAGTAAACCTCGTTCATTAGTAAGTAAGCCTCATTTGTTGAGAAACTTAAAAAAAAAAAAAAACAACTCAATCATATTACGATTTCATACAGACCTGCTTTTTAAATTGATCCACCCTGTAGTAGCTCCAAGACGAATTACCCTGGTTAAGCAAACTATGTACTTTCGTAAAACCACAATAAATATTACAATCCCCAATACCTTTGCGGTATTATTGTTTCCAAGCAAACATTCCTGCCAATTATTCCAGTAAAGGAATTCACAGCAGCACATGGTCGGTTTCACACAAAATCAATAAACAATCGCTCACCATCCGCAACCGAGTCTGTGCTGAAAATTCATTTCACAAAATAATGTGCCAGAAATCTCATGATCCTACTTGCAAAATAAATCCAAATAATATCGATATCCTTCTCCCCTATCGGTACTGTTGAAGCTCTGTTCCGTCTTCCGTGTAGTATTTGAAAAATCAAAGTACTACACTAAAAGATTCGATACCATGGGGCAAAAATCCATCCACACAACTAATAGATACCACATTCTGCATGAGCTCACCACGAAACTGCAATAACGTGCTTCGAGATGTATCTGCTCATCCTTTCGACCTGCTCGGCACTCGGCTGCTCTATCCAGTTGCATGTGTGTGTGTCTACAAATGACTCGACTGATTTCTTTAATCTTGATTACTGTCAAGTGCACTTAACAGTTTGCCAGTGTCAGTGTCAGTGTGTCGAAATTTGATATTCTCAACATGTTCTGTGATGTATGATAGATGTCCTGCAAGCGGCTGGAAAAAGTATCTTCTTACTTCTTCTCACTATGGAAATGGAAAAGAAGTAAAAAAAAAAAAAAACTGAAAATCCGACAAATGTATCTATCTACCCGGTTGAACGAATTGGATTTTCTGTTCTGTTTCTATTGAAATTCGGTTCGATATGTACTACTTGGCACTGGTGGCTGAAGATGAACAAGAAGGCCAATTCAGGAGTCGTCTTTGGATTGGATTTTGGATTCTCTTTTTCCCCCTTTCATCGTCACCACATCTACACTTGTGTATAGCCATTGGAATCAAATTCCTGCACTCAAGTGTGAGTGTACACAGATCCGCAGCCAGTTGGGTTTTGGTTCCGCATTTTTCTCAGGCTGGTGTTGGTGTTCACCTTTTGTTAGAATATGGATCCCATACCAATTTAATCTTTTTTTTGGGTGCTCTGCAAGGATTGAGAAAACATTATTCATGTTTTAGGTGGAATCGCTTCAATTGAATCTCCGATGCTGTGCAGCCTACGGGGCTAGTGATTGGCGAGCGCAGTGTACTCGTAATCTACCTAATCCATATCCCTCTGTGTTCGGGCGAGTTGCTTTTTTCTTCCTTCGTGTCATGTCATTGTGTGGTGCCGTTGTTAGTTTTGCTGATTTGCTGGATTCTCCGGCGCGATTGTTGTTTTCCTATCCGAATGTCTCCCTATCCCCCCGAAATGGCGGTATGTTGGCTTCTTATCCCATCCCAACATATAGGGGTGACGGGGTAGACTTTATCACTGACGGCAGATGGAGTCGGCCGGGTGGGATGATGGCGTATATTTGATGTACCGACGAGTGAAGTGTGATTGTTAGATGTTAAGTGTTCTTCAGCAAACGTTTTGTTTATACTCGTCGGAGAGTGTGTGCCAAAGGGAAAATGCTTATCACAATTTCCTCGAGGATTTTCACGGGTATTCAATTTGGGATGTGTTTGGGGTTTTATTTTTTCTGCTGTCTGTTTCTTTCGTTTTGCTATTATCTGAAGTTCGGTTCTTTTCTGTTGTATCATCAGGTTCGTCTTGTTTAGCTTTTGTGCGCCTTTCACTGTCTGGCCGGACGAAAGCTGATTTTATTTTTCATTTTCGTCGTACAGATAGATGTGATCTCTAAGTGGAAACTTAGCTTGGGAATAAGTTTGCTTTTGTTGGTTGGTATGATTCACTTTTGATGCGGCGGTACAGAGAGAAATTTATTTGATCTTTAGGTATGGGGAGAAGAATTCAATTAAATTAATTTAAGTGAATTTGGTTCTATACAATCGAGAGAGCACAAAGAATCCTTGGATTGGGATTTTCTATCGGCATCTTTTCAATCGAAGATCATCATCATGATGATGTTGAACAAAGACGTTATGTTTATCTGAAGGTCTCAGACTACATTTGCAAAAGGCCGCCAAGCACAAGAAAGACGGCAGGCATTTTAACGAAATTAAAATGTCGCATTGACCGATTTCAAGTTGGAAATCAATTTCATCAATTTGTTAAAAGCTAATGAATGAAGGAAAGGCCAGATCGGCAA
Source organism: Cheilosia urbana (assembly GCA_946477585.1). NCBI lineage: Eukaryota > Metazoa > Arthropoda > Insecta > Diptera > Syrphidae > Cheilosia > Cheilosia urbana. The sequence goes on from OX297855.1 coordinate 14,079,781, forward strand.
AAAGAAGCATCAGTGGTGGAGAAAAAAAAAAACTGGTAAGTGGAATAGCCTCGTTCACATACCTTTTATGCAATACATTTGTCATAGAATTATCCCCCCGCGAGCTCATCAAAGTTCGGTATAATTTACAGACTACGTAGGTATTTGAAGTTCTCAAGAAAAATCTTCGAAAGTCCAAGAAAAAACTCCAAACTGACATTTGTGATAAAGTGGCATAAGGCTCTGCGAAATAAGGCCCCAAAAGAAAAATGAAATAAGGCCCCAAAAAATGATACAGGAAACAACAACCTTATTTCCCTTATTTCCTACAGCCGTGGCATGAACTGGTATATTCTGTTGTGTGTCTCGACTTTTAGTTTGGTTTGAAGTTCTCCTGATTCCAGCTCGCTGTAAGTGCAAGGCGTTCAGAGCAGTTAACTAGCAGCGTCACGAACCGGTCTACTAGAAAGATGAACTAGGTATGCACGAGAAATTTGATCGCATCGAAGTCTACCACTTCTTGGGAGAAATATCAAGTATATGGTAGTTGTTGTGATTGCGTGTTGAAAATTATACTTAATTTTAAATTGTTTGGAAAAATATTGATTACTGGAACAATTTCGTGAATTTAAACTTTTACTAGAATTCATTCAGATGACTAGGTACCTAAGCTTTTGATGTAAGTAATTCGCACGCACGTAAATCGTTTGTGTATGGACATAATCTCCTCGCATTGAATATCTAGATGTATGTATCGTTCTTTATGAGAGGTTATATATGAGGTTAATGGAGCAAACTTGGCCACCAACATATGGGGTGTGCCATATTAAACACACTTTGATTTTTTTACTCATTTTAATTTTCAACTTACTTCATAAACTTTCTTTTAAATTTTAAATGCACACAAATATTTTCTTAAAATATTTAATACTTTTAAATTTTAGAAAAAACTTACCAATTTAACACAGAATTTTATGTAAAAACACTTAAGAAAACTTACCAAAAAGATTACAACGAAAGTATAAAAAACAAAATGCCCCGTATATCTTCAACACCCGTCGCGCCACACTCACCAAAAAAGACTGAGGCTAAACCGAGTTGAACGTGTTCACAGTGAAACATTTTTTATTTCGTTGTGGGTTATGGTTTGTGAAATACAGTGGTGGGCCGTATTACCCACATGGGCCATATTTGCCGCACTTACTCTATTTATACTTGTAGGTATTTAACTTCGATTCGACGTGTGAATAAAGTTGTACTAGGTACCACTCTGGCAGTTCATGAAAAGTGGGTTTAGTTCCCAAGGCCCTGATGGAGCTACTTCACACAAATAATTGGCTTGCAGTTGATCATAACTAGAAGATTTCCAAGTTGTCAAGTTGGGCAAACTAAATAAACTCTTTCCTTAGGTATTTAAGTAAACATTTATATGAGATAAACTGACAGTTGAACTGAAAGTCAATGTGTCAGTGGACAAAAAAAAACCAAAACCACAGTTTTTATAGCTTTAGCTTGAAAAGATGTGCAAGAAAAAACTCCAAACTGAACTTTTGCTAGGCAGATGTAACAGATGTCATGCGATTTTAATATAGGCGAATCAATGAATGACACTCGCATAGAAGGTGGGAGATGTCCTCCGTGACTTGTAGGTCCTCACAGTACCTGCGTTAACTAAGCCCTGTATGCGAATAGGCATGCTTCCTTACAAATATTGGGCATTTTAATGAAAGTAAAATCATTGTACATGTATTGGCTAAACGTTTTTATTGACATACCGATTGTGGGGTTATTTCAAAACTGATTTTTATAAAATTAATATGTGTCAAAAGAAAGCTGAATCTCCGTAGGTGAATTGCCGTATTTGTTATTTCACTGCTATACCGAAAAATATTAACCTTGCCTATGACACCTCGGGAAGACTACGAATCTAATCGGTCAAGCCGTTTAGGATATAGGAGGCCACGTTGACACAGAGATACAGGGTGTCCCCCGGGAAGGTATACTACTTTGTTTGTTTATAATTTTTTATTAAATGAAAGAGAATGGATCTTATATTGATAAATGTTTTATTTAATGTCGGCAATTATATATGGAATACAATATCAGGTAAATGTCCACCTCTGTTAATCTCACAAATGCAAGCCCTTTTGAGCACATTTCTCATTACATTCTCACACAATTCACGCGGTATTTCATTAATTTCATCACGAATATTTTGTTTGAGTTGTTCAATCGTTTTTGGTTTGTTTGCATAAACCTTGTTTTTTAGGTATCCCCACAAAAAGAAATCCGGAGCAGTCAAATCAGGCGACCGTGGAGGCGAATTAACATCACCATTTCTAGAAATAACTTGTTGTGGAAAGAGGTCTCGCAGTAACATCCTAGCTAGCTGTAACATCCTTTTGGCATATGTACGTCGGCCTAAATGGTCTTGTGGAAGAAGCTCTTGTGTCAACTGAATCTTAAATGGAAACAAATGCAAATCCTAGTACAAAATTGTCGCCAAAGTTGATCTTTGAAAACCAAGCTCCTGAGCACGGCGTCGAATTGAGGTTGATGGATTGTTTTGAACACTTCCTTGAGCAGCAGTAATGTTTCCAGCCAATCTTGCAGTACGTTGTGGTCCATGCTTGGACCTATCACCTACGATAAATAGTGCGTTTTGTTGGCACGTTGATTCTCCAAAAAATTTCACGTAACTTTCTCATCGTCACAGTAATCGATGATTGATTTGGATAAAATGTTTTAACGATTAAAACACGTTGGTTTATCGAATATTTTTCCATGATAAATTTTCCACGTGTCTACTTTACGACTGCCAAATATGAACTGTCAAGACTAATGTTTACCAAAATGGCGGTAAAACAAAATAGTATACCTTCCCGGCGGACACCCTGTACTTAGGCCCGAAACACATAAAGTACCCTCCTTCTGTGTCCTGCCGTGTGGAAACTGAGTTTTTTGTTGAAGATTAAAGTACACAAAAGGCCTTACTAATAATCATTTTTAACCTTCACACGAAATATCTTGTAGATCACAATATTTACCGCCATTGTGAGCTCGAAAAATGTAGCCAAAACATTAAAAATGATTACATATTTGTATCGCGGAATAAAAATATTGAAAGAAAGAAGGAATCCATTGCATATTAACAGGCTCATCATATTTGTTTGCACCAAGAACATTTTAACATTTTTTTTTTAAAACGTTTGTCCGGAATAGATTAAAAAACTACAGCACGAAATTGCCTCCGGTTCTGACAATTGCATTGTAAAATATAGCGATTTAAATATAGGATATGGTTTATCGTTATCTGCCGTTCAGTAACAGAGATCCAACCTAATATCTCAAAAAAGGTCTTTCACGAATAGTTTCTAGTTCCTACCTTCGATATTCCTCGGCCGATTGAAGTAGGTTTTCGTTTATTTCGTGATGATGCCGTGCCCTTAAGATTTATCCTCTTAGTTCGGAGGTTTCTCTTTACAAAAACCAGTCCCACAACCCTAGTCTGTTAACATTTCCTTCTAGGCCCCACTGTTTATCTTGTCGCTACCAACAGCAATTTCTGTATGCTATGATATCAATTTACTTAAGACCCATCCAAATGCATTAAAGCACTTCAAGATAAACCTTTCAAATGCAGCACAAAAAAACATAAAAAACAAAAAGCTTTTACATTTCAGCCTCAAGTTCAAAGTCAACAATAAAAGCAAAGCGCTTATATCCTCGTCTTAAAACGAATGACAAATAAATAAATTGTTCGGAAGCATAATTTCGCTTCTCCGAAACAATCGTCAGCAAGTGTACTCAGGTTAAACGCTGGGCCTTCATCCACCTTGACTATAAAATAATAAAGCTTTGACTTCACCATCGAATGACAGAGCAACCTTCAATTCAATATTAAAAAGAAAAAAAGAAAAATTATTTTCCAAGGTATTATAATTTTTTATGTAAAAGCCTCATCATTCTCTTTATTCTGAAATCACCCGCAACCCATTCTAACGACAACGGAATTTTCCCATCTGCTTTTTGGAGCAGATACGCTCGTCAGTCCTCACCCACACCCTATTGTGGTTGTTCTCGTCGTAATATATTTTCAATTTTAATTTTTTTTTGCACATTACCACTACCACCTTTGCACTAAAGTACCACTCATCGCGTCAAATGATAAATGATGTTTGAATGTCCTTGCATTCTTAGAAAATTACAGGATACTCAAGGAGAGATTTTTCTATTTTTATTTTCAATCTCTCTCTCGCTCTCTTTCTTTGTTTGGATTGCTTCATTTTTATTTGTCCTACTTTAAACGTGATTATAGAAAAAAAAAATTAAATGAAAAATTAAAAAAAAAAATGGTAGAAAAATCGACACCATTTATCATTCAAGCAGAAGTCTCTCGGAAAGCGAATGACAAAAGTACGTGCGAAGGTACCTTGCGTACATGTGCAACAGTATCTGTTAACTCGTATCTCAAGTGTCCATCAATCATGTGAAATATGGTGTTTTCTTTGTGTCCCCGAGCTAGAAGAGACAAATTCGATTGTAAAAAAGTTTTGAAGGGGGATTTTTTCCCCATCGTTGATAAAATTGATAAAAAGTTGACAGAGCTATGGGTGGGGGCATTAATGTAGCAAGTTGAGCTTAGGTGTACCTGCTGGAATGTGTGTGCTTATTGATAAAATCGTTTGTCACGTGAATGGAGTTTTAGCACATCAATCGGTTGAAATTGGGATCATATCTTTTATGCCAATAACAGACTTCTTCAATCTCATACTGGAGAATATAGTGCGCAGGGCAGGTTTCAACACGGAAGGCACTTTCTTCAACAGATCCGTCCAGCTGTTGGGCTATGCGCACGATATTGACATCATCGGTCGCTCCCAGCGTGCCGTGATAGAAGCATTCAAGGCGATTTAAGAACAGGCGAGATCCGTTGGCCTTGAAGTAAATGAGGGCAAGACCAAGTAAATGCTATCAACAAACAAACATCTGTCCACCGCCTAGGACAAAACGTCACTATTGATAGCAACAATTTCGAGTTAGTTAAGGAGTTCACCTACCTCGGAGTAAACATAAACTTCACGAATGACACCATAGTGGTGATCCGGCGAAGAATTACCCTAGGAAACCGTTACTACTTCGGTTTGTGCAAAACAACTGGGTTCAAACCTCCTAACTCGAAGGACAAAATGTGTGCTCTACAAGACCCTTATCTTGCCAGTCCTGCTTTATGGCGCCGAGTGCTGGACCATAGGCAAGAAGGGAGAGCTGATACTGGGCTCTTTCGAAAGAGAAATTCATGAGCGCATTTTTGGTCCTGTGTGCGAGGAGGGCGAATGGAGGAGAAGATATAACTGCGAACTCTATGAGCTGTACCAAGATGTGGATGTAGTCCAAGAAGCCAAAACACGTCGACTACATTGGCTCGGCCACATCAATCGAATGGACAATAATGCTCCGGCTAAGAGGATCTTTGAATCCCAGCCCCCAGGTTCGAGAAGAAAAGGAAGACCGAACCTCCGTTTCAAAGACCAAGCCATCTCGGATGCCAGAGCGCTTGGTCTGGAAAACTGGAAGCAGCGTGCCCAGAATCGTAGAGGATGGAAGGCTGCAGTGTCTCAGGCAGAGACTCTTCACGGGTCGGGAGCCCGCGATAAGTAAGTAAGTAAGTAGCTAATAACAGAGACTTATTAATTGTTGATCCATTTTTCGATCACAAGCCTCATTTTCTGATAGATTTTTTGAGTAACCAAAACGTCCAATTTGTGTAAGGTAAACTTCTTGTTTTTTTCACTAACTTAGGCTTTGGTTGCGGGATCTGCAAAGTAACACATTTTCTTGCCCCATTGAGCGCCATAACATGGCGTTTAAAAGGATCAGTGTAGGTCAAAGTCTGATAAATCCGTCCTTACTCTACCAGTTTAAGCTTGAAATGTTCTATACACTCCTCACAGTCGAGAAGAATAAGAAGAGTCCAAGTGCAAGGTTGAAATCTGACTAAAAAAGGCTCATAAAAATAAAAACTCTAACAAAAGAAATGGCTTGAGGGAAGCTAGGCCTAGGGTACCTCTACCTAGATATCTCCTGCGCCAACTATTTATTTAATTTAATTTACAAGTCCAGCTGCTTGATTGAAATCGCAAGACCCACACACCTTATCCACAGAATGACCGGCTTGACTTCGAACTACACATCGCAGTGTCCTTACAAACGCTTCAAGCACGGCTGTGTTCTAAAGCACTTCCAGTATCCATCCTACACGATGGCATTCCCAACTTTAGTAGGTACCTTCATTCGAGTGCATGCAAGTGTAGATGATCCTGCTGTGTAAAGATAACATTGACACTGCACGTCCCAACCCCATCATCCACTATTTTGCCACGCAAGGGAATGAGCAAATCCAATAGAAAAAAAAAAGAACAAACATGGCTGCTATCCGTGTCCTTTCCCACCACACTCGTTCACAATTGACACGATTGGATGTCCCTTTCAGTGTCGTATACTGTACAACTACTGTGTTTCTGTACAATCCAAAAAAAAAAAAACACCTACACATGGTAGAATAAGCTATCGAAAGAATTCCGAACCTCCCGCCCACCCCTCCACTATCGTTTGCTCTAACCATTCGTTTCAGTACTTTGTCACGTTTTCTTAGTGTTATGATGAAAAAGAGAACAGAAAAATCCTTGTGGTACTATGCCATGGCATTCCTGTGTGTTCGTATGTCTACGTTGAAGATATTCCTGCAATTCGTCGGAATAAATTCCCCACTGCCTTGGGTGCTCCACTCCTTCTTCCAACAAAGGGTTAAATTCTTTTTGGGTATCTTTTCTTGTAAATTTAACCAGGGGAGCCATCTGGCATCGCTTACCAATTAGTTAACTTTACAGAATTAGCATTCAATGCCAGGCTTCCTTTCATATCATTGAGCTGAGGGAATTTCACTCTTAATCGGACCTTCTGGTTATATTTAGTGCAATCATTGCTTGCAGTTCAATTAAAGGAAGCATAGCAGCGCATCAACAAGAGCTGGGTTATGAAATACCTCGAGGGTGTTTTAAGACAGAGATACGTTCACGTTCCGAGAATGTTGTTGATGAAGGTGCATTTATGCAGTTTGGCGAGGGGAATGCGATGCGAAGGCGAACTGCTGCAGCAATGAAGTCGTCTCTCACAAATCAAACAGCTCACGAGTCACCACCCCTAAGGTGGTTGGATGAGGCACAGTTCTCGGAGGCACAGCGAAGTATTCTTGAGAATATTGTTGGGTGCATGGGTATGGCGTCGTTGTGTCGGTAGTCAATAACTGTGGGAATTAAATTCGAATTATTTAAATTGTTTACTTGGAGGGTTTTCGGGATTTGAAAAAGGCAGAAACCACTTGAGTGAGGGAACTATTGGCCGCCTATGTGGGGTGTATACTAAAATGGCTTAAAACAGCTATAGTGTCAGATAAATGATGATCTAAATATAAACGGGATCTCCTGAGTATCCAAATCACGGAGATTTTTGGGCCCAAAAGTGTGATGAAGAAGAGAGTTGTACAACTGATTACTTGTTAGTAAACCGATTGGCAAGATGACCCTTTAAGGACCGAAGCGGAGTTCGAAAAAAAATGCGTCAAATTGGATCGCAATATATACCTAGTTCCTTCCTCAACTACTATACAACAACCAACAGATCAGTTGACCATTTCCTCAAATTTATTAATTTCAATAAACATTCAAAGCCCTATAACAGAAAACTGATGCTTTTCACCACCAAAACCAAAATAACAACCTTCTCACTTCCCCGCCTAAATAACCAAAATCTTACTTTATCCACCAGCGCAAAGTACCTTGGAGTCATGCTTGACCCCAAACTCAACTGGAAGCTCAATATCGAACACCGAGTGCGGAAGGCAAGCATAGCTCTCTACGCCTGTAGTTAAACTTTCGGCAAGATGTGGGGGCTTCAACCAAAGACGGTTCGTTGGATGTACCCAGCGGTGGTACGTCCCATTCTCAGCTACCAACGGATCACTGGTACGGTGGCCCGCCTTAAGCAAAGCCTATAACATTACTAACTTGAGTAGAGTCCAAAGAACAGCTGGAATTGGAATCACGATCAAGTCCGACCAAGGCGCTCAATGTGATTCTCAATTTTCTGCCAGTGGATCTGCACATAAAAAACATTGCAGCGTGTAGTGCAGTTAGATTGAAGGAATCTTAATGTTGGTCCGAAAGGCCTTATGGCCACACCAGCATCCTACTTTCCCTTCCGGACGGCTTAGGTCGTAGAACTACGAACTACACTGTACCCAAACTCAACTTCCATAGGAACTTCTCGGTTAGATTCCCCTCTAGATCAGAATGGGAGGAAAATGCGGTCGTAAACGAATTCGACATACCTATCTTTTTCAAAATGAACCGTGGAGTGGGAGCAGGCTTTTTCTCAACAGAATTAGATATTTCCAAAACTCTTCGCCTTCCCAAAGCAGCCAGCGTCTTTCAAGCAGAATTACTGGCAATTAAGGAGGCGTGAGGACTACTACAGTCGGACCCGCTTATTTGAAACTCGTTTAATTGAAAACCCCGCTTATATGAACAATTTAATTAGTTATCCGAAATCCGTTTAAATTAAAAACCCGGTTAAAAAAAAAAAATAAATAGTTGGCGCAACAGGTCCGGAGGGACACTAGGCCTAGATTCTCACAACCATTCATTTTGTGTGAGTTTTTTTCATTTTTGGAACGAATGGAAGGGATCTACAGTTTAATGCCGACTCCAAACGGCTAATTGAGAAGCTCTTTCAAGACATTTATACTCTCGGATGTTTGTCAGACGTTCCCGAGAGGTAGCGCAGTGGAAAAAAAACATAAGTTGAAATTTGGGTTTTGGCGGGATTCGAACCTGAGAACCCTGGCTTAGTAGTCCAACACTCTAACACTAACAATAAGCCACTGCGGCTTCCCGGTTAATTGAAATTAAAGAAACGATTTTTTCTTATTTCATTTAAACGGGTTCAACTGTACTTAACATAGCGACACCCAGAAAAAAAATAGGCATCTTCGTCCACAGTCAGGCTGCGATTAAAGCTTTCGGTTCGACTAACTCAACGTCCAAGCTTGTGGTGGAATGCAGGGAGACGATCGGTTTGATATCACTCTCGTCTGGGTTCCCCGCCATAGGAACATTGAGGGGAAATCCTCCTGCGCTTCACCTCAAGGGCCGAGACTAGATGGATGAACCTGACGAACTGCGGCATTTCAAGGAAGATCTGGGCAGCCTTCGATGAAGCCAGAACAAATAACGTCTTAGCCAGAACGCGTGTAGATGTCGCCAGACTAACGGCAATTAGTACGGGCCATTGGCCTTTAGGAACTCACGCGGCCAGACTTGGAATCCCCCATAACACCCACGGCCGTAGCTGCGCCAACACAAACAAGAGTGAAACAGTGTTTCATCTTCTTTGTGATTGTCCCGCCCTAGCCAAAAACAGATGCAGTGCACTAGGTCACCATTTTTATGATGAGCTTTCGGCCATCCAAGGAATACGTTTCAACAGGATCATCAAATTTCTCAACTCCACAGGCTGGTTTTGAGCTCCCTTACCTTCCTTTTCCTCCTTTTTCTTCAGGCTCTGTTAGTTGTGGTCTCAAAATGGCGCTCAATGCGTTATTTGTGTTTTTCCTTCGTCAGAAGACGGGAATACAGCCATTTAAACCAACCAGCCATAACAAAAACATCACACGTCCTCACAGAACTATCACCATTTGTGTTTAATTTCTTCGAAAATAGGAAATCCCTACAATTTTCCACAGGGAATAGAAAACAAAAATAAGTACTTACTTTTTTTTTTAATATTTCGCACAAGACTTACAGCAATTTGTAGCTGCCAACTCGCTCCACACCAGCAATTCACAACAACATCTTTTATACCAAACGTCAAGTAAGACTCCCACGTTCTATAAAGAGGACGCCCCACCGCTCGTGTTTGTGTACAAAATATTTTACCGCAACCAAACACCAAATCCAATCATGATTTTATTACGATCGAATTACATTAGCAGCAACTTCCAGAAGCACGCATTTTCAATCACCCAAGTGTGTTGCTGCCAGAAGAACTGGTGGCGAGTACTTAACCGGAGTTTGGCTACAAAAAAAAAAGGAAAAAATTCAAGGCCAAACATTTTTAAATCCAACACCAACACTCTCTCAAATGAGAAGAAGCAAATCGAAAGCCAGTAAAACGTAACAACAACATCACAAAAGGAATTGAATAAGGGTAGTCAAACAAATTTTTATATCGACCTACCAGTTTTTATTTATTTTTTTTTCTTATGCTACTCGTGTTTGCTCTTGAACGATTTTATTGTTGCCGCTGGAATAGGAAAAGTATCTGCGGACCTGTTATATCCTTAGCATCTTAACTGCGATGGAAAACAGATGAGAACAAAAACGCGTTAAGTAGGGTGATGGTGATGGCACAAGAATCAATTCGCCGCTTATACGACAACATTTTCGCCAATCGGTGTTTCCAAGCTGCGTTGACTTGACTTTCTCTGTCCTTTTGGTGAGAGTCCTGATAGGGTGACACATTTCGTGTATGTTATATGGTTTTTTGCTGCGAAACAACTATGCACTATCATGGTTGCCAACGGCTTTTGGATTATGTCAAGGACACTGTTATAGAAACGACATACATACATCTACTAATCTCTATTGAGAAAGAATGTTGTCAATGAAGTTCCTCAGCGAAATACATCAACCCGACTTCGTCGTCTTAAAACCTAAGACAGTTTCAGGGATTGTTCACAAAAAAAAAAAAAAAAAAAAAAAATGATATGCATAGGGTATCATACGTCCTATTCATAAGGGATTATACAATTTTTATATGTCTTTCACCCTGAGGCAAAACCCCCACTGAGCAGAAAATACCACAAAAAAAAAAAAAAAAATAACGGAAATCCTTAACGTATTATAAAGATGGCGGATAAGGGAAAAAGGTAGAAATCCTCAATTGATTGGCTTTTTCCGAAGCGGCCAATTTTGAATTTCTCTTCCTTTATCCTCATCGGTATCCTTCTATTTTGCTTTTCCGCAAACAAAATGTATAAAGGCCAACAAATGGAAATAATAATACAAAATGCGGTTGGATGGGCAATTGGGGGGGTGGATTTTCTTTATTAATATTTCCATTTTGAAGGCCCAAAGGCATACGCGGGACAGGCGGTATATTGGTCATTTTCAGGCATCCTATTAACTCAATAAAAGCAAACACCTCGAATCGTCTTAATTGAATTCATCCCGTAGGTCTTTGAGTTGGAGCAAACAATATCAAAAAAAAAAAAAAAAAAAAACTCTGTTAGAGGGTGAGTGTTTTGTTGAGATGGTACAGTCTACAATTTGATATCGCTGCGAATTGTGGCGAGTGCTACTCTTTGAGGATATCTTTAGATGTAAATTGGCTGTGGGAAGACGGAAATTCGATTCGGATTCATTTTCTTTTTGCTAATTTAATTGGAAACGCAAATGTAATTAAATCGAAGTAAGTTCCCCTTTAACGGGTCTTGATTTGGTTTCGACTTTCTTATGGGTGATGAAAATATTTTTCTCCTTTTTATTGGCACAATAGTGTTCTAAAGGGGAGTGGAATATATTACTGATGGAATGTGGAAATTTTTTGTGTTGGTCTTCTCAGATGAACATGCTTAAATTAATTAAAATTTAATAATGAATTTGGGACTAGGAGCAGCAGATTGGTTGGGTCGGTCTGTATGTTAGTCGGAAGCAGGGATGAACAATGAACGGTTTGGACTGTAAGCAAATCTTGGTTGGATTAAGTGGTTGTACACCCCGTCTTCTGACGAGGGAAAACACAAATAACGCATTAAGAGCCGTTTTGAGCCCACAACCAACGGACCCTAAATATGAAGGGGGATAAGGGAGTTAAGGGTGCTCAAAACCAACCTGTGGAGTTGAGGAATATGATGACCTTGTTGAAATGGATACTTCCGTTCCGATAAAAGCAAATCTTAGTTCCAATTGTATTTTTTTAGCTGAATTGTATTTTTTTTTTCTTTTTCTTTACTTTACATAATTTCGAATGATTTTGAGATGTTCATCCATTCTAAGATCACACAATTCTGTCCGATTGTCATTCCGTCCATCAACTTCTCAGGCTTACAGCTATGCGGATTTGTTTGCGTTTTGAGCTGTTTAGGCTCCTTATAAACCTCAGCACCCTTCTTGGTTCCTTACTTTCTTACTTAGGTGGCGCTACAGTCCGGGGTGGACCTGGGCCTCACCCAATACGCCTCTCCAGTTAGCGCGATCTTTGGCTAACTCCAGTTGCGCACTCCAAGTTGGTTGAGGTCCCCTTCCACTTGCGCGCGCCACCTAAGGCGAGGTCTTCCTCTACTGCGTTGTCCCTCCGAGTTAGAATCGAAGACTCTTCGGGCCGGAGCGTTGGTGTCCATTCGCTCTACAAGTCCCAGCCATCTTAGACGACTGATGCGTACTTTTCTGACTAGGTCGATGTCGCTGTACAGCTCGTAGAGTTCGCTGTTAAATCTTCTCCTCCAAAGCCCGTCAACGCAAACGGGACCAAAAATCACTCGAAGAATTTTGCGTTCGAAACGACCAAGGAGATCTTCATCCGCCTTTGATAGCGCCCATGCTTCTGCACCATAAAGCAGGACTGGGATGATGAGGGTCTTATACAGAGTTTCCTTAGTATTTCTCGACAAGGCCTTACTTATCAGTTGCCGTCTTAGGCCAAAGAAACAGCGGTTGGCAAGTGTGATTCTTCGTTTGATTTCTGATGTGATGTCGTTATCAGAGTTTATAGCGGAGCCGAGGTAGACAAAGTCCCTAACTACCTCAAAGTTATAGCTGTCTATCGTGACGTTCTGCCCGATTCGTCGACGTCGTGTGTCCCTTCTTGTTGACAGCATATATTTTGTTTTACCCTCATTCACCACTAAACCCATTTTTGCCGCTTCTGTACTAATACCTACTAGCAAACGCTCCAGTAACAGCTCGCTGTGTTCTGCCAACAATGTCAATGTCGTCAACGTATTCAAGCAGTTGCACAGACTTATGGAAAATTGTGCCTCTGGTGTTGGCTTGTGAGTTTCGCACAATCTTCTCAAGAATGATGTTGAAGAAGTCACATGAAAGCGCATCACCTTGTCTAAATCCTTTTTTGACATCAAAGGTCTCGGTGAGATTGTTTCCGACCTTTACGGAGCAGCGAGCGTTCTCCATCGTCATTCTGCATAATCTGACAAGTTTGGCAGGGATGCCAAAACTAGACATGGGTCTGTATAGCTCGTCTCTATAAACGCTGTCATATGCGGCCTTAAAATCGATAAAAAGATGGTGAGTATCGATCTGGTATTCTTGGGTTTTTTCCAGGATCTGCCGTAGTGTGAATATTTGATCGGTCGTGGACTTACCGGGCCTAAAACCGCACTGATAGGGACCTATCAGATCGTTGACGAATGGTTTCAGGCGTTCACACAATACAGCAGGCATGATCTTATACGCAGTGTTCAGGAGACTGATGCCTCTGTAGTTGGCGCAGTTTAGAGGGTCTCCTTTCTTGTGGATCGGGCAAACAATGCTGAGGTTCCATTCATCAGGCATACTTTCCTCTAACCAAATCTTGGAGATGAGTTGGTGTATGCACTCTACCAAGTCGTCTCCGGCTGCCTTGAAGAGCTCGGCAGGTAAGCCCTCTGGACCAGCAGCCTTGTTGGATTTAAGCTTAGATATTGCTATCCTCACTTCATTTTGGTCAGGTGGACGGAAATTTTGGCTGTCATCGTCCAGGTTGAATGGTTCGTTCTGCCTAACAGCGGAATTTGTGTCGTCTTCGCCGTTTCTTGGTTCCATGTTTCCAATATCTGCAGGACTTAAAAGCGCCCTTTGCATATGGATCGCTCTGCCCCTTGCCACAGCAGGGCATTCGCAGAGTATGTGTTCCGTTGTCTCCTCCTCATCTTCGCAGAGTTGACAAGAGTCATCGTCGGAAGGTCCAATTTTTTGAGATGATTTCTTAGTAGCCAGTGACCTTAGTTAGGATCCTTAGATCTTCTTTGCTTAGCTCAAGTAATTTTATTGCTTTACTACGAACTGGGTTTATGAATCTTTTTGCCTGCCTCTGTCCCTTGGATTCCATCCAGTATTCGGCAAGGTGATCATCTTCCCGTTACCTAAATTTTGAGTGTGTGTAACTCAAAGGTAACCCGAAGTAGGGCTCAGGACCGGTGAGCAGGTGTGATGCGCCTCTTCTCGCCAGACAATCTGCTGGTTCGTTGCCCTCAAATCCCTCATGGCCTGGTATTCAAGCAACAGTGACTGGGTTGCCCTTTGCCAGATCTTCGAGGAGATTGAAACATTCCCAGACTAGCTTTGATCTGATCGAAAACGATCTTAGGGCCTTAAGAGCTGCCTGGCTGTCTGAGAGGATGTAGCGCCTTCGTAAGCACTCTCGGACATATATCTCTATGGCGTGTACCTCCGCTTGAAAGATGTCTGGTGATTTTCCTAGTGCTACAGCTCTTTGGAAGCTAGGCCCATAGACCCCAGCACCGGTGGCTTCATCTTCCATCTTTGAACCGTCGGTATACCAGATTTGTGATCCTAATGGTGTTACGAATTGGTTGGTTCTCCAGGTACTCCTGTCAGATATGACTGTCTTAAATTTTCTGGAGAAGCGAAGCCTTTAAGAATGGCGTCTGATACTTTGATCGCAGGATCATCTTGAAGCATTTGTAATACCCAAATGTGTCCTGTAAGATTTACTGCTTTAAGATTTGATATATCAGGGAGCCTAAGAGGGCACTGAGACTAACTTCCTTCTTTACAGAAATATGTAAAGGCAGAAGACTGAGGATTGCCCCTATGGCTGCAGTTGGACAAGTTGTCATTGCCCCCATTATACCAACGCATGCTTAGCGATATATCTTGTTTAGTTTTTTCTGGGCCGTTAATTGTTCGGTTTTTGGCCACCATGATATCGCTGCATAGGTGATCATTGGTTTGTTGACGTGTTGTTTAACTGTTATGCTCAATTTTGTAGCATAACAGTTAAAGTTTAAGGAGTTCTTTCAGAAACAAAAATTGGAATTGGATAGGTTATATAGAACTTCAACGGGCTTAAAAAATCATACAAAGTAGGAAAAAATCTTTTTGCGTAAAACCAGAAAAGGACTAGGTATATCTGAATTTATTGGTGACAACGAAAGTTCATTAGAACCAACAATAGTTTGCAACCTTCATCATCCATAGCGCGGTAAAAAAAAAAAACACGCTCTCTATCTAAATGAAAGGGCTGAAAGCAAAACCCATACAAAACTTCCACATTCCGGGTAGGTGACACTCGTCCGCTTTCCACATAATCTACATACCACGTAGGACGAAGACGAGAACGGCTACCTGAAGCTTTCTAAAAAATTAAACCTCTCATCACTATACAGATACACACAATTATTGCAGACACCGCCATTATACCCAGCCATCTATACAGAACTCAGGCAAATGTGACAGCAGGCAACTAGTAATTGATTCAACAGTGTTACAGGCACACACTCTTTAGCGTTGCCTGCGGTAAACTAACTTCATGGTTTTTAAATAATTAAAAGGCTCACCTCTGCCCGACAATCAGGGTCCCGCATTCCGCATTCCCTCCCATTCGGTGTTTGGTTGAATGTCAGCCTCAGCTTTAGGTCTAGTGGAGATTCAGAATCAGGTTAAAGTTGCCTGTCGACTGTAGTTTTTTTTTTTTTTTTTTTCTGGTGATACCTACTATGTTTTGTGTATTTTGTCCTCCGGGGGTAAACGATGAACGAACACATTCGTGGGAAAGAACCATAAAAATAGTTTCGTTTCTCCAAAAACAGGACTGCAGGCTGCTATGCAGATTCGAAAAGTTTCTCGCGAAAAAAATAACAGAAAGGACAGAAAAAAAAATGCAACACTAATTACGGAAAAAGTTCCTTGGCAAGCAAGAGCTTGACTGAATTTCGACAGCTGCTGCTACCCCTAGTGCGACGTTATTGTTGTCGAGTGGGGTAGGGCTAGGGGTAGTACTTGCACTCGTACTTGTATCTGTTTATACTTTGTTGTTGTTGACGATGGTGGTGAATCGTGATGCTGCTGTGATGAAGGAGGCCAAGTTTTGAGAAAACAGATTTTTTTCTTCTTCCACAGTTTGGTGTCTGTTCAGTTTGCACAGAGAATGTTACAATTATCCATTTTAAAGAGGGTCAAAGTGACTAGCGGCAATACTGCTGTGTCGGTGGTGAATCAGAAAAGCGACGACTCTTTTTAGTCAACTCGTGGGTGGTTGAGTCATTAATTTTCCCAGCAAAAGAGCAGTATGTTGATGATTTATTATTTTGCAAATGTTTTTTTTTTTTCCTTGTTTTTTTTTAGGTAGGTATTTTAATGGAGAAGTTGTTAGTGGATTGTGGCGAGTTTGGAGGTCTGTTGAGGTATTTCCATCTGAAGAGAGCTTCCAATTGTTTTATGTGTATTGATCTTGATTGTTTTGGGAATTGTGTTCGATGTTGTTATATAATTTTTTTGTTTGTCCATGAGACGTCTGTGTGGTTGGAATGGGAATAGTATTTTCCCTTGGTATCCAATTAGATACCTTCGAAGTCTGGTGAATTTTGGAGAGAAGATATTGAATATTTTGTTGGCACTAGGAGCAGCACCCTTTTTGGAAGAGACAGTCGTATACCTTTTCCGCTTTCAAGAAACGTAGACCTTTCCATTGACAGTGGGATTTTTTCAGCTACCGTCGATAAGTAATATACCCCAGTAACCATTTGACTTCCAATCTGATCCAAAGTCTAGAAAGATACCGAAACCTACAACAGCAGTCATTGATTATGGTGGTCCTCTTCAAACGTCCACCGCAAATACCACAGTTGTCTCTAAGTAAATATCATATTGCCTTTCTGTTCCCCTCATTGAATACTCAACCAACCAACTCTGGTTAGTACTGCTTAACATCACATCCACCACTACCTACCGCACTGTCAATAGTATCGTAGAAACGATTTATATCTCTTTTGGACAATTAATCAACCGCATTGGTTGAGTGATGTGTCGTGCTTAGAAAGGAATTAGTCACAAGTTTAAAATAGATCTAAATAGGCAAAATTCTGTTTCCCACGTTCGAACGCACGCAAATCCTTAGCATCACATGGGTTCCAATGGGAACGATTTGAATAGATACCTATGTATACTGTGATACGACTCAGAAGACGAGACTTATACCCAGAAGCCTTCAATTTCTTATGGTCTTAAAGCATCTTAACCTGTGATCTGCCGCGAATATATTTTTTTTCGATATCCTTTATATTTTTTGGGATAATCCAAGCTTTCTAAGTCAATATTTCCAAGTCAGCTTCACTTTTTTTAAATTTTGAAATGCGATTTAAATAACTTTTATAATTGGCCCCATATTACCGCCCTCCACATTAAGGCGTTAGATTTAGAAACTCTTTAAATGAGCTGTTGGAGAAGTATATTCAAATAATTCAAGCATTCGCATATTAACCTATTCATATAGGTACTTGGGGCACTCTGATTTGAGACTCGTTTCATTTCACTATCAAGTAAATCAAGCAACTGGAGATCGATCCTATAAATTGCGTGGGTCACGAGTGTAGATAGGTAGGGTAGGGTGGGGCAGATTCAACACTTTTTCCGCAGACATGAAGTAACTTAGCTAGTTCGCAAAGAAATATTTAGGTACTACAAAAATGCATAATTCCTTAAAAGTTAAATTCACGCTGATAATTGAAAAAAAAAAAATATTTAAAACTGCCCCAAAAAGGAGAATCTGGGGCACAATCGTCATCCGGCTGAGGCACTTTCGACTTGAATTTAGATGACAATGAACAATGTATTAAAAAGTAAAAGTTTTGTAAGTCTGACAGCTGTCTGAAATCAGTCATATGAGCAGCTGTTTCAGTTGACGTTTATGGAGGGGTAGCCGAAGAATGTAGTCAAGAAATTCGTGACTGAGTACTTAGTTGACGGCTCGTATATGTGGCCGTCGTAGAAAAAGTGACGTTCCACGACCAATCCAGTTTTTGCGTTCAGGTTGCATCTTATTCAGACCAATCTTTTCGACTTAAGATAACTAGATTCTTGAATCAATAGGTACCGTTTTTATTTCAATAGTCAAACAAATCCTAAATCTATAAACATAAAAATTAAATAAGATCAGAAATTCATTATTAAACTAAAATTAAACTAAAAATTAATAAATTTAAAACAACATTTGAGATCACAAAAAAAAAATAAATAAATAAATATTTAAGTAAATAATAAATATAAAATAAAAATATTTGTAGAAAAAAAAAATCATTGCACGTTGTATCGACCCATATCAACGTCCTTAAAAAAGATATTGTTTGAATATTATGACGATCCAGCAGTGCCATATGCTTTTGTCGAAAATACCCCATCCTTGGCTTTAGTAAACGTTAGGTTAGGTATTTTTCACAAAACTTAAGAAAAAATCACTTAAATGTTATAAATAACTTAAATAAATTACAAACGCAAACATTTGACACTCACAACCAAAGGATTCCTACAAGAAACAATTAAATATAAAATACCTCGTGTACTACAGAAAAAATAGAAAAAAAAAAAAAAAAAATACCGACAGAATTAAAATCTGAGAGAAAAGTGTGGCACGAGTTGCCATTCAAAATGTTATTTTAAAATTAACCGCCTTTCTGTAATAGTGAAAGTCAAAAGCACCCCATCGTCGAAAGTACCCCTACCCTACACTACTACATAATCGTTCTAGACTCAAACTCTAGCTTCGAGTAGAGTAACATTTTTTTGCTTATACTAAAAGATGTTTAAAAAAAATGTTTGACTCCACAGAGGCCTGTAGGGGTATAGGCCTAGGTCACACCCATTCATTTCTACGAGTACCTATTTCTTGAACGAATGGAAGGTTTGAACAGTTTTATGTCCGAACTGATAAATTCAGAATTAAACTTGAGACTGAGCTCGCTCACTATCAACCAAAAAGATACCAGAGCAACCTCTGTCTAAATTATCTTGGGTTTAAACCAATACTACAGATAATTAAAAAATGAGTCTTACTCTAAGTGTAAGCTGTAAGTACTGCAAGAATATATTGATGCGACCACAACATCATGAATATAAGGAGTCTGAAGTCGCAGTATACTGTATACCTAGCCTGCGCTAAATCTATGAGCCTGCACTCAGATCTCCAAATCTCATACGTTGAACTTAAACTTTACATTCAAATAAAAAACACTATACTGTCTACCAAGAACGGCAGAAAGTCTCCCAAAACTGGGTTAAATCCAGCTTCACCGAGACTCACCGCTCAGTGTCTAAAATCATGCACATACAGCTATGCTGTAAGTCCTCAAATTCCATCACGAGTTTGTACACCATTCCCAGATCACGTAGGTATATCCTTTCCCACAGAACATCCCATCAAATTCACTGTATACAAGTACAAAAAGGTGATCGTCTTCCTTACTTAGGAATACTTTGGCGGGCTCCTTTTGACATCGCATCACCCGGGCTAATATGCTTCTTAGCTTTTACTTAGCGAGAACTTGTTGAAAAGTTTCTGTTGCGGTTGGACAGCATTTGTGTGCGCATCTCTGGGTATTAAATCTTGTAAGTGTATCCTGTGTGAGCGTGCTGTTTCTTTTTTTCCTTTCGCATCCTTAGGCGAAAAAAAGGATTTCAAGTATTCCAAAGTTTTCCCTGTATCATGTATCGTGAGTTCATGACAGCTACGACGAAAAAATGATATGACTCAGCAAAAAGTTGCTCTGCTGTTCGTCATGGTATGAGGATTTTTGTTTCATAACTCTGCACGTTGTTGTTTCGGAATTTTTTGTTCCCTTATCCACCCCCCTCCCTTTTCAAGTATCTTCTCATATCATAAATATTACTGATATTAAGCGCATTATACGATTATACCGTATCTTGGTTGAACATAACTCAGGCTCAGTATGCGGCCTAATTAAATAGGCGAAAAGTTGTCGGTGTAATTTGGAACTCCGTGCGCAGTGCGGTTTGATATTTTTTACCATTCCACAGAATGGTTGTGGCAAATTAAATCATTACACTAAGTTATAACTGGGGCACGCATATATTTAGTACACTTGTGTTTAACCGCAGATACCGTTCAAGACAACCTGACGGCGAAGAGTGGCTGCTGTAATGTGCGAATTATCTTCTAATTGAGTGTAAATATTTAATGCGAAGCAAGGATGTTGATGCCGGTGTCGGCATCGGTGTTGTTGTACTCATCACCGGCTTGGTCGTAGTCTTTATGTGTTGTAACAATTATGACACCACGTTGTTGGCATGGTGTAAATACTGCAAAAAGAGGATTTACCACGAGATATGTGTAGGTGGCACCACTTCTGTGCTGAGTCTTAATCGTCACAGGTGATTCGCTTCTAAATTATGAGAATGTATGGAAAGGGAGGAAAATCCTTGTGCTGTGTTTGTAAGGGGCTACCATCGGTAATGTAATTATTTACCTGTCAAAAACATTCTCTCTATGGAAATGCCTATGCCAAAAACAAGTCAAGCAAATATCCCAACGTAAGGATGGATCCCTTCCGGTTTTCGCCAAGTCAGTGACCCTACTCTCAGAACCCCGATCATCAAAGAAAAAATCCTTGAAAGGTATAGCACTACACAGATTCTGCGTATGAGTCAAACACAACATATACCTACCTACAGCTCGATTCCCTCATGTAGATACGCAGAAACCGAAAACCTACACTCTCATTAGAATAAAGAAAGAAAAAGAAAAAAAGAAAACATATTTCTGGATGAAACGCCAAAGGGAAACAGCAAAGTTTCCTGCAGGTTTGCAGTCAAGTAAGGCCATTATTTTCTTCTACCAACATGCACGCCGGCGGAAAGCTGTGTTATTTTTACTAAATTAAATCAAGTTCACAATCTCTAATGTCTACGAACCCGTATCATAAGATGCATTGTCCTATCTGCGTTTTGTTGTATATATGCGGTGGGGTTGGTGTATCTGAAAGTCTTTTGAATGCAAAGGCACCTAGTTCCTAAGGGTGAATTTTTCTGTCAAAACGATGTAATTTTCTGAAGCCAAACATCATTTGAACACATATCTCTCTGTCTAACTCACAGTGCATCTCTCTCTCTGTGTGTTGTTCCTCAACACTGTGATGCTTTAGTGTCAAGTTAAGCGAATAAAATAAATTCGATGCCAAGGAAACGTACATCTCTTTGAAATTATAGTTTCCTCTTCGGATAGGGAAGGGGTATATAACGCAGGAACACTCAACAGTGCAGTTTAAACTGTAGGGAGTTAAACTTTGAGGCATGCGATTACAAGTGTGTGTAGAGTGTAGGAGAAACTTTTCTAATTTAATGGTAACCACCTTTCTATGGATATAGTTCACTTTAGCCATAAGGATGTGAGTTTATATTTTCTTCTAATTAAACTCGGTCTCTACGGAGATGTTAGCAAATTTGTTTAATTTGGGAAAAGCCCTTTGAATGTATTCCTCAAATTGGCAACTGATTTGAAAGTAGAATGTTTCCACAGATAACTACTGCGTTACGTAGCTAATATCTGCAAGTGCAAGTGCAAGGGAATGGGTTTTTGTCCTTTTGATGTATGGAAATAAAGCCAAATCAGTTATTAGAAACGGGTGAATGTTTTGAAAATATAATCTCTTGTGATCAGTTCTCATAATGACGTTGCCAGAAAGAAGCTAAATAAGTGAAGAGAGGACAGTTAAGTTGATTTGTCTTGGCTTGGACTGAAATGGGTTCTTCAAGGGATTAATTTCAATAAAATCTACTAGGTCTAAGAACTGGTGGCAATATTCGAACTTGATTCCAAGTATCTTTTACCAGAATTTTAAACTCTTATTCAACACATGGGCGGTTTTATTGGCTCTGCGAAATAAGGCCCCAATGAAATAAGGCCTCAAAAAACAAATGAAATGAGCCCCCAAACAAATTATACAGGAAACAACAACAACAGCGATTTTTAATAGAATTTCGGGTGTTATTTGCTCTTTTGGGGCCTTATTTCATTGGGGCCCTATTTCCTACAGTCGTTTTATTTTATCCTGTTTTAGGGTGGAACCCACTAGTCTAAAAGGTCCAAACAAAAAATTCGATATATCGACCTTGAAATTAGGGTGACACATCTTTGTCAGACTTTAAAAAATCTCTATTAGAACTGATCATTCATGAATACCTACAGCGCCTTGAAGACGCTGGAACGACACGATTCTCTCGCTGATACCATCACTGTCAGCTGTCACCTTATGGTGCTTCGGCTTTTTCCTTGTCGCACCAATTAGGGCGTTATTTAAGAACCTTTTTTTTTAATACATATAAAATGGGAGGTCTTTTTCTGCATGCTGTTGTTTTTGTTTTTTTAGTCACTAAAGATAAAAATTAAAACACACAGAGTTATAGTTTCGGATCGTTCAATAAAAATAGAATCACTATAATGAATAAGGGAATTTAGATGCAAGCTCACATTTCCGCCTTTGCACAGCGGACAACGATGACACACATCCTATATATCAACCGCGAAATTTAGTAATGCAAATGTTAAAACCGGAGTCAATTTCGTGTAGTAGTTTATAAATTTAGTTCGCACAAACACCCTGTAGTTGGAATAAAGTAACACTTTGATTGTGGTAGGGGAGACCGGGGCTAGTTGACTAAAAATTTATATGTTTTCCTTCTTCTCTTAAAGTACCTAAGGCTGATGTCAAGACAGATCAAAAATCATTATAAAATCAGCATCTGGTCTTTCTAAAGGTAAGTAAGTTGACCGTGCGAAACTGATTTAAGATTGTTGGTTGTTTTCAAATACTCAACTAAATATTGCTCTTCTGTGTCGGAAAGATTTTGCATAGTTTTTGAATAACCCACTTTTCCAACTTTTATTCACTTAATTCACTAATAGTAGGTACGGTCTTCCTTTTTCTTTTGAAGATTTTTGTACACACCTTTGAAGGGTTTTGTCGAGGTTTCCTTTAAATCCCGAAAAAATATTGAGTCAACCAGCCCCGAACAAAATGAGTCCCCGCCCGGCCATCTGGCAAATAATATGATTTTTCAGCAGAAAAAAATAACAGAAAATACAAGTATGTACAACTAATACATAAAATTAACAGTTAACACCATTAAAAAAATAAATCTGAGTCAGAACTTCAAAAAAGGTCGAAAAGAGGAAAGTAATATAAAAAAAAAGTTATGGTAGGATGGGGTACTTTCGACGATGGGGCACTTTTGATTTTCACTATTACAGAAAGGCTGCTATTTAAAAAAAAAAAAATGTTTAATGGCAACTCGTGCCACACTGTTCTTTCGGATCGTAGACAAACTATGACTGTTCTTCTGCAGCAGTTGCGGTGGTTAGACCAGTTTTTAATTCTGTCAGTAATTTTTTGCAATTTTTCATTTACACGAGGTTAATGATATTTAATTGTTGATGTGTAAACATCTAAGCGCGCGTTATTGGAATCTGTTGGAGTAATTCCACACATTTAACTTGCGGGGACGGAAATGCGTCACTGTGTTTTATCACTGCATAATTTTTTTTTTTTTTTTTATGGGAATTCTTTGGTTGTAAGTGTCAAACGTTTGGGCTTATAATATATTTAAGTTATTTATAACATTTATGTTATTTTTTCTATAAGCATATGGGGCTGTGATATATTCAAACCTTATCTTTTTTAAGGACGTTGATACGGGTCGATATAACGTGCAATGCTTTTTTTACATTTACATTTATCCTTTACAAATGTTTTTTTTGTGATCTTAAAACTTGAAAGTATTTTTAAATTAAATTACATTTAAATCTCATTTTTATGTTTACGGATTTAAGATTTGCTTAACTATACAAATAAAGACAGTATTTATTCTTCACCCATTGCGTCATATAAATTCGTGACGAATGACGATCGTGGACGACCATGAGGCAGATTCGTCTTTTGAGGCAGTTTTATTTTTGAATTATCAGCGTGAAGTTAACTTTTAAGAAATAATTTATTTTTTTAGTAAAATAATCATAGCTTTTTAAATAAAAAGAAAAATTTTCAAATATTTATTTGCGAGAGAAATTACTTCAAATCTGTGAATAAAGTGTTGAATCTGCCCCACCCTACCCTACTTATGGTAGCAAAAAAACGTTTTTTCCTTCAAATTTCTTGAATGACATGCACTCGCGACAGGCAATTCATCTGTACTCTTTAAAATAAAAGGCAGCGAGTCAACTTACCCCTGAACCCAACTAGCCCCGGTCTCCCCTAAGGAGATTGCCGGGTGGAGATTTCTAAGCAAGCTCTCTTTAACATGTCGGAAGAAGGACTTTTCGACAAAGCAATTGGTTTTATTTGAAATAGAACATGCTGCCCAATCACCTATCCTGATCAACAAATGTTTCTCCAAGCAAATTTGCTGAACAGGGTAGGTAGGTGATTGGGCAGCATGTTTTATTTCAAATCAAGAAGTGGCTAAGACTAAGACTTTTGCTGAACCATTCCATTCCAATAGAGGCCTACTCAATAGGAGATAATAAGCCCAATCAAGCCGTACATAACGCACTGATGCCTGATATCAATGATACTGGTGATGCTGTTGCTTTTTTCAAACTGCTTAAGAAATAAAGCACTCTTCTTGAGAGAACTTTTTTAATTGTGCCTCAGCTTTTACCCGGACTACCCGATTGGTTGAGCAGCATTATGTCCTATTCCAACGACTCGGTTGTGTTGACAAAAATCGTGAAGAAGTAAGTAACGATGGATTTTATAGCCTTATGTATTTCTGAGAACCCCAAAACTCTGTTTTAGGAAGATACCTACAGCATTCTTTCTAAGAAGTCGCAATTCTGAAGTTGATTTTTAAGAATCCTTATCGCTCAGAGTTACTGTCGGCTATGTCGAGTGAACTTTGCGCTGGTAAGACGAAACATTCTTGTACCTTCCTGAATGTAAGCCTCAGTACATGACATTCCTGTTGGAAAACTATTATTTTTCTTTCTACCAGGATGTATAAAGTCAGAATCTGATTGAAAATGTGGCTCAACTAAGAAATCTCCTATAAAGCCCCAAGTCCAAGTCCATACACCGTCGGAATCTCCGGCGTAGCTTTAATGACCATCATCACCGTCACCATTTCTATCAACTATCGGCCCATTACTAAAACCGACACCTAATTATTTATTACTTTGGTAAAAAATCCCCAGACGTCTCATAAACACAGCCCATCAATATTCATTCCGATAGAACATTAAACTCGTTTAATTAACAACTTGGTTGTACAATTCAACTACACGACACCATCAAAGTAAACCAATAAAAGGGACCCAATCTTGATAAAGCCCGACAATTCCGCCACTAATCGGAAACATATTTCAGTTATCAACAATTTCACTGAATTAATAGCAGTCGGCGCGCGGTGCGTTTCCTTTTCTGAATGCCCCTCCCCAGTCTCCACCTCTGGTGATGGCATTACACTTTACAATCAGCGCCGGACGACTCATTGTACCCTTGTCCTTAGCTGAGGTTGAGGTCCGTCCGGGGTGGCGTACGTTTGAAAATAAAATTCCAATTCCATAATCCATTGCTTTACAATCGATTTCAATTGAAGGACGATAAAATAAAATTGAATTTGTCCCGACGACGGTCGCTCATTGAATGACATTAAACCGCTTGGAACGAGCACCAGAAAATAAAACACGAAAAAGATGGCGCAATAAAAGTTTAAGGAGCCCCCAAAGGACATCGCCACCGCTCGCCGTTCAACTATATACATATACTATTTGCGACAGTACTTGCCAGAATGAACGGGCGGCTGCTCTACCCGTCATCGGGTTGAAAACACATCGGAATCTGGGATTTCAAATCAATTTAAATTTCCAGTCATTGCAGTAATTTCACCTTGAATTCTCCGCTTTTACGACATGGCAGGATAATTTTTGTGACAACGCCACAAAGGGACGGCGGACAACGGAGTGGCAGGGTTACACCGAATGTAAGGGTTTCCCGACGGTAATTCAATTGAATCGAATTATTCCTGCCTCCACATTTCGTCAGGCGGACAGCGGATATCCTTGTGCACGGGGAAGGGTGTGTGTTTCTTTTTTTTTATTTTGTTGGTTTCGTGCCTCTATTTCTCCGTCTGTAAGTTCTATCTGTTTGGATTCGAAGTGGCAAAACACTGGTCACCAGTCGAATGTGTTCTTGGCCTTTTTATGTATTTTTTTTTCTTCTTGTCCTTCCTGTACTGTGCTCGGCGGTATCCTTTTTCCTGTTGATAGCGAAAAATGTTAGAAAATACGAGCTGCTGCCACTACCTCATTGTGCTGGTTTTGTGTTGTTACACAGGGGGTCCCCCGGCGACTTACACAAGTGACTAACTTA
Source organism: Cheilosia urbana (assembly GCA_946477585.1). Lineage (NCBI taxonomy): Eukaryota > Metazoa > Arthropoda > Insecta > Diptera > Syrphidae > Cheilosia > Cheilosia urbana. Next base: position 14,106,212 of record OX297855.1, read on the forward strand.
AAGTGAACGCGCTTAGGAGGAACGAAAATGAATCCGAAAATGGGAGTGAAGTGGGCGGTCGAATTCCGGCTCGTAAATCTAAGGTAGCCCAGTTTTATTACCTCTTTCCTTTTGTTACACTGAAGTTGCGCGTCTGTTTTTCTTTTCTTTGGCTCCTCTCCGTTGTGATTTCTCCACTTAATACGGTGGTCTGATTTAAGAGTTTTAATGGGAATTTCTATGTTGGCTTCTTGCGAACGTTGCAAGCATTCGCCCAATAGTGGGCTGGAGCTAACTTTAATACCATACTTAGAGAGGGGCAGTTATAGAGTGGAGGTATTTGCTCCTGCTCCTTTCCGCAAGAAAGTGTGGCATCCAACCTTGAGAAGTTTCTTCCGTTTTTTTTTTTTTTTTTTTTTGGAAATTATTTTTGTTGTTCATCGTAAAAGTTAGCCCCGTGCCAAAATGTTTTAAGCAGCTAAGGGCGCATTGAAAGAGAGGAATTTTACATAATTCGCTTAAACAACAAAAGAGTTTAAAATATTATTGTTCGCTGCCGGGTCATGAGGGCTAAACTTTGGGTGGGTACACTCTGGTGTGGTAAAGTTAAATGCTATGTGGGGATGAGGGGTTCATGGATGCGCTCGGGATCTACTTTGATTACTTTTATAGTATATTAAGTAGTTCGGGCTGGTACTTAAGGCGATTATGTGAACGTCGACTTTTCAGTAGATTCGTATCCATTGTCAGCCCTCGGGAACACGGGGTACAAGTGTATGTAATGCATTAATGAGTTTAAAACTATCAAATTCAAGCTCACGGCAATGCGATATTTAAGCTAACCCACTGCTTAGTTGTGCAAAAACTACTGGAATTTTTGAAGAGTGCATTGGTGGGAGTGAAGTGGTAGTGGGAAGAATATCCCCAGGGGATGCTGCTTTATATCTTCTGTGTTAAGCAAGGAGTTCATTTTTCTTTAATGCTCTTTTGTGTGACTATCTTTTGCCATTTTTAAAGTAGGTAGATAAAAAAATAAATTGGAAAATGAACACTAAATGAAAGAATAAAAAAAGCCACAGTAGCCTTTTACTCCAGCAGCAGAATTTTTGGGAAAACCTGCGGACTATCTCCTAAAATAACACTGTGGATGTACACGGTTATAGTAAGACCCGTACTGACCTATGTCAGTCTCGTATGGTGGCCGGCAACCTTCAAAGCCACCTACCTAAAGGCCAAGACTAGCGTGTATCGGCACCACCAGTGCGCAATGAGGACAACCCCAACCGCAGGTCTTGAGGCCATCCTCGATATGCTTCCGCTAGACATCTTTGTACAAACAACAGCCGCCATTAGTGCCATGAGAAAGCCAATCAGAAAATTGGAAAGTGAACGAAATGGGTCATTCGTCGATCCTACAGAAACACTTTGGCAGTGTACCGATCACGTACTGTATTACGCCATACTTAGAGTTTACAAGACCTTTCTCGAGCGCCTATCCCACCAGAGAAGAATGGAGAGACGGACTCGTACCCAACACGAGATCCATCGTCGTTTTTACGGACGGATCTAAAATGCAAACCGGGACGGAGTCAGGCGTCTTCTCTGAATCGTTGGGTATATCAAAATCGATACGCATCCCCGACCACAGCAGTGTCTTCCAAGCAGAGGTCCTGGCAGTGACAAGAGCAGCCCGTGAGTCTGCGGTAAGGGCAATACCACCTGAAGGTATTACCTTCTTTATCGACAGCCAGGAAGCAATAAAAGCCTTAACTGCAACAGAAATAAAATCGAAGCTTGTGAAATGCTGTCGCGAAGAGCTCAAGGTTCTTGTTACTCAGCACAAGATATTGCTCTGCTGGGTTCCGGGACATGAAAGCATTTCAGGCAATGGGAAAGCGGACGAATTAGCTAGACAAGGTTCGGCAGCAGTAACAGAACAAGCTGATCCCTCGGTGAACATCCCGCCTAGCTCACTTAAGCTTGAAGCAGGGAGAAAGGCACTTATGGCGAACGCTAGATGGGCTGCACTAGAAACTAGAAAGTCGTACCACAAGAATGCTATGGCCAATCGTTTATGAAAACAGAACCGAGAGTCTCATATGAAAGGATAGAAAATCTCTTTCCATCCTCGTAGGAATTCTAACGGGACACAACACTCTGCGGTATCACATGAAGAAATTGCGCTTGACGGAAGAAGAACTTTGTAGAGGCTGCGATGAGGAAGCTGTTGAGAACACAAACCACTTCCTATATCACTGGCCAGGTCTCCAACACAAACGATACAAATTCCTAGGGAGACACTTCTTCCACGATCTAGACGAGCTTGGGCTTTATCAAATCCACAGGATGGTTTGTATACAACAGCACAGTGAGTGATTAATTGCCATTATTTACGGACAGGGTTATTATGGGTAAGGGACAACCATTCCCCCATAGGCATCACAATAGGTCAATGTTGACCTGAGTGTGGCACGGAGTACTCCACGCCAGCCCACATACCTAACCCCAACCTAAAGTAGGTATTTTTATATCGAAACATCTACGTACAGGGTGGCGCGTATGTAACACTTGTATGCAAACAAACTTGGGATGCCTAACAACCGGGGGTGTGTATTTTTGAGGCCAATGAAATGGATACTCAACTCTTTTTCGTATTAAGTCGACTCAATTGAGGAGCTACGTCAGTAGAGTTGTACTCTCGGTCTAAGAAACCATTTATGAGAAGTGGCACAGTAGAAAAAAAAAAAACAAAAAAAAAACCGAGACTCTAATTATTCAATTAAATCAAACCCATGAGCCCATTTAAAGAAAAAACCGACAGTCGATGGTGATTTAAATTCCAACGATTAAAATTCATACGATCAAAACAAATACCCTTAGAAGAAAACAAAACCACCCTCTGTCTCCCGCAACAGCTGCGTATCAACTCTCCCTGACAACTTATCTGTCGAGGAATGAAAAATAAACACTGGCAACCCAAACCCAACAGCAAAACACCCGCAAAAGTATAAACAAAAAGGAAAACAAAAGCTAAGGACTTGTGCGGCAATTGTCCATTGACATCCCATCATTCTTTTAATTAAATCGCCATCAGCCAGGTCCAGGATTAAGTAATTTGTTTCATTCTATACGTCGTTGAGTGTATTTGGGTTGGGTCTGTTTGCCTGTGACTCGATTATTTCTAATCTATTCCAAATGATTCTGTTAGAAAAGTCATTCACAATGGGTGGGTCAACAGAGCCCTGTTCGCACTCATCTGCCAAGTTGATTGTTTCGATTCTTTTGCCCCAGCACAGTTCGTCTGGCCATTTCATTAAACTAAGCAATAGAGCATAATTCCGTTCAAGGATAAGTGCCGGCTCTCCATCTACCCACCCACACGTTTCATACTTGTACACATTATGGACTCGCACGCCTCTTTGTTTCATCATTAATTCACAAGCGGTTCTCATTTGCCCAAAGAAGTTATCTCCTCTGACCTGGGTCGTTTCGTTTATATTTTCGACTCTAGTTCCACGCAGATGACTCTTCGTGATTAATGTGGCAGAGCTAATCGCACGCATACCCTACCCATGCTGTCCGTTTGATTAGAATTTAACTTAAGAACAACTTTAATAACCGCCAATCAATTCGGAGGCAAATACGTATAACAAATGAAAAAAAAAAAAAAACGTGAAATACGCTGGTATTTTCCAGATGATCGCTATTCCGACGCAGGCATACGTAATGAGATACACATAATCGTAGGTAATCATCCTTATTATATCACACGAAACGTTTGACTAGGGGAGGCGCTCTGGTTGCTGTCTATTATTATGTGTACCTATACGTTGTATCCCGTAAACGGTCCCCCTCTGTATGCCACCGACGCGCTGTCATCGCTGTTTTGTATCTCTTTTGGTTTTATTTTTGTATCTTTTATTATGATTGGCTTTATAGGCATCTATCTAATAGGGCAAATCATAAAAAGGAATTTTGATATTTCGCTGGCATGTTACTTTTTTTTTTACATATTGCATTAATGTCTGACAGGAGGGTATGGTGAACCGGCGCCGACGTCACTGCTAATATTCATGGCACGGCGTTTAATGTAATTCAGGATTTTATTTAACTCTCCGTAGGGGTGGGTGTTCGCTCTCAGTGGGTTAAAAAGGTCCAGTGAGAAATTGTGTCGAATTGATGGATTGCTATGTATGGTGAAGTTGTTTCACCTTTATGCGAGCCTATAAAACGAGTGTATCTGCATGTGTCGCCGTAAAGGTATAACAAGTTTTTTTTTTTTTATGCCGTATGGACGTTTATTTATCATCGAGGTTGTATGTCCTTTTTTTAAACAAACAGGCGTTTGGTTTAGGGCTGTGAAATTGATTCCATTTATGGGAGTTGGCGTAAAAATGATGTCCATTTGTATTTGAAGGTTGTAATCGCATTGTTGGGTGATATGTTTGTAAAGTCTTTGGGGATTTGTTTTTGAATTGGGAGCACAGCTTAGTGGGTGTATGGTGGCGTATACTTAACATTTTTTTCCATCTTTATTTAGGTTAATCTTTGAAAAAAAAAAAAAAGGTGCTTAACGATCGGATTTTTGATAAATTATGCATCAGACCTTCAATTAAATGGTAGGATAGAACCTTTAGCACAAAGCACTCGCTCAGATATCGGAAATCCAGTGAAAGTCGGTTATGGTGTGGTACGTTATAACCAATTCTTTTACAAACAGCTTATGCATATGTTACATCTGTACCCAAACGTACAAGCCACATTTAAAGTAGGCAGAGTCGGAATGTCCTCAGTATGGCACTGACAATTTAATACCTGCCTTCGCCTAAGAATTGCACCAAAATAAAACGTCAGAACCCAGATTGCAGGAACAATGAAAATCGGCCTAGAAATGCGCCTGAATAGATCGGTAGCTTTCCTTGTCTTGGGTGTCGTGGGATTTCATGAACAGATAAAATCCTCCAGCATTAAAATCCTGCGATTCCGCAGACACAAAAAGATTTACCTTATATGGTTCATGTTATCACTTTCGGGTTCTACCGCCTTTAGATGCGAGCTATGCAATTTCGGACAGAATGCCTCAATTGTCTGTTTTCAAACTTAGGTACGTTTCTCAGCACCAATATCTTTTAACCGGAAGCAATCACAACAATTTTTGCATAGGCCGATGATTTCTTAGTAGAAAAACCAAGTCAACAAAATATCCTAAAGCTCCGGAAAAATATTCTAAGCTAGCTGTTCCCGCTCGGCTTTGCCCGTGCTAAACTAAATTGTTTCCATAAAGTAAGTCTACTAAATAACTAAATTCATGTCGAATTTTGGACAAATACAGTTTCACTGTATATTGCGATAAAAAAAAAAAGTTTTCCCCGTACAAAATACATATATGGAAAGTGAATTTTTATGAATTTTTCAATTTCCTTTTAAAGTTTTCCAATTTTCTCGTCGTATAAACCTTCCTTAGGCATAGGCAAAAACAACTTAGGAAAGATAGCTCAAATCGATGATCCGTTCTGGAGTTATGGGCTCTCTTATAGATGCAACTTTGTTTTATATATATAGAAGATGATTAATCGTCACTTCCATACTAACCAAGTTTGAGTCTGCATAACTTCGGATCAACAAACCCATATAAAGGGTCTTTTATTAGCGACTTGACAACTTCAAACTTTCAGTGTGAACGCACCCTTAAACCAATAACCGAACTGTCAGTTCCAAAATATTCAGTAGAATCAACATTTTTTCATTCTGGTGAAGTACACGAAGGAACAACGTTTACAAATAATTAAAATCTACTACCGAAATTCCAAGTCGGTGGTCGCAACTTTAAGAGCGTTAACGCCAATTTTCAGTCTTCAGCGATGAACCACATTTTTAGTTAAACGGCTTCGTCACCTGGCGTTACTGGGCATCAGGTGCTGCATGAAACAGCACTGTGTGGTGCGGTTTTCATGCCGGTGGCGTCATTGTGTCGGGTTTTTTTCGTCGATGGAAATGACCGTTACGTTTGGGGGAATTATATTCGCTACAGACATTTTGGAACGTAGTTTCTTTGAGCAATAGCATGAATTGGACATAATGATATGTGGTTCCAACAAGACGCTGCCGCAAGCCAGACAGCCGGAGCAACAATCGAGTTATTGAAGTCTCAGCTCGGTGAACGTGTTATCTCTTCGAGTCATGTATACGTTCCCGTAGTGGACACATGAACGAAGTCGAATTCCATTTCCAAGTGTTTTGATAGTAATTGAAGCCAGTAAAATTTGTTTGGAGATATCTTAAGTAGTTTGCATTTTATTTAAAAGTGAAATTGTCAGATATCCTTTTTGAATTTTTAATTTAATTTAAAGCACAGTATGAGTGTGTGTGCAGGCGAAATGAAGGTGAATGTGCTCGGGGATTATGGAGGTGTATGCCTGGAATGTGCTGGTGTATGTAAAAGGTGTATGGAAAAGATAGTGTTGTCGTTTACAAGATAGAGTACAAAGGAAATGAGTCTGTTGGCATATTGTTATTAATTATTTTTATTAACTTATGCAGCCGACATTGTTGTTGTATTTAAAAACTGAACTCTTTTTTACTCTCGTACCGATTGCGGTGTTATTTAGAACCCGATTTTTAAGAAACATCGGCCAAATGAAAGGTGAATCCAATATTTTTTCCACTGCACCAGCCTTCGCGAATTTCTGACAAAAATCCTGAAAAGGCTTCTTAATTCAGTCGCTCGGAATGGGCGTCAAAACGTTGATGCCTTCTTTTAAACAGAATAATAAAACTCTCGCAAAGACATTCGTTATAAGAAGCTAAGCAAAGGGTTCGATATTGACCTGCTCCAACTACCAGTTGATTTGATTACAAGCTTACAGAAAGTCTAACTCGTGCACATTTCATCAAGTCTGACCCAACCGTATCGATCATAGAACGACGACATCAAAGCAAGTGACACCAAAACTACCCTGGGGTACTCCTTTAACTAGCGTGATGGGCAAGTACTTTCTTCGTCTTTTTAAGGAAGGCTCCATCAGTTTGCAAGGAATAATCTATCATTCAATTTGACCAAACCACAAGCAGAATTTGCGAAACACCTTCCTAAAATCCATTACATCATCATGATTCGAAAAAATGTCCACACAAATGCCGCCCGTCAGGTGACATTAGTCTTTCAACGGCCGCCATTGTAATTAAAATCTCAACCACGCTTCAGTTACAAAATCATAACATGCATCCATACACTAAAACCCATGAAACTCTACTCCCTGTATTTACAGAGTGAAAAGAACTCTGCTCCACATATTTTTGGTTGTCATGGCAAACTGTACCAAATCCAATCTCTCTAATTGACTATCGACGTAGATCGGTATTGGAATCGGACACACAACACAGCACGGAATATCGGATATTTTTTTTCCAAATCAGTCAATCAACCAACCATCTAAGCCATCAACAGACTGACTACGAATTGCAACTGCAGGTGTTGCAGTATTTCTAAAATCCTCCATTGGATTGAAATTCGATGGACATTTTATTCACTTCTGGGATTATATTGGATTTTTTTTTTTTTTTCTTGGCAAAATAGGATTTTTTACTAAGGTATTTATAGGGAGTTTTCTTCGTCCGATTTCGCTATCACGTTCTTGAAATATTTAATAGGGAGGTACACAAAGCCGGAGAATCCGAAAATCTACAAAGGCTATTACAACATTTATAGAAAAGACCGGAATTAAGAGATTAAATTTCGGAAAACCGTTTACCAAAAAAAAGGAAAAATAGATAAAAAGTCGCAGCACAAAAATTCCCATAGTCGGTCGGGTAGAGTGTACTTCGGATAGGAGGATGAGCGGAGAGTGCAACATTACTGGCGAAGCTGTGTGCGATTTTGTTTTATTTTTCTGTTTGATAGCAAGTCTTTCTAGTTGGTGTCATAAAAATGGTGTGCGCTCGGTGTTCGCTATGCTAAAATATGTGGAGACACACAACACACATACAACCGACTCTCGCATATGGGAATGTTATAATCTGATAGAATGTACAAATCCTGACACCAGCAGCAAGGATGAAGTTTGTGTTTGCACATTTTTACCCACCGAGGTAACCAGGGGGTAGCTAAAAAATGAAAAATAAAAAAAAAAAAAAAAAAAAATAGAGCGAAAAAAGCATGGAATATAACGCAGGCTTATCGCATGCAGAAAGTTCAACGTTTGGGTATTAGACAAATTCCCACCAGAGAACAGATACATCTCTGCGTGCCGATGGTGGTACTTTATGTGATAGCAGTGCGGAACGTTGTGGGCGACACGACATATCTCGGCTATCTGGTACGTCCGATGTGCACACATTGTGCTCACATAACGATACGCCTCACGGGGAAAACTGTGTTTTGAAATTTTCTATTTTTTTCATATCTTTTTATCTTATCCCTTCAGGTGTTAAATCTGTGAGTGCACTCAGCTTAAATGTTCTTAATCATTCAGCTACAACATGCTGATGTTAAATGTATCTACGTGTGTCCTCGGTGGGTGTACTTATGAAATTGTTTTCCTCGATTCAGCGGTATAAACATTTTTGTGTTTGTTTTTTCGCTACTTGCAGGGGATGGTTTTGTCTCTCAGTGGGAGGTGTAGGGCATTGCCAAGGAGTGTTTTCGATGATGGCTGTGTGTAACCGTACTCCTCCGAAACGGATGGACAGATTTTTATGAAATTTGTTGTGTATATTTTGTAGATATGAGAATCGGTGGTAAAGTATATTTCATATCGTTCATTATTAGGGTGTCTATGTCCACAATATTTTTGTTTGTTATTTTTGGCGAAAATGTTTTTTTTTAGTATTTTTTTAAATTTGGCATCAACAAAAATATCTATAGGTACCACAAATCTTCACTTTCCTATCCCAATCCAACATTTTTTATTCGTGATTTTAGTATTTTTGTATGAAAAATATGCAAATAATTCAGTCGTCGTTCGTTTTTCAAACAGAACGAAATTATTTATGTCGTTGAATGACAGATGGCGCTACTTCCCTTCAATTGAACTTTCATCCACTCATGCGCAAGTCCTTGAAAACAGAAATTGCATTTTTTCAGAGGTGAATTGTGGCGACTTCTGAAAATTATATTTTGTTTGGGATTTGGATCACCTCTATCAAGTTATTACTTAAATTAGACATGAGGGCATTGCCATTGTAACAAGAAATATTATCACTCAATATTCTTCGAGAAATGTTTTGTGTTCCTAAAATAATTTAAACAGAAATTAAAAACATTGCCTATCTAAATCATTTTAAAATAAATTTTAGGTGCCTCACCTTCCCTTGATTGCATTCGGCCTCTGTGGGCTGTACCTTCTTATTGAGTGGGTCTTTTCTCGTGAGCTTATCTAGAGACAATAATTGTTCCCGGGGCTCTGTCCAGTAAAACAATGTTCGATCAGATTTTCAATATAAATTAGGCCATGCTTAATAAAGAGCTGGAACCATCCGAAAACGACTATACCAATCGCCTCACAGGCTCTTCAAAACCTTATTATATCGAAGGCAAGTTTTTATGCTCGAATTTATTTATTTCTTAAATCATACGCCATCCTTTCTATAGCAAGATTGTTTATTTTCCGACTGCAATGTGTTTGTTTGGAACCGATTAAAGAACTACATGCAGAAAAATCACTTATTTAAAATCAACCAGCTTTCGGTTAAGAACTTCCAAGTAATTAATATAACTCCTACAGACCCATAGTGGATTAAAAATAACCGATTTATCAATTTCCTCCAAATTTTCCGGATTTAGTATTTTTACGAGTTATATACACTCCTGAACGCATGATTGAGAATCGGAACACAATTTGCCCTATGCTTTTGACAGCACTTGACATTTGGGGAACTGAAAGTTTCCAACAAACTAACTATGTAGAATTGAACCAATTGAAACTTTGTTGATAAAGTGTTTTTAGCACCATTTAACATCGGTAGTTTTTAACAACGAATTTTATTTTCGATTGAGCTTAAGTTAATTTTAACCTGCATTTTTAAGCCGAGCAAAAATCGCACCCGATTAGAGCCAATTTTTGAGCGTGTACCGCACGGAATTAACTCCTGTACTCACATTTGCATCGCAAAATTTCGCTATTAAAAGATAGGCTTCTCGGTTTCGTTATCTGCTATCCTGGAGCGGAGATCTAAGCTTATATCAGTGTTGTTATATCGTGGAACTTATCCCTTTTTATGGGAATGTCGATGTCCGAAAAGCCTTTCGTGGGATAAAGGGTAAAAGCACCAAATCGTGGAATTTTGAGGAATCTGACAAAAAACATTCAAACTATAAATTTTTGCTGAAATTTCATGAAAACTTCTACATCTCACCATGAATATCAATACACTGAACGTCCATAAAAAAAACTGTATAAATCGTCTTTTATCAAAATTTGCTAGTACAAAAAATAATCGTAATAATGTTAAAAACTGTGATTTTTATACTAAAGGTGATTTTCTCTCCTTGTAATACAAATTTTACTTTTAAAATTGCATTTTGAGGCAAAAAAGTATCGTGAGATTTTAATAGAGATTTTGAGTATGGCGAAAAGGGAAAAAATGGAAAAATTACCATGCTTCGTGGGATAAATGAAGAGAGAGTGCTAACAACACTGGCTTACATCTAAAAAGACGATTTTCTTAGGAGTACCTTCTAGAATTATAGCTTTACAATTGATTAGCCGATTCGACCAGTGGAGATATAGTAATATTTTGTGTTTGAAGCAAAACCTGGTCGGATTTCTATACCTTTTTTTCCATAGTGGTACGTCGGAAACGTTCAACCACACACGATGTTACACGTAGTAAAATTTGTGGCTTCAAGTCTTATGGGTTTCGATTTAAGAAGTGGTAGACTGGCAACGGATGGTGAGCCTGAGCACATGTCAAGTTGTGTATAATACGAAACAAACCATTGGCCTTGATTCTTAAAATCTTAAATCTGGAAATGGCAGACTTCCTGAAATAAGTACCTAGTAAGAATTTGTATTATAAGCTCCGTCGTAAACAACCAATTTCAAAGAATCCCATGTCATTTGAAATAAGCAAACAGGCCTCCAGCGACTCGTATCATTTCTTTTCGAATCATTGTGTTGATTTGACAGTTACGGCTTCGTCCCGCTCTTTCTCTTTTAATCGGTATCATAATAGATCTTCGCAAGATAAAACCAATCACTTTAAGTAAGAAGAACGTTTTTACAAATTATAAAACTGTTTCTGTTATGCCATACGTGTATTATAGCTGTAAAATGGCATGTATATAGTTAGTTCTTGATCAGTCTCTGGCCGAGAGAGACGTGTTTGCACTCCGAAGAAGCGCAGATAATAAATGTAGATTTTTTTGTATATTTTTCCCACAATAAAAGTCGTACTGTTTTTCATTTCAATCGGAGTATTATAGAGTTTCAAAAGCGTTTCCCAAACAGTGTTTATTAAAAATAAGTTTTGGCCAAGGCGTATTTTCCTGTCAGCGACTCTGTAAGCAAGTTAAAAATTCCACATCTAGGGATCGGAAGACGCGCAAGCGAGTCTCTGCGATTATAGGCGATTATGTGTTCTTTACTTTCCAAGTGGCTTTAACCCTCTAAAGCTAACGTTCGTCAAAACGACGAGCATAAAATCAATTTTTTCCTCTCCCTTCCCTATTATTTGACTTACGTAACGTGCTTTCGCGCCAACTCAGTAGCCGGTCGACTCTCTTTTTTATAATTACCTTTTACCTATATCCTATTTTTCTTATTTATGCTAAGAAACTGAATAAATTCTAATGATTTATTTAAAAAAAAAGTTTTTAAATGGTCGTCAAAAAGACGAATGGTTAGCCTTTCATGGAAGTCTGGTAACGTTAGCTTTCTAGGGTTAAAGACCACCAGATAATCCATAAATTTTTTATTTCATTTATTAAATTTCAATAGAAATTTACAGATTTTTTTTTTGTTGATAAGTGCGAGAGCTAGTGCTCATTCAGCTTTAATATTAAATATCTGGGTGACCGAGCTTTGCTCGGTTATAACTATTTATTGTAGTTTCAAAAACAATACATATTAAAAAATATATATATTTAAACATGAACATAGGTATAAAAAAATGTATGTCGCCTAAATGCCGGTAGATGTCTTACTTCTTTCCTTTTACTATGACGCGGACGGCAAGAAACGAGTGTTACGAGTTCGAATCCCGCTCGGTGACTTACTTTTCTTTTTTTTTTTATATGTTCAAGTTTACATATATTTTTTTTAATTTGTATTGTTTTTGAAATTACAATTGGTCGCCCAGGTACTGATAACTAAAGTATGATACGAAATGTTGGAAGTCGCATTAGAAGTTTCACTTCAAAAATACTACCCTATTAAATTATATGTGTATTATCAAATCAAACTAAAACAAGTAAATGAAATAATGAGGACGCTACTCTTTGCTAACGGTCGCGCTGGCCTGTAACAGGTATACTACGCCCATGCGTTCGAGTGCCACGTATTCACTATAACAACCATTAAATGAAAAATCTTGAACTCAATTTATACACCACCATCCACCATCCGTCCATCACCACACCACACGTCATCATCCATCTGCGCATTTCCTCAGAAAGACATTGTCGCTGTTTTTTTTTTCATATGAACGTGCTTGTGCGATGTGCGCCACAAAACCACCCCAAAGCAGAACAACGATCAAGAACCGCGGCTGCTGATAATATTCGATTTGAGAAAATAAATTTATTTTTTTCGTGTTAGATTTTAGGTTGTAGCTCAGCTTCTAGAGGACATAGAAAGCTGATTGATGGCTTGAAATAACTATTAAAGTGTTGGCTCTCCTACGTATTTTTTTTGTTTGCATTGATTAAGAATTGTTTGTGTAATGGCGAGTAAAAGGCAGTAAAGTCAGAAAAATAAGCTCAAAACGCATGAAAACTCGAAAACACGCGTTTTCCCAAACATAAGACTAATCTAGATCAATTGCTTACCCCCGAAAACCCCCATATACCAAATTTCAGCGAAATCGTTAGAGCCGTTTCCGAGATCACAGAAATAAATTTATATAAATACATAAATACATACAAGATTAGCTCGTTTTAAGGTATAAGATTATATTCATTTCATAAACAAAACTGATTATTTTTCGAAACCACATCACATCACACTATTATATAAAGAGGTAATGTTTGTTTGTGGGAGGTAATCTCCGGAACTACCGAACCGATTTCAAAAATCTTTCACTAATAGAAAGCTACGGGATAGAGCATTGCGATAGTCTACTTTATTTTTCTAATTTTTTCATTTTAGATTTTTATTTTTTATTTTTTGCACTACCTACACGTGAATACTGAAAACACTGCGAAGCAGCTTACGTATAAAAGTTATACCTGTTCAAATAAAAAAAAATTTAATTTGCTTCATTCATTGGTTTTTCTGTGAGGAATCGTTCGTCGGTCAAAAAACATTTTCGCGGTTGGTTTTATGAGAAATAAATTTTTGTCAAATCACTTTTTTCGAACTTTCAATCGTTATTTTTTTTTCAGTTATCCCAACATTTTGAAAATTGGAGTTGCAGTTTCGATTTCAATGAAATTTTGTTGTATGGTTCGTTACAGTTTGATAGATAGGATTATGTTGAACTCCATAGGTGGCGTTGATGTCGATCTCATCAACCACTACTCAATCGATTTCAATGATATTTTGTGGCTGTGTATGGTTGGTTACAGTTTGAAAGATAGGACTATTTAGACCCGATGGGTGGCGCTGTTGTCCATCTCCTAAGCCAATCAACCGATTTTAATAAATTTTGTGGCTGTGTATGGTTGGATACTGTTTAAAAGAATTGGACACGATAGGTGGCGCTGTGTTAAATATCCTAAACTACTTAACCGATTTCAATGAAATTTTGAGGCTGCGTATGGTTGGTTACAGTTGAATAGATAGGACACTATTTTCGTATGGTAAGTACGGCTATATTCAAAAGAGACTGACGTCCGTAAGTCATAACTTTGGAATGGATCGTGCTTGGTGGATTCGTATTGACCCAAGAAAGGACATATGCTACTTTTTGTCGTTAAAATAAAAGTTTACGGGGATGAGAAGGGGATAGAACTTTATATGGAGAACCGCATTTAAACACAAAAAAATGAATAGAAGTCCGGGTAGTGTCAATACAACAAAAATTATTTAAAATGTTTATTTTTTGAATTATTTTTATGTTACGGGCTTACCTCTATAATTTGAAATTGAAAGTCGGCTCAGTTATAGTTTTATCGCGCAGCCTCAATCCACCGAAACTCTGTAACGGATCGCGATGGATTTGATTGTGAAGAATCTCAAATAAAATGTCATGGAAGCGACGATTTTGATTGAAAAATTCAAAGGCAAACAATTTTATTCCGGGGATTCAGAACGATTTGCCGTTCGTATTTAGGCGTATCAATTTCCCGTTTCGGTATAACAATGAATAAGTCTCAAGGACATTCGCTGGAATTTTCTGGAATCAATCTTGAATTCCCATGTTTCTCCTAAAGTCAAATGTATGACCTACTGCTTTTTACATTGTGTACCGTAAAGGACATGTGCAATGTGCATTGTGCATGCTCGGTATTATTATTTTCATTACATTAACGAATATGGGCGAAACAAAGTTCACCGGGTCAGCTAGTAACTTATATATGTTCCTTAAGAAGTGAAAAACACTTTGGAAGCGGATGCAAATAGCCCACAAATATTTCAAATCGATATTACTAAGGTGGCGTTTATGACAATCTCAATACTTGAATTAAAATATCGTGGAACTGTGAAACTCGGCCTTCCTCGCTAATGGCGGAATAGTAAACACACGCAAGCTCCTTTGTTAATTGATTCGAGTAATTTAATCTGTTTAAGCATTATGCGGGTACAAATACAACTTCATCACCCCAAGGTAGCAGTCAAAGGCTTTTGCCTAGAGCTCAACTATAAATACACGTTTGTTTAAGCTTGACAACAAGAAAAGCATCGTTGCTTAGCTGCTTGATGGTCTCCATGTACTTATAGTTGCATGTGCCTATATCTATCAACCCGTATTATATCAAAGGTCGCTCAGACATTCCTTTGACAAAGTGGAAGCCAAACACATTTTCATCTTCAATCCCACGTGTTTCCATGTTTGCAACATAACGTAGATATCGCAAAAAGCCACACATGCCTTCGAGTTTCCATTAAAAATGATATTTCAGCTTCCCTCTGTCGCTTTGTGCGCAATTGGAAGCCTTTTCTCCAGTTTCCAGTTCTATTTTGACCCCTCCATACAATGTTTCGATGAATAGGCAACATTATACAATCAAATAACTCAATTGCTTGCCATTGACGGTTGGGCAGAGTGTGGTCACTGGACAGGGTTTGAGGCCAATAACCTATCGACCCAATGTTTCCCTCCAGGCCGGTCTACTGACCCACCACAAAACGCCAATATTCTAACCACGAGAATATGCCTCTTAGCAGACACACACACACACACCCACCCCACAAGCTGACATCGTCCTTCTCACCCACTTTCATATCCAATAACCGATATAATACAGTTGAATATATGAAAGGTTCACCCCTCGGACATGGACACAGTCCTCTCCTCGTGTTCTACATCGTCGTCGTAGTCGTCGTCGTGGTCGTGGTCGTGGTAGTCCTGATGTGTATAAATTGTTTGTGAATTTGATGCTGGTTCATTTGAAATTCACAAGCGTATTACAATGCGAAGGTAGTGTGCCCTGCAACGTCCTTTGATTGGAGCAGGCAAAGAAAGAAAAACAAATTTATATCTCCAGATACATACATTATGGCTGTGTGCTGCTGCTGGGTCTGTCTGCTGGGCCTGTTTTTATTTTTCTGATGTTGTCGTCGTTCCCATTCAATCGGTGAATGTAATGTTAGTGTCTCCAGTCGCAGCACAGTATCCTGGAGACATACTTAGACCTCATTTACGAAGGCATGCCATAAAGGCCCTGTCTCCCTCTACGACTATATGAATGTATGTACGTTGTTCTCCAGCCCTAACATCAAAGCAAACAGGAGAAAAAAAGAATACCCTGCACCTACTTTTTCACATCTCACAGTAGGTAGTCGCTGTGGGTATGTTTAGAAGTTTTTGCTTATTCCACGGGTACGTGCGCCTCAATTCAACCAGTTGACAGGCCCTGGCTCTCTGGCTATCCAGATCCAGATCCACTCAGTGAAAATTTGAAAAATAACTGATATTTTATTTTCCTATGGAAACGGATGAAAGGGCTATTTTGCCGGAGCTCGAGCCGCAAATGAAAATTCGTTTGATAAAGGAGTAAATAAATAGAAAAAAAACCCACACACAGAAGTCGTATAAAAAATATTTTCTTTGGTAGAGCCTCAGGTTGGAGGAGTATATTCCTACATATTTTATGCCGACATTTAATATTTATGAATTCTGTGCTTTTTTTCTTCTATTTTTACGGTAGAATGACAGCTTATGTGCAGGAAAAAAAAACTAGAATCCTCTGCATGGATCTAATAGAGAAGTTTTTTTTTTTTCCTTGTTTGCTCTCAATTGGTGTCAGGTTTTTGGGGGAGGGAGAGAGGTTATCCATGAATAAACAATGGAGAAGGGTTGGTTGGCTAATTTTTTAAATGGACATTGCCCTGTCTGGGTTTTTGCCTTAAGTAATGCGCATCGATGGGCACGCAAATTCAATTTTTATATCGCTTCGGTCAAGAATCAATTTTATGACTTGTGTTACTACCAGCCCAAGGAGAGTGACCCAGACACAGAGTTGGCATCATGGGAATGCAAACTCAAATGATATAAATTGGTTAAGGAGAAGTCCAAGAGACAATTTGTCGTGCTTTGCCCCAGGGAATGTTGAGGTTCTTGGATAGTTCAGACGGATTTACTCGGTTGGATTGGTTCTCTAGTTGACTGTAAAAGAGTATTCTGCGGCTCAATTGCATTTTAATCAAGGGGAGCCGAGAGAAAACAATTCTTGCCCCCTGGGGATAAGACGTCGGAGAGGGAATATTTGACTGAACAAGCTCTGAAGTAAATCTGCTTCGGCTTCTCAAGGCTTCTATGAACAATCATTCGTTGTTAATCTGAAAGGACAAGGAAAGGGTGAAAAATCGCAAAAAATGATTATAAAAAAATCAACGCTCTGTATAGTTGTAGCTGGGTTTGTGATGCTATCTTAAGAAATCCGACATTAACTAAAGGGAGTCAGCACTTTCATCAGAGAATAATTCTTCAAGGACAGTAAGTCGCTATATTTGCGACCGCCATTTCTATGTTAAACAAGCGAACCTGGCAAACTTCGCCCCGCCCATAATAGATTTTTTGATTTAAATAATTTCGAGCATCTAACCTTTGCGATCGATTACAGTTGCGTTTTAATTGATGATTGATTGAATGACACACAATACAGAAACTTTGTACTGAAATTTCAAAAACAATTAAACTACACGGTTACTAACCTATCGATGGATTGATCATACTTATTTTAAAGTGAGATCCATCATCTTCATTGCAGAACATGAATGGGTAGCAATACGTCGTATGAGCTATGGGTCTCATTTCTCATATAGTTCGTCCTGCACGAACTCGCGTCGCAGGTGCTCGAAGTTGTTTTTGATAATCTCAACGGAATCACTGAAACTATGCTGACGACTAAAAAATTTAACTGAATGACGAAGCCCGAAAGACTTGAATATATATCTTCATAGTAAAAACAAACAAAAAACAAAAAACACAGATTATCAAAATGTGGCAAAAACTTTTGACAAATACGATCGCACTGTATATTATAATTAAAATTAAAAAAAAAATTCCCCGTAAAAATGTACGGAAAATTATTTATTACAAATTTTCCAATTTCCTTTAAAATTTTCTACTTTTCTCGCCGTATGATCCTTCCTTAGGCAAACACAACAAAGAAGATTTAGCTGAAATCGGACGATCCATTCTCGAGTGATGGGCGTTCCTACGGAACATACAGCACACGCTCATAGGCGCCTACTTTTTTTTTTTTTTTTTTTTTGTATGGACAAAATCAGAAACATATTGACATAACTCACGAACGCGTTGACCAATTTCGGTCAAACTTCAGATAAACCAACTACCCGACCATGCAAACAAACCCTAAAATTTTGATCGAATTTGGTTTGACCGTTCATGAGTTATAAAGTCACAACGCTTTTGAAACTCTATTTATATATATATATATACATACAGAGATATAGAGATATAAAGACAAAATCTTAAACACATAGGATCTGTATTGGGACCACTGTTATATTTATGTTCTCTACACCGCTGATATTCCTCCTCCAAGGGGCTGCTCATCAATGATTGCTACTTTTGCTGATGAAAATATACTGACCTCGAACGAGAACCTTTTAGCAACAGCTCAAGCTCAACAGATCTTGAATAACACAATGGTTTGAAAAATGGAGTATTAAAATCAGCGAGGACAAAACCCAACAAGTGGTATTCACTAAAAAACTGAATTACACTTCAATACCTCTCAAGATAAAGGACAAAACTATACCAATTGACAAATACTTGGGTATACGCTTAGGCAACATGCTTACCTAAAAAATTCCACATACAAAAGAAGAGGGACCAAATAAACCAAAAATTTAGACAACTTTCATGGCTCCTCTACAGGAACTCTAAAATACCTACAAGTACCAAATTGCTGTTATATAAGCCTGTCATAAAACCTATCTGGATGTACGGAACCGAACTCTGGGGGACCTCGAAGAAAAAACCGCCGCATTTATTCAAAGGCAACAATATAAAATCCTTAAAAATATCACCAATACCAACTGGTATATTTCCAACTTCGACATTCATCGAGACCTTCAAATGCAAAAAGTA
The DNA here is from genome assembly GCA_946477585.1 of Cheilosia urbana. Classification (NCBI taxonomy): domain Eukaryota; kingdom Metazoa; phylum Arthropoda; class Insecta; order Diptera; family Syrphidae; genus Cheilosia; species Cheilosia urbana. The sequence continues at coordinate 14,125,070 of OX297855.1, forward strand.
GAGGAAGAAGCAATAAATATAGGCAGAAGGCATCACATCAAACTATTAGTTCACCCAAAAGACGAGGTTAGCTCACTTCCACGGAAAGAGATACTCGGAGGAAGAAGACTGAAACAAGACCAAGTGGCATGATTAGAGGTAACTCATAAATATATAATGTATTATACTTTCAAATTGCCCCATAAGGGAAACTCAAGGACATTGGTAGCTCAGCGTAGAATAAGTCACATAATTTCATTGTCAAACAGCATACCAAACGTCTTTATAAGACAGATGTATAAAAACAAATTGGAAAAAATATTTGCGAAGATCAAGAACAGTTTTTCCCAAAAATGCAGCCTTGCCCGCACCTGTCACTTTAAACCGAATCAACTGCCATCTCTAGTTATAGTAACTCCATCCCATATATCCCTTGATCCAACATACTCTACTCAGTAACCCACTTATCCATCACGAAAATGTTCCTCTTCTTAGCTATTGGAGGACCTCCCCACCGGAGTAACAATTAAACCTCCTCATCTATGAACATCATATTCGATCATCATCATTATCAGTTTTTCATAATATTTGTCAGAATGACACTCAATCAGGCTGTACTCTTAAAAGCATTTGACAATAAACGCCTATCGTATGTTAAACAATAAACACACGCCTCCGTACTGAAGTTCATCCTTCGGCAAAGTGTTGGCAAAATGTTGAGGGGTTGCTTAAGGTTGTGTTATTAATTTGAACGAATTTCTCACTTGTGTGTCGAGTGTGCTTCATAAAATGTATCGTATTATTCGAGTGAATGGTAGACATTCAACAACACATATTTGTGTAGGTACTAGTAAGATTGTGCTACTGTGTCCGGTGCAAGACTATTATTATTGTCTAGACAATATTGTTTTATTTATGGGTAACGAATTTTCGAAATGTTGCCTGAATATATATACATATTGACATGCGGGTGTGTCGACTGTCGAGATAACAACAATTGTGACAGGGTGGTTGGTCCATAAGTCCTTTATAGTGCTTAGGTTTATATTTGTCAGGGAAAATGAAAATCAATTTAAAAGAAGGCGCACTTTCCGTAAATCTTGTATCGTAAGTTTAATGATGAACTTAACTTAACAGAAGTGGTCAACTTTTTTAGCAATAAACTATATATTTCGCTATTTTATGGAACCAGAGAGGTAGTGCTCAAGATCCTTTTCATGAGTCCATCGAAGCATGGACTTTGCAGAACCTTTCGCGACATTTGAAAGAATGATTCTTTTGGCCATATTCAGTTCAGTGCCGGGTGGAATAAAATTTACGAACGAGCTTGGCTTGACAATAAAGCTGAAAATACCCCAACTTTTTGACTATCACACATCAGAACTCGCTTTTGTTACTATCAAATACGGTGATGCACAAGCTTCGCTATACTTCTCTGACACTGTCAGACCAATTTGTACCCGCCGCTTCAGTCGACAAATGTACGAGCTGAAATTATTTCAATTTGTCAAACAGAATTCACAATGTATTTCCAAAGCAGATGACCTAAGAGCCCAGGGCTTGTGTCTGTCTACTGTGTATCCATCCTTAGCGGGTGCAAGTTGCTGATGTTTTTGGTAACCGCCCATTTCGTTTGAAAATTTGACCTGAAATTCCTTAACTGTTCACCATAGCTTGGATCTATTCTCATAACCCAAAAAAGGAGTCTCTACTTTTACTTGTATGTAGTGGACAGTGCTCCCAGACTTTGCTCCCCTTTATTTTATCTGGAAAAACTTTCGTTATTCACTAAATTCGAACAAAAAATTCCCCTTTTTCTCGCCTAAGTGAGACTATCACTTGTTTTCGTATGAAAAACTAAAAAACTGTAACCGTTACTTTAAACAAGCTGAAAATAATAATTTCCTTTTCCATTAGACAAAATATAAAAACGAGGGAATGCATTCATACACAAAAATTACAACGTAGACGTTCGAGAGGCTGTTTTATTTCATGTTTAATGTTTGAAAATTGTTCGTCATGAAAATATGTTTTAGTTTCTGATTGTTCCCATTTTTTAAGCTTGTCCCTCTTTTATTAATTTTTATTCAAAAAGGGGTAAAATTAACACTTTTTCCCCAGTCTGGGACGACTGTAATGGATCGCTATTGGAGTATACATTTTGCAGAGCTTCTCTTTTTTTATTAAAATATTTGTAAGCTTGTCAATCTTTTTTTCCATTTTTTATTCAAAAAAGCGCCAAAACTGACGCCGAAATTGGCGCTTATTCCTTCAGTCTGGATTTATTTATTAGTTTAGTCTTCGCTCGTGGAGACCTCTTGAGCTACCTAACTTACTTACGGATCAAGCAATCGAACAACATTCCGAACCCAGAGCACCATCTGGTACAATCTCAAGGGCTTTTAGAGCAATTGCTACAGTACTACTAAGCAAGTAAACCTTTTAAAAACTATCAGACTTGGGTATGCTGATTGATTGCATTTTTTAGTAGATGTTGTTCTATCGGATTCCTTTCCTATGAACGTATGAGTGCCGCAAGGTTCTCTACCTATTGTGTTGTACTCTTCTATGATTGATTTGTCAATGGAGGGACCTTGTTCTGGGATCGATTTTTCTGAGCTTTCTCCTTTCTTGTACCACTACTTGCGTAAGTTTAGACTGAATTGAATGAATTAAAAGCCTTGAGTTTCGTAATTAATTTCACTTAGCGAGAGAGTTCATTACGCCTTAAAAAAATTTCCACTGCCCTGCCTCTACCGGTCGGTGTCCGACAAAACATATACCACCCGGGAACATAGTTGCCCTGAGGACTTATCATTTTAATGAAGATAATGGACAAGGGTCCCATATGGACTTGATGCTGATGATGGATACTTGCCGCGTCCGCTACTATTTTCGCGTGGTCAAATTTTGGGATAAGGTTATCCCACGGTAGCCAACACGGTACATTTGGGACAAAATCTTTGCCTTTCCTAATGTTTCTTTACTCTTTGTCCTTCCTGACGAGAAAGTCTCAAATTTTCTATATATATAAAAACTAGCTGGCCCGGCGAACTTCGTTCCGCCCAAATTCATTAATGTAGGTAATGAAGTTAATAATTCCGAGCTTTCGCTTCATTCTATTCAAAAGGTATATTAAAATTAAGCAAATAAATAAAATCAAATCCTTGTCGGCCAACCTACCGCTTTTTCACTGAAATGATTAATGGTATACACCATTTTTTGTTCTATTTCTATTATCGGGTATGTACACGTACAAAGCGAGAGCTTTGCCGACACGTGAAATTCAAGATTTATTCCACACACATCCAGCGATTGTCCTTGCGACTTATTAATTATCTTAGCAAAAGCGAGACGTACGGGAAATTGAAGACGCTTACATAAATACGAACGGCAAATCGTTCTGAATAAGTGGAATCCGCGAAATAACAACACCTTCGCCTATGAATTTTCCAATTAAAATCGTTGCTTGAATTATATTTGATATTAAATTCTTCACAATCAAACGCGTACCGCTACAAAGTTTTGGTTCATTTAGGTTGCGCAACAAAATTATTACTGAGACGATTTTAAGTTTCAAATTGTGTGGAGGCAAGCCCGAAGCATCCAAAGAATTTAAAAATTCCGTGGGATAGTTGGTGGCTTCGTTTTCATCCATCACGGAGTCGACTGATTTGTATGAATGCAACTCACCAGCGATTTGGTTTTGAATGGCGAAATTCAAATGTTCGACGTTCTTGTTTTTCGCATCATGGTCAATTATTATTCTGAGCGATATTTGGGAAAACATTCATGATTAGTTCTTCCGGTGTAGTTGTAAGGTTGCAAAAATTTTGTGGAAACTCAATCAGGCCAGTGATCATTGCTCCACCGAAAGGTCATTACGTAAACGATTCAGGGCCTCCAATGCGCGTTTGTAAGCCATTGTGCAATCGTCCCATATAATAATCTTACATTGCTGCAGTACTTTCGCCATCGCAGTGTTCTTTGAAATGTTGCATGTAGGTTCTTCTTCCACTTGCAGATTCTAACAAAGTAGCCGCTATCCCAGAAGAGGCTAGGGCTAAAGCGATCTCAGATCTGGAACGAATTGTAGCCAAAATAAGTGAAATCATGAATGTATTTCCAGTTCCGCAATTTTCGTTATCGACTGCTTGCATCAATTCATCGTACACTTTCTTTTATTCTTGATTCAACATTGGCACATTTGTTCGAACAGCTTAACTCAATGCGATTCGACCGAAGTCCATTTCTCGCTCCAATTCTGCATTAAATGCGTCTTGGCTGTGGCATCCCCAATTTGCACAACAAATTGCCACTCATGAGCAGACACATATCCTCGATCAAAATCAAAGCTTTGTTGCGCATTCCATCTGACATCACCAGTTCATTATCCGATGTCACAGTGCAAATTCGATGCAAAATATCGTCGGCCATATCATTTTTGTATAATCAAAGTATCTAGGTACTTCATTTCAAAAAGTTACTTAATGTAACATAGTAAACATAATTTATTAGAACAAACTTTTTAGGTACCTATAGGTATTTAAAAAAAAAAAAAAACTTTCAAAATTGTTGACAACAACAATTTGGTTGGAAAATAATTAAAATAATTGACAACAACAATTGCTTTTACAATTTAAAATATTTTTTTTTTTTTGTATTTGAAGTGTCACTACTCGATTTCTATCCAGTTTCTTTTTTTTTTCAAAGTGTACAAAAATGAATTTATTGGAATAAAAAAATCAGCGACTATAAATTGAGGTATAAACTATCCTATCTCTCAATTGGGACAAAACTGCACACAATGTGCAAAATTTGATTAAAATCGGTTCAGTAGTTTAGGATTCCATCGCGGAGCAACCTGTGACACGTGATTTTTATATATAAGATAAGTTGTATTGTGTTTGTCGCCAATTTTATCTGTGATGCGTGAACCGATTTTGATTCTGGAAATTTCCCATGAAAGGTAACGTTAATACCATGGTTCGTACGTATATACGGTCTTTGTAGGTGTATTGATTGGTTCATGAGATATACGATTTTTAATGTTTTTCTTTTTTGTATGGGCGGTGGCACTCCCCTTTGTCCAATTTTGAACAATCTTCACAGGTATACTCCTGGGCCAATGCTGTGTGTAAATTTGAACTCAATCGATTTGATGGCTTTCGAAATTTAAGATTTTTAACGTTTTTTTTTTTTTTTTTTTTTTTCTTAAAGCTTTTTATCTTATTTATAAAAATCACGTGTCACAGGTTGCTCCGCGATAGAAGCCTAAGCTACTGAACCAATTTTAATCAAATTTTGCACACAGTTTGATCTAACTTGAGAGATAGGATAACTCATTTATAGTCGCATTATTTTTCTATTACAAATTATTTGTTTATTATTTAACAAAGAATTATAATTATAGGTATATATAATTCCTTCGGGGTGAAATTCGATGACGTTATAACTCGAAAACCGCTGGGTCGATTTTCATCATTTTTTTGTATTTCGAGCTTAAAATATAAGATACGATGGACTCCATAGGTGGCGCTATTATCGATCACCGAAACCATTCAACCAATTTCCATAAAATTTTGTGTATGTATATGGTTGGTTCCCGCTTGAAAGATAGGATACTTTTAGACCCACTGTTGGCACTGTTTTCGATCTCCGAAACCATTTAACCAATAACAAACAAAAAAATTATGGATGTACCTAAGTGGTTAATAAGCGGGATAGGAAAACGGGTTGTGGCACCTCCAAATCAAAAAAAAAAAAAAGGAAAAACATCCAAACCACCTTAGCCACAGCAACGCCTGGATGGGTCTTCTAGTTTAATTTATAAAAAAGTGTTTACTTCAACAAAAAACAAAAAAATAGAGATACGTAGATTGCGAACTTACATAACTTATTTCAAGGAAGTCCTGTTTGAGGTGTACTAAAATACGAATTGGGATTGCAATGGTATGTTTGTATTATTTTTCATAAAAAAAAATGTTTTTGAACCGAAAACTGTGTGTGTGTAGGCGCAGTGGCTTAGTGGTTAGTATGTTGGACTACTAAGCGAGCGGTCGAGGTTCGAATCCCGCAAAAACCCAAATTCCAACTTAGGGTTTTTTCCAAATTATTATCCCTTCCATTCGTTCCAAAAATGAAAAACTCACCTACGACCTACACAAAACGAATGGTTGTGATTTTTTTAATGTGTGTAAGATTTCAGTTGAGGGTCTTATATAGAATCTCCTTAGTGCTCTCATGATCCCTGTCCTGCTCTATGGCGCAGAAGCATGGACCCTCGCCAAAACGGATGAGGATCTTCTTGGTCGCTTCGAACGCAAAATTCTTCGAGTGATTTTTGGTCCCGGTTGCGTTGACGGGATTTGGAGGAGAATATTTAACAGCGAACTCTACGAGCTGTACAGCGACATCGACCTGGTCAGAAAAGTACGCATTAGTCGTCTAAGATGGTTAGGACATATAGAGCGAATGGACACCAACGCTCCGGGCCGGAGAGTCTTCGATTCCAACCCAGAGGGACAACGCAGTAGAGGAAGACCTCGCCTTAGGTGGCGCGCGCAAGTGGAAGGGGACCTCAACCAACTTGGAGTGCGCAACTGGGGGCAGTTAGCCAAATATCGCGCTAACTGGAGAGGCGTATTGGTTGAGGCCCAGGTCCACCCCGGACTGTAGCGCCACCTTAAGTAAGTAAGTAAGTGTAAGATCTCAGTTAGAAAATTAAGTCTTTGTCCCAATGTTGATTTCTCCATTCCAGTCTTTCAGTATATTTGTCCGAATTTATGTTAAAGGTTGGCAACCCTGGGTTATCCTGCCATTGTAAATAAATCTGTCTTGCATTACTTCACATTACTTTCCTTCATTTCGCTCCAACAGAAAAAGTGACACTCACCCCCTAAATGTGCGCCCACTACCCCAAGTAAGAACCATCATTAAAAACAACGTAGGGATTTGATGAAATAAAAATAACTTGATCGTGATATAAAATTTCATCTACAGCTCAGCTCCTGGAAGAAGCAAAATTCTTACGAATCGCTTAAAGTAATCAAGAAGGCTTCGGGTTCAATAAGTATTCCTGTTTTTTTTTTATTGATTAAGATTTATTTGACTGATGTTAATTGAAGTGAGGAAAAAAAAATACTACATGTGATCAAAAACTCCCCCATAAAAAGGCGTGGTAATGAACTGAAATTTTGTATCGATGTTGCCTGGAAAATGTGCGCACACGTATATTAATATGAAAATTGCATCACCTAAGTTACAAGTTAAATCCAAAACTCCCCTAGCCTCTACCTCAGAAAATATTCAAAAGCATCTAGTCCCGTTTAGTTACTCTATAAAAAACACACTAAAATATTAAAAAAGAAAAAAATGATCCCTTCCTTAATGATTGGCACAAATAAATAACTGCCACCGATTAATGCGGCAAAAAGAATCAAACACATCAATCAAACGCTTAAATAATTGTCCTTACCCCTTGTTTCAAAATGGACTTGAGAGATTTGCTTCAAAAGGGCCACATCCATTTGTTTCTGCCAAAAAAAAAAAAAAAAAAAACGAAAAGTGTCTGGAAACCTTATCCTATATCTACCCATGCAATAATTTCTAAAACAAAAAACGTAATCCATCAGGTAACGTTTACATTGACTCACTTATGCATGGCCATCAAACAGTGTGAAATGGGCACCTTTGACTTATTTCAGAAGACTGCAGACTGGCAGCGAATCAATCAAACGCCAACGACCGAAGTATAGAAACCTAACTCACTTCCATTCGTGTGTCAACTTTGTAAATTTCAGAAAGAACGATTAACTGATAGACAAGTAGCAACGTTTTTATCTTATCTTGTAGCGATATATGAAGACAAAGTCGAAATAAAGACAAGGGATGCCTGCCACCAGTCGTTCACATGTTAGACAGCTAAATGTGCCACTAGAATGTTGTGGATGGGGTGCGATTAAAACTGAAACTGTGAATTTCACCCTTGCCACTCCCTACTACAATTCGCTTCGATCGTTTATGAAAGCTTGTTATCCATAAGTTAGCTATAACTAATTTGACTATTTTAGACCGCTAACAAAATACTTAAACTACATCGTCCTTACAGACTTACTGAATGGAATTGCGATAATCTGCACCGTCCATTGAATATTTTAACACAGCTGCACATACCTACTTGTGAGAAGCTCGAAACTGAAAATCTGCCTCCCTTGTGCATTTCATTATCTCTCTCACCGCAGCAAAAAAAAAAAAAATAAAAAAAAAAATGAAAGAAGGCACTCACCCCAAGTCTTTTCAATCTCAAAAACATTCTTTGCATTTTTTTGAATAAATATCTAAATGAATTTTTAAGTACATTTCAACCCACATTCACCGTTTAACCCATTTACAATGATGCCTTCTGGTCACAGGATATTAAAAAACAAAACAAAACAAAAACAACAACTGTGAGGTGCCCAGCCTGCTTGCCTGTGAATTCTTTGAAGTAGCTCAAGGCCTTGCGCTTCAGTTCACTGGTCCACTTCTGCTCTTTTTTTTTCTTCTTTTTTTTTTGTATATTTCCCTATGATAATACCTGACCTAAATCTATCTTTTATACTCCTTTAGATTTATTCTCTCTGTGTGCGATCCTTTTTGATACACCCAGGTAGAGAGAGGTGTGCTTAGCCCCGGGCAGAAATTCCCTCCCCGATAACATTCATGTACCGCATCCGAAAAAGATAAGAACTTACAAGAAGATGCGTCGTCGTCGTCGTCGTCGTTTCATTTATCACCGAAAGTAGATAGCGTCAGCGAAAGAAAAGAAGCGACAAACTTAACAAATGTGACACACACATTAGCCTGACAATTCCAATTGCTATCGCATTTCGCATTTCGCATTTCGCCAGGGACAACCACTACATCTGGTGCCGGAATGTGTGCAGATGATGACGACGACGTCGTCGAGGGACTAAAGGATTCGCCACTTGCCAAGTAGCATCAGTGCATCATTTGTATGGGTGGTGTATTATGAAAAGCTTTTTCATTTTGCACCTTATAAATTCTGCTTGATGACGATGGATGAATGTTGCACAGCTCGTGATGAGTGGATCCGCGCAGCATCTATCTATTCGCAGGACGGTGGCACTAGTAAGATCGCTAAGCAGCGTCTCCCCAGCTTGAATTGAGTGTTGTGTGCTGCAGCAATTTGCACAGTACAACTATCTGATTTACCTAATTCTATGCCATGGTGGTGGATGGTGGTGGTAGTGGTGGGTGGTCTTTGAGCCGCATTAAAGCTGTGAATAGCCTTACCATCAACTTTACGGGCCACTCACTCTGAATGGGGGTATCTTTCGAATGCAAACATCCCCCTCCCTTCTATAGATGTATACAGAGTCTTGTGAAAGCGGATCCTTTCACAAATCGCCCATGCCAAACGTAATGTGTGTGTCTGCGCCTGGCGTAGTGTTAGGGTGTCATATCCATTTTGAGAGTGGGTGGAATCGTTCATAGGAAATTGCATTTTTGAGTGGATAATTTATATGCACAACACACATGCTCGGCAGCAGAGAAACAGAAAGACACCCGATGACAGGACGAAGATGCGCTCCACTCAGGACATCGTTCAGCAAAGTGCAGCGCCCAGTGTACAAGTTTGTCATCGTGCCGCGTAATAGCTGATCAATCGTTTAAGCCATCCCTATCACATATGCACAGGACGACAAGAATTTAAAATGACATCATCACGTTGAAGTGCTCAAATGTTCGTAAGGACGATGACGGGTAAATTTGAATCCCTGCAGATCTAAGGGATGACTGTTGGATTTAAGCAAAATTGAACCAAGTGTGCTAGTTTATGGATTCTTTATGTGCATGTTTATATATTTGTTCGGCTCTCCGCCAAGGCGACGCGTTGACAAGGACAAGAACAAGTGCAGCGCGTCGACGACTTTGTTGCAATTTTATATATGCCATCCGAGCCCCATCAAATTGGTGCCGTCTTCTTCGTCGTCGACTCTGTCGTCGTCATTGCTCGTCATCCTTTGGCGAACAAGAACAACAACAACAAAGTATCTCTGCCAACGAGGAGAGTGTGATTTATATAACGGACAAGATAAATGTCAGCGTTATTTCATTACACTGCAGTCTGATGTGTTCGAGTATGGCAAACAACTTTCAAACTACGCACAACAAAACAACAAAAAAATTAAGACAAGAAAACTCCTACGGAAGTGAGCTGTTGCATATTTTATGCCAACCGGGGGGAAACTTGTGGCATAGAAGCGTAGGTCTGTGTGTGCGATAACCTAAAATATGCGTCGACTTAAAATTAAAGTCATTTCGCTCTGTGATGGATACCTGTACCAGATACACTTTCCTTCTTGAAAGTTTTAGTTTGCACTCGATATAATGTGTGCGGCATAAAACTGTTGACTGAGTGGTGAGTTTAAGTCTATTTAATATGCATAGCACGGCATTTCAAGGACTTTCGCGCGAACGAGTAGATACAAACTCTGTTTACTATCAAGAAGAAGTGTGTTTTACGGCTTTTCCCACAGACACTACCCAGCAGTGGATTATAGGGCTAACAGTTATTTTTCATTTTACAACGCCATTGGAGAAAATTGGATAGTACGCCTGAACAACATCACAAAATGTTGCCTGTAATTTTTTTTTTTTTTTTTTTTCAAATAGGAAAGGGATCAATCAATCATTCAAAACTGTTTTTGGGGAGGCACGTTGCGTATACTCAGTCACATCACGGGTATAGACTGATTATGAGTAAAGTGGTGTGCAAATAAAATGGGAAAGTCTTCTACTGACTACTGGTATAACCATCTCGGCTGACTAATTCAAACTTTTTCGAGTGAGGTTGTAACGGAGGGTAAAGTATTTAGATTTTTTTTTTTTGGAATGTATTTTAATGTTATATCTGTCTGCTGTGAAGTTATGTGGGTCTGATTTTGAATTCTGCGAATGCTATAAGTGCATTGGGAATGTCGGGCTGTTGTGCCTCTGAGAAAATTATGTCGGATTATTCCTTAGAAAGTATGAAGTGGTATAAGACGGTTGCCTTAGCTGCAGTAACTCACTTCGAAATGAATCAAAAGGTATATACCAACGGAATATTTTAAATACAATTCCCCGGTCGTAAGGAAAAGCTAAAGGAACCGCTTAATATATGTAATTTTTAAATTTAGCACTCCCCGGGATACCTCTTACGATGCACTCATATGGCCTATGTACAAAAAAGGGTGTTAAGAAGATCTAAACAACTATAGAGGGATTTCGTTCCTGAGTTCCGCTTTTAAAATATATATGTCTCTGCATTTCAAAAGACTGAAATCTTGGGTGCAAACTAATCGTAGGCTGAGTAAATTTCATTCAGGTTCTAGAAAGTGATTTTCAACTACAGACTAGATTTTTGTCTAGCACTTACAAAAAAAAAAAAAAAACTCTATGCCTTTTAATGGATAGAAATGCCTTATTCTACAAGCTCTACAACCTAGGTGTGTCATCCAAATTTTACAAAGCTATTGAGAAACTGTACCAGCAAACGACGGCATAAGTATTTACAATGGTAGCAGAATTTCGTGATCTTTCGAGCTTAATCGCGGTGCACGGCAAGGTTGTAACATCAGCCCCATATTTTTTGCCCTCTTGCTCGACGACCTTTGTGAAGTTCTTCCGTGTGGAGTGGAGTTTATCGTAATCAACATAAAGCTCATAATGGATGCTGAAAAAGAAGACGTCGTCATATTGAGGAATGACGTTCAGCGACATGATATTCATTGATATGACGTACTTTTCATCAATATGATGAACAAATTCTTGACAATTGATGAACCGTTTTCCAATATGAAGAAAGTGTATATACATTTTTTGGCAGAATTCTGATGAGAATTTGGCGTATTTTTTTATGAACTACGTTCATCATTACATCAAAACATTTCATCAATATTACGAAAACACGTATTTTGTTGAATTTTTTCATTTGTTCATCCAGTTGATGATTTATTCATCTTATTGATGAATATAATCGTCATATACAAGTATGATTGCCAAGTTATTGAATTTTCATTATATTGATGACCGCGTTCATCAAAAAACAGACTTTAATTTTTAGTAAGGAGAATGCTGATGCAAGGGTTAATCTTGTATATAAATTAATTCGTTTTATTGATGAAAAAAAAATTACATTCGCCGTTATATTCATCATACTGAGGAATGGAATTTTCATATTGATGAATGTCTTTCATCGTTTTCTTCAATGTTATGAACAGATTATTAATAAATTATGTATGCTGCAGGTGTTCACACACGAAGTTGGTTTAGCATTTATACTCACACACGCTACATGCATCCTTTAATGGATGAATGTGTGGATAATAACATGACATTGATCATCAAGCGTAAAGTACACAGGTTGGCATGGAAAAAAATCGTGAATGGTTAAATGATTAACAATGAATATCTTAAAAGAGTCGATCTATGTGATTAAGAAATTTCATCATTACGTTTATATTTTAATTAGTGTTCCCCGAAAAGTATTCATTTGTCTTTTATACATTGTATCGCAAATTGCTTGCCGATGAATAAACTTTTCAATTAGTTTTTACTACGGGCGACGGGTATTGCTCAATTAACTGCAGTATATGAAATTGAAAGCAATTAATAAATTGCAGAAAAGTTGAATATTAGTGTAAGAATAGCGAAAATGTAAAAATTCTAATTTCGATTAACATTACATAAAATGTTATCAATATTTAATAAACATGTAGCATCAATATATCTATTAATATATTTTAAGTATTTCTATTTATTAAATCGTGGGTAAAATTAAGTTGAAACTGTCCCACACAAACTGCTTATCAGGTCATTGAAAGCATTTTGGTTTCATTCAATTAGTCGCCGAAATATTACCACAGTTATGTATTCAAATATAAATAATTTTAGGTTAGAAACTATTTTCGATGGAGCGCCCCAATTACCCAAACAGAATGTAATTTACCTACCAATAACAGTATGCAATTATTGTATAATTTGAATTCAGTTGCATAGGTATAGATGGGAGGTGTTGACAAACAACTTTTCATTTCAATGATTTTACCTCATTAATGTTTTGCTCTAAATTTCCATAAAACTTGTTTTCATAGGGGGGATTCTTTTCGATATCTATAATATACTAGAAGACCCAGCCACGCGTTGCCGTGGCTAAATTCGTTTGAATTTTTTTTTTTTTGTTGGGAGGTACCACAACCTGTTTTCCTATTCCGCTTATCTTTTGCAAAGTGATACCTATAGGGTCCAAAGCTATTCTATCTTTCAAACTGGAACCCACCACAACCAGGTACATCCACAAAAAATTCTATTGAAATCGGTTGAGTGGTTTCGGAAGTCGCCAACAGCTCCACCTATCGGGTCCAAAAGCAGTCTATCTTTCAAACGGGAAAAAACCTTATACATCCACAAAATGTTATTGTTATCGGTTAAGTGGTTTCGGAGATCGAAAACAGTGTCACCAATCGGGTCCAAAAGTATTTTATATTTTACCTACGAACAAAAACAAAAAAAGAATGATGAAAATGGACCCAGCGGCTTTCGAGTTATAACGCCATCGAATTTTACCCCGAAGGAATTATATAAATCTATTATTATAACTCTTTGTTAAATAATAAACAAATAATTTGCAATACAAAAACAATTCACTTATAAATTGAGTTATAAACTATTAAATACAGTGTGCAAAATTTGATTAAAATCATATACATATACCTACATATTAAGAAAATGTAACGTGAAATAAACTGTAGCATAAAGTCTGAACTAAATCGAAACAACAGATTGTTAAAAAAAAGTACAAAAAAGTGGAAAAAATCGGTTCTTATTGTACTCTTCCATCACATAGTAGACTCTGTATATTTTTTCTTAATTTCAAATTTTCACTTTGTGGAAAGCTCGAGCATGTTCCAGCTTTCACTTTTCCCAAAGCTCTAAAAATAAATTCCTAATAATATAATTCCAAAGGAAAAGCTTTTTTTTTCACTTCACTCGGCTAAATTTGTTTATTATTGCTTCTGAAAACATGAAGGTTTATTTAATTATAAGTAATGGTATCAACGAAGGTAATATCACAATTCACAACCATCTAAAACAAAAACCTTTAAGCTCAATTTGTATTTACGCCATCACACGCATACTTCTCTGTCATTTCACGTCGGAGTATACTTCACGCAGTTTTTGTTCAAATGAATGTGCTTATGCGATGTGCACCACCCAACCACCCCAAAGCAGAATAACGAATATGAACAACGCTGAGAAGTTTCGATAATTGTAAATAAATAATTTGCAATAAAAAAATCAACGACTATAAATTGAATTATAAACTATCCTATCTCTCAAGTGGGATAAAACTGCACACAATGTGCAAAATTTGATTGAATTCGGTTCAGTAGTTTAGGATTCCATCGCGGAGCAACCTGTGACACGTGATTTTTATATATAAGATCTATCGCTTTTATATTAAAAAAAAAATATTGGAAGAAGGCTGGAATTGTCATGAATTTTCTACATCGGTTTTGCTTTGGTAAAAAAGATTGCCATATGGACTAGAATGTTGGTACAATAAAACTCGCTATATCTATAGCATTTTGTTTTCATTGCTATAAAGAATGTAAATATGTTTATCTTACTGTTACTATGTCACTTTTAAGAAAGTATGTCTAGGCGCATATTTGATTATTTTCAAATTCAATGTAAAATTATTATCTAACCAAACTTCTGTTACGTACATGTTCTCTCATGCTTAAAAACTATAGAATTCAACAGAGTGGATCTCATCTTCATGTTCTCACGCATTTGTTATTAATGTTTGTATAATTGCTCTCTAATAAAGATCCCTGAGGTAGACAGAAACCTCTGTCGAAACGTCAGATGGGAATGCTAATGAACTAATTTATTTCATTACTCAACAATTATTTGACCAAAAAGCCGAATGAGAGACAATTGTCCTTCAATCATATGGCAATAATATTACTACTTTATGTCTTGGTTCTGAAATAAAAATTAAAAAAAATAAGAAATAAAAAAGTACAAAATTCAATAACCAATCAGTGATAGCTCTTTTCTGTAGACAGAGAGCGTAATTTTTTAGATGGACACGATTTATATTTCTTGTACTCTCTTTTTATAATATTTTCACCAAAAGACCTGTTATTACTTTTTTTTCGAACTAACCATTGAAATGCATTTGAAAAACGATGATATTGGTTTCTCATTAAAATTGGAGGTAAGCCATGAGAACAGATTTTTAACGAAAATCCCTTTTGTGGAAATTTTCAACTAGTTTAATCTATAAAGAACTTATATTTCTTCGTAAAATATTTTAAATATTATTTTTACTATATTGACACTAAATATAAGAATGCTGTAATTATTCAGAAATTGTAAGTACCTAAACTACTCGCTACAGTTGACATACGAATGAAATTTTCATGCCAAATTGACCCAAATATTGTTACTCATAGTCAAATGCAGTCAAAAAATACAAGAACATTAAAAAAATCAATAAGCGTCTCATTATTGTGCTTATAATGAAGAGATACCTAAACCAATTCGAACTTCTTTACATGAATGGTCTCCATTAGAATGAAAAACAATTACCCATCCACCCTCCTTATCAATTAAGAAAACAATCAAGACATGTTTTTGGAACAACAAAAAACTTATATTTCCGCTAAATAATGAATACCTTTCCACCTTATGTTTACGATCCATGTTCCATTAAAACGAACAAGGAACAAGAACAACCCAACCCAAAATCACGAAAATTTCGTTCATTATTACACATATGAGTTGCGTGCTCAAATCATTGCCACCAATAAAAATTACATTCATTTGAACTGTTCCCTTCCTGCCCGTTCTAATTTTTTTTTTTTTTTTTTGACAAATGGTTATTTGAATATTAAATCATTTTGTTTCATCCGCACTTACATTATAATGGACATTTTTGTTCAAATCCTCAGGTGCGGTACGGTAGGTAATTGTCTTTTAATTTGAGGGCATATGCATTCATGGAAAATAAATGGGGAAAAATTGTATTAGATGCTACTCCTCATCCTTTGGTTTTTGTTGTATTTTGCGAAAAAAAAAGCTTTTAAATAATTAATCATACTCAGCGGAGAATGAATTACTCAAGCTACTTTTAATTTCTCTCAAGTGGTAGGCAACAATTTTTGCGCGCCAAACGGACACATAAAACCATCCACGGGGAACAATCGAAAAAAGAGTGGAATAATGTTTATAGTACCTGGGGAATATTTTTGTCCTAGACAGCAAAAAAAAAGAAAAAATAAGAATCTATTACATGTCTATAACATGGACTATAATAACCTAAGTGACCCTAAATGGCTTTATTGTGCTTAGTTCTTGTAAACAATTCAGTATCCATTCATAAAACTATTTTTAGACTATAGTAACATAACAAAATTAAATAATTCATAACGCTAAGTGTATTATAATTTAACTTAAACATACCTAGTTGGAGAAATATATCCAGATCCACGGTGTGTTCTATGTAAATGAACTCGGCAAGTGGGAAAAGTGGTTGGTATTATGTCATGCATTTGACGGAAAAATATTACTCACAAATCTTTCAGGCGCAGATGGGATGGGCTGGTTGCAGGAAGGAAGTTGTGAGGAGTGTTTTTCTGTCCCAATTCTGCAGTCAAATGTGAGTTGTGTATAATTATAATGTACTTTGACAGAATGGTGATTTTGGACTGACAGGGCAATAACGCATACAATTTTAGTTGCTAAATATAAACTCGATTTGGGAAGGCTTTTCATCGGTCTTTAGGTAAGTACACTCGATCTACGGAATGCGTACCTAATTTGATATGTGATTGGGGATTTTCCGCGCAGTCAATTTATGATATCAAACCCTTTTGTGTTAGCTTAGGTTAACGGAATGGTAGAGCTGAGCCCTAAAGTACCTTGGGACGATTCTCTTATCTTGCAACCCTAAATAAACCGGATCAATCTCATTAACCTGAATACCCTAGAGGAACGCAGAGACGCTGCAGATATTATAAACTTAATACGGATACAAGACCCTTGAGAACTACTGATCTAAAGAAATCAGTTAGAAATCACCTAGTTGCTCCACAAAAACAAAAAAAAGGTAGGTATTTGACCTTTCCACACACTGAATTAATTAAGACAATAAATAAAAACATCATAATATAGCTCCTTAAATCTGTTCCACTCCAACTATAAACGGCAAACTCCATGACAGTGTTCTTATTTCGTGGGATTTATCTCTTTTTGTGGGAATTTCGATGTCTGAAAAGCTGATGAAAAAGATGAAATTTTGAGGAATCTAACAAAAAACATTCAAACTATAATTTTTTGCTGAAATTTCGGAATACATGATTATCAACACACTTAATGTGCATAACAAACTGTCTTTTATCAAAATTTTCTGGTACCAAAAAATATTCGTAATAATGTTACAAGCTTTGATTTTTATACTAAAAGTTATTTAACCGTGATTTTCTTTCCTTGTACCTTACAAATTTTACTTTTGAAAACTGGATTTTGAGGCAAAAAAGTAACGTGGGGTTTTAAAAGGGAATTTGAATACGTTGAAAAGGGAAAAAAGGGAAAAATTACCACGATTCGTGGGATAAATGAAAAGGCAATGCTAACAACACTGCTCCATGATCTCAAATCGAACAATTCATTTCATTTGTAGATTAAATTTATCTTGCATAAAATCAATAAATGGTTGAGCTTCTGGAGTTGCAAAATTGATATTGAAGTCTCTGCTTATGGATCATTGGTACAAGAAGATAATCTCCCTGAAGAATTCTTGAAATTTCTTCTGAGTACGGTGCAAGGACGAAATGGAGAAATTTTATTTCACATCAACAAAAAGCTGAAATTAATATGCCCGAGCTCATAAATGTATGCAATGATAAAAACGTATGCAATGATAAAATGTATGCAATGATAAAACACAGTGACGCATTTCCGTCCCCGCAAGTTAAATGTGTGGAATTACTCCACCAGATTCCAATAACGCGCGCTTAGATGTTTACACGTAAAAAAAAAACAAATTTAGATGCAAAAGAATAGTTCTTCCTGAAGGACCTACTGTATTTATGTAGTAACATCGCCTTTGCTATTTTAAATCAATGAAGATCAACAATACTACAGCGAAAATAAACGCAAGTCAATTAAGTATACAAAAAACGTAGTTGTTCCTAAAACTGGTGGGAAGCAATAAATTAAACACATTATTTGTGGCAAGTGGGATACCTCAGCATAAGAATGTCAAGTTGTATCCAAGAGATCAGCGCAATTCTAATCAAGTTAACCAAATATTTAGATTATAAGATAGAAACCGTATATTTATTTAAACATTCTAGAGTGGTTAATTAATGAACGCGAATTGTAGTGTCTACATTGAATTATTTACCAAAGTACGTGTGGAGAATGTGCTGACGTCAATTTGCATTTCAATTAAACTAGGAATGTATTTAACCACTAAAAACAAAAATATATATATATAAAGTAAGCCGAGGATACCTTCTTACCTATACAGACAAATATTCACCTAATAGCTAATACGGCGACAGACCAACAACCGCATTTACAGTACAGTTGCAGTAATTAGTAGGCCTTCAATTTTCCTATCCCAATTATATACGTACACATTATATACTACCCGTACTATTATAAGAAATTACACTCCATGTACTTGTACAGCGATCAAATTAAATAAATAAATAAATAAAAGAAAGTAATTAATAGGTACATTGACTAGATATTATCTTTGCGGAAGCACGTTTCCCCAATTAGGTACCTACAACATAAAAGTAAGGTCCCTTTTGTATAGTAAGGACAAGTCCACGTCTGAAAACTGATATAAAATATTCGTATAAAGGCATTTTCACGCATAATTTGCACAGTTTTATTGTGTTCCTTTTGGAAACCCAAGCCGACGGAAATTATTATATAAAATGTCTGATCCAAAAAAAAAAAACCTTAATTACCCAAAATTGGGATGTTCATTAATGATTCAGTGGACCCTATCTTTTTTGACATTTAAAGTTTGACTTGTTTCCCACATTAATTAGTCCGAAATGCCCACGGCGGATACTGCCATAGTAATTTATTAATAGTAAATGTTGGTTACATATACAGAGTAAGGATAAATAACCTACACCTCGGTTCAGGTTTACATTAAAATAAAAACAGACAATCGCAAACAATAATGTTTTGAAACACCAAAACGTTTACAAAATTGTTGTGGGTGGTCGCTACCATCCGCTTGTGGAATGGTGAACATATACATAAATTTCCGTGTAGTATTTTTAGACTCTAATTGAAGCATAGTGAATGGAACACGTTTGGGATACACAGAGCACAAGTAGGAACTATTTTTGGAAATGGCCACATCATGTGTGCTAAAGTGCGATTGAACACTGAACATCCAGCCTTGACCGGAGCTGTAGAAAAACGTCACTTAACACGCTAACCGCACAAAAGGGGGCAACCATTCGCACGCATATATACCTACCTAATTATGTTGTTAATTTTCATATTTAACTTGCCAGGAATATTGTTATGTTTATACAATTTCCTACGTTTATATACTAAATGCAAAAATGTAGCATTGTTTGGCATTACCAGGATGGCATTAAAATGAACGAAATTTAAATGGAGTTTTTATAGATAACGGAAGAATTTTGTTAAACTTGATGTTAATTTTTTAAAGTGCATTTTTGGTGGTAAAAAAAAATAATATTAACACCGCTAAGGGGTTTCAATTACTTAATGCTCACCCAACCATTTGCTAGTGATTCGAATGTGCAATTTATGGAGGATACATCAAAATCAAAATCAAATCAAAGATCAGAAGTACCCAATTGTGACAACACTATGTTCACAAATTATAACTACGTACCTATGTAGATGTAGAGTAAAAATGAAATTGAATTATTAGACCATTGTTTTTAAAGACTTTTTACTAACATTGTTATTATTTGCTTTATTTTCATTTTGGTTTTTTTTTTCTTGCAACCATTATTCGTTGTTCTAATAATTGGAATTGATTATTATTAATTATTATAAAAGGTCGCGTTATTCAACGCAGATGAGGCGCCTGCAAGACCAAAGTCTAACTTGGATCCTTTAAGCCCAAAAGTACAGCTTAGAGTTAAAGCTAACGTTCAAAAATTTCAATAATTGGACAACTATTTTATGCGGCTATACTCATACAACTTGTATAAAAAGATGTGAGTTAAAGAAGTGCATAATCTCGTATCCCTTGTTAACATTTTTTTTCAAACAGAATAAACTGCGACTTGGGAGGAAAAGGACCTTGGTGGGGGTAGGTAGACATTTTGTTTTTCCAAGTAATTTTTTTTTTTAATATTAAGCAGCATTGCAGCTGTGTTGTTGTCTTAACAGGTATGCTAGGAATTTATCTCAAGTAGGAGTTACTGACCTTTCTGGTCAGTCATTTTTTTCAGCGAGAGAAAACGACGAGAAAGCTAAATCAAACTTTAAATGGAGATACAAAATAAATTATACCAGTTCCTACCACTTTATCACAAATTTTAATTGTGAATTTTTTTACTAAGCATTCATCTACTTAACTATGCCTTGCTTTATTTTGTTGAGTCTCATCTGAGTCTCAAATTGACCTTTTTTCAATGGAGTATTATTTTCCATTCGCTCGATCTTTCATAAGCGGAAACTCATCAAGCATGGGAGAGAGTATTAGCAAATTTTGTTTGACGGTGCATATACACCCACGAGTCTTCAATAATTTATTCGTACGTAAAATTTTTATTTTATTCAGGAGAAACGGGAGTGAATGAAAAAATAAAAGAAGTTTTCGCACTATGGTGGATATTTTCGTTTTACTTTGTTTCGCCATCACAGACTGTATATAGATAGTTTGACACTGGGCTATTTTTTATACAATTTTCAATTGTGAGCTTCCGTAAATTTTAATCCGAGACTAGAATTTGTTATTAGTACTTTTAATTCAACCGAATGGTACCGTAAACCCACGACTAATTGCACTCTATGTCGTAAAAATTCCAAATAATTGATATTCAGAAAATGTTCTCTCAAGTACATTTTTCTTCCTTGTAATTTTTATTGAAAAGCATTACAAAATGTTTGCACCAGGTGAGTAAGGTACCAACATCATACTCAGTGTGACTATTGTGCGACTAAAGTAACAATTTAGGACTTTTTTGAGAACCTCCTACAATTTTGCTATTTTGTTTTTAATTGGAATACGCTTCAAATATTTTTCAAATGTTGTTATTTCCAAATAAAACCCTTTAAAATATTACTTCGTTGACTATCACAACACTATTATAGCGCTAATCGGGCTAATGCTTACTAAATATCGTTCAAAATTTCTAAATTTGCAGAAATGACACTTTTTTTCAATGGTCCGTTTTGTCGCGACATTTCTGTCACACTGATCATACTGATGAATTTATAGATAAGATTTAGATAGATTTTATCTTATCTACTTCAATATTAGATATTATAAAGTGTTTTCTTTTTTATAAAATAAAATTAATGAACATGACTTTGCCGTCTGCCCGAAACACCACCAAAGATGAATTTCTATTTTAGTTCCTCAAAATATACTTAAAAACACGAACTGTGATTGATGATAACTAACTACTTATGGTACTTTCCAAACGACTAACGAAGCATTGACTAATGATGGACCAAATACCGACTACATGCTTGAGAGATTCTCAATCACGCTCAACGTTCTACCACCTTCCGCTTCCAGTAGACCCAAACCGCTTCAATATCCAATAATAATTACGACTTCTCATCATCCCACGTACGCCTAGGCAAAATTGACAGTCACTGTTCAAACGGAAATTGTAGAGTAAATTCCAATTTACATTCATCCCTACTGAATAATTTCAGTTATTTGCCTGCGAACAAAATTTGTTCCCCAAAGCATTCTTCAATTGTAATAAATTTAAAAATCAAAATAATTCCACCCACGAGCCTACCTGTATCCTAGCAGCAACTCTCTCGCCGTGGTATCGTTGTGGTACGAACCAACCTTTCGTTGAACCGGTCACTAACACAATTCCAAGAAGGAAGAAACTGATCAATGCTGTGATAACAGCTTTCGCCCGGCCCGATATTACCATCGCCATTATAAGGAACTTTTTTTTTTTTTTATTTTCTAAATATCCGATTTAATTTACAAAAAAAAAAGCCGAGTTAATATTTTCCGCTCGACAGCAAATAATACAAACTTCGCGAGGGTAACAGCTGGTAATAAACTTGCACTCGAAACGAGGGGAGAAACAAATAACCGAACACACTTTAACCGTTGTAAGACTACTCGTATAAGCCGACAGATTATACAAATACAACACCACAATTGCACAGCATTTGTTTTTATTTTTCTACTCCTCGTAAGCAAAACACTTTGCTATACAAGAACACAGAAATATTGCACGTGATGTATCCTTTTTTTTATTTTCAAAGAGGACTCTCAACGGCAGATGAATTTCTTACAACAATTCTTCACTCGCGCGGAAGAAAATATTTTTTTTTTTTATATTTTACAGAACAAATCGATGTAAATAAAAATGAAAAAAAAAAAAAACAAACAACACCGATGACAGCGACGACGACGACAAGATGATGACTTTATTATCCTTTGAAGTAATTATATAGAAACCACGCTGTAGACGACGCAAGATGATTACTTTCTCACAAGGGGATAATTGGCTTGTTTGATGGTTTTTATTTTTCTTTATTATTTAAGTCTGATATGACTTTGTCAGAGTTGAGCCAAAATATTTGATATGTGAAGCAGACACTAGTAGGAAGCACCTGCTTTGATATGGTTTCGGTAAGTCATAGACCGCAAACAAATATATCAAGTTTCGAGTGGAGACACCCGCAGTGGAAAGACTAACACAAAAGAACCGATTGTACACTCCGGCAGGGTTAATATTTCATACTTTGTTCAAATGCAGATATGGGTTTGGCCACCCCTTTTTGAGGCAGATATGCACGAACAAAAGGTGGTTCCGGCAAATCGGATTTACTCTCCCGCAGATTTTCTATGCATTCGTTAGAAGACTTCATGCATAACCCTCGGGGATATTTGGTTGCACTAAATCCAGTTCAAAACAGAGCGGTTCACGGGGCGGAAAAGTATCCTACCTCAACTTAGAATTAATATCACAATTGCTATGTATTTTATATATATATGTATGTATATGTGTGGTTAACAGATAATTGACTATATAATTAACTTTAATTTGTTGTTTAATTTAACGCGAAATAGAGAGTTTTTTTTTTGAAAATGTAAACGAGCAAACGAATTTAATTTGTTTGGAGAACAGAAGTAAAATATTTCATCACAGCTTTTCGTCCGTAATACTCTTTAAATATAATTAAATCTAGAATTTGTTTAATAATTTATGTAAATAGAATTTGCCTAAATGGTGTGAGAGTTGTTAGAGGAATCGTCATTTCATAGCACGCCGACGTTTGAGACCGAAAGTGCTGCCGCTGATGGGGTGCAGCGAGGGCATAATACGGTGGCGTATGTGGGCTTTTTTTTTGTTATGATTTTTTGATGATTTTTACACGCGACACTTTTGCACCGGCAACAACCGCGACGACGACGATGACGAGAACAATTTCGAATAATAATCCGAAAGGATGAGGCGGACCCGCTTGAGGATATGTCTTCAACAGATATGTTACTTGTGATATGTGTTTTTTATTTATTTTCTTTTCAATTAAATTCAACTTGTATTTTATTTCGAATGATCCACCTCTCCGCAGTCAATATTGTGGAGGTATAATGATATATTCAAAAGGCAGTCCCATGTAATGCGAGCTGCAACTGATTAAATCCCCATGTATCCTTATTTCGCATTAATTGCATATGCACTGTTTTAATTTGTTGAGTATCACAATTTTTCAAACAGCAGGACGACATTAATTAACCACCACATCTATCCGTATTGAAAGCGCAGACAGTAAAATATGCTGACAATAATAAATTGACTGTGATTTTTCCAAGGATTAATCCACATGTTGTTGTTAGCCATTCAATCAGTGATGAATGTGATTTCCGCGCGCGTGTTTTTGCAGCTAACTCTTTTCCAAAGTCACCCCGAGTTTTACATCGCGAATTGATTGTGTTTTTCTATTGTGCATCATTTTACTCGTAGTTATTCGATTTAATATTGCGGTATGGGTAGTTCCAGAACTTATTTTATCCCGACGAGAGTTCGTGTTACGATTTGCAGGACGCAGATGGCTTC
This sequence comes from Cheilosia urbana, assembly GCA_946477585.1. Lineage (NCBI taxonomy): Eukaryota > Metazoa > Arthropoda > Insecta > Diptera > Syrphidae > Cheilosia > Cheilosia urbana. The sequence continues at coordinate 14,149,390 of OX297855.1, forward strand.
AGCACATCTTTACCGGTTGTGTTACGATTCCAGACTGAGGTAATCGCACTCGAAAATTTCCACTATAAGAATTTTCCTTTTTTTCCCATGGTATGTTGTATGTGGATGTGATTCTTTTTTGGGGGGTGAATCAACTCTTCATCGCCAGTGTGCTGTGCGGTGGGTGGATGGCTTGGTGGGCTTACAAATAGTGAAAATTAAGTGATTGCAGCGCTCAATTTCGGTGGCAGTGAGATACGGTGGTTGTTTTCGGAACCACCGAGTGCTTACAAAGTTCTCTTTGGGGGGTGATTTTTGGCTTTCTCTTGAGTGATAAGGTCCTTGTTCTCGTGACAGAGTTTCGGAATTTTTCCGCCACAGAAAACCGGGCGCTGATGTCGATTGGAAGCTTTCGAAAGGCGCATGACTGTCTCTTCGGCAAGCTTTAGACATCCAATTCTCTTTCTACTTGCCTTTGGCAGAAGAATATGTTTGTTACAAATTGCCTGGTGTATACAGACAAATCAAGTTTTACAAGTCTAGACAAATGCTTCTAATTACAGTATGTTATGTTCAGGTTGTGGTTTGGGTATATTTTTTTCCCATCGGAGAAATTCTCAGCCGACAAGCGTTCAATGTGTTTTCGGTTATTTGTGGCTGTTTTCAAGCCCACCCAACCCTGAAAGTTGAGTGTTTTGGGGCGCCTGCGGGAAATGTGGGTTAAATGGCTAACGATGATGATGATTACCCAACTGACATTCGTGTGAATGACCAATAATATGGGCTTGAGGGATGTGTGATTTTATTTCTTTTGGGAGACACTTTCTTTTAAATTTTCTTAAATTTTTTGTAGACGGCTGCATGAGTTCGTTGAAGCTAAACCGATAGATGTTTTGACACTCTTTGAAGTTCACTTGGCTGCAAGTAAAAGTAACTTCGTTGACATAGGACTCTAATTGTGTATGGCCAATTATTTTTAATGAGCTGAGTTGTGTGTTTTCCCTTAAGTCGGGAGGAGAGCAGATTTGAGCCTTGAAATATAAATCGCTTCGATTTGTTTAAATTTTAAGAAGGCACGCTAGGGCCTTGTAGAGAAATGTTTTCATCGTTATCGTGGAAGCTATAGTCGTGTACGCATTATAAGTCACGCCGGCAGCAGAGTTTCTACGACGCAGTTAATAAAATTAGTTTACCGGAAAATCCTAATGGAAATTTCGGATTTGAGGACATAAAACTACTTAGATACTTCTTCGCGCTGTGCTCGTGTACATTTTGAAGGGTGTAGTTTGAATGTGAGCGCAGTGGTTAGCATTTAGCAATGGCTGTGTCTGAATTCAAGGTCGAATGGCTCCAAGTTGAATACCCGAAAAGCAAAGAATAGACCGCAAGATTTTTATCTTGGGCTAGATCTTGTCTGAAAAACATTAGAGAGATCAACTGTCTTGCGAAAGCCTCCAAGTACAGCCATTCTTATTGTTTAAAATAATGTTTTTGAGGAGGTAAATTCTCACGTTTCAATGGGAATTTGTTGCCACTAATTGAATTTTTGGTATTACGTATTAAAAATGAGTTTGAAAAACACCCACTACCACCCCAGTAATAAATACCCTATAGACCGATATCGGAAATTAATTAAATAGGCTGTCTCACTCACATCAAATGAGTTATAGAACAGTTGGGCAGTAACCGAAAATGATTCACTACAAATCCCCCATTAGATACGCCTCAGTACAGGTGTTTGTCATATACTCCTTCGTTCTTTGAATGGATTGAATAGTAACCTATACAATTACCAGCCCTCATTTTAAATCGATTCAAATAAAACTTGTTGATTTCCCACGAAGTTTCAGTTGAAAAACGAATACCCAACCCCAAAATTAAAATGAACTTTCCAGACAATAATTACAGTGTTTCTCCCAAAATAGACTCGTCAACTTTACAATGTGGAATTAATTAAATTTTAAGAGCTGCCAAATTTCAAAGTTTTACCTACCCTTTATGTTAAAATTAATGGCTCAATTGTGCGTTCATAGAAATTTAAAGGCTTGGCTTTTAAAAGACAAAAGACTATTAATGTCAGTAGATTGCGGCCCTGTTTCACGAAAGTAAAAATTACAATCAACAATTGTTCCAAAGTCACAGGCACCTGCTCAGGCGTTAACTGCTGTAAATTTGTTCGTGTTTTGATTTTACAATTGGTGCGTCTTGTCGTATGTCATGAGAACTTGTTTGTTTTCCTTGTTATCCTTCTATAATTTATTTGTGTTAATATTGTAGATCAATTTAATTTGTTAATAAATGTTAATGATAATAATAATTTCAGAAGCAATCAAACTCGAAGACTAGGCTTAACTAGGTGTGGATCCAAGGACAAATAGGAGCAGGCATTTTTGTTGGCACTCAATTTTGAATTGAATTGAATTGAATTTTATAACGAAAAATATAATTCATAGTCTTTAAGTTTTAACGCCACAATGAATTTCCTAAATAGACCTGCAAAAATGAAAAGTATTTCTTCTTTCACTTTCTTATATAAGGTTTTCGTAAATTTCGGCTCTGAGCCACACCGGGCGCATTCAGTTTATTTAAAAATATTTTTCACATATTTTAACTTTCCTCTTGTCAAAACTATAACCTTTCAATAAATTCAATTAAAAATGACAGTGGCAACTTTCACATGTGAATTGTTTTCACTTATTGAACAAAGTTGGAAATTTCGTTTTCGGAACGTAATAATGCTCACAAATAAGTGAAATTTTTAAAAAGTTTTCAATTTGTAAATTAGAACTACTTATAAGCAAAACTTAGAGAAGAATTCTTAAAAATGTGTACCTATTCATTGAATACAACAACAAATTTGTAATAAAAGTACATATATTACATTATAATTATATAAAAGTATATAAAAAAAACACACAGACACACACTCAAAATGTGCTAGAAATACTTGTGAATACAAATTTATTATTTATTTATTATTGGTGAAATAGGTAGGTAAGTAAGTAGGTAAAAAATAGGTACAAAAAGAAATTCAAAAATTGTTATGTTCATGAGCCCCCAAACATTGAACAAGAACTGGTAGATTTATTAAATCCAAACAACCCACAGTCAATCCAGCACACCAAGCAGCCAAATCAATTCATCAACAATTTATTGACATTTAATTTATTTTTTTTCTCCTTAATTGTCACAAACTTATTACTTACTTACTTAGGTGGCGCTACAGTCCGGGGTGGACCTGGGCCTCAACCAATACGCCTCTCCAGTTAGCGCGATCTTTGGCTAACTGCCTCCAGTTGCGCACTCCAAGTTGGTTGAGGTCCCCTTCCACTTGCGCGCGCCACCTAAGGCGAGGTCTTCCTCTACTGCGTTGTCCCTCCGGGTTAGAATCGAAGACTCTTCGGGCCGGAGCGTTGGTGTCCATTCGCTCTACATGTCCCAGCCATCTTAGACGACTGATGCGTACTTTTCTGACTAGGTCGATGTCGCTGTACAGCTCGTAGAGTTCGCTGTTAAATCTTCTCCTCCAAAACCCGTCAACGCAAACGGGACCAAAAATCACTCGAAGAATTTTGCGTTCGAAACGACCAAGGAGATCTTCATCCGCCTTTGATAGCGCCCATGCTTCTGCACCATAAAGCAGGACTGGGATGATGAGGGTCTTATACAGAGTTTCCTTAGTATTTCTCGACAAGGCCTTACTTATCAGTTGCCGTCTTAGGCCAAAGAAACAGCGGTTGGCAAGTGTGATTCTTCGTTTGATTTCTGATGTGATGTCGTTATCAGAGTTTATAGCGGAGCCGAGGTAGACAAAGTCCCTAACTACCTCAAAGTTATAGCTGTCTATCGTGACGTTCTGCCCGATTCGTCGATGTCGTGTGTCCCTTCTTGTTGACAGCATATATTTTGTTTTACCCTCATTCACCACTAAACCCATTTTTTCCGCTTCTGTACTAATACTTGCAAACGCACCAGTGACAGCTCGCTGTGTTGTACCAACAATGTCAATGTCGTCAGCGTATGCAAGCAGTTGCACAGACTTATAGAAAATTGTGCCTCTGGTGTTGGCTTGTGAGTTTCGCACAATCTTCTCAAGAATGATGTTGAAGAAGTCACATGACAGCGCATCACCTTGTCTAAATCCTTTTTTGACATCAAAGGTCTCGGTGAGATTGTTTCCGACCTTTACGGAGCAGCGAGCGTTCTCCATCGTCATTCTGCACAATCTGACAAGTTTGGCAGGGATGCCAAAACTAGACATGGCTCTGTATAGCTCGTCTCTATAAACGCTGTCATATGCGGCCTTAAAATCGACAAAAAGATGGTGAGTATCGATCTGGTATTCTTGGGTTTTTTCCAGGATCTGCCGTAGTGTGAATATTTGATCGGTCGTGGACTTACCGGGCCTAAAACCGCACTGATAGGGACCTATCAGATCGTTGACGAATGGTTTCAGGCGTTCACACAATACAGCAGACATGATCTTATACGCAGTGTTCAGGAGACTGATGCCTCTATAGTTGGCGCAGTTTAGAGGGTCTCCTTTCTTGTGGATCGGGCAAACAATGCTGAGGTTCCATTCATCAGGCATACTTTCCTCTAACCAAATCTTGGAGATGAGTTGGTGTATGCACTCTACCAAGTCATCTCCGGCTGCCTTGAAGAGCTCGGCAGGTAAGCCGTCTGGACCAGCAGCCTTGTTGGATTTAAGCTTAGATATTGCTATCCTCACTTCATTTTGGTCAGGTGGACGGAAATCTTGGCTGTCATCGTCCAGGTTGAATGGATCGTTCTGCCTAACAGCGGAATTTGTGTCGTCTTCGCCGTTTAGCAGTCTGCAGAAATGGTTTTTCCATGTCCTCAGCACCGACTGTGACTCTACTACAAGGTTTCCTTGCTCGTCTCTACAGGTCTCCGTTCGGGTCTTGTTGCCATGACACGTTCTTTTTACCTTTTGGTAAAACTTCCGAACATTGTTCCTGGAGTAACACCTCTCTATATCCTCGATCGCGCGCTTCTCATGCTCTCTCTTTTTTCTCCGGAGAAGCCGATGTTCTTCCCTCCTTTTTTGCTCGTAGAGCTGACGAGCTGCTCTCGTCCTTCTATGCAGCGACGCTTCGTAGGCACTTTGTTTTGCTGCATGTGCTTGCCGGCACTCTTCGTCAAACCAGGGGTTTCGGGGGGGTGGACTGGTGAAACCGAGCACATCAGTTGCGGCGTTTTTGATGGCTTCTTGGCATCGGCGCCACTGGTCTTCGGCACTTGATGCTGGCAGCATAGGACTTCTCGAGAGGTTGAGGGATACGCGATCGGCAAAGGTTCTGGCGGTTTGTTGCGTTTGTAGTCGTCCAACGTTAAATCTCCTCACAGTATTTTCTCGTTGTTGTGGCGTCTTGGATATCCGCATCCGTACCTTGGCTACAACAAGGTAGTGGTCCGAGTCTATGTTGGCCGCTCGGAAAGTTCGGACATCTAGAATACTGGAGGAGTGCCTTGCGTCGATCGCAACGTGATCAATTTGGTTGACGGTTTGATGATCAGGTGACCGCCATGTTCCTTTGTGTATATTGAGGTGAGGAAACCGTGAGCTAGCTATGGTAACATTACGTCCCGCAGCAAAATCAATCAGCCTAAGTCCGTTTCCAGACGTGGTGTCGTGTAGGCTGTGTTTTCCGATTGTGCTACCAAAGATGTCCTCCTTTCCTATTTTGGCGTTAAAATCACCCAAGACGATTTTAACGTCATGCTTAGGACATTGCTCATATGTTTTGTCGAGGAGCTCGTAGAAACACTCTTTGGTAGCATCGTCTTTATCTTCTGTGGGGGCGTGAGCGCATATCAGGCTGATGTTGGCGAATTTAGCCTTGATGCGGATAGTTGTAAGGCGTTCACTAACGTGTCGAAAGCTCAAGACTTCTTGCCTAAGTCTGCCGCTTACAACAAATCCGCATCCAAATAGACGCTGCTTTTGTTCTCTGTAGCAGTCACCGTAGTAAATGTCACAGTTTTTCATCCTCCTTTTGCCCGGCCCATCCCACCGCACTTCCTGGATGGCGGTGATACCTGCTTTGTAGCAGTCTAGGGCCTCCGCTAGTTGTTCGGCTGCACGCGGTCTGTTCAGAGTTCGAACATTCCACGTGCAGATCCGAACGTCATTGTCCTTTTTTCGTTTTGCAGGGTCGTCAACAGTGAATCCGTCCTTATCCGAGGCTTTTGGTTGCTTCGCAACAATTCTTTTTTTTCCGTGGTAGGGTCGTTAACCCCACGCACAACCCCCAACCTGGAGGACCAGGCCCTTTCTGTAACCCCTTGGGCAAAAGGAGCCGGAATATTCCGGAGTCAGTAACCCGCTGCGGGGATGTGAGAGCTGCCGTTGACCCATTAAGGGCTCTTCCGCCACCATCTCTATTTCAACACCCTGACTAGTGCTGAAAAATCCTCAATGACCTCAGCTCCAAATACGTCAAAGTAGCTCATTGAGGTATCTGCCATGTTGACTGTTGACGCCACCGTTGATTCAACCATGTGAATTCATCCGCCGTACGTCCTCTTTCTGAGGGGCTCATGTAAGACCTCTGAGACTCGATCAGGCAGTCATTCCGACAGAGCATTATAGTGTTGCTATTTTCTTCGTGTTCAACACTCGCGCTTATAAGTTTAGCAAGTCATGCCCGGAAGGACAAGACCAGTACCCGGTGGCTACCACGCGGAGGTAAAATAAGCACAATTGATGTGTATGAACAGTTACAACGACTGGGCATCGCCAAGTTGACGCCAATCAGTGCCTACCCTATTCATACAGCACCCAACCACAAACTTATTACTTTTCTATTACTTTTCTATTATAAAATGTTTTATTTTTCTATACATGTGTATGTATTTAATTCTAAAAACTAATCCTAATTGTCTCGATGCCCTAAAGCCTTAAATATAAATCATTTGTAAATTGATAATTTTGTAAATTATTTAGATAAATAAATATTTTTATTTTATCGAAGCCTAGTATGCAGATGTTCCGAAGAACGAACAAAAATGACACAACGAAATCATGAAGGAAAAATTTCGCTCTCCTTTACGTTTTTCAGTAGTGATTTTCCACTCTCTTTTCAAACACATTTCATATTGGCCGGTACATTATTTTATGCAAAATAAGTGTTCCCAGCTTTTGTAAAAGGAATGGAGCCAAATTGAAAAATAAAAACTTGTAGCCAAAAATAGCCAAACTCAAACACATATGAAGATCAAAAATGCGTTTTTTTTTATAATTCATATGAACACCTATTCCACGTAAATTTGCGGCAGCAAGGAAAACTAGCATAAGCCTTTTTTAGCTACCTACTTTTCAGGAGTGCAGGTTAAAGGTTTGACTTTAGATGTGGGAAGACGACTTATGGGTTTTTTGTTGTTCATAACCCAGCAACCAGCCTAATAGATATTTTAATAAAAAAAAAATATTTAAAATTTAGAATCTTTTAAAGAAGATATTAAACTAAAAAAAAAAAGAACAACACAACTCAAACTCATAACTGAGAGAGTTCGAGTTCAAATGTCTACAAAAAAAAACATTTTGCTGGAAGGGGGTATGCATGTACTTGGACAGTGTGTTTTTATATTCATGCATAGCTATCTTGTGACATGATTTTACTGCTGAGACGTGAGAGTCTGTTTAAAAACTGTAAAATGAAGTTGGCTCAACGGAAAAAAGGGGCCTAAAGATCGCCAAGATTTGAAGTGAAAACATAAACACATACATCCCGAATGACAATTTTAAAGACCCAGTGAAAAGTTCGAGTTGCCAAATTGTAGATAAAGAGCCAGTCCTGGTAACACTGCTACTTGTGCACCAGCTGCTGAAACTCTCCACAAATTATTTTCCGCTGCTTTTTCGCAGACTTTTCGTTGGCCATTTGAAGCTTGGAAACAGCTGCGTACTAGGTTTAAGAATCGTGTGAATGTTGCTTGTGTTAACGATTTGTAATAGGTAAATATTTGAGTCCCTACGTACAGGGGCCTTCCAATTTTCATCTAGCAAAGCCATGCCTCGCCCGTAGATAAATCAAGTGGCATATATCTATCTTTAAGCAAAGAACAACAACCGACGCTGTTTTTAATCTGCCTCACAGGACTGTAGGTAATAAATGAAAACTGATTTAAACAGGTCACCGACTCAGCCGGTTTTAGCGCGATAGATAATAGAACTTCATCCATAATGTTGAAGTAATAATTTTTCAACAATTATTTTCCGCATAATAATCCCGTAACTTTTTTTTTACAAACTGTAAGGTGTTTATCCGGAGTACATTCAAAAACGTCTGCATAAAATTGACTTCGGTTATCACACTTGCATTGAAAAATGTCCCGATTAAAATATAGAATACGTTTTATCCCTTTCCTCTGTCTAGACATGAAAAAATTAGCTGATATCTATGCAGAGGCAGTCAACGAATATTAGACTACAGATCATAAATCCATCCGGGACGAAAAAACCTCCTCATGTGTGCATCTTTATTGACGTCTTTGGCAGATACGGTTTTTTTTTTTTTTTTTTTGTTTGGTCAAGTTTTTTGAAAATTCAAAAATGTTTAACATTCAACATAATTATCTGACAAAAATTTAACTAGATTTTTTATAAAACTTTTAACCATCTGAATCAGGTAATTAAAATCAATTTGAACATGAGTTGCAAAGCCCTGTAGGTAACTGAAATAATTCGACTGATTGGTTTCTGCTATGACCACCGAACTGGAATTTCTCATAAGCACAGTAACAGATACAGATATTGATTGGACCTAACCGTATATTTGTATATTAGATATCTCACCTGTTCTTGTCCATCCCATAGATACAGAATCATTTTTCCAGTTTGAATAGTTAATCTGCTCTCAGTTCGGATTAAATACAGTAAACTCCCCGAAAGAAATTGTATACTCTTTGAAATGATTTACCATCGGATGCGGTGCTCCTTCGTTTCTCAGCTATACGCGAAACAATTTAAAATAAAGAAAAAAAAATCCTTTCACTCCAATCAAATCCCTGTATCGGAAAGTTCATTTCCAACTTTTAATTAAGAAAATTGATTTTCTAATCCGAAATACCTTCAGCATCCAGAGCAAATTCATGTAGGAGGTAGCCCAACCCATACATCTTCCATTCATGGCGGCAGCAGATGACTGCATGCGTTCAGCGACGTACCACTCACTAATCTCCCCACACATATCAGGGGCAGACTTAGTACAAAGATCTCGTCATTTTGCTTTCAAATTAAATTTGTACTTACCTCGAAATGGCCCTTCAGTATTGAGCCAGCCTGGCCCAGGTACAGGGTCGATGCCGAATCAAATATCAATTCAATGGGCTCCCGCTTAACCAACACCGATTGCGTTTCGATGCAGTTGTGATAGAATGTTACCTGGTCGGAGAGCATTTTAAATGCGACAGTCTGCCAGTTGTTGGAGTAGGGTATTTCGAATGTGGCCAACTTTTTGCTGGTATAATGGCTGTCCGAGTTCGTATACAGCAGGGTGATGTTCCACTTGCCTGTAGTTGCCGGACTCAGATGAATGCCCAGCTGAACGATTGTTTCTTCAGGATTTACTATGCTGAACAAATAGCCACCGGTACGTGTTACCGGACGGAAGATGGTTGTAATTGCGAATTCATACAGCTTCTCTGGCAAATGCAGACGGTACGAGTCCTTGATGTCGGACATTGCGGTGAATTCATAGGCGGGGAATCCATCACTGCCGTCCACAAATTCAACACCGATGAGGTCCTTTACAGCTCCTAGGAGATTGAAATCCATGTTGGCATCTGCAAATGGAATGAGCGGGGGGAGAAATTGTGAGTTTCTATGTAGGTCTTCTAATTGATTATGGTAGGAATTTAAAGGCTGAACTAAAATGAGTGATGGTTTCATAAATTTCTACCACGAGTACTTTTCTTCCTTTAGTTGGTTCCCTTTTTCAATTTCAATTTAAATGGAATTTCTCAGTGCGAGCAAAAAAGACTATGAAATCCTCCAATCCAAGTGAATCACACGACACGATGAGGACAAGCATAAAGAGGAACGGCGACATGGGAATAAGCTTGGCAATTTCATCTCTTCCGAAAGCAATTAGCTTGGGTCCTAGGAAACGAATTGCGCCCTGAATGGCTAAAAAGCATGCTGACATATTTGAATTGCAAAGTTTGGTCCTTTCGCTTTAGAGACTTGTTCTTTCATCATTGATTTGTGCGATGAAGGGTGCAGTTGAATCGCTGCAAAAGTGTCGACACGTGTGTGAGGGGTTGTTCACTAAATAGTTGGGTACCTACATTTTTTTGTTTCCTTCTTTGCATACAATTTTAATTGCTTGTTTAGAAGGAATTTTGTAGAGCAACGTTAACAAACAAGTAAAGCCCATAAAAGGAATGTAATCGTCAACAGGCTCAACTTCCTCTAGACGACAAAGTCCCCCATTTAAATATATGAATAGAAAAATCTTGTTAAAAATTCACTTGAATTATTTGATTGTACAAGGCGTGTATGTAAATAACAGCGAACTTATCGATGTCAGTGGAGGGAAAGTACTTCCAAAATTCCTGCGAAAACAACGGATACAAACAAAATTGAAAGCATTTCCTTAAATTGATCGAAATGTTCACCGAGTCAATAGGTACTTACTTGCTAGGTAACTGGGTCTATAGTTATTATGATGAGGACTTAAAAAATCGGGGGCGGTTTTTGAAGCGAGGCTAAAGGGAGCGTGGCAAATTAAAACTCTATCGAAGGTGCGGGAACTGGATTTTGTCGGCCCACTTGATTTGGGAAGCACGTACATTAAGCTTTTCACCAAGGTCCACATAATAAAGTTCGTCAGGCAGGACCTTAATGTCAAATACATTGCCACTGATTGTTGGCGACATTAAAAGATCCCCAAACAGGTTGTGGTGCTCGTATTTAAAAATAGGATTATCGTCTTTTGAGGTTCAAACTTTCATTCGGAAACTCGTTGAGTTTTGGCCGACTTTCTTGACTAGAAAATTATATAGCCTCGAAGGCCTTTAATCGATACAAGAACGGTGAAGGAATTTCTAATACATCTCATCTTTCACCTCTACAATTTCGACACCACAAATGTTAATGTCACTGATATGCTTTACATACAGTTCTGACTCATTATGCACCAAAGTCACCCATGCACTCAACAGACAGTAAATCGCAAAGCACACAAATACAGCGGAGCTATATAGCTAAGCTGCTATACTCGTACTGGCATTAAAATCAGTCGCGTTAGATGAAAACTTTTGCTTAGCTTGTTACCATTACTTTGGGGGCAAACTTCTTTAATTAAGAATATTGTAAATTTCTCTGGGATTTTCTAAGACACTATCAACACTCAACAACCACTCAGAAGTTTAATGTGTAATTATATACAGTTTGAACCATTATTGCATCCCTTGCGCTCGCAACGCCACCATACTAGAAGTATGTACTGCTGAGGGAACAACGCCGAGGTGTTTACACGAAACACTGTATATCTTTGCAGAGAGTCAATGTGGGGATGTGTTGACGTTTTCAAATTAAACTCGCAGTAACTGAGGTGACACTGCATGGAGAAGACAGACCCTGAGGCGAAGATACACCAGACGCTGCATCTGGAGGAATATAAAAAAGGGAAAAGTTCCAAGGACCAACTTACCGGTGTAATCTCTGTCACACAGAAATTCGAGATGAATTCTGTTTTTAATTAGAAGAAAATTAAATTAAAAGTAATTTACAACCGGGTCGTCTGGCCCTTTAAAAAGGATATAATGTTTAGCTGCTGCTTAGGATGCTAGGGTACAAAGTTTTTAGCAATAGCTTTTGTTATTTGATTGATCCTGTTCACTTACTATATAAATGGGGAATCATCGGCGTGGAACTTTGTGATTTATATGGCAGCAGTTGTGGAGTTAGAATTCTATTGATTTGGAGAGAGTTTTATTCGGAAAACATTCAAATTGTGGGACTTCACTTTTGAAATACACGCAGTGTGGAATTTTTTTTTTTTAGTTATTCGACGAGATGTTGATTCGAAGGGGTTTGAAAAAAGTTCAATATCTGTCTCGTACATATTTACAGGAGGACGTCGATCAATGAAATCGAATCGAATGACATGAAGTAAAGTTTCTTTTAGTCAAAAGACCGGCTGGAAGATGTTGTGGTCTTTCTCGCTGACAAAACTTTTGCGAAAGATTTGGAGTCGGTCCAATTCTATTTCGGACTAGATGAAAGTTGCATTATTTTTCCAGACAGTCGCCTTTTAGAATTCAAATCCGCTCCTATCGTCTACTAACTAACGAAACCCGTAAAATAATCGTACTTTTCAATATCTCTTAGGAAGATAGAAAACTCTGTCAACACATTGTATGGGAAAGCATTACTTAACTGCGTAATAGCGGTTTGACCAAAGAAAGGGGAAGGATATCATAAAAATCATAAGGTGGTCCACCGATGTTAAATCGCATGACCTGGTCGGCCTAATTTGACCACTAAAACTTGGAATAACAAGGGATCAGGAAAGGAACTTGTGCAGTACCTAAATGACCGTTTTTTTTATGAAACCATAATTTCATCCACATCTCTATAGGTACTTTGCAATATACAATGAGCAATGAGTCTCGTCCTTGATTGTTTTTTTTTTTTTTTTAAATATTGCTCAACAATGAAAACGAGTTATTATTTCGTGCAGTGCTTTAATTTTAATATCTTTGAACTTTGGGAGACCCTTATGAGAATTAGGTAAATACTGGTGCCCCATAAACCTAAGACTCTATGTGATCCGCACGTCTTCAAGTAAGGTGAGTGAGTGATATTAATTTCAAACTTTATCGAATTTTCATTGCCAGCAAAAAGACGTAACCAAAAGTGGAGCTGTGGAAAAACATTAGAAAAATAAATACTCGAACAGATTATTTTGAAACTAGTCTTCTACGGGTACCTATATTCGTTCGGGGTGAAACTCGATGATGTTATAACTCAATAACCCCTGGGACGATTTTCATGATTCTTTTTTGGTTTTATTCGTATTGCTATATATCAGGTTTAAGTAGAGAGAAAATTCCAAAAATCGCCGTGCGGTCCTGATTTGGCATCCAACGACTCTTCCTATTAAATATTTATTTTGACTTTTATACGTCAAATATTGATTAGCAAACTACGTACCTATGTAGGGTATTATTGGGTCTATTCCCTTACGATAATGCATTCGAATACATTCGGCAAATTTAGTCAAACTCTGTTCACTTCTATCCAATTTATGCGTAAGGGATCGAAGTTTGACTCATGTATTCGAATGCATTATTGTAGGTTAACAGACCTATTTTGTTTTCAAAGAGTAAATTGAGAAAATCGAGAATTTAAGATTAATGTATTATACGTTTGTCAACAGAGCTGATTTTTTTTGTTTGGTTTTGTGCATCTCTTCGGCAGTTTCATCGCTTTTATACAGTTGATTTAATTTAAAAATTAGATATAAAAAGTTCAAACGCGGACAAAGTTGAAAAATTTCAGTGATTTTTTGAAAATGCCAAGAGCAAGTCAGAAAACTATACAAATATATCAAGGAAGCCAAACTGAAGAGGAACGCGAAGCAGATAGAGAAGTCTACAGTATGGGTCATCGCATAGGACCAAATCAACAGGGAGCAGGCAGCGTGACCGTTGTGTGACTAAAGTTGCAATTTGGCACTTCTTTTGAGAGCCTGCCATATTTTTTTGTCATTTTGACAGAGTTTTTAGTTGGCAAAGGCGCTTTACACAATTTCCAAATAAAATTCCTTAAACTGTAAAGAAATCACAGCACTGTTATACTTCGAAATTTCTAAATTTTGAGAATACCTTTAGAAATGGCACTCTTTTTTCCGTGCCAACATTGCAACGCGCTGAAATTTAAAGGCGAAAAGCCCGTCCTTTCCTGTGCGAGTGGCAACGTGAAATTGGTTGTATTAGATGCACCTCCGGAGTCCGGAGCAGTGTTACCTTTCCGGACGCTTTAGAGTCATTTTGACTCTTTTTTGAGCGCATGGACTCCGAACTCATCTTTTTAAAAATCAGTCAATTCGGACAAAAATGTAGGATATTTTTGCTATAATTCAAAATTGTTCAGTGTATTTAGTTGAGTTCGAAAAAAATTGGTTTTACCTGAATTATAATTGAAGAGAGTTTGTTTATTTAAAAAGGAAAGAAAATATTGAAATAGGAATGGGACTCCTTTTTTCCACCAGGACTCCTTTTTGGACTCTTTCTGAAAATTTTCAGAGGTAACACTGGCTCCGGAGCCATTAAAATCGTTGTTTGAATCGGATGATTTTCACGTCAAGTCGGAGGGCAAACAGGAATGATACAAAAAAACATCACTATACAATTGCAACAATAACTAAAATTGCAACAATAATAAAAATGGCTGAGCCAACCACTTTAGAAAATAAGCGGAAGGCTGGCCGACATCCGACACGTCAATCGTTGCGGTTTGATTGAAATACCTATTTCAGTTATTCCTATTGTATTTAATATCACGTTTGAATAAAGAATTTAAATTGACCGAATTACATTAAGTAGAATATGTGCTCGGAATTATTATTTTCATTACTATGTACATTAACGAATTTGGGCGGAACGAAATTCGCCAGGTCAGCTAGTTTATAATTTTCGTCGTGCAGAATTCTGCGCATATTGTCCTGCAGTCCAGCTATACTTTTAAGATGTTGTTTCGAATTTTTACAGACAGTCGATTATGGGATGTAGAATTGATTGCTGATCACTGCTATTGACTGTCAATCACCGGTCTACAGTGCATTATTTTTTTAAGTAAGGTAGCTGAAAATTGTGCGAAAATATTGACAGGCGAGTTCGAACCATCCCAATTTCAAAAACAGTTTGCTGTTGCTGTAACCTGTAAGACCTAAGAAATCGCCCATCAAATTCCATTTACTTTGAATTCAATCAAGCACGCTGTGATTATTATTTGCACTACCACAAAAATACTAAACACTCATGCTGCATGCCTGAATAAGTGTATAAGCTCAAAAAGACGCAACAAGATCTATCACAAGCGAAAAAAATGTTTTCGAGTTCTTGTGAATCATAATAGTATGCAATGCAAACAGTGTGTTAAGTTTGAGAGCTCGAATAAAACGTATTGCATACCTTTAGGCGGTCATTTATGCAAAAGGTCTGTTATCTGCATAATAAAGACGAGCTAACAGTTTCTATTATTTAAACTTTGAAAAATGATTTTGCTACTATTGAGGGCACCTCAATTCAACGTAAGAAGTCTTTCGTTTGGATAGTCGCGCAGTACCTTTTAAGATAAAAGCCCACATTTTATTTTGCCTACCGTATGCATTTTCATCTCGTTGTTTTAGGACTTAGGCGGTTAGAGAAGGAAGAAAAGAGGGGCATTGGTGGGAGTCATTGTTAAAAATACCCAGTTAGTTAGATAAATAGGTATTATTGTAGCCAAATTGTGACTTTAGGATGTGAAGACCATCATAATTCGTGAGTCAAATGAAGTGGCAAAGCAGGTCATACAAGCATCAAATTCGGTGACCGGTTGAATTCTTTAGACTGTCAAAAAAGTACGCAGCTACTATCTACCTATGGCTATTGGTTGGTCACTGAGGGTTTCAAGTATTTCTCGAACGAAAAATTAAATAAAATAAATTCCCAACTTGTTTTTTTCAACTTTCACTCGAACTCGCTTTCTTACTTATGGCGCCAATATTCCTCTCATAAATGCATTGTCCATCGTCCTTGACATTGCAATTTTTACAGCTTTTCATTGCATCATTATTGTAATTGTAATTGCTCAAAAAGATAGATTTTGATCAACAAAATTATGCTTCCAGGACAGAGCTACTACTCGTAGTTTACGTAATTATTTTGTACACGCAACATTGCCGCATGGCGCCCCATTACAGCATAGACAGGCACCCTTGTTATACCACTTATCAGAACAAAATGATAAATTTGCTTTTGATTTCTGTTTGACGCCATAATAGCGTTGCCTTTTATGGTAAAGAGTTGATTTACTCAGTGACTTTCATTAGTTGAACTACACTTGTTTTGCCGTCTACTTAAAGTATAACTCCAATGGCAATGAATCACGGCCATGGAGACTTGGAGGGTAATAGTATTCAGTGACAGTCACTTTAATTGGTAGTATTTTAAGATACGATAATGCGCATGATTAGATATTTATTCAATATTCATATATCCATCTACTTATTCAAGAGGGTTATCGGATATTAAGTGGAAACGTTTATTTATGAATCAATCAGCCGGAAAGAATAAGTCTGGGAATTTTCACTTAATTGTTTCATGACTCCATTTGCTCATGAAGTTGCTTTGAATATTTAGATAAGGAGCTTACTCAATACTCACACATGTAGGTAGAAATTAAATGCAATTGCAACCTTCCGCAAAACAGAAATGCTACATATTTGTGTTTCCTTAAAGGATTTCCACAGAAACAAATTGAAACAACTATTCATATTCATGGTTCGCATGCATTCCGCATCCGATGGAAGTAAAACGAATTGAATTACTTTTGTGTCTGTTCCTTTGTAGGGAATTTGGAAATTTTGTTCCATTACAATTTGGAGCACTTTTACTTGCAAGGACGATATAGTAGGTATACAGAAATTTTCCTAAAGGCAACGAAATCAATTTATGGTTTCCAACGTACCTCCTTAGAAACCACAAGGATGATGTTCCAATTTATGAAATTAAATTGTACGTACCTACGTACACATTGTGCGATTGGCAGATTCATTAAACTACGGCCGTGGGATACCTATAACAGTTTGGTTTCGTATGAAAATCATCCCAGCTAAATAATTATAATTCTTTAAAAAATTGTTCCTTACCTTTGATGGATTGTCCTCGAAGTTCCAAAGCTTTGACGTTAAATGTGCCCCAGGCCATGCAGATTAAAAGGCATATCCTGAAATAAAAATAGTATATTTTTTTTTGTATTCACTGAACTTGAACAATATTTTCAGAATCAAATAAATAAAATGACTTATTGAGTGGGAAAGCGAGGAGTAATAACCAGAGACAATACTGAGACCCCCAACTTCGACCGATTAACAGTTATTTGCCTACAAGCTAAATTTTACGCTCCCAAAAAGTTTAGGTGCGCTAGTATTGTTGCATAGAAATTCGTATTGACAAAATGTCAAAAATCCTCTCAACCAACACATTCGCACCTAATCTTTTTACACTTCACTGTGGGCAAAGCAAAACGGATAGGAATTGGCGTACACGGATAGGACAACAAAATGGCGGATTCCCGGCAAAAAATTAGGGGGCCAGCGGCAAGAGGATTGTGAGTTGGGGGTCTCAGTATGATTTGTTTATGGTAATAACGTTTCTCGCTAATTGAGGTTGATCCTGACAATTTGTGTTGGGAAATTTTTGTCGAAATTCTGTTGAGTTATTGCTTTTGAGAGGTGCCGTGTAATCTGATAAAATTCGACATTACTTTCAATATTTTATGGAAACAAAGTCGATTCGACATTATTTCCATCTACCTTGTTTCACGGCACCTTTTTGAGTGAATAACTTTTTAAAAACAACTCGTAGACACAGTCACTTAGATGGATACCAATACATTGACTTAAAAAAGAAAATTGCTGGTACCACTATAAACTTTATAATTTAAGTTTCGGAGCCTTCGTTTAAATTTCTCACAAAGGATGTGCAAATATAAAGTCAGCATTCAATATAGTCAGGTGGGTGCCCACTGCTCATATATTTATAACCATGCTGATGGACGACTTAGGCAACAAAAAGACACCAAACAAGTTGCGAACACTTTTCAGACAAGTCGACGACAAAGAGCACTACACACAGTAAAATAAAACTTTAGAAATATCGCTCAGTAATTATTAAAATTTTAAATGGTTTAAAATGCCTAATCTAATACCCTTGCAAATGGTTATAAAAAAGAATCCAAAAGCTTTAAGATCTTTTATCCCATTAATTTAAAAAAAAAAAGCCTAAGATTTACGAAATTATTTGAAAAACTAATTTATCAAGCCGCAACAATTCTTAAATTTGTTTTAAATAATGCCTTAATTTGATGTTAAAACGGTTTGTTTCACATATTTTCAGAATCGGCCTTATTTTGCTTGGCTTTATTTCGCGACTGCACTATTTAAATTAACTTTTTTTATTTTCCAAACCTCTACAATACTGGCAGCACTCTCCTTGGAGAATTCTTATAATTATGCTTTATGTTTTTTATGTGTCCATAAGTAGACTTTTGAGAGAGATGGCGCAATGGAAAAAACCTCTCACTAGCGACTTTAATCGGGCACTTCTTGTATACGTGGCATACTTTTTATGTAATCCTAGGTCTTATACCTCTTCAAACACATATTCCAATGGAGGCTCGACTAAGTATTCACCGTCTGGTCCGTTCGAACAACTTTCACACCTATTCCTATCAGAGACGTCATCTGTCTTCGACACAATGGAGCCTTCAAGCCCATTCAGCATGCCTCTTGATAACATGCTACCGGAATATAGCTTCGATAAAAACTTCTCCATAATCATCCCCCTCTAGGGAAGACAGCAAAAAATATAAACCCAACCCCTCACGACTTGACATCATCTGGTACCCAGGCGGTTCTAAAATGGAGTCAGGGACTGGCTCTGGAATCTACGGTGAGTCGACCCAGTTGAGCTTGTCAGTCAGCCTTGTGAAAAACTTAGCCATATTCCAGGCTGAAGTCCTTGCAATCAACCATTGCGCTAGAATAAATCTAAATTGTAACTTACGTGAAAACACCCTGTTTATATTTTCATATAGCCAAAGAGCTCTCAAAGCTCTTGATTAATCTGTCATAAAAAAATCTAAACCTATTTTAGAAACATTTACAACCATCTATGAACTTTCTAGGAAAAACTAAGTCAACATCCACTGGATTTCATAGTACACAGAGGATTTCAGGATAACAAATTTGACCTGAAACCTTCTGCGGAGTCAGTAAGAAACATTTCAGGAACTATATCAGAAACCTATCTAGCATCGAGCAGTAAAAACTGAAACGAGATCTTGCACAATACAGCTGGGCATAGCTGCATCAGATAATTTTTCCCCGAGTTCTCCTCCTGATTCATCTGCAGCCTCTGTCTTGAGGGTGAAGAATCCTGTTTTCACATACTCACAGAATGCCGTCTCAGAAAAAAATATCCTTGGTGATAAAACCGTCAAATCAGCAACTCTTGCTGGCATACACCCAGATAAGATCCTCGTCTTCAGAGGCAGTCACTCTGGAGTGAAAAGATGGATCTAGGAATTTACCAGGAAGGGCACAATAGGCTCCTTTAAGGAGTCGCAGTGCATGAGCTCCTTGTAGGCTCTCCCGCTTCACAATATATATATCCATACTTCTTATTCGTCGAGAAAGATTGTGTCCTTTTGCTATTCTCCACAGTTTCAAAAACGTTAACAACAGCTTTTCTCTCGACTTCAATAAGTGCAATGCTGCGAGATCATTTTGTTTGACTTCTTGCCGGTACTCTTTAGCAGTCTATAAGTTTTTGCCTGGTGTCCTCTTCATCTAGACTTACTTAAATCTGACGGTAAGATAGATTTGAGGTTGAGGAAAATGAAAAATGTGTTCAGCGCAACGGTTGTGACAGTTTCTTGAGGTTACAGGGCATTTCGACTTCAAAACTTCTCACAGGACTTTCGATAGATGTACATATTTTGAGTGGTAGTGGTCCGATTAAATGAGCACGTCTCAAATAAGCTGTTTGGGGTTGCAGTTTATTAAACCAGAGTTTTAGGACAAAATAAATAAATGGTTGGCGCAATAGGTCCAAACAGCTAATTGAGAAGCTAATTGAGAAGCTCTTTCATGACTGTTAGACTCTCGGATGTTTGTCTGACGTTCACGAGGGGTGGCGCAATAAGAAAAACCTAAAGATGGCATTTCCTTTTTTTTCGGAAATTGATCCTACAAGCTTAGTAGTTTAACATACTAAGACACTGATGAGCCTTAGATTTACGTCAGGGGATATATAAATATAAGGTGGTTGGGTGTTGATGAATAGGTCAGACACTGATTGGCGTCAACTTGGCGATGCCCAGCTGTTGCAACTGTTCAGATACACCAATTGTGCTTATTTTACCTCCTAGTGCTCACCGGGTACTGGTCTATGTCCATCCGGAATTGACTTGGTGAACTTATAAGTGCGAGTGTTGAACACGTAGAAAATAGCAACACTATAATGCTCTGTTGGAGTTGACTGTCTGCTCGAGTCTCAGAAGTCTTACATGAGCCCCTCAGAAAGAGGACGTACGGCGGATGAATTCACATGGTTGAATCAACGGTGGCGCCAGCAGTCAACATGGCAGATACCTCAATGAGCTACTTCGACGTATTTGGAGCTGAGGTCATTGAGGATTTTCAACCCTAGTCAGGGTGTTGAAATAGAGATGGTGGCGGAAGAGCCCTTAATGGGTCAACGGCAGCTCTCACATCCCCGCAGCGGGTTACTGACTCCGGAATATTCCGGCTCCTTTTGCCCAAGGGTTCGCAGAAAGGGGCAACCAATGAATGGCCACTTCTTTTGTATATATATGTAAAAATGTGAGGCGAATATGATGTCTCGCTTCAGCTTGAACCCAATTAATATTCATTTGTTAGCGGATGAAGTTTCCTGTAGGCAATGCGTCCAAAATTTGTCATATACAATGCTGAAGACCATCAGAAGCCTTCCTTAACCATTTTTTTACTAATTTTTGCGAGTTACTTGTGTTACCCTGTAAAGTAGGTACAGCTTCATTGAACAGGGAAATCCCTCCCGCAAAAAGGTATTACTATAGGACTGCACAATGCAGCTAAGTGGATCAGATGTATTGGGCTAACATCGCAGTTCATATCTGACTTTCAAGAGCGCGTGGCGAGTTCGCACAGTCCAACACGTTAGTTATTGATTTGTTCGAAAGGCAATTAACTTATGTGAGTCCTAAGTCCATAATGTGAATATAGAAGTATGGCTAATGGTTTAATGTTCCTTTCAGTGTAACTTAGTCAGAACTGCTCCAAATTAATAATTCACTTAAATGAATTCCACTGAATTTTATTAATAATTTTGGCAATCGTTATACACACAATCTAATCCAACATGATGAATGTGTGTTTGAGCAATAAAAACTGAAAAGAATCTACACAGGAAAATCCATCAAGACCTACGCAATTTTCCTGGAATTTCTTGTCAAAAGATTTTTCTTATAGAATTTCCACGTCATCAGTATGGGCAGAAGTTGGACTACAATACCGCTGCTTATTTTGCAGAAAATAATAGCCACAACCTCGCCACGGTCATGTGCGGAAGCTACAAAAAAATCACGCGTGCCTTCGGGGTCTATTTAAGTGAAGCCCTAAATATGATTTTTGGTTGGTCACTAATCAAAACCCAGGACTCAGTAATTTTTCGCAGATAGCACACAAGGATACATACAAACTCTGTTTTGCATATATGGTTTTCCCCGCGGTCACTATTCAGTGTTCCGAGCACCTGGCCGAGGGTGACTTTGATTTAATTAAAATTCTTCGACAACCTTAACTACCCCAGAAGGGTTTCTTGTTTTGCTCTACAAATGCGATTGTATACGCCATCGAAGGACTCATATGTTAAATTGGTATGGGGGTTTGAATCACTAGTGGGTATGTTTTCATTTTCATGGCGCTTAAATCACTACGCTAATCCTCAATCACCCCCCGAGGTTGCACGTTATTGCCCTCTCTAATCGAATCCATAAATCATTGAAAATTGTAAATTCAAACGGACGTTAGATGGGCTCACCATCGACACACAGTATACCCTCTATCGGCATAAAGCAACTAAAGGGCCGAAATATTTTCTGAACTGATGGCAGAAGTGGTACTCTGGTAATCAATCAATCAACCGTTCAGATTCATTTGCTTTGTGGAAGCGGTTCGGAAATATATATTTACCGGAATACAAAGCACCGCTCGCCGAAGGGTGGTTCTGCAATAGAGGCATCGATTTGATGCATTCATGTCGGCCATGGAATTGGACATAAATTCGACCCTATCCCATCAGACCGTGCAATGCGTAAGTGTGCTCATGTATATGAGTGTGGTATGGAGTTTCAATGAGCGTGTTCCTGGTTCTCCTCGAAATGGTGTATGGTAAACCCATTAGCCCCGGGACAACGGCATCGGATGTGACGTTTTTCATTCAGAGCTCGTTAGAGCTCGGTAATTAGGTATTTTCTGTGCAAATCCAGTTGACGGAAATGATTGCTTTTGTCCTATCCCATCTTTATGAAGGTAGTACTCCAAAAGGGCTTTGAATGGGGTCCCTGTAGGGATAGTAGTTTGTTAGTGGTTTCTGAAAAGCGAAGGGGGTTTTGATTTTTTTTTTTTTATTCGCATAACTAATCAGCTTAAGTATATTTAATACTAATTTTACAATGACCTTTTGGGCTTAGTCGATAGTCGGGTGTATCCCCAGAAGTGCTAATAAGGATTATTCCAGCACTTAGTTGTGAATCATGTCTAGAAACGGACTTGGGCTGATTGACTTCGCTGCGGAATATATCGTCGTTATAGGTAGCACAAAGGGGTCTAATAAATTTTAACGAAAGGACATGCCGGTAGCAGGATTACTAAACGTTCAAAAAACTTAACATTCCCCTGTTGAGCGATGTTGAGCACTTCCACTTCTTTATACTCTGTCCAAGAAAAATTGTCAGTACAGGCCTTATGGGAAGCTCTTTTTTCTACCAGTGGTGCCTGTAGCTCTCTCACGGCACTCAAACACAAGATTTGCCACTGAAATAAAAACGAGACCACTGGCATTCCAAAGCATTTTGTTGTTGTAATTTTCCTGCAATTTGCATATATCCCTCCACAACCAGTCTGCCAGACAGTTGCGGGCAGAATGAGCACGATCACTTGTGTTCGCTTGCTGTTATCACATCAACCAAAATAAGCAGTGTGAGTGACTGAAGCACATCAGAGAAGTGTTACCATATGACAATGTTAGCATATCATTAAGGGTTTTTCTTTGAATTTTGACAACCAACTTTCGGTTTTGGTGCTTTTTGGAGCTTTTTGGAGCTTTTGAGAGCGGCATATTATTTGGGGTGCTGCCATTCGGTTTTAATTTGTTTGTATTTCTGAAAGATCCAATAATATTCAATTAAAACATATTTTTGAATGTTGTCTTTTAGAAATAATGTTTATTCGTGAGTTGTTTTAATGCATTCATTTCATTAACGCAACAAGTGATCATATGTGCGTTCTAGAGATATTGCAATAAATTAATAATGATTACTATGGCAACTCAACCGGATTCATGCAGAAGCATGGTACTTTAAGGGATACAATTTGATTAAATATTTTATTATAGAAAAGTAAGTACACATTTTCAGCCTTATTCGTTAGGGCATATTTCTGCATGTTTTGGTAGGTATAAATTCATATTTCACTTTGTAGAGCATATTTTTCACACTGAAATATCAAAATGATGAAGCAGGTAGACCTATACTGTTTATTTTCGGTCGTTGGGTTTTACCACATCCGGTCACTCCTCTCCACTAAAGCAAATGCCTTGAAAGGATTTTATGATCCTTTTTTTTGCTACTGTTTCCGCGAAGTTCTGCATTGACGGGTAATAATTTTTTAACAAATATGTAATCTAGGTATATATGTCTGTATTAAAAAATGTATGTAGAGCTGCACAAGTGCAGTCCTTTTACCATCTGTTTAGGTATATGATATTGCGTTGTGGTTATATAATTTTTTCTAATTGCCTGTTTGTGTATATAAGGCGGAAACAATGGTTGTTATCTCAATAGCGGATAGTGCATCTAAGCAAGTGGTAAACTTCAAAGGATCTAAGTGTAGAAAAGAAACAACAAATTGTTGATGCAACTGAAAAATTCTATGGCCTTTTCAAAAATAAATCGGAAGCTGTAGGAAATGCGGCTACTGTTTTTTCTGTTACGGAACGAACTGTATACAGGCTTTTAAGGGAAAAAGCAATCGAAGGCCACAATTCACCACCAAAGATGAAAAATAATTCCGGTATCAAGAGCAAGGTGGATGATTTTGACAAATGTGCGATTAGGCGGATAGTCCATCAGTTTTTTATGGATAATGACCTTCCAACGCTAGACAAGATATTATTTGAAGTACTAAAAAGTGAAAATATAACAAAACTAAGCAGATCAACTTTGCATACAATTTTGCAAAAAGATCTCGGACTTGAATTCGTCAAATGTCAGCGAAAGAATTTGTTGCTGGAAAGAAGTGACATTATTTCTTGGAACGAAGATATCTACGCGAAGTAAAAAAAATTAGAGAAGAGAAAAGAAAGATTTATTTTACTGATGAGACCTGGCTAAATTGGAAGATGGTAACCCTAACAGTATTGCTCTCTGAGTTATGGCGAATTATCATACACACTACGGCAACCCTGTGAGAGCTTTAAAAAGGGACCGATTTATGTAAGTCATTGCAACCAGACTGAGAGACAAACATCCTATCTTCCCTGTACTGACAGTTTTTATTGGACAGAGTATAGTACTTTTTGATGTATGAACGTTCCTACCTGCCAATATAAATGCGGACCACTCTCAGGGCACAAATGCGAGTACCTACCTTAAGGCCACTGCCACTATACATAAAGCAGTTCTGTGATTAAGTTGAGCTTCTGCCTTTCATATTGTCTTCAAAATCGAGAGGACCAAGAAGCCCTCAAAATCGTTGCTACTGATGTGCTGGGTGTAGTCCAACCATCCACACGAATCCCCTGGTTTGATTGGGAGTGACATCAAGCACATGCACCAAGAAAACTCGCCCTAAAAGTGGCGATTTTTATGTACGAAGAGAGCGGTGTATAAACCTTAGAGTAGCGTTGCCAGCTTGGAGGGTTTTCCCCCAGATTTAATGTTTCTT
Organism: Cheilosia urbana; assembly: GCA_946477585.1. Classification (NCBI taxonomy): domain Eukaryota; kingdom Metazoa; phylum Arthropoda; class Insecta; order Diptera; family Syrphidae; genus Cheilosia; species Cheilosia urbana. The sequence goes on from OX297855.1 coordinate 14,174,340, forward strand.
TTAATCGACATGGGGAGATCCTTAATCCTTGTTAACCTAAAAATGAGATTCTGCAGAAAAATTAAATGTATAGCTAATCTGTGAACGTAAGAAATGCCGAGTAACTTGTACACTCACAACTAAATGACTCAAAATTGAGCATGACCATCCAGGTTGAAAAAAAAGGATGAGTTATTTTAAAATGCTGTTGAATAATCGATCGATCCTACAAAGCTATATTTGCCAGTGAAAATTTGTTGTCCTAATAACTTTGGAGTATTTTCATTTGCAAAACAAGTCCTTCAAAAAATGCTTATGCCAGCTGCTCTGGGGCTACAAGCGGAAAGAACCATTTCAGCTTCTCGAAGCGCACGATCCAAAAAAAAAAGTCTATTTCGAAAAGTTCTACGAATTTTTCGAAAACAGTGTTGAAGCAACAAGACAAAAACTATGGGCGTAAGCAAAGAAACCTTATAGCAAAGGAAAAGTTGGTTCTTGATTCTAAGAATCTGGAAAGACCAATTTTGGAGACTGTTAAACAAAGAAGACCGCCGAAATTCTGATACAAGATAGAATGAACGATTGACATTATTCGATGGAAGGCAAGATGTCTGTCTACTTGACAGATCGACAGGCCTGATTGCTGAAATATTTACGTAGTCGGTAGATGGGTTGTGAGACCATTTTAAAGGCTTATATCAAAGACTTAGTTGGAAGAAAGTATGCCTAATGAATGAAACCTTGACATTGTTTTCCCTATCAAAAAAAAGGAGACCTTAAGTGGGGCGAAGCAGACATCACTCTTGCACTCTTGATGCTGTCTGTCTTGTTGTATGGACTTCAGAAACCATTTGTCACTCAATTGCTCGACGCTTGCCAGTGAGATTTGATTTCAATGAGGTATACAATCGACAAAAATTCACATAACGGGAGATACTGGAGATATCTAGATCGATGTCTTTACCCGTCATTTGTGTATAGATTTTAAGTCTGCTTACGAAAGCATTTCTAAAGAGTGTAACGTATTTAGAGCCTCACCTAGGTTTTATAGCTATCCCTGGCAAGGTCGTACTTAAAATACTGGATATATTCGTAGCCCAAAATCAAACGTTTCGAAACCAAGGTAACCCTATCATAAAATTTATCAAATCTATACTTAAAAGACGGAAAAAACTCCTTGCTGAGAACTGGCTTAAGTATAAGCATCAGTGGTAAAAAGATGTAGTACTTAACGTATTTTACTTATTTTAGAGCCGAGATTCAACACAGTTGAATACGTGTGTAAATTAGTCGTCAATATAAAGAGCAGCGACCCAAACGAAGTCAGGTCACATTTGCAAGGCGGACTTTTAACATTTCTAGACTCTAAGCCGACATAGTCTCGACATCTTTAGGCTTCAATAAAAGGTTTTGTACCTGAGGCACAACCACACAAACTGCGAAAACCCTTTACAGGGGAATGTGAATAAGCTTCTAATTATATGGTAAAAGCTGGTATTCTGGATCAAACGCCGGTAACTATATAGCAAGCAGACATCGTTTTAAGTACGAGTCAACCATATGGTCTGCAAGGTCTTCACATCTTTATATTCACGGAGAGTAAGGCAGCTCTTAACGACCTTATCTCATCAAACTTTGACTACAATTCAGTCCAACTCTGTTGAAACAGTTAGCTTCAGGAATAAAACCAAGCTTGGGTCGATGACTGTGATTGAGGAAGTTGAGGAAACCGAAAAGCTGATGAAGAGGTTTTAAGACTCCCTCAACAGCATCTGTGCTATTCTGCTCTACTCCTAAGTCGCCTGTAACCGTCCTAATTCAACCACAAAAATCTGAGAACCCTTCAAATGTGTTTGAGAACATCTTACACATGTATATGACAGCCCAAACGAGGAATTATAACCAGCAATGTGTCAACAGCATCCTAAATCAATGAAGGTGTCGTCTTCGACTCAAATAAAATAGTCCTAATTTTTAGCCGACTCTACAGAGTGCCAAAAGGGAGCTTTCACAGTTCCTGAACCATTCTGCGGAATTGGGGATCACACCCTCAAAAACCGTTCAAGAACCTGGCATAACACTCAAGGTATGAGGTAGGCCAAGAAACTTCTGGGGCAATATAACCGGAAAAGATTCCAAGCTTATATCGGCTTGAGTAAAAATAACTTCCGTATCCTAAGGAAGTTCCTAACGGGGCACTGGTAGACTCGGGGAAAACCTTAGGGAACTGGGTATCGTATATCTGAAGAAGATCTCTGCAGATTCTACGATGAGTCCAGTGAAATCCCAACACTTGCTTTGATCATATGTGGGGCTTTGACCCACAAAGATTGAAATACTTGGGCAAGTACCAACTATAGGACGAGGAAATACTGTCACTGGAGCCAGCTTTTATCTTTAGAGGAAATTGGACTGGAGAGAGTGCTATAAGATGGATTTCTTCCGCCAAGGAGAAAGAAGAGTACATGAACCTCTAAAATGATTCCGAAAGGAATTATACTGTGAGGGGAACTCTTATGAGGGTATATACCTCTCTGAGGGTTAATCAGGGGGAACAAAAGAACAAAATGTCGCAGTACAATAACCCCTTCACTTAATTATAATCCATGCCTTGAAGAGGGTAAAACTACTGGCGATGTAATATGCGAAAGACCAGCTGATTAAGGAATTATGTGGAAGAACTTCTTTGAAGCAATTTCACCCCAAAAAAGTAAAAAAAAAAAATCCTTCTATATAGGAAAATTAAAAACCCCACTAAATGTCTTTCAGGCATCTAATGGTGCAATAGTCCTTCAAGGTCGACGTGCCTTGTTCATCAAAAACGAAAGTATAAGAAAAATAAATATCCACAATTCCTCAATGTGGATTTAACGGCCGCATAAAGTACTCCAAAGTTTAGAGCCACTCACCACTACCCTATCATAACAATTAAGTACGATCCACTCAAACTCCATCTTGCAGTCGCTTGCTCAAGTGGGTGCTAAGAAGTATTTTAACAATGACCCTCAGCTAAATTAGTGCACACACTTCGGCGCCATATGCTTATGCATGAGTCTTTATATATTTTGCGTCTTTGAATCTCAATCTCGTTCATATAACTCTCACTCTCACTCTCACTCTTTTGATTTCAACACCACTGTTAATGTTAAGTGCCTGTGAGTTATCATTAGTTTCGAAACAACAGCATTTTCTCTCATGCTCAATCGTTCAATGCGCGCTGGCTATTAGCCAACTATTAGATGGCAATTTTGAAGTCCATCAGCAGAGATACCGCCACAAAGTGGTCCATGAAAAGAAAGATCCAGTCGATGCGGTTACACTTACTCGTTTGTTACATGCACACAAATTTGTGTGCACACCGCCAATGAATATAAAAATGTGATTGATCGACACGGACAATTGCTTTATTGATTACCTCAGGTGAATGGCGACTCGTATACGTATTCCTCTCAATCAGCTTAAGGTGCCTGCTCGCGGGAGTGCAATACTGCAAATATAAGTCGACGAGTTTGCACACCGCCTCTTGACAGACTGACAGTGGGTATACTGCTCCATTGGTGAGTATAATAATTAATTTCTTATGCCAAGTGATTTGAATGGCACTCGATTTACTGATTAATGACCTCATTGAGAGACAAATGGCCACAATGAGTTCATCTTATGAGATATGAAATTTGATTCCGGAAAAGAAGCGCAGACATACACTCGATGCCTGATGGGCAATCCCCACTTGTATCAGTGCCATCAGTCTCTTGGTTGACAGGGAGTCTCGGATGGTGTGCTTGAGCGGAGCAACAATTCACATGTTAATACGCTTGTTGATTAATTAAGAACTAATGTGACCTTATTAGGCAAAATGACGAAGGGTGACAACCAGATGAACTGATGCGAAGACGTGGGAGATGCTCATTTATGATATAGTCGTAGGCAAATATCTTGGGCGGGAACGACCGATTAGATGGGATTGATATGGCTTGATAGGCATATTCGTTTCGTCTGGGGCACACCCAGCAGTGCAGTGTGCATATCACATTGTAAATTGTGTAATTTCCTGCTTCATTTTTAATACATGAGATGGGTCATAATTGATGTTGGACATTATCCATTTAAGCGGATTGTTGACAAGAGGGATCGGCTGGGTCATAAGTTAAGCTGACACAATTTACCTGATATTTCCTCAAATATTTTGCAGGCTATATGGTATAATTCCTAAAGGTAGATATTGGTTGTGACTTCTATCATGAGTGAGGATTTGCTTTTTACACATGTCAAACGTCCTTGAAAGCAGTTGTATGAGGGTCATGTCGGCTTAATAGCATTGGTATTACATTCGAGACACGTAGCTTACCGACCGACACTATACCGGCATTATGAAAAGGGGTGATTGGACACAGTTATTTTTTTTTTTTCTTAGCCTATTTATTTTATTCTTTAAGCCTCACCCTGGGGTGCGTGACATTGAAGTTCCTCAAAATCGGCGTGGCCTTAAAAAAGATGGAATAATTCATGGCTGCGGCTCAGAATCAGCGTTCACAATATTGCATCAATTGACTTCTCAACAGACGCAATTAAAGCAATTTCAATCTTATTAACGCGCAAAATACCTGCAAATCTTTAGGTCCTCCTTAGAGATATTTTAGAAAAATAAACCCAAAGACGATCCTAAAACTGCTATAACAAAACTACAAAGAAAGAAAACTTTTGAAAGCATGTGAAATAAGAAGATCAAAGAATACGCATTGGAACAGCATAAGTTCACCTTTAAGAATAAAATAACCAGTCCACTCCTTGTTCCCTAATGACCTCTGACATATTTCGTAAACAATTTTCAAAATTTGTTCTCACATACCTTACCTCACTTTAAAGTTCTGGAAGTCATTTTGAAATGTATTTCCCTCCTGTCGTGCATTGAAATTTGGCATCATATTTACATATAAGAAGGCGAGGGCAAATATTTAAGAACCACTTTAACCACTATCTTAAACAGAAAAGAAATTGCGAAGTTTTCTTATTTGTTTTTTGCAAAGATGAGGTAAACTACATGAAACAGTAATATAAGCGCAAGAGTAGGGATCACTCTAATGACCGAGAGTCTTTTTTTTTTTTTTTTTTTTTATAATTTTACTCGCGCTCAAGGGGCTATGAATACCCTTATAATGCGGGGCACAGCGCGGCATTCAAGTTTTTAGGAAGAGAAAGAGGGATAGGAAAGAGTTTGTGGCGCAGTGGATATTCTCCACGAGTGGCGTCCTAATAGCTAGGGGAGAATTGTTGATATTTGTGTTCGCTTATAATTCACTTAAACTTATTCGCAGTTTTTATTTGTGAAAAATGTTTCGTGGTACTGGCTCGGATTTGAACACGTAACCTCCCACTCAACAAGCGAACACTCTATCACTGCGCCACGGCCACCCGCAAGGTCTTTTTATACTGGATTAACTGTTTTCTTTGTAAATATCTTTTAAAATAGTAACTTTTTGGCCAAACATTCTTCGGCACATATATTATAGCTACGAGCTAGGCTTACGAAAAATGTATATATCATTGCGAATGAAAATATTTTTTTCATCAAATTACTAATTAGTACTCTAAAACTACAGGTTATACGCTATACATCCCATCTCAATTTTGTCAAAAAGGAAATTCAAATTCATCTTCGTCAACAGTTTTTGTTTTCGATAAGATTTTTCTAGACGGATTTTTGGCTCTTTTGGCATAATGACGTCGTAGGCTCAAGTACCTTCTATTGTAGCCATTGTGAAGTCGAATTCCGATGGAAAGTGAGAATTGAATGGTTTGCTGCTTGATATGAGGCTTGCATAGCAGCTATGTGTTTGCTTGTCTTCAGATGGCGTTTGATGACCGGATCACTTGCATTGAATGTACACTTATTTTTCGGCATTTTTCCAATCGAACCAAAAAAAAAAAAAAAACGAGACCAAGAATGAGTTCAGCGCACGAAATGAATAACCTCAACGAACATAATGACGCCACCAGAATGAAAACAGAGAGAGAGGTTGTGTTTATTAGTTTTGATAGGATAGTTGGAGGATAAGAGGAGGATTCAGGGCGAGAAAGGAGGTTTGGAGGTTTTTTGAAATTTTTGGTTCAAGAACAGGATTATCCTCCCAAAAGAAGGATAGATGAGATAGTTATTATACCGGATGTTGTGTGCACATTTCTGAGATAGAACTTCGTTCAAAATTGGTCGAGTGGGTTCGGAGTTCGGACAGACGGACAAAAGCAAACTAATAAGGTTCCGTTTTTTCCCTTTGGATATGGATCCTTAAAAAGAGCAAAAAACACAAAGCAGAAAAGATGCATAAAAAAGAAAGAAAAAGCACACAGCACAAAACGAATACAGAGAGAAACAGATTTTGTCGGACATTTTACTTTTTTGAAATATATTAAACTAGCTGGCCCGGGGAACTCCGTTGCGCCCAAATTCATAAATGTAATGAAAATAATATTTCCAAGCATGCACAGCGCATGCTACTTTATGTAATTCCGTCAATTCGAATTCTTTATTCAAAAGTTATATTAAATACAATAGAAGTAACTGAAGTAAAGCAATATCGATGTATTTCAATAAAACCGTAATGATTGACGTGCCGGCCAACCATCCGCTTTTGTCCTAAAGTGGTTTGCCTACAGGTGAGCACGCCATATACAATTGGACCATGTGAAAAACATGGGAATTCAAGATTGATGCTACAAATATCCAGCGATTATCCTTGCGACTTATTATTTGTCATAGACACTCAAATGCCAAATCGTTCTGAGTAAGCGGAGTCCGCGATATGACAATGTTTGCCTTTTAAACTCAAAATCGTGATTACATGACATTTGATTTGAGATTCTTCACAATCATATCAAACGCGATCCGATACAACGTTCCGGTGCATTAAGGGCCGTTTTATTCACTCGAAGTTGAACACAACTTGAGGAGTTTGATATATGTATAAAAATCCCCAAGTTGTGTTCAACTTCGAGTGAATAAAATGGCCCTAAGGTTGTTCAACAAAATGATAATTGAGCCGAATTTTATTTTCAAATTGTGAAGCGGTAAGTCCGGAACATCCGAATTAGAAAATTAAAAATTTTAAATAATTTTTCTTGTATTGGAAGTGATACCCGTTTCCTATCCATTCTATTTTTTCCAAAGTGCGGTTCCTTTATCAGGATTGAAGACAAATCTGCGATCTTCTAAGTTCATTTTCTCTATCGCCGTTTTAAACATTGTAATGAAAGCGTTGATTGCATTATAATAATGGTTGCAATTGTCGAGTTATGTTTTTTGTCACTCCTGTTTGCCCTCTGTAACGCCTATCGACTTGATCATCCCCCGACAAAATTAAGTACACCTGCGAATTTTGCTGTAAGTCCTCATTTACTGGCAAAAAGGCACCCATCCGATGGTAAATTTGGCCTTGAATCTGTTAATCCGAATTTTGCGGCGTAGAATCCCGTGCCATTGTTAGAAAATGTGTGCATGATGTATAAGAGAAAATATTGCCCTGCCAGTCGGCATGAAACCAGTTTTTTTTAATAATTTTTGTTCCCAATGTATAGTCATACGAAAACAGTAGTTGTACTGTCAAATGTTCTTTAGAAAATCCTCCGATTCAAATTTGCTTCGCAGGCGCTACTTTTACTTTGCCACTCGCACAGCAGTTTTTTTAGCGCGTTTAATGGTGGCACACAATTATAGTTATCGCTCCAATATCGAAAATCGCATCACCGACATAGTTTTCTGTTCTTTCTACTGAAATTCCAGTCCTTCGAATGTCAGCAACGACGCGCATCTTGCCACTCCGATTTGAACTTGTTCCCATCCCAGCAGCAGTAGGATTTGACGCAGTTCTCATTACTTACAGTCTCAATTTTCTTGACTGTTGATCTGGTCTTATGCCATGCGATGTCCCACTTTTCGCTTTCTTCTGTAGTTTGGCTTCGTTGATATTTGTTGTTGACTTGCTTGCCTTGTTCACCGGCCAATATTTGTGCGCATACGTCTTGGCATTTTAAAAAAAATAACTGAAATTTGTTTTTCAATAACTATTTTGTCCGCGTTTAAACTTTTTACATTTAATTTTTAACTTATCAACTGTGTAAAATAAATGAAACTGTTGGAGCGATGAACAAAATCAAAAACAAACCATCACTGTTGACCAACGTATAATACATTAATTTCATCTCGGTTTTATCAATCCACTTTTTGAAAAAAAAAAATCCGCACATAGTAGGTAGGTACCTACGTAGATCTCTAATTTATTTTTGATATAGAAAAGTCAAAATAAATAGCGCAGAAAATTAAAAAAATCTAAAATGGAAAATTAAAAAAATAAAGTAGCCTATCGCAATACTCTATCCCGTAGCTTTCTATAAGTGAAAGAATTTTTGAAATCGGTTCGGTAGTTCCGGAGATTACCTTCCTCAAACAAACATTCTACCTCTTTATAAATATATAATAGTGTGATGTATAGTTTAATGCTTATTGTTCAACTAACTATGTATGTAACTTAAAAAGAAATCCTATTTCATTCTATTTCTAGAATTCATTCGAGAATTACAACTTTTCTTAAATATCAGCTTAGACCTTGGCTTCCGGACAGCGGATAATGGTAAAAGATATCCTATCTGGTAATTTCGAAAATTTTCAATGCAACTGCGAAAACCGGAATCAATTTCGTGCTGTACTTTTTTAATCTATTCCGGCCGAACACCTTACAGGCGGAAAAAAAGTTACAGTTTTTTTATAGTAAGGACACATTTTACTCATTCAGCACGATCAAATGATATGATCTCTGAAAATAAATCAACTCTGCAGACGGTCTTTCTCTGCTTTGGGCGAAAATACCTATTTGATTTATTTAACCTTCTGAAAAACTATACAAAATGAATAATTATTCTGTCTTTAAAATATCATAATATACCTACTAATTTATTATTATCATTATTTCTTTCTAGACCCAAATTTTATAGCTCTCAAAATGTTTCTAAATTTGTGAGACTTTAAATCTCAAAGCCACTTATAAGGTTTCAATCTCAAGGCTTTTTGTATTTTATGAAATGGAAATACATATTGAAATAATTATTTAAACATCAAAATTTCGTAGAATAGCTACGTAAACAGAGCTTGTGAACTGGATTATCACTTGATTATTGGAGGTCTTGATGAAATTCAAAACTATAGCTGAGTAGTCCAATCCAGGCAGGGCTTTTTTGACTAAATTAGTAATCACTCAAAAAAAAAAATAAGACAAATGGTGGACATACAAAACTAACTAAAAAAACAAAAACTGATGAACGTCTTCAATCATAGTTAAAACGTAAGTTTAATGCCATCTTTTGAAAGCGGTTTTACTTGTAGGTTCTTTCATTTGGATCCTATTTTCCTTGGCAAAATTTGTGACCAGCAAGCTCGATAACTAGTTTGTTCAAAAAGTTGAAAATCTGACTGTATATGGTGGGAAGTAGGTAAGCTAATTCGAATCATATTTAAGTGGTGTCAGTGTCATCGAAAGAACGTACGTTCAAAAGCAACTTCTGTCCTTTAGCAATGAAAAAGCACACTATACTTCCCAAGTGGGGAGCCTGGCTTAGAATTCATCAAAAACGTTTTGCCTTTCACGTGTAATAATAACCACTATAAGTAAGCGGTAATGTTTTTTCTGGCTATAGTGTGGTATGCTTAAACTACCGCACAAATTGTCTGCGGTTTTTGGAACATTAAGTAGAATTAATTTATTTATTTTTTCTATCCGAGTCAGCATACTCTGTGATGAATGATGCAGTTTTTAAAATTAGCGTTTTCGGTGATTCGTATTGAAAATTAAGGACGCAAGAATTTTGAAAACATCAATTTTACTCTAACTACCCATTTTGGTCAAAATCGTTCATGTAAACCAAAAAAGAAAACCGAATTTATCAGTTAGCCCCTTCTAGCGCTCTTTTGGCTTACCTTTTAATGAAAAACTGTTTAAAAAATTCCCCGAAAAAAGTTCCAAAACCATGTGATAGGAATGTAAAAAAAAAGAAACTTATTGCCACTGCCATTGCACCTAAAATTGTAGGTTTATCAATCAAATTTGTATTCGACTTTTTAAGCGTTTGCTATACTTCTCTCAGCTTTTATGGCAAATAAATCTTCCGTCTTCATAACAATGTGATTGAGTCAGTCTAGAAAGTTATAATTTGCTTAAGGAAGGAGTGCCCTGGCCTGCCTACCCATAGCTTCAAGAAATATACAAAGCGCAAAGCCATGCACCAGGCCTTAAGAAATTGTTGTACATGAAATAAATCTCTTCTCTAAATTGAATGCCCTAAAAATGCTCGCTCACCCTACCTTCCTTAGTTATTCCAATTTAAAGCTCTAGTCAACAAAACACAGACTGCGCTTAGAACGAAGCCCACACCTCTACTAACTCCCCCACAGATAAGTGCGACATTCGTTCCGCATCCAAATGCAATTAATTACCATCATCACTGTTCTCCATTTGATATCATTTCCAAAAGCCTGACCACCTCACCACATTCACGCTGTTCAGATGGACATTTTGGCCGCTTTAAGTGGAACAGAATATTTTATAAGAGGCTAATTGGGCGCCATACCATAATATCGTCCTATACTTAGCCGTATTAATCGGACAGCCGGCACACAACAAATGGCGGAAATGCAACCAACAACCGGCAGAAGATTTAAAATCCCACTCCCAAAAGTGTGCGCGATATTCGCCCGGCATCCTCACACGGGCCTCAGTCAACTCGACTGCACCAACGCGCCAAAAGCTGAGATAGGTCTATAAATAGCTTACGTCGCGTCGTGCCCATGCCCGTCACCGTCACACACTACACAATTTTATTAGCTTCGCTTATTCGCGAGCAGAGGGAAACTCCCCGCCCGCCACTCGTATAAGTTGTGAAACCGCGCACAGCCCCCTGTCACACCCTACACCGAGTGCTCCAACAAATTGGAACAATGCCAAATTAACAAAAAGCTTTGCAAAGAAGCTGTGAAGCCATGTTCAACTGCCACGCTAGTGTACTCCGTGAAATGAACTAACCCACCAAACCACCGTCACCGTCACCGTCGCCGCGCTGCTCACTATACGAGAAGGGGGAACCTCAAAGACGAGCCAGTGCACTGGAAGATTGCTGTTGCACATTGCACTATTGAATACCAGCCAGTACCAGTACTCTTTATCTGCACCGTGCATCGCAGCAGCGCGTTCGCCGCCGACAACGACCGAGACGGAAAGTGCAAGTGACACAGTAAGCTGACGGCAGACAAAGCTGAACCATCTATCTATGGGTGGAGGGATACGTGGAGGTAATAGGTAGACAGACTGCATCAGTACAGTAGCAATAGGGCATAGGGGTGTTTAGAATAGAATTTTCGCGGCAACTCTGACACAGATAGATTACTCGAGGCACACTTTGGTTGCATCTTCATGTGGTTCTGCTTTGAATTCCAGAAATCTAATTAACCGGAACGTGAATTGAGGAAGTACATATTTCAACGCAGCAATTGGGGAAATTTTTTTGCCTCAGTTGGAGAGCGAACACAACTTTTATATGGCCCTTATCGCCTTTATGCAGAAGATGGTGTAGTTTGGTGCATGTAGCTCTGGATGGAGTTATTTCCTCATCGATGTGCGGGTCCGGGTGAGGCATTTAGTTCACTTGAAGGGGAATATGTTTTCCGACGCGAGGTACTTGAATGATTGAGCAGTTTGTCGGTGAGCTGCGTTCAACAGCAGAACGCTTTGGTACAACGTTTTTTTTTATTTATTTAATCCCGAATAACTTATGAAAACCATTATAAATAAAAAAATATTTCCATTTCAATTGGCTAAGGTTTTCAAAAATCCGAGCTAGAGGGAAATAATGTCCTGCTTAGGTCTTCCTTTCTTAGCAGTGGATTACGATAAAACCTTTCCTAACTTTTATTTGTGACTCTTTTCTGGAGTCAATTTCTTGGTGTATTTTCTAAATCTGTGTTCGACAAATACCAGACAGGGGGGACAAATTTACATTTTTAATTTAGTAAGTTGTAAGTTATTTATTTATTTTCACTTCAATACCCACATAGAGTACAAAATATGAATTATGGACCTATGGCTAAGCCGTCAGCCTATTTTATTTTAGTAAGGACGCACGGTAGAGAAAAAAATAAAAATGGTTGGTCCGTATAGCTTTTTGCAACCATCGTTTCGTGTGAGTTTTTTTATTTTTGGGAAGATTAGAAGAAACCTAGAATTTTATGCCGAGTCCAAACGGCTAATAATTGAGAAACTCTTTTAGAAATGTTTTTATTACACCACTGGCAGAAGAGGAACGGTCCAAATATGGGTCAATAATACCTAAATTTTTTTCAGCACTTTCCGCAATGCTAATTAATTTTTCGAGCTCACAATTCCGAAATATGCCATAGAAAATTGCATATCTGACCTTCAAAATACTTAGTGTTATTAGTTATTAGTAAAACATTTCCTTTCATTAGAAAGAGTTATATCTTTGGGTCATAATATCGATCTCGACAAACCAAAAACTTCTGTCATTGACACATGCTTCAAGGGCTACGGACCCATGGCAAGTCTCCTACTCAAGGCACTGTAGTCGCCTATCTTCTTCTATACAATGCGCAATAATACCAGTTATCTGGAGAAAACGCATTAGTACCTCCGATTGGTCCTTGAAACAGCTGTTCCAGTTTCCGATGGGGCTAAGCTCCAAGAAATAAGTTATGGATTTAAGAAAATTGTTTCTCATTTCAGATATATGTAACTATGCAAACGGTTTCCTGAGTCAAGAAAACCTTTGAATAATTCAAGAAATAAAATCTTATTGGAAGAAAATAATTCTTAAGGCAAAATAACTTATTAAACATTTCTTTTCTTAAATCGAGAAAAAAATGCTAATTTTTGTATTCTTTTTTCTCGTTCTTGACTGATGAAATAAAAATGTTAAGAATAAGAAATAATTGGCTTGGACCATAACCTTACTTTAAGTTCTTTTTTAAAGAACTTCCAGTTTAGAAAGTTTTTTTTTTTTCGTGGTTTGAAAATCTTAAATAAATAAGCAGGGAGTCGGAGTATTACAAATTTATCTTTCTCCTAGAGTTAAGCGCCTTGGCTAGTTGTAAAAGAACTTGTCTTACAATAAAGTTCAATTCTGTTCAAAGATTTTAGCCGCCAAAACCTATGTTCGTTCTCGGTGCAGGGAAATAAGTCCGCGGTGGTTTTATTTCCCATTAGGTGGGAACTAAGTCCCTCAGAAAAAAAAAAAAAAAAAAATCCTTTTTTTAGAATTTGTTTCTTAGTTCCCATGTAAGGTGGGAAATAAATTCCGAAAACTCTGAGTGGTTTAATTTCCCTTTAAATGTGAAGTAAATCAAAACTTTCGTATGGACCAGACCCTCGATAGAGAGCAGCATTAATTATGGCAGGTAGAGGGTGGACTATGAGATACAACATAGAGCCTTGACAACAGCTACTGTTAACTGAATTAAAGCGAACATGTTAATCGGCCCATTATGCGTACCACCACGGTATTGAAGGGGATGGTTCTTTCACTGGCTTGTTTTGTAAACCTTTTCCGCTTATGACGCTAAGAATTTAAGCGGCGCTGGCATTGCCTAGACTACTAAGATCATTAAGGAAGTGTGTCCCTAAGTTAAATAGGATAGAGAAGCTGCAGAGAAGGTGGGGTATGGACTTATCCTCCTCCCTGTCCCTATACAGCTTCTGCAGCATGTGGTGGTGCGTGGAGTATTTTTTCCTGTATCGAAAAATACGTGACGATTTTACTTCTGTTTTTTGTTAACAATCCTACGATAACTCCAAGGATGCTGCCTTATAAAAATGTGCAAAATAAGCGTAAGCATTTTTCATGAGTTCACCTGGTTCTACTGAAAACTGGCAGTTGTACCTACTTCTTTTCATCCTTGGCTCCTCCAGCTTTAGTCATCGATTCACTGGGAAAACTGAATATCGACGATATCTCCAAAAATAACCACAAAAGCACTTGAAAGTCAGTACAGTATAATATCAACCACATGGCTGAATGGATGTGTTCACCTTGTGCGTGCACGCATCGATAAAACAGCAGCCAGTTGTATGGCAACGGCAACCACAAGCAATGTGTATAACAGACGCGTATCATTGGCGCTTCCACTCAAAGTTTCTCAAAATTAGGTTAAGTGGACGTACGTGGTACACTCACAGAAAGTCATGGTAATTAAATCAAGTTCAATGCTGTGGCTGTCTTCTCCATCACCGATTCGAATATCGACATCGAGGCGAATGCTCTTGAGAACTGGATGCGATAGAAACATCGTATATTGTGAAGAGCACGCATGAAGTGTATCTGTTTCATTTTGTACAGATGCTCCTTGTTTGCATGAACATCAAGCGCAAGAGCCCATGCCGTCTATAAATCAATGTATTTAGTCGGCCGTGCTTTCGATCGGAAAAGGCAGTTTTCCAGTGAAGTCATCGGGAGGAACTTGATGGAAAATTAATTTAGATGGGCGTAATGCTAGTAGCACACGTTTTGGCTGGTTGAGTTCAGGCAGCATTTGTTGCTTTTAATGCCATTCTCTGAAACTTCTGGAACTATTTTACAAAAGTCAATCATTGCACAGATATTTTTGAAATCCAGTCGGAGTGTGTAATCAGATTGATCCAGCAAAAGACATAAAAAGCCCTGACGGAAGGAACATTTTAAAGTCCGAATATCTGTTCCCAGAAAATAAAACCCCAAAGTAAAAATGAAATAAGGCCCCAAAAATGAGCATCCAAAACATAAACAACAAAAATAGTCTAAATTTGGGGCGGAACTTCACTTTTTTTGGCCTTTTTCAATTTCAATTGGGCTTAATTTCATAATAAATAAAAATGAAATAAGGCCCCAATGAATTAAGACCCCACCATTATTTTTGGGGTCCTAATTAATTTTATTCAAAAAATAACATATAGCCGTCAAAAGTGACTCAAAAAAACTCAGATTTTAAATTATTGTAAGCGAGAATAGCTTGAAAAGCGAGAATAGCTTGAAAATATCGAGCAATTTATTTAAACTATGTAGAGTTCGCCCAATGGCAGAAAATTTACCAATATATTAACCTGGCTTACACAACAAACAAGAAAATAAAAAATTAAAGACAGCAATGCATCTCTGTACTATCTTCCCAAGCAAAAAAAAATCAAGCGAATATGTTGTGGCTAAGGCAGTGAAAGTGGTTCTTTACTAATTCTGTTCGCCTAGGCTTGAAAGTCTCGCGTTGAAAACGATAAGGGAGCAACAGAACAGACGAAAAAATCGCGCGAATTTTAATGCAAGGATTACAAAAAAAATCGAGCGTTGAAAACCATTGACTAAAAATATAATTTCCGTTTTAAAACGCCGTGTAAACTCTTCTCTTCTTCTCTATATACCTATATAAAAGAGAGTTGCAAAAGCGTTGTGACTTTATAACTCACGAACGGTCAAACCGAATTCAATCAAATTTTTAGGGTTTGTTTGAATAGTCGTGTGGTTGGTTTGTCTAAAGTTTGAACGAAATTGGTCAACGCGTTCGTGAGTTATGTCAACATCTGATTTCGTCCATTTAAAAAAAAAGCGGAGGCGCCTATCAGCGTGTGCTGTATGTTAACTGTGTGCTGATGTCATACACACGGCATATACACGTTGCAGCGCATACATGCTACAGCAGCTGTCAGTGAGTTATTATGTTGGGGTTCTTTTTTTATCAAACTCGTGAAGATTATATTAAAGCCTTTCATGCTTCGTCATTCAGTGCTGTATTGTTAAATTTTTTAGTCGTCAGCATAGTTTCCGTGATTCCGGTGAGAAAACAAATTCGAGCACCTGCGTCGCGAATTCGTGCACGGCGAACTATATGAGAAATGAGACTCATAGCTCATACGACGGATTGCAATTCATTCATGTTCTGCAAGGAAGAGGATGGATATCGCTTTAAAATAAGTATAAGCAATCCATCGATAGGTTAGTAGCCGTTTAGTTTAAATGTTTTTGAAGTTTCAGTACAAAGTTTTTGTATTGTGTTTCATTCAACCACTCATTAGTTAAAATGCAACTGTAATCGATCGCAAAGGTTAGATGCTCGGAATTATTTAAATTAAAAAACCTATTTTTGGCGGGACGAAGTTTCCCAGGTCCGCTAGTATCATTATGAAAATGTACGCCAAATTTATTTCATTTCTTTTTGGGGTCTTATTTAATTTATATATTAAAAATGAGCCGTTCTCTTATTTTGAAGCACTATCCTTGACCCTAGAACAGCAGGCTGCATATTTTACAGTGGTAAAGGTATCCGTTAACGTCCTAGTCCCACATGCCACACACTTGGAAGGTGACTTTTCGCTTCATAGAGCTTCTAAAATAAAACTGCTTTGAAGGTGATGCAATCTTTCCTAGACTCGATTCCCTAGCAAGGTATCTTCTAAAAACACTTCGTCATATAGCTTGAGAGATCATACTGGGTAGCCACTGTTTAAACTATTCAAAGAGTTTATGAACATCTATTTGCAGTATGCAGAAGTCTTGTCCTGCGAAAGCTTTTCAATGCACTCTTTTCAAAATGGAATATTACATTTGTCCCAAAAAAGTCCAGGACTAGAAAATAATAAAAGTCTCTGTAAGATTTTACACCTTTTCCAAGTATGTTGATATGCCAAACTCCCACGAATAGCCTTCCCAGGTAACTATTCGTAATAATCCCAGCGGTATAAAGAAAAATCTAAATTTTGAAGGGAAAATCCCAAAATCCATTCCAAAAGTACTTTCAATATCTTTGGTTACGCTCGAAAATATCCCTAGCAGTTACAAGCAAATATTGAAATCCTTTGCAATGAACAATAAGAAATAAGATGCACTGCAAAGGTAAAGATATCATAACTTCACCTTCTTGTCTGAGGAGGGGGGAAGAGCTCACTCGGAACACAGTGTAGACAGCCCGTAGGGTTTCTTTTCAGCTATCTTTCACATTTAATCTCGACCCTGTCTCCGGATAGTAGTTGCCATGTTTTATAGATTAGTCTGCGGTTTGCAGCCGACAACTGCCGTTCTGTCAATAACACACCATCGTCGTTGACTTAGTCCTCTTCACATAGTCAAACTAGAATAAAGATATTAAATTTCCGGATAAGATTCTTATCTTTTTTAGGTTTCTTCAGTTTTTTTTTTCCTGCTTTTACTCCTTGTTTCCACGGGTTGTCGTCAGGCTGAAGGAAAATAACGCCTCTGGTGCTCCTGTCAAAGGACATCTCAAAGGCGATTAATAAACGGACGTTCGGCTGGTGGTATAAATGCAAACTTCCCAAATACCGCACCTCACTGAGTCACTTCCATAAGCCAATGGGTAGGGTGCCTATGGCTCATTTTGCTTTCATCGCATGAATAAAGAAGGCAAAAGCAAACCACAAGAATTTTTTGGCCAAGTGAAGGATGACAAATGTAGAGAGGATAAAAGAGTTATTTGGATAATGACACCAAAGCCCTTGGGGGTGCAAAAGAATAAAGAAAAGTAGTCTGTCCTTCGGATGGCGAAGGAGTCCTAATCTCCCGATATTGACTCTCATCCGGATGGGAGTTTGTGGTTTGTATTTATATCCGTCGGGGAGCAGCTGAACACGGTAGGCAGTTTTAATCTCTTGATCACTATTGATGACTTGGTATTAAAAGAAGGGCAACAAGGCACAAAAATGTCAATAGGTATTGTGCCGAGTTATTAACATTCATTTGTTCATCTTAGGGCACGTAGATTGATTTATCTTAATAGCATCTAATCTATATAGCTCTTCAATATAGCTTCGTTGGAGTTTGCTTCAAAAATGACGGTGACAATGTGGTTCTGTTCAGTGGATTATGATGAAGCATTTATGTATGTCTATCCTATCTTTTTAGTCGGTATATTTCTACCGGAAGTAGACATCTATTTTTTTAAGACACATTTCAATCGGAAAAGAACTGCAGTTTTTTGTAGGTACTAAGTATTGGAATGACTCCCGGTGGGAGGATGTCAACTGATTATGACCGTGAACAGAATTCGATGCGATGTGGGTTAGTTTGACGTACATTTTTATTTTCCTACAGTTTTTTAAAAGAGAGCTATCCGTCTTTTGGCAGAGCAAGAGTCCTATTAGCAAGACATGGGCTTATCACAAATAAAAAACCTTCTTTTGAACCTATGAGACGAAGATAACACTCTGAATGCAAAATGGTAGTTGGTGAGCTGGTAAACTTATTATTGCGGCTTTTACATAATGTTGCCTAGCTACTAAGTAGCTTATGCACCTTTTATATTACGCCCTGTCTTCCCTTAAGACCCTTCCTACTTTTTGAATTATATATCGTGTAGTGTGCGTTTAGGGCTCTTCTTCAAATTTCTACCTATGGCTCCAGAAATCGCCAACGGAATAATATTTGCAAGAGTCTTCGTAAAAATGGAAAACACTAATCTTTACAGAGATGTCTAGTTAAAAAGAATTACTGGGCGTAAGTAACATAAAATTGTACATACGAAGCGTCGCTGCATAGAAGGACGAGAGCAGCTCGTCAGCTCTACGAGCAAAAAAGGAGGAAATAACATCGGCTTCTCCGGAGAAAAAAGAGAGAGCATGAGAAGCGCGCGATCGAGGATATAGAGAGGTGTTACTCCAGGAACAATGTTCGGAAGTTTTACCAAAAGGTAAAAAGAACGTGTCATGCCAACAAGACCCGAACGGAGACCTGTAGAGACGAACAAGGAAACCTTGTAGTAGAGTCACAGTCGGTGCTGAGGACATGGAAAAACCATTTCTGCAGACTGTTAAACGGCGAAGACGACACAAATTCCGCTGTTAGGCAGAACGAACCATTCAACCTGGACGATGACAGCCAAGATTTCCGTCCACCTGACCAAAATGAAGTGAGGATAGCAATATCTAAGCTTAAATCCAACAAGGCTGCTGGTCCAGACGGCTTACCTGCCGAGCTCTTCAAGGCAGCCGGAGATGACTTGGTAGAGTGCATACACCAACTCATCTCCAAGATTTGGTTAGAGGAAAGTATGCCTGATGAATGGAACCTCAGCATTGTTTGCCCGATCCACAAGAAAGGAGACCCTCTAAACTGCGCCAACTACAGAGGCATCAGTATCCTTAACATCGCATATAAGATCCTATCTGCCGTACTGTGCGAACGCCTAAAACCATATGTCAACGAACTGATTGGACCCTATCAGTGCGGTTTTAGGCCCGGTAAGTCCACAACAGACCAAATATTCACACTACGGCAGATCCTGGAAAAAACCCAAGAAGTCCAGATCGATACCCACCATCTTTTTATTGATTTTAAGGCCGCATATGACAGCATTTATAGAGACGAGCTATACAGAGCCATGTCTAGTTTTGGCATCCCTGCCAAACTTGTCAGATTGTGCAGAATGACGATGGAGAACGCTCGCTGCTCCATAAAGGTCGGAAACAATCTCACTGAGACCTTTGATGTCAAAAAAGGATTTAGACAAGGTGACGCGCTGTCATGTAACTTTTTCAACATCATTCTTGAGAAGATTGTGCGAAACTCACAAGCCAACACCAGAGGCACAATTTTCTACAAGTCTGTGCAACTACTTGCATACGCTGACGACATCGACATCATTGGCAGAACACAGCGAGCTGTCACTGGTGCGTTTGCAAGTGTCAGTACAGAAGCGGCAAAAATGGGTTTAGTGGTGAATGAGGGTAAAACAAAATATATGCTGTCAACAAGAAGGGACACACAACATCGACGAATCGGACAGAACGTCACGATAGACAGCTATAACTTTGAGGTAGTTAGGGACTTTGTCTACCTCGGATCCGCTATAAACTTTGATAACGACATCATCTCAGAAATCAAGCGAAGAATCACACTTGCCAACCGCTGTTTCTTTGGCCTAAGACGGCAATTGATTAGTAAGGCCTTGTCAAGAAATACTAAGGAAACTCTGTATAAGACCCTCATCATCCCAGTCCTGCTTTATGGTGCAGAAGCATGGGCGCTATCAAAGGCGGATGAAGATCTCCTTGGTCGTTTCGAACGCAAAATTCTTCGAGTAATTTTTGGTCCCGTTTGCGTTGACGGGCTTTGGAGGAGAAGATTTAACAGCGAACTCTACGAGCTGTACAGCGACATCGACCTAGTCAGAAAAGTACGCATCAGTCGTCTAAGATGGCTGGGACATGTAGAGCGAATGGACACCAACGCTCCGGCCCGAAGAGTCTTCGATTCTTACCCGGAGGGACAACGCAGTAGAGGAAGACCTCGCCTTAGGTGGCGTGCGCAAGTGGAAGGGGACCTCAACCAACTTGGAGTGCGCAACTGGAGGCAGTTAGCCAAAGATCGTGCTAACTGGAGAGGCGTATTGGTTGAGGCCCAGGTCCACCCCGGACTGTAGCGCCACCTAAGTAAGTAAGTAAGTAAGTAGCATAATGTTTCAAAACTATATAGCTATACCTAACCTACACAAGGCGCTCCTTCACCCCTTCACTTTATGACTGTTCTTTGTACTTAGGAACCACCTATATTTGGCGGCAGGTCTAAATATTTTGAAAATTGTGTTTGCTTTCCAATATACACCTTACCTTGCAAAAGACAAGCTTAAAGAACGATACGGGATGATACTGCGCTTATAGTTTTGCTGTCTGCAGGCGAGGTGGTGGTTCTTATGTGGTTAGAGGAACTTGCGACGTGATAAGTCCTAATATCAGAACCCCCTAAAAGCTAAAGTTAATTTTAAACCATCAGATATAAAACATCAGTCTTTTTGACAATTAATGGCCTGGTACTTATGAGTCTGGGTGCATAATTTCAATGACAGAACGCAGTACCTTCCCACAACAGTCTTATTTGTATGGTCCGTATATTCTAAAATCGTATGTAGCTAGTCAAAGCTGTATTTTTTTTTAACAAAGACTACCATTTTTGTCACCGGAATCATTACCTACATTCACACTCCTCGTAGCTACAAATATCTAATTCTGTAAAACAAATACCGTTACTCTGTACCTGAGTACCTTTTCCTTGTCATTCTTATTTGCATTGGAATGCTACTTAAAGAGCCATTCATATTTACAGCTCCACACGTTCGCACTATCGCCAAGTTTTATCGCAATTTGATCAGGTAACATTGATTATGTTAAAAAATTGAGTGACACACGTATTTATATCCTATGGTTGTTGCTTTCGAATAGACGTAGCCAAATCTTTTTACCTGGATCATTAAATTTGTCTATAGGCTTATGAGTGAATTGACAATTAAAAAACTGGTATATATTTCTGGGAAGCATTCAAATGTATTTAGGTATGCAAGTTGCACATTAATTATAATAAATTTACGACCAACAACAAACGAATTCCCACTACTACCTACCTACATGTTTAATAGTTTATGGTCCCTACTTTGAACAAAATCGTTAATGCACAAAAACGAGAAGTAAAATTAACAATAATGAAATGCGTCCGAACCACGTTTGTCATAGCCCATCACCTACCTACGCGCTCAGCATTTTGCAATCGATTGGAAGTTTGAATATTTCGAAAAACTTTCAAATGTTTAACATGTAGGTGAGTTTTGTAAAAATGAAAGATTTCTAAAATGGTATAATAAATTTTTATTGGACTATACGAAACAGGTACTTTTTATCTCCATGTGTATTCCGTGTTTAACTTGCCATTTCTACTTCATTCCAAGCGAATTGTGGCAATAAAAATTATCTTTACATAAAGGGTGATTCATTTACTTAGACTAGTTTCTTTCAATAGGTTTTTTTTTAACGGATCACGCGTAGCTGGCCTCATTCTGTCTGCTAATTCATATTCAGTATTTTTTAACAAATCATCATAGAAAGGGTTTTCCTATAAGAGGTGTTATTGTGAAAGACCCGCTCGTGGGTGACGTGATCGTGGTGGCCATTTGGCTGATGTTGCTTTTCATTATTAACGGCATACCTTCCTCTTTATTATAAAACTAACATCCGATCATTTATCTAAAAAAATGTCATCTTTCTTTGAATACAAAAATAATAACACCTCTTAATGGAAAATCCTTTAGTACCTAGCGCCAACTACATCTCAAATATGCAACTGCAATTTGCAAAATTGCAATTTGGTTTTTTCTGAAGATTGATAATTTAATTTTCAATAAAAATAAAATTCGTTGTGTAAAAAACATGATTTTTGTCTATTATTATTTTCTGATATATTTTCAGGTACGAGCATTTTCCTTTTTTTAAATTCTGGCACCACTGCCTAGAACGTGTGATATCACAACTTTAGACGTTTTCCTTTGCGATAAGTCAGCTACGATCAAGGTAAGGTCCAGGATTTGGAAGCCAACATTACACACGTATTAAACCGGTCCTAGCGCTGGAAGCAGTGATCTAAAATTGGACCTTCAGAATGGACCATGTGCGGATTATTGGCGAGCAAAATTAACACGAAATTATACCCAAAAAGTAAATGTCAAATTAATTTTACGTGTTTTATTTAAAATTAAGGAAAACATTTTTTTTAATGAATCAACCATTATTATATAGTGTACGTTTTTTACCGATTGAAGCATCATTTAAAATCGAAATTTCATGAAATATAGCTAGACCAAATGAAAACTTAAGCTTTGTAGAAGGAATTATTTATTTTTGTAACAGAGTTGTCCATTTATGCACGAAAACCGGAAAATACACTACATAAGTACATACTATTATTTTATTATTACTAGACGTTTATTTTTACGAACCGATTACATACACAGAAAGAAGCAAAAGGAAACGTATTTGTTATTTTGAACTTGTCACATTCAGAGAAAAGCAAGAACTGTCATTGTACGATCGGGGAAAATATTCTTTTTATTTAAAAAATTTGTTGCTCAAGGGTTATTAACTATACACATCTGTAGAATTTGAAATAGTAAATCATTATAGTTATGAAGAAGTTGGTAATACACAAAATATCCTCAATTGATCGTATTTATTTTTTAAAGAGGCTCTCTGGGGTTGTGGGGTAAATCATACTCTTTCCATAGCTTAGACGCTCAAAAATTTACTCTAACTGAGTGCAATTTTTTCTCGATTAAAATAAGTGGGTTAAAATTGACCAAACTCTGTTAAAGGAAACCAGTATGCGTGGTTAAAATCTACCCAGATAAAAAGGTTAAATTCACACAGTTAAAAAAACCACATACTTTACCAAGTTTCTAGATTAATATCAACCAAACAAAATTAGTTGGTTCAATTCAACAGAAGGCGTTTTTTATAGTTTTGTTTTTTTTACCGAGGGTAGGTGAAAATCTTCCAAAGACACTATGAGAATATCGGTAGATATCTTCGATATTATCAGACATATCGAAGGTAAGCATAAAGAGCGGAAGTCCACGCCTTACCAGGTCATCCTTATCTTCATCCGATTTCTGTTTCTCCTTCTTGATGATATCAACGGCATCAAGAATTTTAAACCCTTTGGCCTGGAGGTCGTGTATAACCTCTTCTTTTTTGCATGAGGGCTGGAGTCCCCTTTCTACAACACGATGTGGCCTTTCTGACTTTATTTCGAAAGTATACCACTGGGTCTTCTCAGTATTTAGCTTTTGGGACACTGCCCGGTAGTCTTCGTGGTTATCGACGTTAATTTTCGACGCATTATTCCTCAAAGATGTAACCTCAAATTTCGATATTATCGTTCCTTTAAGGAGGCTGTGCAAATTATTATACTCCGTTACCCCAACGACGTTTATTGGAGGCGGTGCGCGAATATGCCCTCGGATTTGTTTTTCTTGCTGTACTTTACGCGTTTGTTCTTTTAGGGGCTCGACTTCGGGCGAAGAACCGGCTCTCCTTTTCTTACTAGGTCTTTTCTTAGTGACCTAGTTCGTTTCGTGTGCTAGCTCTTCTTCGTCGGTGTGGTATTCCCGACTAGCCAAGCGTGGCGGAGTACATTCGCCGTCTTTCTGCAATTGAGTGTTCCTTAGACCCTTATTTTCTTCGGAGCCGACCTCCGAAGAGGGTGGATTTTCCAGTAAAGCTGGACTGCCACCTGGGGTAGTTAATCTTTTCGTTTTGTTCATTGAATTTTTTTTTTTTTGTATACACCATTTCGCTCGGTAAACGGAGGCCTTTTACGACAGGCATGCCTACCTCGGGTATATTCTAACCCCTATCCGAATGGGGTTAAAAATAAACGATTTATCAGTTTCCATTCCAAATATTCTCGATCGTTAATAACAAACTGACCCAAGGTGTTTTTTATTATGCCCGCATGATCTATATAGATCATTTATTTTCGTGGTTTACAACAACAGTTGGATCTCGTATTATTGTTGCAAACCATGGAAATCAATGATCTATATTATAGATCATGTGGGATGTGGGTATAATAAAACCGCCTAGGGTTAGTTTGTTATTTTCGAGAACATTTGTAGGTAATTGAAACTGATAAATCGGTTATTTTTAACCGACTTTTGTTAAACAAGTTGACTCAGTTATTCTTAATCTGCTAACTCTGTAGGAGCTACAAAAATAGTAATATTATAATCTTCGACAAAAGTAGGTGATTTTAAAAAAGTGATTTCTCTGCGTGTACTATAGCTGGACTTAATCTTAAGTTGCCTTTACGTCTAAGACTGTATTTTAGGGACGGATCTCAGAAATCATCAAACACAGAGCTGTTGTCCCTTTTCGAATTGAACAGCTACAAGTGGTCAAAAAGTCTATGGGCTCTTATAGCCAGAAAATGTGTTACATATTATGTGGAAGAAAAATAATTGACAAAGAAACATGCATTTCTGGCGCGACCGAAGAATGCAGTGCTAGAGCTTGTTACTTTTAACACTCCACTATTCGTCCACATCGATGAGGTGGCAAAGTGAGTAGGGGTAGGTATACCTATTATGACATTCTCCGCTACTCCACACTACGAAAGAGTAATCGAATTTCAGGTGTTACAATAAAAACCAAAATACATGCTCTCCGACACGTGCAGTAGTAAATCGTTGCCGCTTATATATTACATAACACTCATACTTTACTACGATTTGATTAAATTTATTACTTCGCATTTGCATAATTGACTTGTTTTCTAAGAAACTAAAGAATGCAAAATCGACTGCAGCAGAAATTTATATAAATATCACGGCACCCGAGTTACATATGCATCGTTTATATTGTAATAATAAATGAGTTCTCCGAACTCTTTCCTACACCGACTCGATATTCAATATTAAAACACCCTCAGTTGGATTATGCATTCAGTCAGTCATAACATTTACCTATTTAACGTATATATATAGTTATATGGTGAATGTTGTGTTTAAAATGCATATCGCAATTTGTTCACAGAGAAAGCAAAAGCGTGCTTTTTGTTCTCAACTATTTTTTTATGCTAGGCACCTCTAAAGCCCTATGCGGTTAACCCTGACCATCGGTTATTATGTTCGCATGGAAATGAGAATGAAAATGAAAATGAAAATGAAAAGTTATCGATCGAAATGTTAATTTGCATCAAATGTGTGATTGCGAATCCAATTTGAAGAGTTTCCATCAAAGAGAAATGAATAATAATCGTAAGTGCAGTGTGAGGGAAATTCAGCTTCAAGGCTGAGTAAGTGTCTGAAGAATCGCAATGTGATTGATTATTATAGTAGGTGCTTGGATATTATAATTCGTTTGAGTTAATATGCCAAGGGCAGGTCTGAGTGCAGGGTTTGCAGAAAAAAGTGTTTTTTACGCGAGGAATTGCAGTCATGAATACCAAATACCCACATAGTGCGCCCACGGTGGAAGATTAAGAAGCTATTTCATTTTAATTAGCTGGTGCGAGGGTGAAGTTTTTCACCCCCGTTCTTGTTCTCGGCTGTTTTTTCACAGAAAAGTCGTAGATATGATTAGATTATATTTATTTTAAAATCACCTTTTGGTCGTGAATTTAGCTCCAGTATCCATAGAAGCAAAGTATGTAGAAAAATTTATTGCGGCGTCTACAACGAACTAAACATTCGGACTTAGCCCTATAATTATCAACCGCGTTAAAATTGCGGAACGAGCTGGAACTTTCGCCGGAATGCTGCCTGCCAAACGTATATAACTTCGTGATAAAAAAATTGCTTGATAAGTCAAAACATAGTTGCAGTACAAAAGAAATTTGTTGGAGGTGGTTTTAGTGAGTAAAAATCTCACTTTACTATGAGCACGCGCCGACTGTCCTCATAGTGTCTTCTAGGAGGGGAAAAAAAAAAAAAAAGTGTGTATAAGGGTGATGCTGCCTCAATGAAAAAACAAAAACAAAAAACATTTTGTAAGTGCCATTGATTCTAGCACAAAATAGATAAAACGCCCTTAAAAAAAACACGAATCCCAATTCGACACGCACTATCCTACTTCGAACAACTATAACTAACTAACTAAACTAATGAGATTCTGTACAAATTATGTTCTCGATCCTGCTTTATACCCCTGGAGCTTGGACTCTACCTAAAAAGAATGAAGAGATCCCAGTTCGGTTCAAGAATAGGAGTAGGATATCGTATATTTTCTCATAAACAACAATTTTTGTTAATTTGTTGGGTTTTTAGCAGGTTTCGATTTCAAAAATGTTTATCATGATTTTCAGCACTTTTTTGCACAAAAAAACAAAAAAAAAAAAAACATGGAGCATTGCTGAACTTAGCATGATATCAAATATTGAATTCGTCACACTACAAACCTATCTATTGGAAAAAGAGAAATAACTCCTCAATGACTGACGACATTTCAAAGATGGGGTTCTTATAAAGGATGCTTAAATTTTAAGGGCCGATGTTGAATGTGAACCACACCTAAGCGTCAAGTTTTTTTCTGCATTTCATTTGACATTTCTCAATTTCAGACTAACTCAATTTGAACCATGGAAAGGTACACAATCGAGCAACGCGTTAAAGTTATTCAGGCTTATTATGAAAATGGGCGTTTTTTCGTTCAATTTAATCGTCCATTTTCACCTCAGTGGATTCATCAATTCATCAATAAGCATTTTCACCTCAGTGGATCCATCAATAAGCAGATGGGCGAATGCTAATCCAAGAGTAATTGTCGAAAAACCAATGCACCCACAAAGAGTGACTGTTTGGTGCGTCTTATGGGCTGGCGGCAGCATCGGGCCGTATTTTTTCCAAAATGAGGCCGGTCAGGCAGTTACTGTGAATGGTGTTCATTGAACTTTTTATGAACAGAATTGGAATATGTGAATGTGGACGATATGTGGTTTCAACATGACGGTGCCACTTGCCACACAGCTAACGAAACAATGGCTCTTTTGCGCGACAAATTCAATGGCAGTGTTATCTCACGTGGTTACGATGTCAACTGGCCACCAAGATCATGTGATTTGACACCGTTGGACTTCTTTCTTTGGGGTTATTTGAAAGGAAAGGTGTACGTCGATAAGCCAGCAACAATTCAAGAGCTAAAGGATGAGATAATTCGGCACATTAACGGCATAGAACCTCATTTATGCCTCAGCGTCATCGAAAATTTGGATCATCGGATGGAGGTGTGCCGCCGAGGTCGCGGCGGTCATTTGGCCGAAATTTTGTTCCATACATTATTCAAATAATATTATCATAATAAAAAGACATGACAATAATTTCCTAAATAATTTGTGTTTTATTCAAAATCAACATCGGCCCTTAAAACTTAACCACCCTTTAGTACTAGTACTTAACTACTAGTGTATATTAATCTGTGATATTATTTAATGAAAAATTGTACAAATATTTTAGTAGTATGGTACCAGACCAAATCTCTGTATACCTAAAATTGTATTCAACAAATTGTAATTTTGTTTGCCACAATAAAATAAAATAAAAAAAAAAAAAAAAAAGTACTAGTACAAAAGGTTCACCCAGTAGATCTTTATATAAAAACCAGTGTAGCAACCAACGCAGCTAGCGTTTTTCAGGCTGACATTCTAGCAATCAGGGAGGCTGGTAGACTGCTTATGAATAATAAGACAGAAAACAACCAGAGGTCGCAATTAAAACTCTCAATGTAACAAGGTTTAGGTACTCCAGATTGGTATGGAATGCCGGGAGGCACTTTACCTAGTCGCGTCTTGATTTTCGGTTATAGAAATATGGAAGGGAAATGAGGGAGCCTATGCAATGGCCAGGCGTGGAAGTCTAACATCAACTTAGGAAAAGTGATGAAAGATATGTATTTCCGAACTTTTCTTCAAAGACAGGGACTAGGTAAACGAACCTGACGAAAAGCGTAATTTCAAAGAAGATTTAGCCAACTTAAGATAAAGCTACAGTAAGGAACATCTTAGCCAGGGCACCTACATAGCACTTTACTATAGCGGATATCTGTTCGGTCTACGAATACACATGTACCCCTGGTAACGCTAAAAATACCATTTTCCGTGACTGCGCGGACACTAATGAGACATAAACAGTGATCCATTTTCCCAGTGATTGTCAGACTCTAGCCAAAATCAGACACCACATGCACTAGCACTCCACAAACCCTTCTGTCGTGACGCCTCGGCAATATAAGGCATCAACTTCATGATTATTACCAACTTTACTAACACCACCGGCTGGCTTGCATTTTACTAGTTTCAACTTAAGGATGCAGTCCGAACTCCAGCGCTCATTGTATTTTCCTGGCAAGAAGTCAGAAATCAGGGACAATAATTCAACCAACCAACACACAAGCATAAGTCGAACGTAAAAGACTTGTGCAAATTTTTAACACTTTGGTAGGGGTTCATAGTTTTTCATTGGGACTTAAGTCCCAAGATGGCATGTTCCGAGTACAGGTTGCTCCTGCTTCGCCAAGCACGCATGAGATGCTTGACAGTTTAGTTATGGCGTTCCAAAAATGTGCTGAAAAACGAGCGACAAGTTGTGATGTTAAAGCATGGAGAAAAACACAGGGAGTTCCATTTTTTTTTTTTTTTAATTTTCAGCACTAGCCGAGCGCCGTTTTTGGAAGCACCGGTCTTCACGGAGTCATTTTATCTTTTCCTTCGATTTTGCATGGCAAATGCTGCATAGAATGGAGTGCTTTGATTTTTTTTTAATTTATGAAAACACAACTAGGATTGAAGAGTCAACAGTTAAGTGATGAATATAAATGCTGCCAATGTAACATTATCCGATGGTAGTAAAGTTCGCCGAATACAGATTCAGAATACCTAATGCAAAAATGTCTGTGGGTAGGTACCCTGTTTTTTTTTTTTTTAAATAAAAAGCAGATTGCACTTGTAAAGCACCCGATTTTTGCACCCAATGTAACACAGTTTTTGTGAGTTATCCTATTTCAAATGAATAACAAAAGAATACCTACGCGTATGTCATCCTTCAACCCTATTTAGACACCCCTTATACTCTGTCGGCCATGCTGAAGGTAATGTTCGCCTAATCCATCGTTAATTTAGAACACAATTAAACGAAGCGCTTTTCAAACGACGAAAAGCAAATCCGCGCCAAAAATATCTACGAAATATTCTCGCGCCAAAAATGACACAGGTACAGAAAATCGCGTCACAATCTCGCAGCACAATATCTCACTTTGTTTTAAAATTCCACTCTACGATCACAACAAACAAATTCAAGAAACAAAACAGAAAATACTCCTCTTCCCACGATAACCTCTAAGCAGACTACATCATGATTTTGACACTCTTCTGTTGGAGGCATCCTTATCACCCCGGTACGGCTCACATCAGAGAAATACTATACCACATAGACAGAGAAGCAAAATGAGAAGAAACCAAAATATCCCAAAACTAATCTACCACTAAAATGATAAGCTGTGGACCCGTACTCGCACAAATCACATTGTACGCTGGTACACGGCTATTTCCCTGTGAACGTGCGTAACGACAGGGATATTGGGTACATGCGGTCAGTTTGATGATGGCGAAGATAGATCGAGAAATATAATCGCCTTTCGTTCTGGGGTGCTGTATTGATATATCTAGCCCAAGATGTTTTAAATTCCTCCATCTGTTGTATAAAATGCTTATGTATATTTATGTACTTGCCCTTCTGGCAATACTTAGTACTAGTATAGTAATAAGGCAACACTGTTTATATGAAGTTCTAATAAAGCACAGTACTTGTTGAACCGTCGTCTTTGATATATAACATGGCGCAGCCGTAATTAATTATTATTCGCAAAAAAAAAAAAAAAAAAAAAAAAAAAAAAAAAAAAAAAAAAAAAAAATGGAATTTAATAAACCCAAACCATTAGAACTAAATGGAAATTTGAAAGAAAATTGGGCGAAGTTTAAACAACGCTATCAAATTTATTCAGTGGCTACGAAGACAGACAAAGAAGAGGAGGGAATTCAAGGCGCAAGATTCCTCAGTTGTGCTGGAGAAGAAGCAATTGAGCTTTTCAACACATTATCCATTGCTGGAGAAGATGTCAAGAAAATTCTACCTGTTATGAATGCATATGAGAAGTACTGCAATCCAAGAAGTAATGTGGTATATGAACGGTATGTTTTTTACACCAGAAGTCAACGGGAAGGAGAACCGTTTGATCATTTCATGGCAGACATTGCCAAACTGGTCGAAAGTTGTGAATTCGGAGCGCAAAAAGAATCCATATTAAGGGATCGGGTAGTGATTGGCATAGCTGATCATAATGTTCAATCGCAACTATTAAAAATCGACAATTTGGACTTAGCGAAGGCAAAGGAATTTTGTCGTGTGGCGGAGATAACGGCAAGTCAGGCGAAGCAAATGCAGAGTCAGCAGAGCAGCGTGGATGATATCAGTCGCAAGAGGTACAATGACGTTACAAGACGCAACAATGAAGGGGGCAACTCAAGCACCAAAGAAGGTGAAGTGGATAGAGGTAGAAAGTATAAAAACACTAAAGTGAACAATAAAAATAGTGAAACAAATAATATGTATAGTAGATGCAAAAAATGTAACAAAAAACATAAATTTGGTTTCTGTCCAGCCCATAACAGAAAATGTTTGGCATGTAATCAGTGGGGTCATTTTCAGGCAGTTTGTGACAAACGAGTTAAAGTGAGGGATATCGTTGAGACTGGTGATAGTTATGAAACGGATTGTTCAGAATATTATATTGATACGGTTAAAGAAATTAATAGCACTGAATCCGTTTGGGTGGAGACTTTGAAGGTTGGTAGTGATTTTATTGAGTTCAAATTAGATAGCGGTGCTGATGTCAATGTGCTACCTATTAACGTATTTAATAATATGAAATTTGATTTGAGGCCATCTAAGACAAATCTGGAAGCATATGGTGGCTTTAAGCTTACGACAGTGGGTGAAGTGGTTTTACCGACAACTTATAGAGAGAAGTGTTTGAATATACGATTTGTGGTGGCTAAAGTTAAATCTAAACCTATATTGGGCCTCCGGTCGTGTATTGATTTTAATTTAATAAATAGAGTCAGCGCGCTTAGGGTAGCTTGTAATAATAAACAGCAGTTTATAAACAAGAACGCAGATGTGTTTACTGGAATAGGTCGTTTTCCTGACAGGTGTTCTCTCGAATTAAAGTCTGGTGCAGTTCCATGCAATCGACCGCCACGTAGAGTCCCACTTAGCATAAGGGCTAAATTGAAAGAGACTTTAGAGGCTATGGAAAAGAAACATATTATAACCAAAGTCGATAAACCTACCGAGTGGTGTCACAATATGGTGATTGTTGAAAAATCGGATGGTACTTTACGTATTTGTCTTGACCCTCAATGGTTAAATCTTAATCTCAAAGGAGAACATTTTCTTATACCGAAAACTGAAGAGTTCTGTTGTGTTATGAGGGAAATGGAGTACTTTACCGTTCTGGATCTCAAGGAAGGGTTTTGGCAGCTTGAGCTGGATGAAGAATCTACAAACTTAACGGTGTTTAGTACTCCATTTGGGGAATACAAATTTAATGTTCTGCCTTTTGGCATAAAAGTGGCACCAGAAAAGTTCCAAGAGGTCAATGCAAGGTATTTTGGTGCACTCCCCGGTGTCTTTGTTTACATTGACGATATTTTAGTGGGAGGGAAAACAAAACATGAACATGATGAGAATCTAGAACGGGTTTTAAAGCGGGCAAGGGAAATAAGTGTCAAGTTTAATCCCAATAAGCTTCAGTACAACGTACGGCAAGTAAGGTATTTAGGACATGTATTTTCTAAGGAGGGCCTACGGCCAGAT
Source organism: Cheilosia urbana (assembly GCA_946477585.1). NCBI lineage: Eukaryota > Metazoa > Arthropoda > Insecta > Diptera > Syrphidae > Cheilosia > Cheilosia urbana. The sequence continues at coordinate 14,206,531 of OX297855.1, forward strand.
CCTGAACGCATCAAGGCTATTCAGGGGATTAAAGATCCGGAGAATAAGAAAGACTTAGAGAAAATTTTTGGAACATTTAATTTCTTAAGATCGTTCATACCTAATTTCGCTGAAATAAATGCACCTTTGAGAGAACTACTTCGAAAAAATGTAGAATTTGTCTGGACAAAGTGGAATTCGGAGATTTTACAGTCTATAAAAGAAAAGTTAGCGAATGCTGCAATCTTGCATAGCTTTTCCCCCGATTGTCCAATTATTCTTCAGACGGATGCATCTAGGAACGGGCTAGGCTGTTGCCTATTTCAGAACAATAAGCCAGTCTGTTTCGCATCTAAGAGCTTATCTCATGCTGAGCTAAATTATGCGCAAATAGAAAAGGAGTTTCTTGGCATAGTCTACGCGTGTGAAAAATTTCACACATACATTTACGGTCGCAAAATTACAGTGCATACTGACCATAAACCATTAGTGGGCATAATGAAAAAAGAGCTTAGCCAAATTCATTCAAACAGACTACAGCGTATGAAAATAAAGCTCTTAAAATATGATCTGGACGTTCAGTATGCCAGGAAAATTACTGCATGTAGCAGATCTATTATCAAGAAACTCCTCGGAAGACAAAAGTGTTACCACGGATAGCTCGTTGACAGATGTCGTTCATTCTGTTAACATCAGCGACTCGAAAAAGTTGATGTTTCAAGAAGCTAATAAACACGATGCAGTTGTACAGTCTATTATGCAATTTTACAATAACGGGTGGCCAAAATCAAAGCATTCTTTGTCGGATGAGTTAAAATTTTACTGGACAATCAAAGACCGTTTGTTTGTTGAAGATGGTCTGTTATTTTACGATAACAGAATCTTTGTTCCCCAAAATTTAGTCCGAAAAGTTCTTCTTCTTTTACACGAATCCCATTTTGGAATAAGTAAGACTAAGGCTCGTGCAAAAATGCTTTTTTATTGGCCCCTCATGAATCGCGACATTGAGAATATCATATTTAAATGCCGAATTTGCGAAAAGTATAGATCCAATAACCGGCATCAATCCTTAATTCCGCATCCCACGCCAAGTTACCCATTTCAAAAAGTCGGGTGTGATTTGTTCGATTTTGGAGGGAGGTCATATTTGGTCTTAGTTGACTATCTATCAAAATGGTTGGAAATAAAACCACTATCTAACAAAACCGGAAGCAGTGTTATCAAGGTCCTTAAAGAAGTGTTCACTACTCATGGAATACCTGAAACTATAGTATCAGATAATCAGCCATTCAATTCTTTTGAAGTACTTAATTTTGCAAGGGATTGGAATTTCAAATTTTGTTTTTCAAGTCCTCGGTATGCACGTTCTAATGGACTAGCAGAGAAAGGAGTGCATATTGCAAAAACATTACTTCGAAAAGCACATGAACAAGAAGTAGATATCGACACCGCGCTTTTGGAGTACAGGTCTACACCAATTACAAGCCTTGGTTACGCACCATCAGAAATATTAATGAGTCGGGTTCTTAGAACAAAGCTACCAGTTAGCATAGAGGCCTTGAAACCAAAACTGACGTTACAGATCTTTGAAAAATCAAATGAGGAGAAAATTAAATATTCTCATATACATGATAGGGGAAAGAAAAGATCAGAAGTTAGTTTTAATAAAGGTGACAATGTAGTGTTTAAAGACGAAAAAACTTGGGAACCTGCAATAGTAGTAAGCAAACACTTCTCTCCGCGCTCATATATCATACGAAATGAGAATAATAAGATTATTCGCAGAAATACTGATCATTTGAGACGGTCTCACCATAGAGCCACTATACATGACCGAACCTACCCGTGTCAAAATTCCATGATGGTCCCGGAACCGTCTGGGATGGTTTCAAATCAAATCGAGCAGAAATCAAATATGGCACCGGAAAGCAAAGATTCAATTCAACCTTCTGGGTCCTTACCAGCTAATCGCTCAGGATACATAACTCGCTATGGTAGAGAAATTAAGAAACCAAACATTTACTGTTCAAGCTAAAAAAAAAAAAAAAAAAAAAAGAAAAAAAAAAAAAAAAAAAAAAAAAGGAGATGTTGTATAAAATGCTTATGTATATTTATGTACTTGCCCTTCTGGCAATACTTAGTACTAGTATAGTAATAAGGCAACACTGTTTATATGAAGTTCTAATAAAGCACAGTACTTGTTGAACCGTCGTCTTTGATATATACACACATGTGGTCCGAATTTATCATCAGCATGCCCGCCGCCCGCGTACATGGCACTGATCATGAAATTGATTAAATCAATTAGTTTCACGCTGCGGTTTCAGTTCAGCAGTAAGCGAGAGTGTTGAATGTTGAAATCGAATTCCAGCAACCAAGCCCCAGCACCAGCATTCGACTGAGTGCTGAAATGTCAATGTGTATAATGGTTTAGTCATTCCGATTGCGCTCGCAGATAACGTGCTGCCATCAAGCAGAACCAACATTGCGGTGGCGCAAACGCATTCAATCATCGACTTAATCAAATTGGCGGGCGATAATTGCGCGACTGGCGATAGATTACCAGACATAGACCGTAGAGACCCTCTGTGCTGAGCTGTCGATTAGTTGCATTTAACTGCTAAGACTAATTTGCAATCGAGACGGCTGATTAATTCGCCTGCATGTTCTACAACACACGAGTCCGCGTGTGTGCCCGAGTAAAAAATGGAATCACATTTGACAGACAATTCCCTTCTAACAACAAGTTGTCGATTTCGATTTTGTTTGCCAACTCCAAGACTGCTAATGGCCTTTAAATAGCTAGGGCGGAGAGCGGTAATTCGAATAGATATCCTTAGCCCAATCGGCTTTGCGAAAATGTCGAAATCGATACAGTCGGTGCGGTAGTAGCGACGTATTTATAGTTGCGGCCTGCGCTGCGGGTAGTAAGTATAAAACCTACCGCGACGCGGGAGGAGTGCTTAACAATGAATGACGTGAGACACGAGCCGAGTATTTTGTGCCGTATCGATATGTCATTGTCTTTGACAATTTTTCTTTTTTCTTTAGTATGTCTTAGCGGCAACAGACTGGAACTGACCTTTAAAGCGAGAAATCGGTTTTTTGCGTTGAGCTGTTTGCGAGTATAGGTTCTGACTGGGCAGATGGAATTTTAATCGAAATTAATTGAACGGCGCTACAAGATAGAGATACAGTATCCACATCAACGGGATGGATAGTGCATTGCAAATTACTGACGAACGAACAGCAAGCGACCTAAATTTCGTGGTGGTTAATTGGAAAACTAATGTAAATTTAATTGAAACGATGGGAAATCATTTTGTTGGCAGTAAAAGAAATGGGTAGTTCAAGAATGATGGAAATTTGTTGATCAACGATGGGGAAATCAGCATTTCGCATTTGGTGTTCCTTGCATCTGCTTACATGATAAGTGAGAGGAATGCGTGGGAAAGTAAACACGTGCGAAGTGAGTCAGACAAGTACTATCAACATATAGAGAGAGGAAAAGGATGATAATCGAAAAAATGAGGAGAATGGCCTTAGATGTGCTATTATTTGAGGTGATTGTATACACTATTGTAAAGAGGCTATTAGATTAAGGGAGTTGAATTTTCGGTCTTACAAAGCCAACCCATCTGAGGAAAACCGAATGAATTTAAAACGAGCCAGAAATGACTGCAATGCCCTCATAAAACGTGTCAAATTCTTATATGACCAAAAGTTGAGGCAAAAAATACTACAATGTCCCAAGGGTAGTAGAAACTTTTGGTCATTTGTAAAAAATATTAAGAATTCGGCCTAGTCAGCAATCCCAACGCTCATTTACAATGACACTCCAGCTGTCAGCTCTTTAGACATAGCTAATCTGCTCGCTGCACATTTTGCAGACAGCTCTATGCTCCCAGATTGCGGTTTGTCTACACCTGTACTCGAGTGCGTAGAATTTACCATGGCACCAATCCACTTTCGCACTCGTACAGTCGCAAGAGTACTTTACGATCTCAACATAAATAAATCCGCTGGTCCAGATCGTATCTTCCCCATCGTTCTGAAGAGGTGTTCTTCCACGCTGGCAAAACCACTGCGTAAGCTTTTTCATCTGTCCTATTCTTCTGAACTCTTTCCGAGTAGTTGGAAAACAGCATTTGTCCAGCCCGTCCCTAAAAACGGCGAATCTTCTTCTCCCACCAATTACCGACCCATAGCACTTACGTCCATTCTTTCTAAGGTCATGGAAACGCTAATCAACCGTCAGCTTATGAAATATCTTGAATCACGGAAACTCCTCAATGACCGGCAGTACGGTTTTCGTGGCAACAGGTCCACTGGTGATTTGGTGACTTATCTCACCGAGAAGTGGAACCAATCTCTCCATCACTTCGGTGAATCGAAGATTGTTGCGCTCGATATTTCAAGGGCATTTGACAGAGTTTGGCATCAAGCTCTTTTGTCGAAAATGCGTGCTTATAGGATCGATGCGTCTCTTATTCAATGGATTATAAACTTCCTTTCTGGCCATTCAATTCAAGTTGTTATGGATAGTTTCAGTTCTGAAACCCACCATATAAATGCTGGTGTTCCCCAAGGCTTAGTTTTTTCTCCGACTCTCTTTCTTATTTTTATAAATGATCTCTTGTCTGCAACTTCTAATCCAATCCATTCCTTCGCTGATGACAGCACTCTTAGCTTTTCATATTCTTTCCAGGACTCACGTCCCTGCTCTTCAGCCGTAGAACTGGAACGGCAACGTATGTTAAGCTCATTAAATTCCGACCTTGACAGCATTTCAAAATGGGGTTCAAAAAATAGAGTGGAATCAAAAACACAATGCTGTCTGCTGTCTCTAAAGCGAAACCCAAATCTACAGCCATTATCCACGAATGGCACTTGCATTACCGAAACCGAAGGACTTTCTATTCTCGGTATGTGCGTTCATGACAACCTTCGTTGGAATGACCATGTACACGAAGTCGCCAAGAATGCAGCGAAATGTCTAGGTTTCCTCAAACGGTGCAAGAAATATTTTACCCCTTCTGATCTGGCTACAATATACAAGGCGTTCATTCGCCCAAAGCTTGAGTACAAATCTCACATCTGGTCTGGTGCACCGGAAACTATATTGCACTTACTGGATAGGATTCAAATCGTGCGTTGAAATTAATCGGAGACACGAATATTGCGAGTTCTATTAATTCGCTTGAACATCGTAGAAACGTTTGGTTACAAACAGTGCTCAAATTAAATTGCCAACTGCATTCCTCCCCTTTAGAAATTCAACCGCAATACTCGCCGTGCTAGGAATACCCATCAGTTTACCATCCAGCCTATCTTCGGACGTACAATGAAATACAGAGACTCTTTCATAAGCCGTACAAAGCGAATGTGGAATGCCTTGCCCAGCTCTGTTTTTCCTCCCCAATGCAATTTACAGACATTTAAGACCAATGTTCATCGCTATCTCCTATCTCCTCTATCCCAATTTCCTTAATGCCCGCGCTGTGTAATTACATGACACTATAAGAGTAGTCACAACCTCTTTAGCGCGTGTTAATTATTTAAAAAAAAAGAAAAAAACAGGACCGTTGTTCGACTAAAGTTTCAATTTGGCACCGTTTTGAGAGTGTGACAACATTTTTTGAAAAATTTTGGAAACACCTTTTTCAACTAAAAAAGGGCCAACGTTTTTTAGTTGGAAAAGGTGCTTAAAAACAGACAGCGTAAAAGTTAGGCATCTTACGTCTAACAAGAAGTGTTGCCTTGAGTTTTTTGGTAGTCGTTAAAATTTTAGAATTTGGACTGGTCAGGTAAACACGGTAAATGATTTTATGCTGAATTTCAGATATGGGCGTGGGTGACTACGCCTGCAATAAGACGGTGCCAAAATGAACACCATTTGTCAAAACCAACAGTATGCGAATGCCAGAGAGTTTAATAAAAGCACAGAGGATGTAATGTGTTCAGAGAGATGTTAGTTCAAGCCCAAGTGAGCTAGAGTAGAGAGGCTTGTTGCTGAAAATGGTACTAAAAACTATCACCAAGCTGCACGCAACTGAATACTGTTCATCTCTTCCATGATTCGCTACCAGTTATATAAAAGTGATAGGCGCCTTAGTCAAACTTGCATTTCCTAATGGTTAAACTTTGTATTGCACCTATCGCACATATCAGACCCCCAATGCCCAATCGCCATTAGAATTGTATTCCTCTTTCCGCTTTCCAAAAGAAAAGCTCACATCACCTCTTACAGAAACAATATTCAGAAACAAGTTCAAATTCACACCTTTAATACTGCAATTTGTCGCTAACCCATTTAGTCACTCTGAACGCAACACCTTTAATTCACACTCCCACACACACCACTACTGTCGCAATCAGCCATTTTAATCGAAACTGCATCGGCTCGTTATAGTTGCAATATTTGCGAACCTTAATGAGAAACGTCGCGCCATAGGAGTTGAGTGTCTTTCCCGCCCACACCAATGTGACTCAGTAAAAATATTTCAAAACTCACCTCATTTTGTGGGCACTCCAAATGTTATCCATTCTGGCGGTACCTATTTGTACCAATTTATCGTTTAAATCCAACAGCACAGTATGGGTGACTCCTCCTCCGATCACTGGCTACCACTTCACTTTCACTTAGTTCAAGCACTTTTTTCTTTTTTGTTTCAACAAACTTTTCTCGACAATTTGCCGCCGTTACACCCCAGTGGGGATGGGAATATCTAAACTTTGCATATCACGTCACTTGTCATTGCTCTGCTTAGCAGAAAGGTTAACCCACGATGGAACACTGCTCCTGAAATGATAAAAACGAAATCGCATTAGAAAATCTGATTCACAATAAAAATTCACTTTGTATAGCGGCAAAATTGAAAGGATCTGTTATTATGGAAGCCAACTTTGGCGGCGGAGAAGTTGGCTATCTTCACGTTGCAAACGATGGGCTTCTTGTGGCTCACAATTCATGTATATATTTTCCACACGACTGGTTATGAATTTTGCCATTTTGGTGATCAATCATCGTGCGCATGGCGGAGGATGTTGAACTTGAGGCAATTTTTAGCAAACGGCAGCAGCAGCGCCACTGGTTCGCTGTGAAGAGAGATCTGCCGGAACACGCACATCAACAGAGATGACGCTTGAACCTCAAGTTGACATCGATGAAATTACGAATGCAGGACAGGGCTTATATATTCGCCTCGTGTAGTGCTAGAGTCTCATGTGGTGTCTGCGGTGAGGTAGAATACGAGGCGCTACCACAGTTAGTGGACGAGTTGTAAATGCGATTGGTTGGGTGGAATGTTTGCGATTCGGCAGGTAACGAATGATTAAAATGCGCGACGGACGTTGCAACTTTTTGGCACTTCCGATTGTGGACGCAGGTTTGATTTAAACACTGGAATGCAACTGCAAAGCATTTAAAAAAGGAAAAAGCAGTTTGCTGGGTCCAAATACCATAGATGGACATTGTCCGTAGGTAGGTGGGACATTTAGTGTATGAGAAGACTAAGCAATCAGACAGCTAGAAGTTTTTTAGATGCAAGTCCGACATTAGCAGAGTATACTTGAAAAAAGTGAGTTCAATCGATGGTTTTGCGGCTGAAGTTTCACAAAGATCTTCATGATATATAAATTCCATGCAACACTGAAATTTAAAACCATTTATCAAAATGTTGTGCAGCTAATTTCAGAACTAACTGAACACAAAATAGAGAATTCGAGCGCAATCTTTGGTAGCTCAACTCAGAAATAGAAACATTTATTCCTATACTGCTTAACTATTACCATCTGCACTTGAAGCAAGAGAAGTGCTCCCAAGTTATAAGGTGTATATAATTCGCAACGAATTGTTTCAACAACTTTGACTGATAGAAGGTAAGACAAGAGCTGATTTTATCATCTGGCGAAAGAGGATATTCCTACCACCAACTTAGTGCCACCTGATGAACAACATGGGACACAATACACTTTTTTATGAAAGTCACTGAGCCGGTAGCGGGCTGTACGATACGTGTCAGATGTTAATCCGGTCGAACAAAGGACCTATTCGACGGACTTAAACTTCATTTTATTCTAGGTAATATTAAATCTCTGATCTGTTCCGCAGACCAGCTTGAATTGGAGTACAATGTTGATCGCGTCAGTGATGAAATTCAGTGCAGCTAATGGGCCCGATTAAGGCAATCCCTGGTGATATGAGCAAATAATAGCAAAAGGTAGTGGTAAGTAATAAGAAGATCCCTCTTATCGCGCTTGATAAAGGATCTTCATTGCTAAGGGCTTATCAGCACTTAATTAATGTCAGATTTAACAAGTACAGGGTGGGTCAAATACAAGTTCCTTTTTTAAAAATGCAATAAAATGCACGTTACATAAATTTGTCCATGTATGATGGCTTTATTACTAAGAGCAAACATTACCATTAATTATGGAACAGAGCGTCGTTCAAGTGGCTGACTCGGCTGGCTTCCCAATAGCGCATTTTGCTACTCCAACTTTATAAGACTTTGGTCATGGTTTCGGGCTGTAGCTCGCGGATTGCTTGGATGAGATTGGCCTAAATTGCTTATATCGTTTCCGGATTGTTGGCATAACGTCGGTCCTTCCCCACAAAAAATTATCCAAAGGGCTCAAATCGTAACCGCCGAGATGAAAATGCGCCTCGTCAAAAAGACGGTTTTTCGTCCAAAATCCTTGTCCATTGAAAGCTGCTCTAAGGCGCAACTGAGAAGCGATAAGAAAGCGGACGGTCGTGCGCCTTTCCAGAATGCGGAATTCTCCCCAAGTTAGTGCTTGAAAAAATGAGCTGTCTCACGAACTTTTTGCACAAACTTGCGTACAGCAGGCGCGATGGGTGCTTCATTTTCGGCCAAAACTTATTTTTAAAAAGCGCACTGTTTGGGCTACACAGCACTCACTTTGGATATAAGTTTTCAATAGTTTCCAACGTTGTTCAAGCATAAAGCGACTCATTTCGTTTCGCGGAAGTATGATACTGACTTTCTGTCAAGATTTTGAACGGGAAACAGTTGTCAGTGTCAAAATAACCAATGATTTAAAAAGAAACCACTAGATGGCCCACCCTTTACTTATTTGTATTATGTCGGTCCCTGATTGCGAAACGGACCAAGGTGTTGAAAGGAGAATTTGAGCTTGGCGCTCTTTAAAAAAAATACGAATCAGCCTCGAAATTTCTTCGGAGCAATTCAATGCACATAGCAGAAAAAAATTAAACAAATTGATAGAAAATTCGTCGGACCGTCGAAAAACTTCGTCAGAAGGCGAAGAATATAGATAAGCCGAAATGGCATCAAAAACCGATATAAGCACTTCCAAACCCTAGCTTTGTTTCGAGCACTTAAAATAACTAGGGGTGTCTTCTCAAACAGATAGAGAATTACGTCTGCAGGCTACTCCTTTGAAAGGAAGTTATTTCAACGGTGACAATACCTAGCACGCTGAAGAGTAGGTATGGTCAGAATGACTGAACTGTAAAAGAACGAACTGAATAAATGAAATGTAGGCGCAGTGGCCTAGTGCTTAGAGTGTTGGACTACTGAACGAGGGGTCCGAGGTTCGAATCCCGCAAAAACCCAAATTCCAACTTAGGTTTTTTTCCACTGCGCCACTTCTCGCGGACGTCTGACAAACATCCTAGAGTATGACTGTCTTGAAAGAGCTTCTCAATTAGCCGTCGTACGAAAAATGAAAAACTCACACAAAACGAATGGTTGTGAGAAGCTAGGCCTAGGGTCCCTTTCGGACCTGTAGCAAGTCTGAAAAAACTCTGACCAAAAGTTAAAAAAAAGCATGAAGAGAGCGTAGTATATGCTTCGGATCTCCTTATTTTATATTTGCTAGTACATATTCGTCACCTTAATCATTGAAAATGCTACGTTTTAAATAAAATGTTAACGGGCTGCACACGCTTTCTGTCGAACCGATTGCAGCTTTATTTCAAAAAAAATTTTAATGAATTATGCAGGTCAAAAGAAAGAGATATTTCCGTCACAGCAGAATTCCCACATGTATTATTGAGTCACAAATCTCCCCTAGAAGGCGTTAACACTTCCAGCGCTTGGTTCTATAAATAAGTACCGGCTTATGTTTTCTTCCACGGTTATAAATTGAAAAATGACTTCTAGAGGTGACAGCTCACTTTACTCACTTGCAATTATACGAAACTATGGTAAGCGAGTTTGTGACAAACTTATAATTACTGTTAACCATCAGACATGTCAGCGGGAACCTGCCACACAAGCCTGACATGAATACCCAATATCTCAATAAAGCCAAGATCAATTACAATCAATTTACACTTTGCTACGGAAATTAGTATTCACATCAGATAATGAATTCGACGTATGAATCACTTCTCTTCTGTCATGGTCTCTCCTCTTCCATGTGTGATGTCTGATGTATATCTATTTTTTAACAATAACCGTGAAACTATTTCCATAACAAAGCAACAACTAGCCCCACCATAATCCCCATTATGTCATCAATGTTCTATTCAACTGTGGCTGTAGCTGTAGCACTTTGAACGCACCATGGAGTTTAATATTTAATATCCATTCATTGTCCACTCGACACATAATAAAAAATGTAATACTTCTGAAGTGACTTTCTGAAAGTTATCTCCACCTTGGTACTCATTCTCGGAAGGAAAAAACAAAAAAAGAAGAAGAAAAATAAAGTTTCTCCCGCGCACCCTGAAGCTGAACCCAAAGTGGCAAAGTAAAGTATTTAATTCCCCAAAGAAGGTCATTACATCTTTATGTGTTCATCCCTTGATTTGCGCCCTCCGTTGGGTTTCGAAATTGGCAAAATCCTATACTAATGTGTCACCCTCTTTGGGGGGAAACATCTCCAGAGGTTAAGCAGCCATAAGTCGAAGTGGTGGCACCAACAAGAAGAAGCAGAGAAAAAAATGATAGAGAAGAGGAGCTACTTCTTCCACTTGGCAAATTCTTCTACAGATAAGGATATCACGTCGTTAGGGGCTTTCAAATATATATGCCATAGGGTGGTTGGCTGAAAGCAATTCCCTGTCCCCTCCCTGTATAGTGTAACAATAGCCTCGTGTTACAAAAACAACAATCAAATAGAAAGTCACGTTTACACACTTTAGGCATAACATAGACACTTCATAACGTTTGTTCTATTAGGTGTAGGTGTACTAGGCTACCCGCCATCGGCAGTAATTATTGCAATGGAATCAGACATCAACCATGGAATTGAGTTCTTTGGAACTTCCCTATGTAGTGTCATCGTCGTCTTCAATCAGATACACTGAATGGCATGGAGGAAGTTTGTGAACTTCCTGCGATATGATATATATGCAACTTCTCATTAAATCAGGCCAGAGCAATGAAAGACTAAATATATATTCAAAGAACTTCCGATGTGTGGCATCTTAATGACGGAGACACACATTTTCTCTCCGTCTCGAGTCGTATCTCTGTCTCTTCTGATAGCTTAAATAAATTTAAATGGAACCTTTCTCATTTATGGGACAGATGGATTCGGGGTAAGAGAATCAAGATGTAGGTGGTAACTTGTAGGCTTTTGGAACTTTTGTCGGCTAAAATGTGAACAAGATGCTGCAGTACCCCTAACTTGAAGATTGGGGACTTCCATGCAAAAGGTGGTCGAATTTTGAATGACAGAGTCCTAAAGTGAAATGCATTTATTCATTTGGGAGATTTGGTTTAGGTTTTTAACCGTAATGGTTCTCTTTGGATGGCGATGGGCCCGCTATGAACGAATGAAAGGGATCTACAATTTCATGCCGACTCCAAACGGCTAATTGAGAAGTTCTTTCAAGACAGTTATACTCTCGGATGTTTGTCAGATGTTCGCGAGAGGTGGCACAGTGAAAAAAAAACCCTAAGTTGGAATTTGGGTCTTTGCGGGACTCGAACCTCGGCCGCTCGCTTAGTAGTCCAACACACTAACCACTAAGCCACTGGGCAGATGCGAATGTATTTTCAAAATTCAGAATAGATGAGAATAGGGTTGAGTGAAGTCCTAACTAGTAGGATCTTGAAAAAGAAGTTCACAGGCTCTGTACAACCAAAAAGATCGAACCTCCATTTCATAGATCAAACTATTGCGGATGCCAGAACTCTTGATCTAGATAACTAAAAGCAATGTTCCTGGGATCATACAAGTTGGAAGGTTGTAGTGTCTCAAACAGATTTTCCTCACCAATCGGGAGCGGGATAAGACTATACTAAAATAATTTTTGAAAAAAAGTAAATGTCGACAGATTTTTCCCTTTTACCGCCTTTGAAAAAGACTTCAAGTGAGAGCTCTGCAAGATCCATCACTCACTGGGCTTTATGACGAAGGAAAAGTATATACCCTGAAGGTCCATGGTTTTCAGCTGAACGTCGGCAAAGTGTCTTGCTCTAAATAGGTAACTGAATTTCGACGATGCGCATCTTGCGACGTCTCCAAAACGGTGCATGGATTCCTTTGAATTAATGAACTGATCGTCTATTTCAATTTGTGAGACAGTTGAAGGTTTTTTTCTTATAAATTCTAGGGTCGTCTCTACTGTGTATTAAAAATAACTACGCTTTCTTTTTTTGGCTATAATAAAATATTTGTTTATAACTGGCTGTTCCCGCCCGAAAACCTACTAAATAATTAAATTAATGTAGAATTTTTGACAACTACGATCTCACTGTATTGCGATAAAAATTAAAGAAAAAAATTCAATTCTTACGAATTTTTCAATTTCCTTTTAAAATTTTCCAATTCTCTCTCCATACGAACCTTCCTTAGGCGTAGGCAAACACAACAAAGAAAAGATAGCTTAAATCGGGTGATCTGTTCTTAATGTATGAGCATTCTTACGGATGCAACTTTGTTTTATATATATAGATTTTTTTTTTTAGGGTACACTCCAAGAATTTGGTACTATTTTGTACGCCTATTACTACTTTTTTTATTGTTCAGCATAATTATTGAGAAAAGCCGATCGATTTTCATCATTGGCTCGCATCTTTGACTGTACGATGTAGTAGCACTTCCAGGAACAATTTGTTGCCATCAGCGAAGCTACCAAAATTGTTGCTCGTAAACCGAAGTTAATTTTAGTTCATTTAGTTCATTTATTTATTCACAACTTAAACATTAAAATTACAATCTATACCTACATATAATAAAACTGTAGGCATTTTCTTTGTTACCTAATGGCGTGAAAACTACTGCACAGATTTCGATGAAACTTTTTTTTAAATGTTCCTATAGATTCCCAGAAACACAACGGCTATTCCTTTCATTGCCATGCCTATTTTTTGGAGCGTTTTTGACCAAAATGTGTTTTTTTTCTGACTTTTCTGCCTTTTACTCGCCATTACTCAAATAATTCTTAATCAATGCAAACAAAACAAAATACTTAGGGAAGCCAACACTTTTATAGTTATTTCAAGCCATCAATCAGCTTTCTATGTCCTCTAGAAGCTGAGCTACAACCTAAAATCTAACATGAAAAAATAAATTTATTTTCTCAATTCTGGATCGTTGTTCTGCTTTGGGGTGGTTGGGTGGCGCATATCGCACAAGCACGTTCATGTGAAAAAAAAAACTGCTTGAACACTTAATTTGGAGAAAACACCACAAATTAAGTGAAACGAAAGAGAAGTATGCGACGTGAATGTGTTTGTAATCAACTGCGAGAATGTGTTTCTGAGGAAATGCGCAGGTGGCTGATGACGTGCGCTGATGGAGGTATGGTGGTGTATATAGAAATTAGAAATTGAGTTCAAGGTTTTTATTTGAATGGTTATTAATTTATTATAGTACCTACGTTGATACCTACAGTAAAGAATTGAAGAATTCAAGAAGTTAAGACGATATAAGTGAATTATGTTGTTTGATTTATTTATTGTTGGTGTAGATGCAAATTTCCGTTAAGGTTTTTGTTTTAGTGGTTGTTTTGATATTCCCTGCGTTGATACCTAAAGTAAGGAAGTGGAACTTTAGTACTTACGCTATTGAATTTAATTTTTTTAAATTGCTAAATTGTGCATTGACAATGTTCACCGCTTTTATTGGAAATTACAAAGTCTCACGCCGCGTACGAAGTTGCGGGCACAGCTAGTGATCTTATAAACTTGTGCAAGGGTTAAATATAAACCACTGAAGCAACAAGCTAAATACCATATTAACGTAGGACATTGATATAGAAAATCAAATAGAGTGGGGCAGATTGTAGATCCTTCTATAAACGATCCTCGATCCTCAGCCACTGAGTACAGTCTACAAAAGAAAAAATATGTAACTACACAAACATTTTCATGTCGAAGCCAACTTTCCATCCCACACCACTATTTAAAAGCTCGCCTATAACTTACGACTTCCTTAACAATAATTTGAGCTCAATTTCGCAAAGAGGTTAGCCAGATTGACTAAGCCAATAATTTTTATCCATCATATAATCCCGACTGTATAGTCAAATACCAATGCGATCATTAACCCAATTTCCAGTTTCGGTCCTACAAAGTCTGGATCTAGTTTAACTACCGTCTGGTTAGCAGCCGTACATTCAAATGCATGTTCTCTGCAGGAGGCCCAACACCTTTTAAGCATGTCGATCGTGCTCATGTATTTTTGTCAACAACTTGTTTTACACATTGGAATCCTTTTTTTTTTTTTTGCACAGCATGACAAATATTCAGTGATTTGGTTAAATTATGCGTGCTCCTGGTTTCTGCTTCATTAGCTCGTAAATCCGATCTAATGAAGCGGAGTTTATTTAAACGCGCAAATAATTAGGTTAATCTATAATCTTTAGTAGATACCTACGTCAGATCCTCTCGGATGCGGTTCTAGTTGTATAACCTGTCTGAGTCTTTAATCAGTGGTTTTGCCGGCTACCTCTTCAAAATGACACATTTAGTTTAATAACTTCCCTTGCGGCCTTCACTTATTTCAATTGAAGATATTAACTTGGTGTGTGCTCAATAGCAGAAACCTGAGAATGCACTTTTAATTATTATCATTCTGGGGAAAGAGTAACCCCAGATTTTACGTAGCACTCGATTTTATGGCCGCCGTGGGTATTTCCATACGAAAACGAGCGCTTTGAGCCTCATGCGGTGACACCTTAGGCAATGCGTACACCGGACAGAGCGTGAGCATAATCTATTCATCAGTGCAGTGTCTATTCAATGTAATAACTTAAAGGGGATCAACCGACAAGCTTGTAATTTTATTTTGACATTTTGCTGCATGCAATTGGCATTAGTATTCTAAACAGCATTAACATGGAATTGGAACTAAGTTTTGTTGCGTTATCTGATGGATGTGTACGTTTGAAGAGATGTGCCATTGAACCCATAGGGAATTGAATAATTGATCTTCGGGACGGAGATTGCCCTTGAATTTCGAGTCTTATAAGAACTACAAAAACAAGTTAGCGCGATATAAGAGTGCAAATTCTTGAATGACCCATAAGTTTGGTTGCAGCTTTTAATTTGTACACACTTAAGTTCTTCACTGACTGTGTAACTATAGAGCATCATACCTACGGCCATTAAACATAAGTTGATAAACTTTATTTGCCCGGGGGATATTTTTTAATTTAAGTCTATAAAAAAATACACTTGGTCGCAACAGGTCTGTAGGGTTCCTAGGTCTAACTTCTTACAACAATCAATTACAGAATGGAAGGGATCTTCAATTTTTTGTCGAGTCCAAACGGCTAATTCCGATACTCTTTTATGACAGTTATACTTTCGGATGTTTGTCAGACCTTTGCGAAAGCTGATACAGAAGGCGCAAAAAACCTTAAAATTTGTCGGTTTTTTTTTTTTGAATCGAACGTGGGAACCCTACCCAACTATATGCTATGTAGGTTAGGGTCACGCCCATTTTTCCCAAAACTTTTTTTTTTCCTGACTTCACTGTATTTTAATATTCTTCAAATATTTCTTACACAATTCAATTCAATTAAATTTGTTTTTTATTCATTTTTCACTTAAAACTATTTAACAATTATTTGTTTAAGATGTATAGCTGTTTGAAAAGAAAATCTACTAAATAATGAAAATAATGTAGAATTTTTGACAAATGCGAGCTCATTATGAAGTTTAGTTCGAAATAGCTATCATTCCTACCAAAGTGACTGTGTCTACAAGTTGTGTGTCCCTCGAAAAAACAACAATTCACAAACTGAAATTCGACATAATTTCCCAACAGAAATTGTCAGGGTGGATCCCAAACAAGCGAGAATCGTTGTTACTCCTCGCTTCCCCAACTCAGTAAAATCAAGAATAACTGACATGGGATACTACCAGCTTTTCTTAAGTTAAGTTGTGACAAACCAATATCAATTTTTGAATGTTAATTCGTAATTGAGGTTGTTTGAGGTTTTTTTTTTCTCTTTAAGCTAAAATTTAATTAAAATCATTAGAAAAATAATCTCTTAATAAATACTCGATTTAAGATGTGGCTCTAAATAATAACTCGACAACATCTGAGTCAATGGTAAGGACGCAGGGTTCGGACTTCAGTTATAAAATTTCGCAGTAGAAATTAAAAAAAAAGTGCAGTAGATTAACTTTTTTTGAAGTAGATTTTGGATTTAGAAAAAATGCGATACAAAAGAAGTTCTAAAATTTGTTTTTAATGTATTAGTTTTAACGTAAAAAGCGACAATTGATAGCAGAACAGAACAACAACAACAATAAATTTAATAATGGATTGCAGAATCAATAATAGTGCTTCCAGTAACTGATTATTTGCAATGGGCTCTTAAAAATGTACTAAGAAACAAAAATGTGTAGATATATTCAATTTTGATTTAATGTTTCCGAGATTCACATAAATTGCAGTAGATTGTCAGTCGAGCGCAGTGGTGCAGTAGATTTTATTTGTTTCTTAAAATTGCAGTAGATATACTGCCATTGCAGTAAAGTCCGAACCCTGTAAGGAGTCATTTTTTTTTTTACATTTTTTATGAATGAATAGAAGTTATGATTTGTTCTTATATAAAAGGCAAGTTTATTAAGAGTTTAGCTGAAGTCACAATATAGAAATTTATAAAAAATGATTTGTGTGCAAGTGGGACGTCGACAAGTGCTAGATTATTTTTTATTATTAGATTATGCATTTTGTATTGTAGAGTTCTTTGTTAAAAAAAAGTGTTCTTAATGTTTTTAAAACTTTAAAGACATACAGGTGCCTAAGCGGTATTATTCGCATATAACAAAAAAGAGGCCAACTGTTTGTGAAGCGATTCCTACAAACAGAAAATAATACTTTAGGAAGCCAAAATTTCCGCAAATATTTTGAGGTATCAATCGGCTGTCTGTGATATAATAGGTTCGTTCGCGTACGCGGTTTAAATCGAAAGCAACCGATATATAGGTAAATCGATCGCGATCGCACAAAGTCTTTACACTCTTGGCTCGAAAGAGCTCAGAGAATTTAAAAAACACAACTACAGATAAACTATGTCAAATGCATAAAGTTGTCAAGAAACAAATTCAAAATCCGTCTTAAATATCAATTCCGCCTAAAAATAAAGTCTCTGAAAAATAAGGAAATTCTTCGGTGGTCGAATGCTCTCCTACACCGTTTGATATGTTGCAAAAATGTAAGTTGTAGATTTGTTTGTGATGTGGACTGGATGTCAAAAATATAAGTGGCTCGTCTCGAAGTAGCTTGTAGTCTAGTCTCTAGTGTCTAGTCTCTATTCACGTTCTGGTGGGTGAGTATATTTTGCGCTCTCTGAGAGATTTGCGCTCTCTTTTTGGATTTTGACAGATTTGTAGTGCTTGGACCGATTAATTACCCGAGTAGACCAAATATGTACACCAAAATGTCACACGATTAAATTTAATATATTCATAGATCTTAAAATATCTGCTTCCATTCTCAAATGTCCTAGTGTCGTCAAATCAAAAGTAATAAATGGACGCACTTTTTGAACAGCTCTTTCAAGGACACATCTCTTGCGTAAATGTTTCTGCAACAGTCTGTCTTAACCGACTTTCCTACCTGCAATTATTTACAGGTATTATGTATAGCTACCGCCTCCCCTTCCATCGAATGAACCGCGTTAGCAAAATGATGTAGATATTATCGCCAATATTGTCATTCCATTCAAACTATACCACTGTACGTATACTTGAGTATGACTTGAAAATCTCATAACCAAAAATACCTTTATAATGCAAATTCTCTTTCAAAATATTCCAATAAATCGCTGGGAAATTCCTCGCTGATATTATTTTTTCATATCACTGCCGCTGGCAGCATACAACTAGAAACAACGTACCGCCACTATTGACTATACCTGTGCTCGAGGCCATAAAATACAAGTACGAGCACAACACAGAGATCCGATCCTATCCCATCCGTCTACATCAATGGCTGCGGTAAGATTGATTTTTCCTCCCAGCTGAGGCGCGCAAAATTCAATACAAATCCAGGCAGTCAGCCAATTCTCCTGTGCATATAAAGTAATAACTTGCAACCGTCACAACACCTCATAGATTTTGTATTCGAATGTTACTTCCCCGGAGACAGCGAGTGAGACATATTCAAACCAATCCATGAGGGTACACTGTACACTACCAATATCGACTACTGTCTACTGTGTCGCCGTGTCGGTGGAAGAAACCAATTCCAGTTGGAATTACCATCGGAAAATAAGGTGGTGTCTCCGATATTACCTGCAATCTCTCCACTGCACATACAATATACAGATACACGTACCAATGCCACCCGCACTGTGAGTGTCGTTTTGAGGGAAATAATCGATACATCTACTGCGTATGGCATATCGGAAATCTGAAATAGGGACAAACGTGATTCGTAGTGTGCACTTGCAAAAACGAATCGCTAAGATGATAGAAGCAAAAAAAAAAAAAAAAAATACATTTCCGAAAGGAAAATTGAAAATTGAAACCAAAAAAGTTGCCCCAGTGTTTCGTTTCGGTTTTCATTGCAATGCACTTGAGGTTCAGAGAACACAACGAACGGAGTGGCATTCATATATAATTTGTACTGTTTGTTGGTGTAAGGTTAGTTGGAAAAAGATTTTACTCGACACCACTTGAAATGAAAGGAATTCCTTTAAGTAGACCTTATGCGGGCGAGTCTTCTCTGACGTAGGAACAATAATTCGACTCACGGTTGGTGTTAAATGGTAGCCGACGTTTTTTTTTTTTTTTTTTTTTTCCTGAGATATTGCGCTTACAAAAGAGCTACATAATCGTCGTTGCGAAATCTACTGTTGCAAGTTGTTTAGAGAATTGTTGCATAATTCAATGTGGAATATTGTATGCAATTATACAGTGCACCTCTTCTCAGTCACTGATGAAGTGTCTATACCGCCAGACCGAGAACGATGAACAAAATTTGTTCAGTTCTTCTATTTTTGGGCCATTTTGAAACGTCCTACACTTTTATCCCCCATCCAAAAAGCTGCATTCAGATGCGTTCTAAGGATTGACAGAGAGACGTATGCCATAATCTGGAACACCAACTTCCACTCTTATGATCTGCATTGCTCTGGGGAGGTTCATCAAAAACTGGCAGAAAGGATGTTGAGTTCAAACTGTACCGAGCAAATGTTGTTCTGAAAGGTTTTATGGCCATTTCAACATTCTACTTTCTCTTCCCAACGGAATAGGTTATATATCTACCGACTTCACAGTTCCAGAAAGGAAGTTGAGTTCAAACTATACTGAACAGCTGGAACAGGAATTACAGGAGCCCTACGACGAAGTCCTACCGAGGCGCCCAACGCGATTCTTAATTTTCTGGCAGTGGATCTGCATATAAAAAACATTGTAGCGTGTAGCGCTGTTGGACTGAAGGAAGCCAAATGTTGCTCCCAAAGATTTTATGGCCATTTCCACATTCCATACTTTCCCTTCCCAACGCGATAGGTCGTTTATCTATAAACTTGGCAGTTCCCTAACTCAACTTCTAAAAAAACTTCGCCGTTATCAACATACTCATTTTTACATATGGTTCCAAAATGAACTGTGAAGTGGGAGCGGGCATTTTCTCAGCAGAATCAAACATTTCCGAATCTTTTCGCCTTCCTAACGCAGCCAGCGTCTTTCAAGCAGAAGTACTGGCAATCAATGAGGCGTTTAAACTGCTCATTAACATATAGCGACAGTAAATAGGTATCTTCGTCGACAGTCGGGCCGCGATTAAGGCTATCGTTGTTTCAACCAAGTCAACGTCCAAGCTTGTTGTGGAACGCAGGGAGACACTGTCCAGGGCGTGACATCGGTTTGAAATCACTTCTCATCTGGGTTCCAGGTCATAGGAACATTGAGGGGAATGAGAGAGCACATGAACTTGCCAGACGTGGCCGTGGCTCTGCTCTGTGCGTGTCTCAGGCGGAGGAAGACCTCCCTACGTTGGGATACATAGAGCGAAAATCTCCTGCATTTCACTTCTAGGCCGGTGACTAGATAGATGACGAACCGTATCATTTCAAGGAAGTTTTGGTCAACCTACGATGATGCCAGGACAAATAAACTCCTAGCCAGAACGCGTGTAGATGTCGCCAGACTAGCTGCAATAAGCATCCCCCATAACACCCACTATCGTAGCTGCGCTGACACAAACAAGAGTGAAACAGTTTTCCATCTTCTTTTTGAGTGTCCGGCCCTAGCCAAAATTAGACACAGTGCACTAGGTAGTCCCTTATATGATGAGGTTTCGGCCATCCAAAGTATCCCTTTCAATAAAACCATCAATTTTCCTAGCTCCACAGGCTGGTTTTAAGTTCCTTCTCCCTCTCTGTCTTCAGATTCCAATTAGTTTTGATGTCAAAACGGCGCGTTATTTGTATCCTTCCCCCACCAGGTAACAGGGAATTTCAGCCACTCCAATACTCAGCCACAACCAACTATCAAACTGTACCTCTATAAAAGGTGATTGTACAGCCTCAATTCGATAAAACCATATCGGTTGCAAACATGAAACAAAAAGGGAAATTACACCCTGTCCCGCAGCTGAGCTACCCGAAATTGAAATCATATTTTGTTATAGCGGTTAGAGCGTAATCTGTAAGTGCGTCGATATTGGAATAAGACATTTTTCGTCTACTACGTAATGCATGTCCTATAAGCTCTAACTTTCAGTACGAAAAACTTGTTCCGATCACGGAGAAACTAATAAATTATTTTTCTAAAAAAACTAAAAACAATTTGCTATTTTTTTCTTCTTTTTTTTTTTGTTGATAAATTAACGCTATAATTTATAATCAACATTTTAAGACCAAGATTGAGTTCAACCATCAAGTTTAAGTGGTCAAAACAAGCGAAAGAAAATATGTACGGTTTCGTTTTGCGTATGGCTGTAACTGGAGCCATTTGGTGACTATATCTGTATTTGAAAACACAAAAAACCCGAATTTAATTAATGATAAACAGCCGAATTTAACATGTTCTGAGGGTCATAAAATGATACATAACTTTTTCAGAAAGTGAACAATGGCAAATCTCATATTTTTTCTTCTTTTTTGTTATGTATAACAATCTTCAGGTTCTTTCTATTTTCAAAAGCAAAAACACAAAACAGCAAATACAGTGGCGTCTAAAATGAAGAATTTAGTTTCTAGATTCTTGCTAAATAAGAGAAATGGATTTTCTATGTCTACACATTTTATTTTTTAGCCTTATAGCTGGGAAATAGAACTTTTTGATGGCGCTTATAATAATTTATATTGTCGATAGATTTGTAGCTAATGGAGGTGGAAAGAAAATGCTCTTTCGGTATTCTCACAAAGAGCTGTTTAGTTTATGCCAAGATGCTTACATTCCTTGCAGATGGAGACAGTCAACGTTCGCATTCAATCTAAGCAATATAAATTAAAATGTAACGTTCGTTCCTTTGATTTAAAAAATTATTTGAACTAAGTTATAAATGTTGGAAGTAAATCTTTCCCTAAAATTATCAGTTGGCCTTACTGCAGAATTATACAGATAATGATGATGACCAAATTAAAAAAAAAATGAAAGTGTGCTGATTTTCTTTAAAAATCCCAACCAATTAGAGAAAATAGTCACCTGCTTGGAATGATGTTGACAATCTGTCCCACTTAACAGAAGAACAATCGCAAAGACATAAACTTACTTTCACTTAAGAAGATAGGATATAAAAGCCTTTACAACTTCCTGTAGCCATAAATCAGCGTGCTAATAAAATTTGATTTGACATTCTTCTTCATTTTATTATCCACTCGATGTTTTTTTCACAACAAACTGATGCTAGATTTTTACTAACGTTTCAAAAATGTAGATCATTATCGACTTGTTAAAAATAGAAATAACTTTCCCACGTGAATATTTGTTTTCTCATTTGCTCTGGAAGTCAAACACAAGCGACCACTCTTGATGATTGTGCGCCATTGAGGATTTAATGGCAAATTCAATTTCCTTGCCGATGTAACAACAGTTCTACTTTATAAGATACCGATTTTTAAGTAAAACTTGCTGTTGTTGCGTTTGTTCGTATTTTGTTTATTTGAAATTGGGTACATCAATGAAATATTTTGACCTTGTCTATGGATATGGTGAGTGGCAATCTTTTGATGTTTTACTGGAGAGCAATAAACAGTCCAATTATTTTATGTAGGTAATGCGGATGTTTTCCAAGTACCTACGCCGAATCTATGCCTAAAAGGTACAACACTTAAGCCGACTTAAGTTGTTTTAGCTATTTAACGTTATTTGAATTGTGTTTTCCTTACTCTATTTCAGAAGCCAAGCCAGCGGAATAAATTTCAAATTATTAGGAAGTTATAAGTGTTGTAAAATAGCTCAAGTCATCAACTGTAATGCACAGTTTAACGTCTAAGATTGCTCTCCTGAAAAGTGTACAAAATTGACGTAGGTAAGATGTTTTACTTTTGAGGCATAGTTCAGGAATTTTTTTGAAACTAATTTGGTATCATCCACCCACCCACTAAAACGATGCTTATGGCCTTTTTAGGGGTGGCTCACCTATAACCTGAAATTGGTGTCCCAGAAAACAAATAGAACAAAAGCTCCCCAAAAATTATACAAACCTAAGCTGACAAGGGACGTCTTAGAATGACCCAAAGTGCCCATAAGCCACAACACTTATTACCTATACAAACAGTCGCAGGTAAAACATGTAATAGCTACAATCGAAAAGTGGATTCCAGAACGATGTTTAAAAACGTGAACGGTGGCGGTAAATTAAAGGTTAAGTTTAAAAGGGGTGTGAGAGAATAGAGTCTTATACGGCACTAGGTACCGCCCGGGGCCATTGCATCAGATTTCTCACACTGGCACCCTTTCCTAATATTAATTTAAAGAGTACAGCTAATTCAGACTACCTCCATGATTTGCTCAAGTTTGTATAACTTTTTGCTAAATTTATTATTTCCTGCTTAAAAATAAATAAATAGTTCGCGCAACAGCTCCGGAGGAACCCTAGGCCTAGCTTCTCACAACCATTCGTTTTGTGTGAGTTTTTCATTTATGGAACGAATGGAAGGGATCTACCTTTTTATGCCGACTCCAAACTAGACATTTATACTCTCGGATGTTTGTCAGACGCTCGCGAGAGGTGGCGCAGTGGAAAAAAACCATAAGTTGGAATTTGGGTTTTTGTGGGATTCGAACCTGGGACCCCTCGCTTAGTAGTCCAACACACTAACACTAAGCTACTGCCACTACCTGCTTACTTCTGCAATTTAAAACAAACATTCAATTCAAAGGCTCCAAGGCCACTTTCTCAAATTTATCCACAATGTTTTCCAAAAATACTCCCAAAACCACTTATACTTTTTTTTTAAACAATATTTATACGATACGACCAACAAAACCGTTCATAGATAGCTACTTTCCTTAAGTTTAAATTTAGCCATTCCCGAAAGTGATCCGTCCAATTCTCTTATGCATTGCACCATCTGTCACTCATTAGGCAAGCGATAAAATTTGTTAGACTAAATCTTTTCCTAGGAAAATCGCAAAAACGAAAAAATAAACAAACACTCGTTTTACGATCGAGCATAATAATTTGTGATCGACAGATACGCTGTCATTTGTGTAGACACTAGCAGTCGTATTTATGGTCTGAGTGTCGCTACGAAATTCGTTGATTTAATAGATGTCATTATAAAGACAGATTGGGAGTGGATCCAAATTGCATGTAGGTATAATACTGTTACATAAACTCTCTGACCTTTCCTCCGCGCAAACGATTAGAGCGATTCAATTAAAATACGAAAATGAAAGAACAGCTTCCGTCACGTACAGCTGTTGGAAAATTGGGTATAAATAGATGGACAGTTCAGTCC
This sequence comes from Cheilosia urbana, assembly GCA_946477585.1. Taxonomy (NCBI): domain Eukaryota; kingdom Metazoa; phylum Arthropoda; class Insecta; order Diptera; family Syrphidae; genus Cheilosia; species Cheilosia urbana. The sequence goes on from OX297855.1 coordinate 14,230,832, forward strand.
TCATCGTCTCCAGTGCCACAAATTCAACCAAATGTTTGGTTGAGGAAGTTATAGTTATTTACGGCGAGTGCGATTTATGTCCCAGAGTGATTATTGGATTTTCGATGGTGCGCTCGGCTTCATGTTTCTGATCTTAAGGAACAGCTTTTCAAACTCTGCATTTATATTTATTAACAATTAGGTCTGACAGAAATTGAACATGTTGGCTGCCTGTTAAAATCATAGCCGAGGATTCCATAAAAATTAAAACGAAAAACAATTTTCGCTTTTCAGAAAAACGAACAAAATCGTCGGAAAGCTAAAATTTGCTTATTGTAACCCCTTTCGTTTTCGTTTTCCTTTCCCAAACTTGGCTTTAGAATCTAGGATCATTTATATAGTTGCAGTTGCTTTGCTTTTCGACAGCACCATTTGCTGTATATACCTTTTTTATTTTGAGTGTTTTTTTTTATAATTCTGTCGTTTTTTACTATTCTCACGAAACGAAAGGTTTTTGGAGTTTACCTCCTTAAGAAACGATTTGAGTTATAGGGCCGGGTACTGAAATTTTATGAGGAGTAAAATCAAGTGTTACACTCGAGCTATCGTAACGATAGTTTAACATTTCAATAGTATCGATAGTTTCGGAATAAAATTATAGATACTTATCGATATCGAAACTGAGCTTTTGCTCAATCATAAATACATAAATAGTATCGATAATTTTTTTGAAACATCGATAGTATCGATAGTAAAAAAATATCGATAGTCTATCGATAAATCGAAACTGAGTTTTTGCTCAATCATAATTACATAATTAGTATCGATAATTTTTTTGAAACATCGTAGTATCGATAGTAAAAAAATATCGATAGACTATCGATTTTTTTTTTTTTTTTTTTTTTTTTATGTACTTCTCCCGGGAAAGGCGAACCTATAACGCTTCAACAGCGCCCCGAGATGCCTGCAGATGTATGTTTGCTCTGCACTTAAATTGCTGCAAATTGTAGTCTTCTGAAAATATATCCTCAGGAAGCGAGTTCCAAAGTTTGCTTGTCCTGTAACAGAAGGAGTTTTGGAAAGTTGATGTCCTCGCGGTTGTCAAGTGTACCGTATGTGGTCATGAGCATTAGCAGCCTGTCTTGTTGGGCGCCCAAAAGTTGCATTTCGAGGGATAATGTCTTTGAGTTCCTCAGAACATCTACCATGGAAGTACCTATAGAACAAGCATAGGTCAGCGACTTGTCTTCTGTGCACCAACGGTTGTAGATTCGATGTGAGTGTAGGGTCTCCAATGAGTCGAACTGCTCGTCTCTGTATGCTATCAAGCAGGTTAAGTGAATGTTTTGGGGCCGAGCTCCATATATGGGAACAATATTCCAAGCCTGGTCTAACCTGTGCTTTGTAGAGAAGGAGAAGTTGTTTGGTTACCTCTTTGCTCTAAATAGGTAGCTCAACTTTGCGGACGCCGATTTTGCGATATAGGATATGTGGTCCTGCCATGTGATTCCTGAATTGACTGTGACTCCTAGGAGGTGCATTGAATCCTTGTGATGGATTGGATGGTCATCCATTTGGATCTGAGGAACTGTTGATGTATTTTTTCTGGAAAATGTTGTGAGCTGTGTCTTGTTTGCATTAAATACAACCAAGTTGTCCTTTCCCCACTTCAAGATTTTGTCCAGATCATCATTTAGAGAATTAATTTGTTCACATCTCTGACTGTGTGATGTAGCCGTATTCACAGGCCCATTGTTCGAGATGGAGGATATGAGAGTGCTGTCATCTGCAAAGCTGTAGATATTATTATTTGTCGATCCAAGCAAATCGTTGATGTGGAGAAGAAATAGAGTTGGAGAAAGAATAGATCCTTGGGGCACTCCTGCATTTATAGCAAACGAATTGGATGATACACCATCTACAACAACTTGGATCGATCTTCCCAGAAGAAAATTTTGCAATCATCCGCAGAGTTGTTGTGGTAATCCGTAAGACGCTAACTTGCCTAATAGGGCTCTATGCCAGACTCAGTCAAATGTCCAAGGCTACGGCTCTGGATTCGCCGTATTGTTCAATTGATTGTGTCCATAAGTGCGTTACGTAGCTTAGCAGGTCACCAGTGGAACGACGGCTCCGAGATCCGTATTGCCTGTCGCTTATTAATCGATGGCCTTCTAGATATTTGATTATTTTGACATTTATTGCCTTTTCCATTACTTTAGAGAGCATTGAAAGTAACGCTATTGGACGATAGTTTTGTGGCAGACATTTCCTCCCTTTCTTTGGAATAGGTTGAATGCGAGCGGTCTTCCAAGCAAGAAGGAAATGTCTTCTGGGAGTACGACATGCTAAACAGCTTACAGAGTACAGGTGCAAGTTCTGGTGCACAGTTCTTGAGTACTATAGCCGGGATTCCATCGGGTCCCGTTACCTTATTGCAATCTAGTTCTTTAAGGATGCGTTGAATTATTCGAGGCCGAAATTTCACTTCTGCCATCGATGATTGTATCCTCGGGATATTTGGTGGCTCTAGCTGTACAGAATCTAGGATGGAATTCTTTGAAAACATGCTAGCGAAAAGATCTGCCTTTTCTTTAGGTGTTGTTGCTAGCGTGCCGTCTTCTTTTACTAGAGTTGGAAAAGAAGAGCAACTAAAGTTATTACTGATTGCCTTTGCCATGGACCAGAATGCGCGTGAGCCGCTAGGACATTCAATCACTTTGTTAGTGACTCTTTCGCTGTAAGTTGTCTTCGCCGATTCAATAATTAGGTTGCATCTATTTGGAAGAATTGTAAATTCAGATCTTTTTAGTTAAATTACCGTCTTTTTCTATTCGATATATATCATAATTATCGTTCGTAAGGATCAAACTCCAGTCGTGCGTCGGAGCTGACGCACACACTTTTTTTCTTGCGATTTCTGTACGATTTCAATAGGTATTTCCGACGCTAGTCCATAAACATTTCATTGTAAGTCTTGTTTCCAGCAAAAATATTCTTCTTACAGAATGTGATCAAATGAGTTTATTTTTATCCATGATTATGTCTCATAAAATTTTGAGTAATAGCCATCTCCGTGCGGTTTTCCAATTCGGTATATGAGTGAACTCAGAGTGATGCATAAATTTGTTTTTATTAGATCATTCCCCACCGCGAACTCATTTGTTTACGAAGAATGATCATAAATCGAGCTTACAGAGTATTCGAGTGATTTTACTTATTTTACATGTCGTTATCTCGTTTACAATGACGCACAGCCAGATTTAGTCATCGCGAGCGGTGTTTTAGATTACAAAATTATACTCCGCGAGTGTGAACTGATTCAGTTCTGAAAAGTGGAATTTTATGAGTGAATAAATTTTAAATACCTAACAAAAAGCAAAGGATAATGATCCCAATGAATACACACCCTGCTCGAACAAGTTCCAAACTCATTGGAAGTGATTTTTAAAACCTCTATCATGCAACCATTTCCAGTTGAATTGAAAAGCGAACAGCATCCCATGGACCCACTTAGATATTAAGTGGTGACAAGTTCGCAAAGAGTACAAGTGGTTTATGTTATCTCGCATTACACATACTGTCAGTGGTTTATAATTTTTTTATTTTCCATTTTTGTACAACTGACATATACGATTGTAAAACCATTGACATTGAAGTTACCCAGCATCATGACAGCTGATGATGAAACGACTTTCTATCTGGGTCATACATTGTTTTGCCTTTTGTTGCGGTTATTACTTTTCATATTCAATTGTGATTCTATTTTGCTTGTGTTTATTGTTTTTCTGTAACCATTAGAAAAAAAAAAACAATAAGCCTGTAAAATGTACTATTGCTAATCTGACTTATGGGTCAGCGACAGTGATTAATTGCCGCGACAAATAAAATCCAAGAATGAGAACATTTTATCTGAAGTATAATATGAATGACATTATTTGCCCAGAAGACGGTTTTAAATGGGCGATTCGGTTAACTGGAAGGACATCGAAAAGCAATCAACTCTAAAACAGAATAGATGTTTACCTAATTTTAATTACCGGAGTAGCAACCCTAAAAAATCGAACATAAACAAACCGTGGGTTATAGGGGGATAATAAAAATTCGTATTCACGGCAATTAAAATTCAATGCCGCTCAAGGTGGACTAGATGTTATTTTGAACGGCTCTGAATACGCTTATAGTCAAAAACACTAATTTTGAGGGCGGTAGGTGTATAGTTCCCCTTTTAATTAGATTGTTCGTCTTTAATAGTCATGTCTGATTAATGCATGCAAATTTGTGATACACGTGGTAGGCAGACCGTCTTCATCGTTATTCTGTATTCGATTACCAATCGATGCTATTGTCCGCCTATCAATGTGGGTATGGTAAGGTAAGGCTCGAACCGAGGTACACGAACAATTCAAATTTAATTGGATATTGTGACAGTAGTTAGTTGGACTAGAATCGCTTATTCAATTAGTTGATTTGTTGGCGCAGTTGGAGACGGAACATTACTGTAATTTTATTCGATTACTCAGTGGGAATTTGACTTTCCAAATGAAATTTGCGCGATTTTTTTCATATTCCAAGAGTGACAAAAAATTACAAAGGCTATATTTTGCAGGGCTATGTAATGTATGTCGGATTTAATTCAGTTTGAGATATGTATTTCAGTTTCAGGGTTAAAAAACGTGGTTCAGACATATTTTCAGAAAATGCCTGAAACCAATTTAGCGGTGGGAAAATCCTCCTCTGACTATATAAATCACCTTTCTGATGATTCTAATAACAAAACAAATAAGTAAAAACAAAAGAAGATAACAAAAAATTGGTGCGACTGTATCCAACAGTCCCGAAATATGTGTATGTGTAAACACCGTGCGTGCGGTATGTGTGTGGCTTGATACACGTCATTGAGAAAAGAGGGAATTGTAATAACCGTATTCTTGATATATTATGAAATAACAATAATTTATTCGTTCTGTGCTAGTTTCGGCAGAATGACATCAACTGTTATACAGTAAATGAAAGTGTCATTGGAATTTCATTTGGCTTGCATTGCATATTGTAGAGGTGCTGGTCTACGACATTTTTGTTAGTTGTTGTCCAGCTGTGATTTCTGCGTGCCTGGTAATTCACGAAAGAGAACGGTTTGGCACCGAATTTCCTCGAGATATCCGTCACAGGGAAGAAATGTGAGAAAAACATGCTTTATTTCACATCAACAAAAAGCTGAAATTAATATGCCCCAGCTCATAAATGTATGCAATGATAAAAACGTATGCAATGATAAAATGTATGCAATGATACAACACACTGACGCATTTTCTGTCCCCGCAAGTTAAATGTGTGGAATTACTCCACCAGATTCCAATAACGCGCGCTTAGATGTTTACACATCAATAAATAAAGACAGGTCCCTAAGACTAACTTCTCACAATAATTTGTTTCATACATATGAGTTTTTTTTTTTTTTTATAAATCGGATGCATTAAGAAGCTCATTTACGATTTATATTTTAAAATATTTGTACATTGAATAAATTACATTGCAATCCGACAAGGCATTTGAAAGCTATGAGTTTACAGGCGGTTTATTCGTAGAATACTCTCTGCTTATAAAGCAGCTTAGATCTCCCACGTTAGACAGCTAATAAAGAAAAAATCTATCCTATGTTTTAATTGCAATGTTTAGTAATGTCACTGTGAAAACCAGAGTCAATTTCCTGCAGCTGCTTTTAAATCTATTCCGAACAAACACCTTACAGTCGGAAAATTTTTATTAGAATAAGGAAAACTGAAAATACCACCAAAGACTGCTTCTATATGATCTTTTCGAGAAGTTCTAGAAGAAATGCCTCATATATGACAATAAAGAGGACCTTACCGATGTCAGTGCAGATATCAGAGAGAAGATCTTGGCTTGAACCATGGGAGGTGGCACCCTACAGGACAATCATCCACATCGTGGTAGCCGTTAGGAACGAAATTTCCTTCGATTTGTCCGAAGTCAGAGAAATTCCATTGCGAGATTTAAGCTCCGATACAACTTTCGGAAAAAATCTCCGATGACATGCAGCGCACCTTGCCGCATTGCGTGGAAGCGCGTCATACTATATAGGTACCACTAAGCTTTGGCAGCTATACGGCACTTTTATTCCGAAGCTCTCCGACAACTAATTGCTGCAGAATATTTTATTCCGAAATTAACGCATGTATATGCTTCATATATTTTGTTCCGAAACGAACGCAATTTGAATTTCGATCAGGGGTCGAATTACCGCATCCGTGAGCGAGCCATACGTCACTGAATTCTGTGGATTTCACAAGTGAAACAATAAAAAATTCAGTCAACCCCAGATTTGACTTTCGTACCGGAATTTTTTCCGAACGAATACCTCGATAGGGGTGAATATTTACCATCTACATACTGAATTAAATTCAAGTTTATTGACTTTGAAACAATGAATAGTAATTGAGACCTAACCTGATGTGAAAGAATAATATATAATAATTCCACATTTCGAACTGTACCTTAAAACTCTAAATAAGTTCTAGGATGCTGACATAATAAGCACCACCACATAGCTAGCGTTGTTCTGAGTTCAACTATTTTTTTTTGCATAAATTTAGTGTCCGAAAAAGTAGTTCTGCTTGTAAAAGAGTTGTCACAAGACGTTTGTATACCCACTGCGCCCGAACTGTATATACCTGCGCCATCATAACTCATAAGAACTTAAATCTATATAAATAAAAATGAAATGATGTTCGTTGGTAAGGGCATCACGAGAGAATGGCTGGACAGATTTCGCTAATTCTTTTTTTGTTGTGTTTGTTATTGTCAGGAGAACAAAGTTATGAAAGAAAAAATTAAGAAAATTGCGCGGAAAATTAGAAAATTAAAGTTTGAATGGGGAAATACACTTTGGAAAAAAATTAACGGGATAGAAATCAAGTAGTGACACTTCAAATAAAAAAAAATATATTTTGAATTTTAAGAGCAATTGTTGTTGTCAATTATTTTAATTATTTTCCAAGCAAATTGTTGTTGTCAACAATTTTGAAATTTTTTTTTTTTTTTTTTTAAATATAGGTATACCTATCCAAAAAGTTTGTTCTAATAAATTATGTTTACTATGTTACATTAAGTAACTTTTTGAAATGAAGTAGATACTTTGATTATACAAAGATGATATTATGGCCGACGATATTTTGCATCGAATTCGCACTGTGACATCGGATAATGAACTGGAGATGTCAGATGAAATGCGCAACAAAGCTTTGATTTGACGCAGTTAATCGAGAATTGGAGCGAGAAATGGACTTCGAACGAATCGCATTGAGTCAAGCTGTTCGAACAAATGTGCCAATGCTGAATCTATATATATAAAAATGAATCCCTATTTCCCTTGGTCGCGGCATGACGCGTGAACGTCTGGACCGATTTCGCTAATTTTTTTTGTTGTGTTTGTTATTGTCAGGAGAAAAATCTTATGAAAGAAAAAATTAAGAAAATTGCGCGGAAAATTAGAAAATTTAAGAATACTTAACCAACATATTAAATTATATCTAATGTAACCATAGCGCTTTTACAGTTCAAACTTTTTTGATGTAACCTTATGGCGTTGGCATAACATTGACAGAATGCGTGCTGCAAATATCGTCAACGAGGATGTAAACAAAATAAATATCGTTTAAAACAGATGCTTCGATCGGAGTTATTATATTGATAAAATACATATAAAATAATTAATTTATTATTTTTAACAAAAACTGAATTTCTTAGTGCACATCGTCGGAAAATCCTCAACATGTGGCGTTGTAGGCGTATGTCGTTATTCAGGTCAATTAAATTTTCTTTAATAATAATCTTCTTAATTCATACCTATAATTCTTTCGGGATGAAACTCGATGATGATGATATAACTCGATAACCACTGGGTCAATTTTTATGATTCTTCTTTTGTTTTGTTCGTATTGTTGTATTTCAGGTTAACGCAAACTTAAAAGATAGGATTTTTGACCCGCTATATGGCGTTGTAATCGATCTCCGAAACCACTCACCCGATTTCAATGAAATTTTATAGATTTATATTCTTCGTTCCCGCTTGAAGGATAGGATACTTTTGGACTTGATAGGTGGCGCTGTTGCCGATCGCCGAATCAGCGCTACCAAGTTGATTGAAATTTTGTAGATGGATATGGTTGCTTCCAGTTTTAAATTTCGGATAGTTTTTGACCTATAGGTGGAACTTTGAAAAACACAAGCGGGATAAGAAAACGGATTGTGGCACGTCTCACTCAAAAACAAAATCAAACGCTATTTCTAAAGTCATATGATGAAAATTATTAATGGACGCTGTCCAAATAAAGCAATTTGCGAAATGTGAGCATAATTTAATACGAAAGGTACGGGCAAAGCCGGGTGGGTACAGTTACCTACATATAAAAGAGACTGACGTCCGTATGTGCATCCATAACTCGGGGACAGGTAGTTCGATTTTTACGATTTTTTGGTTGGAAGGAAGGGCATAATTCTACCTTTTGTTGTGAAAAAAAAACTTTATGGGGATTAGTTGAATTTTTGAATTCTTTAAATGTTCCGGGCCTACCTCAACATAAATTGGATTTGAAAGTCGGCTCAGTTAAAATTTTGTTGCGCAACATCAATGTACCGAAACTTTGTAACGGATCGCATTTGATTCGTGGGGAAGGATCTCATATCAAATATCATGCAAGTGATGAATTTGAGGGGAAAATTCAAAGGCAAACACTCTTATTCCGCAGATTTCGCTTATTCAGAACGATTTACCATTCGTTCGACTTCAATTTCCCGTGCGTCTCGCTTTCACTATGACAAATAATTTATTGCAAGGATAATCGATGGATGTTTGTGCATTTGTAGCATCAGTCTTGATTCCCCATGTTTCTCACATTGTCAATTTAGTGAAAAAGCGGATGGTTGGACGACACGTCAACATCATTGCCGAATAACATAAATTAGTTAGTGCATTGTGCATGCTCGGAATTATTATTTTCATTACATTAACAAATTTGGGCGGAACGAAGTTTGCCGGGTCAGCTAGTTTTAAATAAATATATTTTAATCAAATTTCACCACCACATTAGATAACAAAACAAGTGAACGAAAACGAAGTAAACTGTCAAGAGTCATATTATAAAGTGATTTTGAATAATTTGAAACACTGTCAAAACGATTCAGGTTGTAAACATATCGCGCAATATTATTAAATGCGACATTAAGCTTCCTCCTGCTGGCAGCATCACAGTTGCAATAAATTTCACAACCATAGCTTAGAATTGGAACAACAAGTGTTTTTGCTAACATGACACGCGTTTTTTGAGGGGTGAAATATTGAGATGTCCATAACTGGCGTAGCACACCGTATACTTTGCCAACGGCTATATTAATATGAGTATCCCATGTTAGTGTTCTATTAAATATCACTCCTAGGTTTTTGGCTGAGTCAACGTACTTTATTCTGGAGCCGTTAAGTGTTATTTCTGGAAAATAAGAAAGGTCCAGGGATTTTTTGCTAATAACAACACACTTAGTTTTACTGGGGTTAAGAAATAGCCCATTCCTATCGGACCAATCAGCTATCCTCCGTAGGTCAATATTAATCGTATTAACACAGTCTTCAATCATACCAAGATGACAACTTCGATACATCTGTACATCGTCCGCATACATGTGTATTGATGTCGATGTCGATACTAATTTTGGGATCTCGTTAACATAAAGGGAGAAAAGAAGAGGACCCAGAATAGAGCCTTGTGGAACCCCATGATAGGTGAAAAGGAAGTCTGAAGAGTGATGACCTACAGAAACTGCTTGTTTTCTTAGCCTTAGGTATGCCGACATTAATGAAACCGCTGATGGTGAAAAACCGAACAACGTAGAGAGCTTTATCAAAAGCCTTAGAAAAATCCATTTTCCTCATCCAGAGACCTTCTTTTCTCTTCAACTACGTTAATGACCGCGGTTATGCAGCTGTGATTTTTCCTGAAACCAGATTGCATCGATGAAAGTAAGCTATTTGAGTGAACATGGCAGTTAATTTGCTTCTGCATTACCCTCTCAAAAACCTTCGAAAAATAAGAAAGAATGGAAATAGGACGGTATTCTTTAGTATTTGGACTTTTTGGGATAGGAACAATCTTTGCGTTTTTCCATTGGAAAGGATACACCCCTGTTGTTAAAATATGATTGAAGACATAGGTGAGGGCAGGCAGAATTACAGGTAGGATAATTTTAACAAATTTAGGATGTATTTCATCCAAACCAACCGCATTTGACTTCACTGACAACAAGCTAGCAACAACATCTGGTCTTGAAACACAAGAAAATTCAAAAGTGTCAGATAATGTGCTAGAAGAGACGGATGGACTTGAAGGAACTACATTAAGATCAGGGAAAGGAAGTTCAACGAAGTTTTTGTTAAGAGTGTTTAGATCTAAATTATCGTCCAAAATAGGGTTATTTTTGCCCATTCCTATTGCACGAAGATTTTTCCAAAGCTGTCGACCTGTCAACGAGGGATTCAATTTAGCCTTATAAAATTTCTGCTTAGCAGCCCTTATTTTACTAACTACCTGTTTGCGCCGGGTACGATAGAGGCAGAGATGAAAATCTAATCTGTAACGCTTCCACTCATTATAAGCTTGATTTCGTAGGTTCATAATTTCATTAGTAAACCAACTACACCGATCCACAAGAAAGGAGACCCTCTAAACTGCGCCAACTACAGAGGCATCAGTCTCCTGAACACTGCGTATAAGATCATGTCTGCTGTATTGTGTGAACGCCTGAAACCATTCGTCAACGATCTGATAGGTCCCTATCAGTGCGGTTTTAGGCCAGGTAAGTCCACGACCGATCAAATATTCACACTACGGCAGATCCTGGAAAAAACCCAAGAATACCAGATCGATACTCACCATCTTTTTATCGATTTTAAGGCCGCATATGACAGCGTTTATAGAGACGAGCTATACAGAGCCATGTCTAGTTTTGGCATCCCTGCCAAACTTGTCAGATTGTGCAGAATGACGATGGAGAACGCTCGCTGCTCCGTAAAGGTCGGAAACAATCTCACCGAGACCTTTGATGTCAAAAAAGGATTTAGACAAGGTGATGCGCTGTCATGTGACTTCTTCAACATCATTCTTGAGAAGATTGTGCGAAACTCACAAGCCAACACCAGAGGCACAATTTTCTATAAGTCTGTGCAACTGCTTGCATACGCTGACGACATTGACATTGTTGGTACAACACAGCGAGCTGTCACTGGTGCGTTTGCAAGTATTAGTACAGAAGCGGCAAAAATGGGTTTAGTGGTGAATGAGGGTAAAACAAAATATATGCTGTCAACAAGAAGGGACACACGACATCGACGAATCGGGCAGAACGTCACGATAGACAGCTATAACTTTGAGGTAGTTAGGGACTTTGTCTACCTCGGCTCCGCTATAAACTCTGATAACGACATCACATCAGAAATCAAACGAAGAATCACACTTGCCAACCGCTGCTTCTTTGGCCTAAGACGGCAATTGATTAGTAAGGCCTTGTCAAGAAGCACTAAGGAGATTCTATATAAGACTCTCATCATCCCTGTCCTGCTCTATGGCGCAGAAGCATGGACCCTAGCAAAAACGGATGAGGATCTTCTTGGTCGCTTCGAACGCAAAATTCTTCGAGTGATTTTTGGTCCCGTTTGCGTTGACGGGCTTTGGAGGAGAAGATTTAACAGCGAACTCTACGAGCTGTACAGCGACATCGACCTAGTCAGAAAAGTACGCATCAGTCGTCTAAGATGGCTGGGACATGTAGAGCGAATGGACACCAACGCTCCGGCCCGAAGAGTCTTCGATTCTAACCCGGAGGGACAACGCAGTAGAGGAAGACCTCGCCTTAGGTGGCGCGCGCAAGTGGAAGGGGACCTCAACCAACTTGGAGTGCGCAACTGGAGGCAGTTAGCCAAAGATCGCGCTAACTGGAGAGGCGTATTGGTTGAGGCCCAGGTCCACCCCGGACTGTAGCGCCACCTAAGTAAGTAAGTAAACCAACTACACTGGCCATTCTGAATTGGCTTCACTTTTAATGGAACATGCCTATTAAATAACATAGAGATATTGTAATTAAGGAACTTCCTGTGAATGAATTTCCATCCACAGAAGATCCATCACAACAGAAACACGATTTGAACTTCAAAATTTGTTAGACGACATTTTTCTCTCATATAAAGACACACAACACGCTTTTCTCTATGCAGCTTCAATCATTTCCAAAAGCTCTCATAAGCAGTTATCTCTCCTTTGAAAATTTACAAATGTGGCAGTTGTAGTGAATATTATTTGTCACCATTCAAATTCCGCATTAATGACAAAATCTAGTCCCCACTGCATTCAAACGGAAGCCATCAACATAGTAATTCGTCAATCAATGTAAAGCTTCCAAAGTATCTTTCAACTTTTTTTCCTAACGGTGTATATTGGATCAAAGACCACAAATTAGTCAAATTAGTCCCCCCGCTGTCATGTATTTTTCAAATACCACTGTTGAATTCCCCGTGGCGGAAATTTAAATGGTAATCAATGGACCCGAATTAATTCAGTTGTCGTTTCCCTATCGATTTATCCACGAACAATTTAATTAATTATAATAAAGAAGATGACCAGCAGATCGGCGTTTCATTCTCGGTATACTTTAAACACGAACCCCGATATGGAGATTCAGGTTTCCTCTTTATAGTGGTCGACCGAAACTAGAATCCAACGTTATACACTATACACACCGTCAAAGAAGAGATAAGGCCAAAACATGAGCCGCGATAGCCGCTCTCCATGTCAGTAAATCTACATGGTGCTTAGTGGCAAATAAAACACGTGTACGGGGATTGTTTAGATGCAGTACACCGATACCTGCAGTATCTCCTCCATCAGGTGCATCTGTTGCCGGTGATTTGTTATAAGCCATAAAACAATGTCAACACCGAATGAGGTGACCACGCTGTAGGGTAGGGTATCCAATTTTATTTGGTGCAACAAGCTTCGATTGTCGTGGGACAGTTTTTATTGCTTTCTTTTATTTTTGGCCATCATTTAAATAAGTTCCCAATACCTAAACCTATGGATAGCTGGCTGTAGAGAAGAAACGCGGAAAGCTTCACGCCCTCGGATTTCTGCGAAACAAAACAACGAAAATCGTAATCGTGTTCGTGGTGTCGTGGAACGTGGAACGTGGAGTCGGAAACTGTTTTATTTTTAGAAAGCAAAAATATGCCTATAGAGAAATATGCATGCCAATGGAATTGTTTGATCTGAGATTGTGTTTGGCGGCGGTTTGCTATTATTTATATCTGGTGATTTCTCATAATTTTCACGAAATCTTATTGAATGACCGACAGAGACGGATTAAATACGTGATATTGATGTAGCAAACTCTTACGATAGCCAGAGCGACGAGTGAGAAAGTATGGGTAGTATGTAACGTTGCACAGAGATTGTGAATTGTTGTGAATGCAATACGTTTTGCAATAGCTAGTTTCAAGAATTTGTTCAAACGCTAAGAATATTACGCAAGTCGAGGGAGATTGTTTTTCAATGATTTGCTGGGCTAATTTTGTACTTTGTACGTATACCGAGTGTGTTAAGCTAGTTCTAAATACTGATGGGTACGTCTTTCGATTCCAAGCGACGGAATGTCATCAGTTAAATGTGAGCCTCCTGGCAGCTGAAACACGATAATAGGAGTTTGAATGGGTAATTGATACAAGAACTCATTTTGTTTAAACAATAACTTAAAAGAGTCCGATGATGCGTAAGTGGTGTATTCAAAACTTCGTAATGGAGAAAGTTAAAAAAATAAAGTGCATGACTCGGTCGAACAAAACTTTCTCGTTCGTCAGGAGTTTTGTTGGTTGTTTTCTTATTATATTATATAGGTAAGTAAATATCCAAGAAGCAGTGCTAGTGCCAGGTAAAAGAAACGGTCCATGAAATATAGAAAAGGAATACATAGTGTTAAATAAAATTCAATTTTAGTTCTTAAACTTTGAAGCTCCGGAAACAGACAATTGTCGCAAGTTCTTGTTATAGAGTTATAAGCGCCTACTATACTATTTTAAGGTGAATATTCAAAATGGTTGAAAAAATTTGAATTTGAATTTTAAAGTGCGGTATTGAGTTTTAAAAATATGTATGAACAGAGATCGGCTTTTGGGTAGTCATTTTTGAGAAATAATTAAAAAAAAAACTAATTTATTCGAATTTTTTGAGAAATACTAAGTACAGGATCTTATTTTGAATACTGATATTATTTTTAATGTGTATTTTGATCAAACTCGTTAGAGCGGTATTTGTGAAATTTGGCAGAAAAAACAGTAGATACCAAATATTGCAATGTTTAGTTGGCAAAATACTATTTGTTAACTATATAGCTGAAAACCGATTATAAGTTATTATTCGGGATATAGGAATTACTTGTTTTTTTAAGTTTTATCGAAGTCAAAAATAGCGATTTTGAGATAGGAACAGTTTTTAAAATTAACGTTTCCGGTGATTCGAATTGAAAATTGAGGACGCAACAATTTTAAGAATACCTATCAATATTACTCTAAGTTTGCATTTTGGTCAAAATCGTAATTGTCATTTTCTGGTAAGCTAAGAAAAACTAAATTCAAAAAAATTACTTTTTTCTTAAATCGATTTTACAATAATACCGAGAAAAACTGAGTTTGCCATTAAGTTGAAAATGATCATATAACCTTAGAAATTAATTTTTGTTACAATCGTAAGGACCGTTTTCGAGTTATGTCCAATTTTCAAAACTACCGTTACTCGAATTTTTAACCAAAAACTGGGTATGTAGTCATGGTAAACTCACCCACATAAGCTTAAATATCAATTTTGGTTGAAATCGTTAGAGCCGTTTTCGAGCAAATCGAACTGGTACGAACAGTTTGTATGGGAAGTACCATTAATATTGAGGTTACCTTGCAAAACAAAAAACGGCCCCGAGCCCTAAGCCCACAAACTCCAAATCCGAAGTTTGAACGAAATCCGGTCAGCCGTTAAGGCTTTAGGCCTCCGGGACAGGCAGACAGACGGACAGACCGGACAGAATTTTGCGACCCACTTTTTTGAGTTCGTCTATCATCGTTATGTCAGAATTGATTAACATCTCGAGTTCGAAATTTTGTACGAAAACAATAAATTTCTCTTACTACGTAGGGTAAATGTGTCAACAGTGAATCAGGGTACACAGTGAATAACTTGCTCTCATAATGTCACTTTTTATTTTAAAGTGTATCTTGAAATTAGAAAAGAACACATTTTGACTTCCCCTCGCAACAGACTATCAGTCTGCGCGATCACTTTTCCGAAGGTGGTTGTTCTCATGACTTTGTGTTTTCTGCATATGTAAGTATTTTTTTTTTTTCTGTTTTATTTTTGATCTTTTTAAAAATGTGTGTATAGTAACTTCATTTGAGTTAAATATTTGTACTTTTACATATATAAACTTAATATTTTTTATCGATTTGTTTACTTTGGTGAAATGTCTTATAAATTATATACATGTTTTTGTGAAATGAGGACAGTGTACACAGTGAATCAGTTGAATAACATACACAGTACACAGTACAAAAGTAACTTTTTGTGACAGTTTTACTGACAGGAAGTTATAAGTTTTTTTTATTTATTTTTTTATTATATTTGAAGAGCTTTTATTTTCGTTTTTCCCTAAATAATAAAATGAGTTAATAAATATATATGAAAAAAACTTATGTTTTTACTAAATAAACTGATTTTAAGTCCCTGTTCCACTGTGTACCACGCATTGATTCACTGTGTACACCCATTGTACACAGTGGATCACATGGGAAGGGTAATTTCAAATATTTTTTTCACTATCTCAACACTAATAAAGCTTTAAGATTTTGTGCTTAAAATGAAGATAAAACATTGAAAAGGCTGTAAAAAAAATGTCATGGCTATACTATTATAAATGCGTGCTCCACGGCCCAAAAAGTAAAAAATGATCCACTGTTGACACCTTTACCCTACCTAATGGAGAAAGTTAAAAAAATATAAATGCAACAGAAGTTTTGTTAACAAGTTTTGTTGTCGCTTAGACAAAACTTCAAATGTACACTTCATAAAAGATTGCTTTCGAATTTGTGTTCCTATCCTCTTTACCATTTTTTCATAAAAATGGGAAGTCTTTAACAGAGAACCAAGTTGAAACTGTGCAATGGGAAAATTCGGTAGATACAAAAAGTGGTTTAATATAATACGCCAGAGGACGTATCCGTAGCTACCGACGGCACTGCGTATAAAAAGAAGGACTTATTATTGATTCTCGAAAGCACTAAAATATCGGACCTGTTTATGAAGTCTAAGTGCTCATCGACATTGTATGACAAAATTAGGAAATACGGGCCTAAACTTGCGGTTTAGCGTTGCGGAAAACAAATATTAAATTTGGTCAGTGGACGGACAAGAAAATTTCGGAATGAAAAGCTTGAACTTTTAGTATAGGTAATCTTGATACAATAGATCTTTCAGGTCGCAGTGTCGGCTAGATGGGCTGGGCATGCGACTTATTAAAAAAAATTGGTAAATATCATGGCAATCAAATTTTACACCGCTATGATACTAAAAATGTTGACTAAGTTATAATATTTGTCGTCTTCAAGGTGTATTTAAAAAGTAAGCTTAACAATTCTGAATGACAGTAGTTGGTGCCTCTGGCTTCTGCTTTATTGGTTGAGTGGATTTAACCTCTGAAGCTGTGCTCATAGTTTACGCTCGAGTTGAAATCGGACAGGTTCCTTTTGTTTGGATCTAAAATTGATGCATAAGTGAAAGCGAATGATTGCTTTTTTTAGCCTTCTTCGTTTTGAAACTTATTTCAAAAGACATCATCTGCAAATTATCGAAAAAAAAAAAAAACAGAAGATGTCACGAGACGTGAAACTTCTCTCGCTAAATGGGGATGTTAAATAGTATTGTGTTGTAGTCGAATTGTATTAAGAAAAGTCCATTCAAAATCGCATATTGTGGCCTTCCAACTATTTAGTGTGAAGATTGAAAATAGTTATTAGTAAGGCCCCAAATCTTTATAATATTAAAATCTTAATACAGCGCAGTAGATAGTATTCAGTCATTTAAACAGTTTTCATAATGCAACCCAATCCAACGTTTTCTATTTTTGGAGTTATTTGTTGCATTTAGATTTGAATCAATTTTATTGGTTTGGTTACGCAACTTAATATGATTTCTCTCTCCTTTGTTTACCCGCTATGGGTTTAATTCCGCTCATTTGCAATTTGATTCAGTAGTCTAGTCTAGTGTCTGTGTAAGACCAAGCTTTATTAGTTCACTCCCCAGGGCCAGCGGGTCTACATAAGTCTTCCCTTTAAGAATTAAGTTGAATGAATTGAAAATAACTTGTATATCCTTTCTTTCAAACTATGATCAACCACAAAATTGCATTGAAATCGGTTAAGTGGTTTAGAAGATAGACAACAGCGCCATCTATCGGGTCCAAAACTATCCTATCTTTCAAGTTGCAACCAACCATACGAACCTACACAATTTCATTAAAATCGGTTGATTGTTTTAGGAGTCGAGAGCGGCGACGTATCGATGGCGATGGTGAGAGGCCAATTTCCGCCGTCGCGTCGCCACGGAATTTCCGTCTCGGTCGAACCGATGAAGATAAATGACGTTACCCCTTTTCTGTAACTAAGCCGGGAAAAAAGAATCGAAAAATGATACTTGAGCATCAGTTAAAGTTTCATTATTTCAAAAGAAATTAGACTGCGGGTTATCTGGCAAGATAGGGTGCAGCGGAGCCCTTTATATAGAGCCTGAACCATTCTGAGGCATATGGGAACACACTCTACGAGAAGAGATCAGGAGAATAGGAAAATAAAAAAGAACCACGCAGTATTTAAAAACATCCATGGCCTGGGGCAAGCTAAGAAACTTCTAGCGAACTATATAACCTAAATAAATTCAAGGTATGTATCGGTCTAAGTAAAACCAGCTTAATAATCGTAACAGGTCTCCTAACGGGGTACTGTAGACTAAGGGAATACCTGAGGAAAATGGGCTTGGCAGAAGAAGGTATCTGCAGAATCTATGATAAGATCGCTGAAACTCCAGACCACATTCTGGAGTCCTGTGGAGAACTGACCCATAAGAGGATTAAACGTCTGGGTAAGTACCAGTTACTAGATAAGGGTATGAAAACCATGGATCCACTACTCGTTTCTCAGCGAGGGTTCCCAGGTTCGAGTCCCGCAAAAACCCAAGTTCCAACTTAGGTTTTTTAACTTTTTTTCCACTGCGCCACCTCTCGCGAACGTCTGACAAACATCCGAGAGTAGGTATAGCTGTCTTAAAAGAGCTTAGCCGTTGAAACTCAACTCAACCAAAACGAAAAGTTGTGAGAAGCTATATAGACTAAGAGTCTAGGGTGTATGGAGTAATCGTATTTTTAATGCTTGCCATGAGTGCAATGATAAAAAAAAAATTGGATTTTGGTTCCTTGAAATTTATAGTCCAGTGGAATACGGCACACACAACATTTTCTATGAAGTTCCATGCTTATTTGACAAACTTTCATTGAGAACTTGTCCACTTTAATAAATATATATGAAAAAAACTTATGTTTTTACTAAATAAACTGATTTTAAGTCCCTGTTCCACTGTGTACCACGCATTGATTCACTGTGTACACCCATTGTACACAGTGGATCACATGGGAAGGGTAATTTCAAATATTTTTTTCACTATCTCAACACTAATAAAGCTTTAAGATTTTGTGCTTAAAATGAAGATAAAACATTGAAAAGGCTGTAAAAAAAATGTCATGGCTATACTATTATAAATGCGTGCTCCACGGCCCAAAAAGTAAAAAATGATCCACTGTTGACACCTTTACCCTACCTAATGGAGAAAGTTAAAAAAATATAAATGCAACAGAAGTTTTGTTAACAAGTTTTGTTGTCGCTTAGACAAAACTTCAAATGTACACTTCATAAAAGATTGCTTTCGAATTTGTGTTCCTATCCTCTTTACCATTTTTTCATAAAAATGGGAAGTCTTTAACAGAGAACCAAGTTGAAACTGTGCAATGGGAAAATTCGGTAGATACAAAAAGTGGTTTAATATAATACGCCAGAGGACGTATCCGTAGCTACCGACGGCACTGCGTATAAAAAGAAGGACTTATTATTGATTCTCGAAAGCACTAAAATATCGGACCTGTTTATGAAGTCTAAGTGCTCATCGACATTGTATGACAAAATTAGGAAATACGGGCCTAAACTTGCGGTTTAGCGTTGCGGAAAACAAATATTAAATTTGGTCAGTGGACGGACAAGAAAATTTCGGAATGAAAAGCTTGAACTTTTAGTATAGGTAATCTTGATACAATAGATCTTTCAGGTCGCAGTGTCGGCTAGATGGGCTGGGCATGCGACTTATTAAAAAAAATTGGTAAATATCATGGCAATCAAATTTTACACCGCTATGATACTAAAAATGTTGACTAAGTTATAATATTTGTCGTCTTCAAGGTGTATTTAAAAAGTAAGCTTAACAATTCTGAATGACAGTAGTTGGTGCCTCTGGCTTCTGCTTTATTGGTTGAGTGGATTTAACCTCTGAAGCTGTGCTCATAGTTTACGCTCGAGTTGAAATCGGACAGGTTCCTTTTGTTTGGATCTAAAATTGATGCATAAGTGAAAGCGAATGATTGCTTTTTTTAGCCTTCTTCGTTTTGAAACTTATTTCAAAAGACATCATCTGCAAATTATCGAAAAAAAAAAAAAACAGAAGATGTCACGAGACGTGAAACTTCTCTCGCTAAATGGGGATGTTAAATAGTATTGTGTTGTAGTCGAATTGTATTAAGAAAAGTCCATTCAAAATCGCATATTGTGGCCTTCCAACTATTTAGTGTGAAGATTGAAAATAGTTATTAGTAAGGCCCCAAATCTTTATAATATTAAAATCTTAATACAGCGCAGTAGATAGTATTCAGTCATTTAAACAGTTTTCATAATGCAACCCAATCCAACGTTTTCTATTTTTGGAGTTATTTGTTGCATTTAGATTTGAATCAATTTTATTGGTTTGGTTACGCAACTTAATATGATTTCTCTCTCCTTTGTTTACCCGCTATGGGTTTAATTCCGCTCATTTGCAATTTGATTCAGTAGTCTAGTCTAGTGTCTGTGTAAGACCAAGCTTTATTAGTTCACTCCCCAGGGCCAGCGGGTCTACATAAGTCTTCCCTTTAAGAATTAAGTTGAATGAATTGAAAATAACTTGTATATCCTTTCTTTCAAACTATGATCAACCACAAAATTGCATTGAAATCGGTTAAGTGGTTTAGAAGATAGACAACAGCGCCATCTATCGGGTCCAAAACTATCCTATCTTTCAAGTTGCAACCAACCATACGAACCTACACAATTTCATTAAAATCGGTTGATTGTTTTAGGAGTCGAGAGCGGCGACGTATCGATGGCGATGGTGAGAGGCCAATTTCCGCCGTCGCGTCGCCACGGAATTTCCGTCTCGGTCGAACCGATGAAGATAAATGACGTTACCCCTTTTCTGTAACTAAGCCGGGAAAAAAGAATCGAAAAATGATACTTGAGCATCAGTTAAAGTTTCATTATTTCAAAAGAAATTAGACTGCGGGTTATCTGGCAAGATAGGGTGCAGCGGAGCCCTTTATATAGAGCCTGAACCATTCTGAGGCATATGGGAACACACTCTACGAGAAGAGATCAGGAGAATAGGAAAATAAAAAAGAACCACGCAGTATTTAAAAACATCCATGGCCTGGGGCAAGCTAAGAAACTTCTAGCGAACTATATAACCTAAATAAATTCAAGGTATGTATCGGTCTAAGTAAAACCAGCTTAATAATCGTAACAGGTCTCCTAACGGGGTACTGTAGACTAAGGGAATACCTGAGGAAAATGGGCTTGGCAGAAGAAGGTATCTGCAGAATCTATGATAAGATCGCTGAAACTCCAGACCACATTCTGGAGTCCTGTGGAGAACTGACCCATAAGAGGATTAAACGTCTGGGTAAGTACCAGTTACTAGATAAGGGTATGAAAACCATGGATCCACTACTCGTTTCTCAGCGAGGGTTCCCAGGTTCGAGTCCCGCAAAAACCCAAGTTCCAACTTAGGTTTTTTAACTTTTTTTCCACTGCGCCACCTCTCGCGAACGTCTGACAAACATCCGAGAGTAGGTATAGCTGTCTTAAAAGAGCTTAGCCGTTGAAACTCAACTCAACCAAAACGAAAAGTTGTGAGAAGCTATATAGACTAAGAGTCTAGGGTGTATGGAGTAATCGTATTTTTAATGCTTGCCATGAGTGCAATGATAAAAAAAAAATTGGATTTTGGTTCCTTGAAATTTATAGTCCAGTGGAATACGGCACACACAACATTTTCTATGAAGTTCCATGCTTATTTGACAAACTTTCATTGAGAACTTGTCCACTTTGGCGGTAGACTCTCGCCTAAATATTTGGGTATGTATAGATTCGCAACGTTAGACTTCAGCTATTTTTCCCAACTGTGATGAGAACCGGTTACCACGGTTGCCACTTTGGTAATAAATTACCAAATCTGGTAATTTTTTTCTTAGTTCATAATTTTTGGTAATTTGGTAATTTTTATCTGGTTTTGGTAACTTTTTGAACAGGAGCATCAAAAATACGAACTCGATATCATTACATGGAAATGCTGCCTTACTTTTTCTGCCCACTACGTTTAAAATTAAAAGTATTCCTAGTACTTCAGTAAGTAACGTTCTATAATGTACCTAATTGAATTTAAAATACTTATGTTAAAATGAATTGATATGAATCAATAGTTTTCTTTTAGTTTCTATGAAGACTTAAGGGAACTTCAGAAATTGAAATAAATTTCACGATTTCCTATAAATTATTTTTCACGCCGAAATGTCAAAAATGTAATGCGACTGACAATAAAACCCAAGCGTCTGCCATATCAGTCTTTGAAGTAACTATTTTTCACTCGAACTGCGTACTGCCTACTCATATTTTCACGTGGAAAGTTAATTGACATTTCGGGGAGAAAAATTTGTATTAAAAATTGGATTCCACTTGAGAGGCTTTACGTGTTCTGCATAAAGTGCATACTAGACTTAAACATAGGTGCATTTTTCTACTACCATGACATTTTTTATATTAAGTTCGTAAATCAGAGAAAAATCAATCGATACCAAAAAGTCATGTTCATACTGGCTCAAGACGATATGTACGATTTTTTCGTGTTTTATCATTTTTCCAGATTTTTGGTAACTTTTAGCTTGGTTTGGTAACTTTTTTTTCTATTTTTGGTTGCTAATTTTTTTTGCAAGTGGCAACCATGCCGGTTACAGTAAAAAATGTATGACCTATTACATTAGATAACCTCTTCAAATTATGGTATTGAAATTGCTTTCAGTTAAATAAGGTTTCACCCATGTTAGTAGCTTTTCTATAGATCCACAGGTTGTAATTATGCAAGCTCTGAACTAGTTAAGCTCAGTGACGATATTTTTATTCGTTTTTTGTCAATTCTTCTCCACCAGAAAGTCGTTTGTCTAAAAATCACCTCCGCTCATATCGCCCTAAAACACATGACTAATTTATTGACACTAATATTGTTGATGCATATCTGATGCGAGATCTGTGAAAGAAGTGTGTGGGATCATCTGTAGATGCTTCACTCTAGTAGTATATTAATTGATTTACTAATGCCTACACCTTCCGAAGTTCCACTCGCCTTAGTCAAATATAGTTGTAAAATCTGTTTGATCTGAACTTAACACCATCTGATAATTGTCTTGATTAGAGCTTTCTGTTTGTGTGCCTCTGCCGACACGGTGCTGTCTGAAGTGCTAATGACAGTAGAGAGACATAAAACTGTCTTTTCTTTCAGTGTCAATATAGTATCAGACTCGTCACTAAGCACTGTAAGTTGGGCACAAATATTAAGTGATTTATGACCTGCACATTAGCGTCTTAATTGAAGAAGACACTTTTTTTTATGTTCCTTTTTTTCGTCTGTCACTGTGTGTGGTGTCATTCAGACAGACGAAAAGCCAACACACTAGAACAACGAACCCGTACATTTGGAAAGTTGTATGTAAAGCAATTTGTTCTGTGTGTAGCTAGGTTGAAAAGATAGACTGCAAATGGTTGGAAATATGTAAATATCCACTCACCATCTACGGATGAACTAACACTTGAGAGCATTCTCCAAACGCGATCATTAGTAACGGATTATAAATTGTAAACACTTCATGGACGATTTACTTTTATTTGAGTGATATTTCCCATATGAGAAACTACTTAATTCATTTCGGGAGAGTGTAAACTTTTAAGTATCTGGGTTGGGATCAATATGTGGTTGATGATTCAGTCATTGGTACTCCTGGGGCGGTTCTTCTAACAGAATCTACAAATTTTATTACACAATTTTGGATGCTTTATTAAATTTGCTATGAAAACTATACCCTTCAGTGAACTATTTTTAAATCAATTATATGTAGGTACACCTAGGTAAAATCGAGCTCATATTTGAATGTTCTTGAACCCAAAATTAAACACTACATTCAACATTCCTCATCTACATTCTACAACATCAACATTGACATAGGTCCACTTTTTCTTTTGTCCCACGTAACTATTTTCAAAAGTCGCGGCCGTAAAGTATTTGAGTAGAGCCTCAGTAACTGCCGATCTTTTGCATCGATTCCTCTACCCATGTTAAAAAATAAATGTTCAACTTGATCAAATCATTTTATACTGGGCCTACCCATTTGGCACTCATTTGGCACGTCTTGGAAACCACTTTCTGCACGCAGCAAGATCGTCTTCCTGTCAGATTAATTAATGTTCACGTCTATCGAACTGCTTGTGAAATAACAAAACACCTTAAATTCAACATGAAAGATGGGCCAACCATGCGAAAAAAGTTTCATTCAAAAATTTTATTGGAAGATCAGCCGATTATTGCGTATGAATAAAAATAGAAACCGAAGAAAATAGAATATCCATCGTGAGATTTAGTATTCCTATTCAGTATCGTCGTGTTCAGAAATACTTTAATGTCGCCATGTCTCTATTAAAACCTCAACATCTCCAAAATAATTTATGTCTTGATCGCGCTTCTTTTCGAGAAAAACTAACCCTATCATAATTTTGACATTTAACATGTTACAGATGCCGACCCTACCTAATTTATATCTTTATCTTTTGAAAAGATTGTCTTTTCACATTGAAAATGTTGCATTTTGCGATGGCAGCCATTGAATGTGTTCCGTGGGAAGAAGGCGTTGAACAGATCCCTCAAATAGTAGCCACTTGGAACAGCTTTCCATATCAATGCTTAGATTTGAAATGATAAAAAATAGGGACCCACCTCTATATTTAATTGGCCATTTTCAGTTTTTAAATAGGCAACTTATATTGACTTACTAATTAAAGATAGGGAATCGAGCAAGTAAAGTTGGGAAGGTGATGATTGGTGATGGGATAAGGTTAAAGATGTGCATTTGTCGTAGAACGTTTTTCTACAACCGGTTGAGAGCCAATAGTACTGCAAGACGACAGTAAGCAGGAGAAGAAATGTGTCCAAAGATGTTCATAGTATCGTCTTTATCATTTTGCCAGGTGAAATAGTCTGGGATGGCTGCCTAAGTTGTTTGGAGGGAATACGTGAACTTTGAGGTTCTGTTGCCATTGTTGCCATTGTTGCCGACGTACAGGTCAATATGTTGGATGGAAATGTCAGTAGGTATTACAACACTGAGCAAAACAATGCAAAGGATTTTATGGGTACACCGAAGAACCCTTAAAGTACCTACTACTATAGCCATTAAAGAGCAAACGCAAAACCAGCTTTTCGACCTTCTACACTAAGTCCCGTTTGCCGATACTACTCCTAGCGATTTAAGTTCTACTTAAATACCTTATGGGCTCCTTTTTCTATGTCATAAACTATCACATATGATTTTAAGTGGAACTTAAATATAGCATCAGCAAACGGGCGTAAGTGGGTTACAAAATAGGACCCGCCTTTATACCTGTGCAGACGACTGGAGTTAACACTTGATGCAGCCCTGGGAGCTGGGACACTAAATGTGAAGTTAAAGCTATATTCTTAGAGCAGGTTGGGGTCGTCAACAGTAAGTCCACTCATACTTAAATGACAAACCAAAAAAAGTCCAAATTAGCTCTGAGCTATTAAATTGGTTGTAGCTGGAAAAAGTGCTGCCAAACTGAAAAAAAAAACTCATTGCCATATGAAGATAACAGACAAATCAGCACCCAGTTGTCAAGAGCAACAGGTCCTTTCATTTCAAAAAATTGTAAAGTCCCACACGGGTCCAGTGTTTGGCCACTGATATTTTCCTTTATGTTCGCGGACTGCATTACCAGCTTTGAGCACAGCGACAGCGATACTCATATGACATATACCTACTTATACAGTGTCTAAAAATGTGTAGAGTTACCAAAGCATTTTTGGAAAGAGTAACCGACGCCCCTTCGTTGACAAACATAGCTGATGTCAGAAAGTTGTACCCTGCGGTTATTATAAATCTGATAGATTCATCAACGCACAGCCTAAATTGTTCGTCGAAAAGTAATGCATATTTGAAGATCTTTTACATTGCCTGTGATTTTATTTATCGAAAATTTGACAAATGAAAATCCAGTCCAACTATCGTCTACTTTGGCTATTTATTCATAAAATTCTGGTTTGAAATAACCGCGTAATTGGTACTGTTAGGTAATATTGGTATTGTTTATAATGATTAAAGGTCTTTTGGATTTTTTTGTTTTCCAACAATTTTTTTAGATGGCAAGGAGTGAGAACATGGGAATGGAGCTGACCTATCCATATCTATATATATTTTGATTACGTTCAATAGGTACCATTTGCTTGTTGCCGCAAACGTTTACAATCACAGAGATATGATGTTAATCTTACTACTGAACAATTAATTTAAGCGTATATTGAAATATTATTTTTTGGAAATAAACATTTTATTTTGAGGGAACAACAAAAAAAAACTCCAATTCACCAAAAAAAAATTTATATATAAATATACAGTGGACGTCCAGTATAACGAATGATATAATGTTTAATGTCATTCAGTAAATCGAGCGCGTTCGTTAATCGATCGACTTTTTATACCATTTTCAGAAAAAATGTTATTGAAAAATATATATTAATTTAAAAGGTTTAATTTAAAATTGAATAGATGATGGTCCTATCATTTAAATACTTTCAGGGATCTTAAATGATCTTGCATATGTATACGTTCGTTATATCGTAAATTCGCTATATCCGTTATTCGTTATAATGTATATCCACTTATACGAAGATAAAAAGCTTCTTAAACAAATAGATTAACGAATCAAAAAGCAATTAGTAACAAATAATCAAATAAATAATAAATAAATAAATAAACAAGTTAGATTAACAAATAAATATATGTACATATATGAAATAAATAAATTAACAAAAATATAAGTTAACAGATAAATAAATTAACAAATAAATACATACATTAACAAAAATATAAATTAACAGATACATAAATTAAATATATAAATTATAAGATAAATAAATTAACAAATAAATAAATTAACAAATATATAAATTAACAGATAAATAAATTAGTAGATAAATAAATTAGTAGATAAATAAATTAAAAATAATTTTCAATAATTTGCAGAATTTTGACTACTTGTGAGAAAATGCTTTCAAATTAAAATGAAATTTAACTGAAACGCACTCACTTGGGTAATAGCTTTCTCTTACTGCTTTCCATGCAGCTTTAGCAGCTATAGAGCAGAACTGTCTGAATAAGGCCTCTGTAGAACGCAAATTTTGTATTCCGGCATTTGACATTATTTGAATTGCCAAATCTTTCCGTACGTTTTTCTTTGTCGGATCTTTCCTAATGTGTTATTTGTTTATTTTATTTATTTAACTACTAAACATTTAAGCCACAGTTAATTAGTTGAAATAAATCACATGTTTGAACTTATTAAAATCCTTCGTCGTCAAGCCATTGCTTTCATAGTTACATCGAGATGTCCTTTAATATTTAATAAATTGGATTCCTTCTTGCCCTCGGCCTATTGATGTTTATAGCACTAAGCTATAGGTGGAGATGATTTTTCCAGTCAGGACGCAAAACACAAATAAAGCATTTGATTTTTATCTTCGTTTTCCTAAGGTCTGCTCTGCATATTCAGCAACTTTAGTCGACTTGTGTAGGATGGAAGATGACTTGCGGTCCCAATGAAAATCACGTAAGGCAAAAATAAGAAATTTCAAATAATTATCAGTGGTGTTGACCGAAATTAAGTAACAATCGAAGCTGCTTCTTTCAGAAGCGATAGGTATCTTTCCCTAGACGGTGGTGGTTCATATGTTTGTCGATAAAATTCGTTCAGTCTTTTCTTCGATTCAAGACCAACACAATTGGCCTATTTTTCAATTGACGTCAAAGGTTAAAGGCTATATGAGCAGTATTTCAGCTGTGAAAGATGTCAAACTCGATTTTAACTTAAAATATTATGCCATATTGCAGAACTGAAGCTGTCTCCGCATGCCTTCACTCTACGGAGTTCCGACACTGTAGGTATCTACTTCTGATCCAAAAGTTATGGAGACCCCGAATTGAACAAAATCATTGTACACAAGGCAAATTGTAGTGCGAAAGAACTGCTTCCCAGCTGCAACCGCGTTATTTCTCCCTATCAATTTAATTTCCAACATTTGACAGGGAAATGCTGCAATAGTTGTTGCCACAGATAGGATCGCCTTCCAAACGGAATATCCACGAAACATATTTTCCAATTTTACCGGTTTTTCTCTAAAATAGTCTAAAGAC
The DNA here is from genome assembly GCA_946477585.1 of Cheilosia urbana. Classification (NCBI taxonomy): domain Eukaryota; kingdom Metazoa; phylum Arthropoda; class Insecta; order Diptera; family Syrphidae; genus Cheilosia; species Cheilosia urbana. The sequence goes on from OX297855.1 coordinate 14,258,786, forward strand.
CAATTGTCTCAATCTCGCCCAAAAACTTCGACCTCATACCACCTGTTCGTCAAATGCCTTAGCCCCATCAATCCACAATTAAGCTGACGCAACCAAAACCAGCCGAAATATACTTTTTCATCTTGTTACGCAAATTTACATAATCTTCACACTCAGCATGAGTTAAACGATTAACAGTTAACATCCAAAACATGTGCTCGTCCATAAACAATAATGGTCGGCCAAGCTTTCCAAGCTCTGCCAAAACTTTTCCAGATCACATTATGCTATGCAAATGTTTATAAGAAACACACACATGTCTATCGACTGCGTTTGCTTAAAACATTTACACTGTCATAAGTGAGCCGCGAAATAGGTAGGTACGCAGCCATACTTCGCATCATTATCGTCGTGGTGTTACAACGATAAGACCAACTTGCGTAATACGACATTCATGCCTGAAGATGTCGCCCATACGCCATACCCAACCACTGTTGCGAGCAAACATCTCCCCAATGGCAGTGCAATTCTCACACAGTAACTGCACTGCTTATCAGCTGTTTACAAAGGAAAACAATAAGAAAACAATGGCGCCAACATAAAAAAAAACTACAATCCAAACCACACTGATAAATAATATAACCGCACAATGCAAAAGTATCCGTTGTAAACAGGAAAATCAAAATCAAAGATCTTGAAAAAGTAATTTTTGTATGTACTCCACTGTCACGCATGTGCAACTATTTGATGAAAAAACATGCATCCACATCTGCATGCCCATGAATCAAAAATTCAAAGCAAAACTAAACAAATAAACGAAACGAATGTTTCCTGCAACATTCTTCATATTACGATCGCGCAACGCGCAAACGCTATCTGTGTCGCTGCCAACGTATTCCCTCGGACGGCTAATAAATCATGTCACTCCAACGGACAACCACAAAGCCAACTATTTTATTACATACGTTCGCCAACCGCTCCTCAAGTAACAAATAATAAAACAAAACAAAAAATAAGTTGTCGCACGGGACAATCTGGATCGGGATAGAAAAAAAAAAAAAAACTCAACCGCAAACAGATCCTTTCATATTTTTGCACTTCGACATTGACAGGTGACAGTTTAGAGCTTTCTCTAGGCACCCAATTCAATAGCCAATTCAATAAGAAATTCCAAAACGTTCTATTGGATTGAACAAAAATCAAAACCACTATCCACACACCGAAGAGATGAAGTTGAAGAACGAGGAATAGCTAGCGAAAAACAATCGCGCACTCTATTGAACATTAATTTTCGATTAATATGCATAACTCATACGCCCGGGTGTACGGTGTCGGTGTGCAGTGCAAATCGATATTCCAGCGCCCAACTCCTCGCTTTGCGTGTGTGCAGCAGATACAATATAACGAAACTTAATACCACTACTATCTGGATCTACTACCTGTGGGATTGTTGTAAACCACGTGACAACCAGCGGCCAAAAGAGATAATCCACAAGTATCTTAAAGATGCCGACTTTTTGAATCTCGTTTTTAATATCCTCCTCGGCAGAGATAACAAAGGACAAGGAAATTAATTTCAAAATGCGCGCAAACGATACACAAGCACTGACTTCAATAGAGATATCAACAGATGCATCTCACATGGATCGCAGTGGATCCTTTTTTGCATTCCCGCACTGACACTTTTCTCTTTCGTATCTTTTTTCGATGGAATTTTTCACATAAACAAAATATCTGGCATGGGACCGCTTAATCGGTTGATTCGCCGGCCGGATGATAGGATGCAAATACAATACACTCGAATCACTCGACACTATACTTCGATTGCGGTTAGGAGAAGATTCGCCAACTCCAAACTGTCGGCTGCAAGCCGAAGACGATGAAACCAACACCCAAACAATAAGAATAACTGGGAACCACCAAACAACGATGTCGAATCGGACTTATACTTCGACGGAGATGACGACAGTCGACAACCGGTATCTCTCGGATAAATGGTATGCGCGCTGTGCTGTGGGTAACGTCAAACGACAGACTGAAGCAGGCATTTTACTTTTAGAACGATGATACCAGCAAAGAGAATTGCCTCCATTTGTTGTTGGCTTTTCAATTGGAGTGTGGTGGTGGTGCTGCTTGCCTGTGGTGGGGGTGGCTGATGGTGGCAGTTGGCAGTGGGTGATGATGGTAGTTGTGGTGCTAGATAGTGGGGTTTGGAGGAACGGCAACGGATTCTCGGGCAACCGGCAAAGTGTTTTCGCCGAGGGACGACGCGACGACAACGACACACGCCACACAACACACAACACACAACACACCGAGTGTTAGGCTTCTATCTGTCTGTCTAACATGAAGTGAAACATTATAACAGCGACAACTATACAACATTGTTATAAAAGTATCATCTTTTACACCGGGGAATACGATGTGCACTAAGGGTTCCGCAATAACAATTGCTCCTCCACCAAAAACTGGCAGCAATAACAAGACCAGATAAAGCGCTGCACAGTGGCGCCTGTACATAGAACATCAAAGAAAATCGGAAGTGTCTCCGATGTAGGACGATGCAGATACTGGATCTGGCCTGAGACGCAATCGTAATGTTTGTCATCAACATGGTTGAGAGTTGATCTTGAAAAGTGAGCAGATAACAGCGATTGTTGGTAAGAGATTATCGTCGTTCGGTATAATGTTTTTTTAGGGAGGTAAACCTAACTAGTAGACAACAAGTTTTGTCTGCCGACACTGAAGTCAGGGTGTCAGAGAATTATCGGAACAAATTTGGGTCTTCGAATCAGTTCTTAGTTAGTGTGGTGTTGGTCGAAATGAGTTAGACATTGGGTCAGTTGTGATGTCACTTAGATCTTGGAGAATGGGGCTTTGGGACTTTCGCAATATTAGGTCTTAGCGCAAAACCTATGAAGGGTGGCATTTTTGCAGAAATAATAGCACAATGCGCTGAAATGGTTCTGGCTCTCCTAGGCGAGGTGAGGTTGGATAATTGGGCTAACGAAACAGGGGACATCTATACCTAGATCTATTATAAAATGCTTATGACCCTTATATACCTACACTGTGTACGGTAGGATGGTTCGAAATTTGTTTCTTTCTTTTTTTTCAGATTCGTCACCCCGTTTATTTGTAACACGTGTCTAAAGATTTTAAAGAGACGAGCGCAAGATGATTATGAATCAATCGACAAGAAGCTAGAAAAGGTCAAAGAGCGTTCTCTAAAACGAAAGCAAAGAGTTCAAGAATTAAGGCAAAAGGCTGCTGAAAATAATGCTGCAACTTCGGTAGTGTCAAGTCAGGACCTAGCACTTGATTCCAGCTTTAGTAGCAATTCTAGTATTGCCACTAACACTAAGGATAAGCGAGTGTACAGTGTACACCGATCGCACGGCTTTCCTATGCTTTATAGGTCCGCCCGATAATCTGACAAATTTGGCAGCAAATTATATGTGCCTTCCATTCGTCCCAATAACGCCAATCACACAAATGAGTGATTGTAGGAAGCTATAGGCCTACTGCCCCCCCGACTGAATAGGATTGACAATTTCCTTATTAAGGTGATTCGGAAGCACGTTTCTACGGCGATGGCAAGTGATAATAACCTGATCTTAGGGGCTTACTACCCCAATTTAATGTACCACGAGAGTGCGCTTCGGTCTGGCTCTATCCCGCCAGAGGCATTTCTTCATGTAAATAGATATGAAAGGGTTAGTCCAGACAAAAGATGGTGTGCCGGTATTGTACCACAGCCACCGCGGCGCGAGGGATAAGCGGCTCATCCACGACGGGTACGCCGCCAATGCTCAGGAGCTCCTCCGTTTTAGTACCACAATTGCGGAACGGGACAGGGTCGATACGGTAAAGCAGTACATCATTTGGTGGCTTGACGAAGACGTGAGAGTTGATACGCTCTCCCCGGCCGATGCGCTACTTTTGTAGCATTCCTCCTTAGTTTTAAGCTAGATATAAGTTATTAGATTTAGGTTTAGAGTAGGGGGTCTTTGGGAGGGGCCGGGCTAGCCAGCTTGAACGAGTGCTTCCGAGACTTGACCGACGCTTATGGCCTCGATCGAGTCTCGGCGGCGCGGATGAATCCCTGTTGGCGGCCGACAGGCAACCAAGGACGCCATCAGGATGGTGACCAATCGATAAGATTGCTCACCACCCTGATTATAGGTAATGTAGGTTAAGTAGCTTAGGTAGATTTAAGTAGTTTTAATAAAACAAATAATAAAGATTCCAAGTTTTCTAAAGATTCTTGGAAATTAAAAAACAAAACAAATCACAAATATATATAGATTTAAGGCTGAAAGGCAATCATTTTAAGGATATTGTTAAGTTTAGAGCGCTCGCTTGGAGCCAGTAAGCTAGAATAAGATAAATGTTAGTTTTAAATTAGATTTACTCGTTTTTGTCTAGTATGTAAGTTTAATGAAAGATATAAATAAAAAAATGAATTTAAAATGAGGCCTACTGCCCCATATGGACTTGTTGGTTGTTGCGTTCAGCAGTCTTTTGTTACAGTGAGAATTCTGCATATTAAAATCGTATAGGGTATGCTCTCTTTACCGAAATATCTCGGTATTAGTGTTTAGTTTTCAGCCTTCCTGCAGTGGATCACAATTGTGTTGATTATGGAAAATAAGATGCTGAGCTGGACAGTTTAAATTTTAAGTCGAAGACTAATTAGCTCAGGTTTTCCAGGTTTTGAAGATCTTAAAACGTTTGTAGTGCTTGTTACGAGTAGAAAACTTTGGGATACAATAATGTATAGAGTAGGAGGACACAAAGAAGTTTCTCAAACTGTTGTTAAGAACTTCGGTGTCAACGTTACCGTGTTGCGACTAATGTTGCAATTTGAAACTTTTTTGAGAGCCTGCCACAAAATTTTGCTATTTTGGCTCTTTTTTAGTTGGAGAACGTGCTTCAAATATTTTTCAAATGGATTTATCTTCTATATAAATAAAAATGAAATGATGTTCGTTGGTAAGGGCATCACGAGAGAACGGCTGGACCGATTTGGCTGATTTTTTTTTTAAATGTTCGTAATTCTCCTAGCCAGGTTTTTACGGACAGAAAATTTGTCCACGCCCCCTTCTACGCCCACTTTTTTCAATATATTAAGGTTTTTGCGGATCAAGAGTTGCGACGTGAAAAACAATATGATTGCGATGCATTGAGAGAATCTGTTCGAACAAACGTGCCGCTATGACAACAAAAATATGCGTACGACTCTCTCATGAAAGTTGTGAATGATGAAACAGGTGGTATTTTTTTTCTGGACGCTCCAGGTGGAACTGGAAAAACTTTTTTGATCGCATTGATTTTGGCAACGATTCGCTCGCGGAATGAAATTGCACTTGCCCTTGCTTCGTCAGGAATTGCAGCTACATTGTTGGAAGGCGGTCGAACTGCTCATTCAGCACTCAAGTTGCCGTTGAATATGCAAATCCATGAAATTCCAACGTGCAACCTTTCGAAGAACTGTGCGATGGCCAAAGTTCTGCAGCAAAGCAAATTGATAGTTTGGGACGAATGTACGATGGCGCATAAAAAGTCTTTGGAGGCATTAGACAAAACGATGCAAGACCTACGAAGCAATCAAAACCGGTTTGGTGGTGCGATGATTCTATTAGCAGGCGATTTTCGCCAAACATTGCCAGTGATTCCACGGTCAACGCCAGCGGACGAACTTAATGCATGTTTGTAGTCGTCAGTTTTGTGGAAACACGTCAAGAAACTCAAACTGAGTACGAACATGCGTGTCGAGTTACAGAACGACCAATCTGGACAATTATTTTCAAAGCAATTGCTGGACATTGGCAATGGCAAAATCCCCGTTGATATTACAACTGGCTACATTCAATTCCCCGTCGATTTTTGCAAGTTTACCGAATCAAAGACCGAACTTATACAAAAGGTATTCCCAAACATTGCACAAAATTACAAAAATCATGTTTGGTTGAGCGAACGTGCTATATTGGCTGCGAAAAACATTGATGTCGACGAATTGAATTTTAAGATTCAAAGTGAAATTGCTGGCGAATTGATGACGTTCAAATCGGTGGACTCAGTTTGTGCCCAAAATGATGTCGTCAACTATCCAACCGAGTTTTTAAACTCGCTCGAATTACCCGGACTACCGCCTCACAATCTCCAACTAAAAGTCGGTTCGGTAATCATAATGTTACGAAATATCAACCAGCCACGTCTTTGTAATGGGACCAGGCTTGCAGTGAAAAAACTGATGAACAACGTTATCGAAGCAACGATACTAAAAGGAAAGTACGAAGGAGAAGACGTTTTGATACCACGATCCACGAATTCCAATGATTCCGGCCGACATGCCATTCGACTTTAAACGCTTGCAGTTTCCGGTGCGGCTTGCATTTGCAATGAGAATAAATAAATCGCAAGGACAGTCGTTGAGTGTATGCGGCATAAATCTTGAAAGTCCATGCTTTTCGCACGGTCAATTGTATGTCGCCTGTTCCCGTGTCGGAAAACCATCCGATTTGTTTGTTTACGCGCCAGACAACAAAACAAAAAATGTCGTGTATCATAAAGCATTGCAATAACAGAAATTGTGAGGTCACAGCAAACCAATCGAAAAAAGTCTTTCTTTTGCTTTGGTTAGTTACTTGAATATCGACGATACAATTGAAATGTAAATAAGTTACCTGGAGATTCAATTTCAACTCTAAATAAAACATGACCAAAATCTATATAAAAATAAAAATTAAAATTCATAAAACTATCTCTGAAAAATATGTCTTTTCTTTTTTTTACTTTGTTTACACATTTTCAATAGCTTTTCACAAATTCACTAAACGATCACAAACAATTTTTTTGAAATTTGGACAGGACAACGTCTGTCGGGTCTGCTAGTTTCCAAATAAAAATGTAACGCAGTTCTTATCATATAACTTTGTGACTTATCGTTCAAAAATTCGAAATTTTTGGAATGACCCCTTTTTCTCAATGGCCCGTTTTCTTGCGACTTTTCAGAATTCTGCAGCGGTCCCACTGTAGGTGTCATTATTATCGCTGGTCTAAGTTTCAATTATTGTCATCTGGAACATGCGTACAGAGAGTCATCCAAAAGTCATCGGGCACTTTCAAGTAGTAATTGACTAGAAACTTCTTGGAGCAGGTGTGCCAGTTCCCCGAAATAATTGTTGATTGTATAAATATCGTCACATCGTCCCATGTCATCAGTGATGGGTTTGTACGGGTTAATAGAACTCATAGCAAAGTATTCTCTCTGTTTGACTGTATATTTATTGACCTATCTTGAATGTTTCTGAAAATATCGTTTTAAACACCTACACACGATTCGATCAAAGACTTTCGACATTTCGTCACTTGCCTAAGGTACGAATCGTTAAGATCTGCCCTATTGAACCATTCAAAAAAGTATACCACGTCCGATCATCAGTGAGGGTCTTGAATGCTCATATAGACCACCAATTTAAGCCTATTGTGTCCAAGAGCTTATAGGGATACCTAAAACCTAATTGATAAATAAAAAACAGCGTATGCCTGGGAATGTAGTATGTGGCTTAGTGTTAGTGTGTTGGACTACTAAGCGAGGGGTCTCAGGTTCGAATCCCGCAAAACCCCAAATTCCAACTTATGTTTTTTTTTTCCACTGCGCTACCTCTCGCGCCTCTCAACGTCTGACAAACATCCGAGAGTATAAATATCTTGAAAGAGCTTCTCAATAGGCCTAGGGTCCCTCCGGACCTGTTGCGCCAACTATTTATTTATTTTAGTATGCCTGGGAATGATCCTTTTTGGATCAGTAGATACATGTTTCCTGAAATGGAAGCTTTCAAATTGAGTAAAAATAAAACTCCGCCATGGACGCAAAGTTTCGAGTTCTAGTGAAGCTTCAAAAATATGAGTGAACAAGCTGACCCATTTTTGTCCTGTTTCGTCAGTACTTACCAAATTTTAAAACCCAATAAGCAACATTTTATAAAACCAATAGTCCAACTGTTTAATTTTAATTTTACTCCGTGGAATTCACTAATAGAAAAACAATTATAAATATTGGTCAAAAACGCTTGACGAGGAAAGACCTACATAACCCACAGTCTTCTCAAAGTCTTGGGAAACATTTTGAAAAAGGTTTATATATCTTCTCAGGAGTTTTAACGCCAACTGGAAAGAGTGTCTGTCAACCGACTATAGGTTGAAAGATGAATAACTCAATTTTAAAGGTTCGACAAGCTGTCTAAGCCCTCCTGTTTTCCTACAGCAAATATACCTACCTACTATAAATATTTAAGAAAAACCTCCCCAAACGAGCTTGATTAACTTTACAACTTACTCTGTGTAAGCCGTACGTATATTGGTCTATCCCACGTTTAAGATCTGCATTGTACCTATTAACATTTTTGCAAAGCAACATTCCACTGAAATTGCCTTTGGCCTCACTGTGCGCGACTGACAATTGCATGCCCAGAGCGAGCATTACCTGCAAAGCGGTAGAAAATGCTGTAAAGTGGCGGAAAAAGCTGTAATACAAGTGTATCTCCGCACACACCGGTGTATCGTGGTTTGGCAGAATAGGTGACTGCTTGTTGTTTTCGTGGTGAGCACATCAACCCTCCCGTATATAGCCACGCATGAAACTGAAACTACCCCCGCAAAAGTTGCAAAAAACCACTTAGGTGAGATTGTTTTTTTCTTCTTTTTTTTTCTCTACACCGTGAATTGCCTTTAAATGAGCCTGAACGTAGATATCCACACATCAACACATGAAACCAAAGAGTCCAATATTTCAAGGGATCTCTCTTTCGCATGAGAAAATCACAGCCCCGCCACCACGCGCCACTTATGGGATATTATTTCCGGAGGTCAGAAACGAGCAGTTCAAACACACATACACCGCAATAACATTGGCAATGACAGTGGCAGTGGAACCTGTCCACAAAAACTACACCGCACTATCAACGGCGAACAAGGGTACTTCGTGTATCCCCATAGGTCTGTGGGGTGATATGTGTCTTCCCTTCCATTAACGATGAAAATCCTTGGTCAATTTCATATGCACCATATACCACAGCTACACGAGATTCGCGCGCGCAAACTATATATGTAGGTGGACCGGAGCCGAAAAACACGCGAATATCCGCAAATCCGAGCTCCTAAGCCTCATCGTTCCGCTCCCGATGTGTCGGCAGTGATAAAATATTCATTTCACAGGCGTCGCTGTATACAATACATGGTCGGCAATGATATTGCCCTTTTGGGGGTAGCGAGTAGCGGCACTATGTGTACAGTGTGCACCACACATGTGCCATTGTCGCAAATATTTGCATACCAGAGCGTAGCAGGCAGGAGCAGCATCCCCTAGAGAAGGCAATCGTATAAACACCTCATCGTATTGCATTGGGTATTCGGGGCTAAAGCATGGTCCGGTGGTGCTAGCTGCTGGTGTGATATTCAAATCTCACACTCGGTTTAATAAAATAAAATTAAATAATAAAACCGGAGACGAGTCCTCCGCAAATACACAAGGACACCACCCGCACACTGGAATGGAACATAAATGTATGGCTGCGATAGTAATTGTATAGCTTTTTCGGTCGCAGCATGGTCTTAAGGAGACCAATGTTATTTGTACTAGTGTTCTGGGAATTTCGCGATTTACTATCTGTAGACCACCGCGCACCGCCGCTTGCTGATAAAAGTTTGATGAAAACAACAAGAAAAGGAAAAACCGAATAGAAACAACTAGCAGTGGTGGGAAATAATTTTTATTTGCGAACTCATCGGCTAGGGGACGCAGCTGGTTTGTGTGGAGTAATGTAAATGGAAGTCATTACTTTGGTGGTTTTCCGCGCTGTTCTCACCGACCGACCGACGAGTAGTAAACCGCCTGAACGATTGTCGTCTATGGCATATGAGATGGGAATAGCTATTTGCTTTATATGCAAAGGGCACTGCTTTACCACTGGAAAATAAATAAAGAAGAGTTATTGCGGGGAACAATTCGTAGGACTAAAGGATGATGCCTGATGGTGATGGGCTGATGGTGTGGAACGTGCTCGTTGTGGAGGATGTTTTTTTTCTGGATTGATTTGATGGGAGTGCAATAAATGTTCTTGACCTTTTTTTATGGTGGAGGAGAAGAGTGATTTTGATTGGTATTTGGTATTATATTCGATGTCCTTTCTTCTTGGAAGGAAGTCAATTCCAATGGAATCATTTCTGTTTTAATGGGACTTCGAATTGGACATCCGTCATGGTGGGCTGGTGTAGCTGATGCTTACCGAAATTGTTTCAATTTTTGTCCTTTTTCCAGCTCGATGATGTATTCAGTGAAAGGAATTCAAATCGAGGAGGAATTTAAAGGATTTATTAATTCGATGAAGGAGATTTTATTTCGACATTTCTCTTCGATGGAAAGTAGAAAGTGGAGAATTTTTTTCCGCGCTAATTCTGGGGCAAGAAGAATAAAGCAGATATACATACCTTCCACGGATCAGTATGATTTCCTAGTGAAGGAGCACAAGACAGCTTCGGCGTTCAAAAGTCTTTTTCATTCGCACTTAGGTATGTATATTTTTCATTGAGTTGCTATAATGTTCCTAAATTTTTTGGCAAACGTGTCGCCAATCCACCGCAGCAACTTTCACTCTATATGCAAGAATTGGCAGGAAAAACGTTTTAAAAAATTAAAAAGGCAGGTATTTCGATTAAGGTCGTGGGTTTGGGTTAACCCCATAAATAAAACTCCTGGCGAAGCATAAGGTCTATTGCTAAGCAAGCAAGGAGTCTACAAAAATAAAACATTACGAATTTGACTCGATTAAAGCGATTGTATTTCTATTTCTTTCCTTGCGATTTTAACCCTCACCTTGTCACAGTAAAGTTTAGGGTCCAATCTATAGAAACACCATGTCGATTTGAGCTAGCAGCTCAACGAGGGATAAAGATGGAAATATCGTTTCTCTGGAAAAGTATGAGAAACAGGCTAACGAATCTAATCAAAGGTGCTTACGCAGGGAAATGGTATTCAAATTTAACCAGAGGGTAGGTGTATGTTAGGTTAGTCATAGAACAGAACAAGAACAATAATCTTTGTGGGCGAGCCTAGTGTTGGGACTTTACTGCAATTGTGTGGGAATGCCTAAAAAAACTTAATGGGTGCCTGGCCACGTAGGAATAGAGGGTAATGAAATAGCCGACTCCCTAGCAAGAAAGGGAGCATCAGAAACGTTCATAGGTCCTGAATCATTCTGTGGAATAGGGGATCACAGCATCAAAGAAGAATTTAAGAAACTAAAGAAAGAAAACAGGGCAAGAACCTGGCATAACACTCAGGTCATGAGGCAGGCCAAGAAACTTCTGGGGCAATACAACCGGAAAAGATTCCAAGCTTGCATCGGCATGAGCCAAAACAAACTCCGTATCCTAAAGGGGTTCCTTACGGGGCACTGTAGCTTCGAGGAACACCTCAGGAAACTGAGCATATCTGAAAAAGGTCTCTGCAGATTCTGCGATGAGTCCAGTGAAAAAAATATTGAGCTCTCATCCTTAGATTCTTAAAGGAAATTGGACTGGAGAGAGTGCTATAGGACGGATTTCTTCCGCCAAGGAAAAAGAATAGTACAAGAACCTCTGAAATGATTCCGAAAGGAATTATACTGTGAGGGGAACTCTTATGACGGATTATACTTCTCTGAGGCGTAAGTTGGGGGTACAATAGACCAACAGGTCGCAGTACAACAACCCCTTTCACATAATAAATAATAAATAAATAATTACTGCAATTGCAGTAGATCTACCCCGATTAAAAAAAAAATAATAATAATAAAATCTACTCCGCTTGACTACAGCAATCTACTGCAATTTTTCGATTTCCCGTATTTTGAACCTTCATCTGAAATTCAGTTTCAGTTACGACACAGGTTTTGGCCAGATGACGGCAGGCGAAAAGAAAGTTTAAAAGCTCGCAATAAATAAGCGGCTACTGGCAGCACTCGAAAACCCATTTTCAATTAAGTAGGCTTAGGTAGCCCCATACTCGCACGGACAAAATCAGCTTCCATTAAAAATGAGCATGTAAGTCTTCCGTTGAACAAAGGAACAAAGCCGCAAAATTATGGGAATTTCAGGAATCTAAAAAAAAAACATTCAAACTACAAATTGTTGCTGAATTTCATCATGTGTATCAACACACTGAATTGTTGATAAAAAAAAGCTCATTGAATCGTATTTTATCAAAATTTGCTAATAACAAAAAATTGTCTTAGTATAGATTTGCGATTCTACTAAAAGTTAAGTTATAACTTGATAGAAAAAGAACCGAAATTTATAAACGTTCGTTACAATTAATCATGTTCCTAAAAAGATATCAGTTTTTCAATAGGAATTTTTTTTTAATTTCTGAATTGTTTTTATAATACTCGCATAGTTTTTCGAAAACATGAATTACTATTTTTTGGGAATGACACGAAAAAATGAAATGAAAGATTTGTGATCTATTTTAATTTTATTTATTTGGAATTGTGCAATTTGAACTCAATTTATTTTTATGTTTTGATTCTTTTTTATAAATAAAAAAAGATAAGGACATATTTATTCAAATTCCGTCATAGGCAGTGACTTTTTTCATAATTACAAAAATCTACTTTGGAAAATTCGGATTTACTCCACTTTTTTGAAAAATCGACTGCGTATATGGATTGTTGAAGGTCGAACACTGGGCGATACTTTGCTTGCTAACCATAATTTTTCAGACGCAAAAACAATATCACGTTCTCCGAACCATACAGACCTTTAAACGACTCCATTTTGTTAATAAGCACCAGCTCTTTCATGTAGATAAAGAAGTTGTTCCCTGTCTGATAAATTATGCTCGATAGCAGCCTTCAGAGATGATCACGGAATGACATTTGTACATACGTGTGGAGAGCTTCCAAGGATGAGTATTTAAGAAAAAAAAAAAACTTCTGCAGGCAGACACAAAAAAGCGGTTTGTTAAAACCACCAAGGCTGCCCAAGTATCTAGGTTGTTTAATGGCAAACCTTTCCAAAGCAGCTTCATAGATATAAATAACTGCGGTAATGAGCATGCAGCGACCTATTTAGAAAATTCGGCAGAATAAAAATGTCATACAAATTCAAAATTAGAACCAGTTTGACGATGGAGAAATATAGCTGCCTCGACAAATTTGATACCTGTGGTGTCGAAAATATATCTTAAGACAAGGTGTAGAGCTGGAAAGTAACTTCCTTAATATATCACTGTTGAAGCAATTTTACAAAACTCTGAATCTATTTATGTGACAACGACAATACCTTATATTGCAAGACAAGTAACGTCGGCTTTCCTTCTTTTAAAACTTTGTAAGTCCCAATTTTATGAAGAACAGCATTTAATGTAATCCTGATGACAAAAAAATCACTGAATTTAAATATCAATACCTCGTAATATGATTCGTGCTGCCTCGATTTTACCAGTTTTAAGAACTTCTTAGCTTATCGGCCTTAAAATTTCCATTTAAAAAATCCAATGCCCGTCTTACTTTAGCAGTTTCCTTTTTTTATTTTTTAAATCGGTGTTTTGTGCTTCGTCAAAACGTCGCCATTTTCGACTTACGAGTTTTTCAAAGAAAGCCGAAGTATATGCAACCGCATCAAAGGCTGTACCCAATACTAAAACCCTTTTGAAAACAGGTGTAGGTATCCGATGGCTGATATAATTTGAACAATTTATTGCGCTTTAGAAACTGCAGCGGCTCCCTTTTATAATTGATTACTAAATGACATCCCTCCCTGCATCCATCCTGCCAAAGTATTTCCAAACAATTATTTTGACCTAAACCGCACCTACCTTTATTAGACATAAATAGTTGCCAAGCCCTATTGAGTCCCCACATAAATTAAGACTCAATTCCATTATATTTTTATTTAAAAAAAAGTAACAAAATAAGAACAACCTCCAAATCTACGCTCAAATTCCATTGAACGTTAAAAGGATCAACGACATTTGTTTTATATAAAAAGATTACCGTGGAACGTGAAAGCGACAAAACAGAACCAAAATGTAAGCAACCACATTCCCGACAAGGATATTTATCTCAAACTCGTCGACATTTTAGATCTCCACTTTCAATTTTCTTTCCTTTGCACCGCACAACGCATACGTATAGTTTCCCCGTTCTGTGCTGCACTATCGCAGACATACAGTCACCGAGACTATTGTCGGAAAGCCTCAGGTACCACAACAAAACGGATGCCACTATTATTCCTCTGACTTTACCAGGATGATACTTACTTGCCAATGGCAAACGGTTTTAAGATGTCAGAGGATTTTCTGCTCTCTACTATACATACATTTACAGGCATTGTATGCAAAAGCGCTCTTCGTTCGGAATTCTGTGGTCCTTGTGGTGAAACAGGTGTAATGATAGTACCTACATTTTCTAGTTAGCTGGCAAAAAAAGAAAAAAAAAACTCGCGCCTTTCAAAGAAAGGGGGCAATACAGGGTAAACCAATGGAATTGCATGGCACTGATGGCAATAGCAATAATGGTAGGGTATGCAAGGGTTTCTGTTTCCGATTCGGATTCGGTATGATTTTCCACCGGAATACCTATTATGTGTGCTCTAACTCAAGCTAAAGTTGGTTTCAAAACGCGATCTTGGAGATAATTGACTGGGAGTAGCGTAAGCGGGATTTTTAGTTGCAGGGCAGAATTAATTTTGTGATGAAATGTTTGCCAATGCAATGCAATATATCAAACAATTTGTCACAGCTGTCTATAAGTCTGGGGGATGCACCTGAGCCCCCCTTCTTCCTGCGAACGCGACTGTTGTCTGGTTTTTGAGAATTAGTTACTAATCCCTTTATTTGAATTTTAATTCATGACACGAGCAACATTGTGCATATCCTAATTTTCAACACAGACATATGCAGCACTAAAATTGATTCAACAAGATTAAGATTAATGATGTCACGAACTTTGGTATTGGACTGATCACTCCCCTGCAATAATTACTAAAAGCCAGGTGCTAAGCCGCACATTGCCACCCTTGCTCTTTCTTTTAGCGGTGTGGGCAGCATTTTTTTTAAATTGGTTCCACTCATCAACATTCAATCGAAAAGCTGTCATAAACCTACCGCACAAGGTATCTATTTTCATTAAGCCTTGGGAGAGTTTAATCCGTTAAGACGATCAGCTTTTTGTGATGTAGATACTTGTGTTATGGATACAAAAAATGTCTGGAATTCTTGTTTATGACATTGATAGGGACTGACAGCTTGTATAGCTGTATAAGCTTTAATGTAACCGCAATGTTAGTTGGGTATCCGAATCCGAGCCCAAGCCGTGATTCTACAAAAAAAAAAAAAAATAATTAAGCAAATAAATAAACAGCAAAAATAAACAAATTTTAATTGGGTAAAGATTTTTTTCTGTTGTTGACAGCTCTTCTTGAAAAGGTTCGCATTGGGCGTGAAAACTATCAGCGGGTGTTTATCCTAAAATATGAAGCACGTCTCTTATGAAGGGAAGTGCGTAATTAGTGGCAGAGATATCGCCTAAGCTCCGAAGGGGGAGGTATTTCATTGTGGACTACGTCCGATTAACACTTGAAAGAGAATGCATAAAAGAGACTTCATATTTTTCTAGATCGAATTTTGGTCCGAATAAACGCACCAGTCTTCAAGCGACTGAAAAGTATTCCTCAATGAGTTACGACAATGGCAACGATTTTCCATTTTCTCAAAAACAAGAAGATCTAAATCAGGGATCATGACGTTATCTCGAATGACAAAATCTCGAATGCTAAAAATCTCGAATTTTTTTTTTTAAATCTCGAATGCAAAAATCTCGAATGTACAAAAATCTCGAATGTACAAAAATCTCGAAAAAATCTCGAAAATAAAAAGCGAATTCGAGATTTTTTTTTGCTTCTAATTTAAGAGCTAAAATTCATATAAAACATAAAATTGTATGTTCTGTTTATTAAATAATTTATTCATCTTTGAAAAACAATCACAAAATATCAAAATTTAACAAAACAAAACTAACAGATAATTCATTATTACAAATTAGTAATTTCAAAATCGAATATATACATAAATACAACTACCTATACAAAGTAAAAAAATATCAAAACAATACAAAAAAACTCATAAAAAAAAATCACTAAATAAAATAAAAATAACAGCTGATAACTAGCGCCCATCATGGAGAATGTAGGTACTGCACGTGGTTGATTGTTGTTGAGAGAATAGGCGTTTTTTATTTTCCTCAGATGATATACGTATAGATATTATTGATTTTCATGCATTACAACAACTATGGGTTCATTTACAATTGTTATGTTGCATGTAAACCAATGATCTATATAGATTACCTGGGAAAAATAAAAAAACAAGACACCTAATAACTGTAGCAATCTCGAATTAATATTATTTTTTGAGACAATGGTAACATTTTGCGCGCGCAAAATGTTACCATTGTCTCAAAAAATAATATTAATTCGAGATTTTTTTTTTCGAGATTTGTGTTATTCGAGATTTTGGTTTCTAGATTTTTGCTTTCGAGATTTTTTTAATTCGAGATTTTTTTTTCGAGATTTTTGCATTCGAAATTTTAGCTTTCGAGATTTTTTTTTTCGAGATATCGTAGGTAACCCTCTAAATCAATATGGTTTTCTGAGTTCGATTTAGAAATGATTTGAATAGTAAAAATTACAAGCAAGTTAACTTAAATTTTTTTTTCTCCTTAAACTTCAAGCTAGAAATTATTTTTATCAAAAACTAATAACAGAAATAACTTTATTTAAAATGAATGTAAAAGAACAGATTTCTGGTATTCAAAAATGGTACAATCCTTTTTTTGTAAGTGTTACCACTTTTTTAAGATATTTGTTTTATTTTAAGTATTTTTTTTTAAATATGATTACCGCCCAAACAGAGCGAGATAGACCCCTTCTCTCATAGTAAAAAATGCTTGCATTGAGAGAACAGATTACTTGCTTCCAAAAATGTTATAAACCTTTTACGTAAGTTTAAGTGTTGCCATTTTTCTCATTTTAAGTACGTACTTTTTTCTTCTTTTTTTTTCACGATTACCGCCCAAACAGAGCGAGATAGACCCCTGCTCTCATAGTACGTACGTTTAAATGTTGCTACTCTTTAAAATACTTTTTTTCATTTTAAATACTTTTTGTTTAACGATTACCGTCCAAACAGAGCGAGATAGGCCCCCTACTCCCATAGTTACAAAATGCTTATAACGGGTGATTTTTTAGCTGGTTTGGTTTTGGCAACACTGGTTTTGACAGCTGACGTGTGTTTAGTACCTTGTGTCACTGTCAAACTGCTTCAGTTTGGTTTGCAATTTAACCATGGATCGTCTTACAAATGAACAACGCTTGCAAATTATTGAATTTTACTGTCAAAATTCGTGCTCGGTTCGAAATGTTCATCGCGCGCTGCTTCCATTTTATGATCGGCATTCTCGACCTTCTGAGCAGTCTATTCGGAAGATTGTGACCAAATTTCGCACCAAATTTACTTTGTTGGACATTAAACCACCAACACGTTTACGTACTGTGCGTAGTGAAGAAAATATTGCGGCCGTATCAGCTAGTGTGACAGAAGACCGCGAAATGTCGATTCGGCGCCGTTCCCAGCAGTTAGGCCTTTGTTACAGCACTACGTGGAAAATTTTGCGGAAGGATTTGTGCGTAAAGCCTTTTAAGATACAGCTTGTGCAAGAACTAAAGCCAGCCGACCTACCACAACGCCGAATTTTTGGTGAATGGGCTCTTGGAAAGCTGGCCGAGGATCCGCTTTTTTATCGAAAAATTGTGTTCAGCGATGAGGCTCATTTTTGGTTGAATGGGTACGTAAATAAGCAAAATTGCCGCATTTGGAGTGAAGATCAGCCAGAAGCATTGCAACAGCTACCAATGCATCCCGAAAAAGCCACTGTTTGGTGCGGTTTATGGGCCGGCGGCATTATTGGGCCATATTTCTTCAAAGATGATGCGAATCGCAGCGTTACTGTCAATGGTGAACGCTACCGAGCGATGATAACAAACTTTTTTTTGCCCGAAATGGAAGTTCTTGACTTGCATGATATGTGGTTTCAACAAGGCGGTGCCACATGCCACACAGCACGCGAAACAATGGCGCAATTGCGAGGCGAGTTTGGTGAACAGTTAATTTCACGTTTCGGGCCGGTCAATTGGCCGCCTAGATCGTGCGATTTGACACCATTAGATTATTTTTTGTGGGGGTATGTCAAGGCTAATGTGTATAGGGACAAGCCCGCTTCGATTGACGCACTGGAAGCCAACATCCATGCATTCATTCGTGAGATACCGGCCGATATGTGTGAAAGAGTATGCCAAAATTGTACTCAGCGGATGGACTACCTGAGACGTAGCCGCGGTCAACATTTGCATGAAATTATCTTTAAACATTAAATTGCAAGGTTCAAGCTATCGATTCAAATAAATATTTCATTCATTTTTTCGAATTTTTTGTGCTTTTTTTTTTAAAAAAAGTTCTAAGCCTCTTAAAAAATCACCCGTTACAATTGGCAAACGTTGCCCGCTCATCTCCACGTTATCCATTCAGTCATAATATGATTTAATGAACTTGTATACACGTCCAAAAAATTGTAAAAAAAAACATCCACACTCGGCAAATTGATGAGTTACGAACGACTTTTTTTGTGGCCGGGAAACTACAATCAATTTGGTTCATCCAGTCACATGAAGGCTGAAACCCTGCATTTACACAACTTTCGTTGATGTCCTACCGATACATATCAGATATCACTGCACATTTGCTAATGCATTTTACTTAGGCAGCAGTACCATTCCCGATCTGCTATCAAAGTTTACATACATACCTACCTGCAACACTTTGCTCAAATTAGCATTTTCATAAAATCTCTAATCAACTTATGTTAATTTTGCAATAAGCGCTCATCCACTTACGCTGCTATAGCCTACTTCGTTTCGTTTCGTTTCCCCAAAAGGAAATTATACACCCATTTGCAGTGCCTCATTTCGAAAATATGCCATAAATTTGAAATCTGTCAAAATTAATAACATACAAGTCTCATCCGCAATGGGTCACTGCAAATGCAACATGCCCACAGCCCAACCGCACCCACCGCACTTACTGCATCAGTCGTTGCGTTGACATCTTCATCAGCGGAATCGGAATGCATTAGGCAGCCTCTCAATTCAACCAAACCGCGCACACACACACACAGGACACAGTGCACACAGTGCTTTCAATGTGCCGAGCTTATGAAGCGAATCATATCAATTTTAACGTCGCCGTAATGTTTTAATTTGAAAATATTCGGAGAAAAATTAAATTCACCATCGCCACCATCACCATCAGCGAGCGCGAGGCAGAGTACTTAATGAGGCATAGAGACAAATTAAAAAAAAAACTTCCACTTTGTATCGAAGTCGAAGTATCTCGCCGTTCGCCGATCTCGCGGATTTGTGATTGTGATTGTCTCTAGAGGCAGTCGAAAATATATTTTGTTTGGTTTTGGGCAATGGAATGGGAATGGGAATAGTGAAAGACGCAAGTTCGGGCCGCTCGGCTTCATCCGACTGAATAATGTGCACATGTGGTTTAGCAGTTTGCTGCGCGACTGCAATGTTAAGTTTTGGGTTGTCTTGGTTTTTTATTTTCTTTATTTTTCTTATCCCATCTGCATAGAGGCTTTGACAAGTGGCTAAACGGGGAGTGCAAGTAGCGTTTAAGGGGTGTGGCTATGCCATTCATTATTAATCGATTTAATATAAAAGCACTTAAATATTAATGAGCCCATAACTCATGCAAAGCTACATTTGTATTCGTTTTCTTGACTAGATTTTGATTTTGAAACGTTGCGGTAGGTGTGCTGTTGGTATCGGCTCTGGGAAATAAGGCCCCAGGAAATAATGTCCCAAACTACAAATGAAATCAAGCAAATCGCAAGGTGAAGCTGTGCATTATCGGGACGGTCGTAAGGCGGACTTGAAGATTGCCGGAACTGCTGCAAGGCAGTACTGTAGACTGCCGGGACTGCCGCTGGAAGAATCCGTAGATTTCCGGGACTGTCGCGAGACGGACCTGTAGTTTATCGGGACTGTCGCAAGGTGGACCTGTATAGATTGCCGAGACTGCCGCAAGACAGACCTGTAGACTGTCGGGACTGTCGCAAGAAGAACCCGCAGATTTCCGGGACTGTCGCAAGACGGACCCGTAGATTGCCGGGGCTGTTGCAAGACCACTAGAGCGGCACCCGAGCACCGATCAGATCAGGCTAATTAATTAATGAATTTATTAAGAATTTGTTGGAATTATCATTGTCAATTGTAAAATTGATTAAAAACTTTGAATTGAAATTATAACCTAGAAAAGAAAAGTAATAAAAGGGAACTCCTCTACCTGAAGTTTGTGTTTCTTTAGGAAGAACCTTGGCGAGCTTACCTCAGCCTTAGCCAAAAAGCATATCACAAGATGTTTCCCTGATTTATAAAAGCCGACTCTATACTGCAGTAGAGGAAGACCTCGCTTTAGGTGGCGCGCGCAAGTGGAAGGGGACCTCAACCAACTTAGAGTGCGCAACTGGAGGCAGTTAGCCAAAGATCGCACTAACTGGAGAGGCGTATTGGTTGAGGCCCAGGTCCACCCCGGACTGTAGCGCCACCTTAAGTAAGTAAGTAAGTAAGACTCTATACTGCGATGGATGCACGTCGGTAAATTGAAAGCAGTCACTTTGAGGTAGTTAAGGACTCTACCTCTGCGAAAATATAAACTGGAGAAAATATACCCTGTTGAGGAAGAATAAAAGGGAACAGGACTAAAGAGGAGCTGACTACCTTCAAATTTTTAATTTCCATTTGTTAGTACAGAGTGAATCACACCTATCGAGGTATCCGTTCGGAGAAAATTCCGATACGAAAGTGAAATCCGATCGGAACTCAAATTGCGTTCGAAGTATCTGTTTCGGAATGAAATAAATGAAGCCTACAAACGGGTTCATTTCACATTAAAATATTCCGCAGCGATTCGTTGTCGGAGAGCTTCGGAATAAATTTGCTGTGTGGCTGTCAAAAATAAGTGGTATAACGCGGTTCCACGCAATGCGACAGCGCTATATGCCATCGGAGAAATTTTCCGAAAGTTCGTTGTATCGGAACGGATACCTCGAATGGAATTTCTCCGATTTCGTACAGATCGGAGAAAATTCCGTTCCGAACGGATACCTCGATAGGGGTGAGTATAGGAGAACGTACAGCCTCAGACTCTTTTAGCTATACAAAAGTATAGATGCGAGCGAATGGAATAATGCTCTACCCAAGAAGGGCTTCGAATCTCTGCACACAGGTTCAAAATGACAAGAAAAAACGAACGTCCACCATTTCAACCTCTGATCTATACTTATAGCTGCCGCCCAACGACAACGGTGCACATTGATTCATACTCTTCAAGCTCCATTTATCGACGCTCGACCGCAGTTATCTCGGCGATCTCTACTCACAAAAAGTCTGCAAAAATTCGCTTACCTTTTTAGGCCTATAAATCATTTGATTCGGCACACATTTCAGATACGTATCTAATAAAAAATACGATCTACCAGATACGTTTATATAAATTATAACGTCTGTTGAATTCGTTATGCTCTCTGCCATTTCTCCACAGGTACAATGCATACACAGACACACCCAGCCCATACCTATCTTCGATCGAAAATAAAATTCCCCCACATCCGTATTTATTAGCTGGCCGTTCTCCCGAAAGCTATTCAACATCATTTACCAGTCACTGTCATTAAATCATCAATGAAAGATGAACGCCACAAATTTTCGCGATGCTCTTGCCACATCGCATGACTTGTATCCGATAAAAAATTAAGTCCCATGCATAAATTCATTACGTGCGTGCGTAGTCCCCGAGTTAAGTGTATGTTTGATTAAATGCTTCATCAATAAATCGTTGGCCCATTGATGGCTACCAGAGTGACAGCATTACGCAAACTGCCACCAGTCCATAAAGCACGAGAAGTAGATGTGCTCCATCATGGTCGCACATACCTCAGTCACAGTCCCACAGATAAGCATTAAGGCGGCTACTGGCCGATGTAATCAAAATAATTAAATTTATTATTCAAGTCCATTTATCTTGGTTATTTGCAGTCCATTTAACACAAAAGGAAGTACATTAACGGCTGTCTGTATAGTTTGTACCATCTCATAGACTCCGTCATCCTGTACAGGCCAGATGGTGTGATCGAGGCAATTTACAGCACCTTTGAGGTTTAAAGTCATACATATAGAGCTTTCATAGGATACTGGTAGACGACGGATGATGGCTTCGAGCTTCCTGCTGGCATAAAGGCACAAATGGTAGTTTTATCGCTGTTGCTGCCAGGCTAAAGATTGCCATGCGATAAGCACAACACACAGAGAAATTGATTAGTTATCGATTGAAGGTGATGCGAGAAAATCACTTTCATGATTGAATGATTATCGCCGAGGCTAACTGACAAAGTGGAAGCTTCGCCATTGCCACCCTTTTCCCAATTGTGCTCCACTCCTGCTCCGTCAACAGCAACATCGTTGTTATGTGATCTTATCAGGGGTTATAATGTGCTAAGGAGCGGATAAATAAGAGCTACCTACTTCGGATGGTTGCTCGGTGTCGATGTTCGTCCCCCGTTTAGTGGTGGTGGTGGCTTAGTATTTAGTGGATTGATTTCTTCCGGAGAATTTTATGAAAAAAAGGAGGAGGCGAGTCCTTGTAAACAATCAAAGGTGATTCACTGCATTTTGTAGTTGACGCCTGTGAAATAGTTTGGGTTGGTTGGTTTCAATTTATGGCAGCAATTGATAATGGCTAAGAGGGGACCAATTTAATGCGGCATAGCAAGAGATTCCTCGGGACTAGTTCGTGCAGATTATTCTGTAAGTGTACAGAATTTAGGAATTATTTCTGAATGTGAGTAACTTGTCCTATTGTCGCCTAGTAATATTTATATATATACAGCTTGCTCTTTTAGTGATTGGTACAAACCTTACAAATGCTCGTTGGAAAATTCCACAATACTTTTTTGTCCTCCGTAGGTACACTCTATTAGCAACATAGCGATGTATGATTATTTGAGGTTGGCCTGCACTTATTTTTGCGCAGAGAAATGAACACCAACGATATCACAAAAATGTCGGGAGTATGACTCTCTCCTCCTGACTGTGGAGCTATTTAAAGTCGCCAATGGCGTCTATTTATCTTCTATATATACAAAAATGAGTTTGATATATATTTGTCCGTTTATATCTCGAGTTTGGCAGTACCGAATTTTATGATTCTTTTTTTTTTGTGGAAAGGTATTCTTCTGTAGCAGATTTTTATTTAAAAAAACAATACCTTTCCAACGAACAAATTATCGAAATCCAAATTGCAAAACTGGAGATAAAAATCAGGTCCGTTTAGCCAACGAAGTGAGTAAATAACAGAGAAAGAACATCGTTCCTCTGTGTACTACCATCCACAGTCCATTCGAGTGGATGTTTGCACACATTGGTGTAGCCAGCATCTGTACTATGGACGTATTCAGGGTTGCCAGATTGGGCGATTTGTCGTATTCTGGGCTATCTTTTTTTTTAAGCGATAGAAATGGTAAATTAG
Source organism: Cheilosia urbana (assembly GCA_946477585.1). Lineage (NCBI taxonomy): Eukaryota > Metazoa > Arthropoda > Insecta > Diptera > Syrphidae > Cheilosia > Cheilosia urbana. The sequence continues at coordinate 14,282,457 of OX297855.1, forward strand.
CCCCCAACACAATTTTGGTCTACATATATCGTTTTAGATATATTTGTGTCAATTCTGTTCGTTTTATTTCTTAAAAAAAAAACTAAAAAAAATATATTTTTGGCACTTTAAAAACTTGGCAGCACTCTTGCAATGCAGTGACATCGAACAATCGTTCAACTTGCGCGCACATCAATTTATTTGAAAAAAGTGTTTTTTTTTTTTTTTTTGTACCGAGGGTAGGTGAAAATCTTCCAAAGACACTATGAGAATAGCAAGCGCGTGCTCATAGTAGTGTCAGATTTTTACTGACTAAAAACACCACCCTTCGAAAGATTGTTAGATACTGCAACTAAGATATAACTTATCAAGCAATTTTTCTATAACGAAATAACAACTTTTGACAGGCTACTTTCCAATGAAAGATCCTGCATGTTCCGCAATTTAGACGCGGTTAATCTTATCTTGCCAAGTCGAACGGTTTCGTTCTTTGTAGCCGGCGCAATAAATTGTTCTCGTCCAAAATTTGTCGGACTGTATTGTTGACATGTCCGATTAGTCGGTTTCTATGTTTTCTCGCGAAGCTTCTAGTTTCAGCTTCAATTGTTGGAATTCCGAGATCCCTGTGGATATCGTCGTTTCTAATATACCATGGTGCTTGTACAATTTCTCTAAGCACTTTATTTTGAAAAGTTTGTAGAATATTGGAATTTGTTTTCTTGGTACAACCCCAAAGTTGTATACCGTATGTCCACACCGGCTTTAGCACTTGCTTGTATAGAAGCAGTTTGTTTTCGGTACTGAGCTGGGAATATTTTCCGAGGAGCCAGTACATTTCTCTATATTTGATATCGAGTTCTTTACGTTTCATTTTCACGTGCGAATTCCATTTCAGCTTTGCGTCGAGTGTCATTCCCAGGTATTTGGCCTCGTTTGCAATGGGTATTCGGGCCAAGTTTAGGAAAATTGGCAAGTCATTAGTTTTCTTATACGTGAAATTCACGTGAACAGATTTAGTTTCGTTGAGGGCGATCCGCCAGTCCCTCGTCCATTCATTTACCTTATTCAGCGCGATTTGAAGTTTCGCAGTCGTTTCTTCAATTGAATTACCTACTGCTAGGATAGCGGTGTCGTCGGCGAACGTAGCGAGAGTAGTGTCATCTTCTCTTGGTATATCGCGAGTATATAACAAATAGAGAAGGGGCCCAAGGACACTTCCTTGCGGCACGCCGGCCGAAATTTCCTTAAGTTCAGAGTATTCGTTTCCATGTCTAACACGGAAGAGTCTATTCCCGAGATATGATTCTAAGATATCATATAGGCGTACGGGAAGAACTTGTCGCAATTTAAATTTTAAACCGTCATGCCACACCTTGTCAAAGGCTTGTGAGACGTCTAGGAATACGCTTGAGCATATCTTTTTTTTCTTCAAATGCTTTCTCAATTACGTCAGTAATTCTATGCACTTGGTCAATCGTGGAATGCTTGGTTCTGAACCCAAACTGGTGGTCAGGGATAAGATTATTGTTTTCTATAACCGGTTGTAGTCGCGTTAGTAAAATTCTCTCGAAAACTTTGGATATAACTGGAAGAAGGGAAATCGGTCTATACGACTTTACTTCATTTGGCGATTTTCCTGGTTTTAAAACCATTATGACCTCCGCAACTTTCCATTGGCTCGGTACGTGTTTTAGTCTGAGCGCGGCATTTATAATATGAAGAAGCTTAATTAGTGCTTTTCTTGGTAGAACTTTGAGAACTTCTCCCGTGATCAAATCATAACCAGGAGCTTTCTTAGGTTTTAGGGATTCAATTTCACGTTTTAGTTCCCTTAGCGTTGCACTTGTGAGTACTAAATCGTCGGATAGTAATTCCGCCGCAATAACACTGTCGTGAACCGCCCGACCATCGTACGGTTTAAAGGTTTCTTCTAAATGGGCGGCAAAAACGTCCGCTTTTTCTTTATCTTCCCTTGCCCATTCATTTTGATTTATTTTAATTGGCGGCGCGGGGATTTTGGGCCTTTTGGTGCCTTTTACAGCTTTCCAAAGTGAATAATTGGAATCTTTTTTAGCCGTTAAACTTTCAAGGTAAGAACCTATCGCACGATTTTTAAAGTCCTTGATAGCTGTCTTCAATAAATTGCACAAATAATTCAAATGTGTTTTATGTTGCGGGGCGCGACTCTGTTGCCATTTTTTACGCGCCTTCCTTTTTTCGTTGACCAATTCTTTTATTTCGGGAGGATATCGTAGACCGTATTTGGCCGGCGTTTTCCTTGGATTAGGCGTATTATTCCAGGAAGCGAGCTGTACGATCTCAACGAAGCGATCTACTTCAACCTCAAGTTCATAGGGTGTCGTAAGTGGAACGCTCAGTTCAACATTCTCTTCAATTTCATTCCTAAAGCCTTCCCAGTTAGTTGTTCTTCCAGTTAATCTCGCTGGCTGGAGGTTATTTACTAGTTTTACGCTCAATGTTAAAATAACCGGTGAATGATCAGATGACAGATCAAAGCTCTCTTCAACTTTAATGTGGTTGGTAGATATTCCTTTCACGACGAAAAAATCGATCAAATAAGTGTATAATTTGCATAAGGTTCCATCAAGCTTTGTTTTTCGACTGTAGACCGAATTTTCAAATCCTGGAAAAGACGAACTAATTTCAAATCGATACTCACCGTCTTTTCATCAACTGCGAAAAAATGTAAGAAAACATCATTTTTATTACCTACTTTGAGGGAGAATTGACATTTCTTATTTATTAAATTCACATATCTCGGGGGGCGGTTTCAAACCTCAAAACCCCTACCGGCGTTCGCCCCTGACACAAGCGATAAAAGCCAATTGCAGACAAACAGAAGCCAAATAAAATGCGCGACGCTCATAAGTGAGATGGGTGAGTGGGAAAAATACCAAAATTCTCCACGATTTTTTGGGCTTTTTACTGGGCAATTATTTTGGGCTAAATTTTTTGTTTGAGGCTTATGCGCTTAAAGCAAACCAAAATAGGGCAACCCTGTGCGTGTTGCATACAATTTAAGTGATTTTTTTTTTTTGTGTAAATCTAAATCAAGTGCTGTAATTAGCGTTTTGTGTTTTTTGGCGAAAATCATTCAGGGTTAGATTTAATATTTGTGAAACGTTGTTCGAATATTTTAAGTGAATTTTGTACGTGGTGACAATGACAAGAAAAATGGTGAAAGTGGTGAAGAAAAATAGTACAAGATCTAACCTGTGTCACCTTTCGAGACGCTTTATGGTCATTTTGACTCCTTTTTGAGCACCTGGACTCCGGACTCATTTTAAAAATATAGGATATTTTTGCTAGAAATGAAAATTTGTTCAGTGTATTTAGTTGAATTCGAAAGAATTTGGTTTTACCTGAATTTGAATTGAAGAGCTTGTTTATTTAAAAAAGGAAAAAAAAAATATTGAAACTTTTTTCATCCAGGACTCTTTCTGAAAAAATTTCAGAGGTAACACTGGATCTAACTGTTGTTGTAAACCATGGAAATCAATGATCTATAGATGTGAGTGAGCATAATAAAAAAGGCGTAGTGTTGCCTTGGAAGCATTAAAATCATCGTCTCGCAACGATACAACTGAAAATGAAATAAAAAATGTAATTTGTATCATCGTCACCCCAACGATAAAAGCGGCAATAATTTTAGTTTTTAATTCACTTGCATGTTATTGTCATCTTTTGGATACTTTGATCTTTTTTGTATAATTGACAAATTGAGATAAATGATAAAGATCCACTTGAAGTTACTAATAGAACATTTGGTAACATAATTTGGATTATTCATATTCATACGTTTTTTAACGACTAAATAAAATAATATAAATTTTTATTTATTCCAATATTTCAGATTTGTACGATGAGGGGGAAAGACTTTCTCAAATGCACGCTTCATCGAAAAATCCATCGGCAAGCGCATCACAAACATCACTGAATTTTTCGCAAGGCACTTCCCAAGCATCATCTCATCAGGCCAATCGGCTCATCGGCTACTTTAAAAAGGGGAAAAACAGCTCAACAAATTGACAATTTTATCGGATCGTTCCAAGCTACCGGCCGCAATTTATTTACGTAAAAGCGTGAAAACCAAAAACGTTGTTTATAAGAAAGCATTAAAATAAAATGTAAGATTTTTTTGTTTTCTATTTTAAAAACGAATTTAATCAAAGTTTCCTTTCTGCTCTCTTAAGTTTAAGCATTTTTCAAGCCTAACGAATTGAAAGTATTTTACGCCTTTTTCTTTTTTTTTTTTTTTTAAATTTTTAATTCATTTTTATTGAAAATTTTAAATAAACTTACATTCTAGACAAAAACGATTAAATCTAATTTAAAACTAACATTTATCTTATTCTAGCTTACTGGCTCTAAGCGAGCGCTCTAAACTTAACAATATCCTTAAAATTATTGCCTTTCGGCCTTAAATCTATCTATGTCTATGATTTGTTTTGTTTTTTATTTTTCAAGAAACTTTAGAAAACTTGAAATCTTTATTATTTGTTTTGCTTAAGACTACTTTAAACTACCTAAGCTACTTAACCTACATTACTTATAATCAGGTTGGTGAGCAATCTTATCGATTGGTCACCATCCTGATCGCGTCCATGGTTGCCTGTCAGCCGCCAACAGGGGTTCATCCGCGCCGCCGAGACCCTATCGAGGCCATAAGCCTCGGTCAAGTCACGGAGGCACGCTTTCATGTTGGCTAGCCCGGCGCCTCCCAAAGACCCCCTACTCTAACCCTGATCCTACCAACTTAAATCTAGCTTATAACTAAGGAGGATGGTATTTTACGCCTCTTAAAGGGCCCATACACGAAACAGACACGTTTCTGCAGGCCAATATATTAGGTCTCTATCTGTGTCGTGTGTATCGATGTCGATCCTTTGCGCGACCGTCTGCGTGAATTCAATTTTTTGGTCTGCTCTGCAACGACATATCTGTGTCGTGTATAGGCCTTATTAGACTGAAATTGAATTTTTTTAGACGGAACACAGCCACTTGGAAATGTGCTCAGCGAAGCGGGCATGGGTTTCCTAGTTTGTTATAAAAGAGCCCATGCTTTCGACAACAAGTAACAGGTTGAAGATATTCCTACAATCTCACGATGCCTAAGATGGCTTTCAATTTGGAATCTTTTTTATGGCAAACCCAATGCTAAAATGACAGACTTTCACTGGTCCGGGAGTTGGCTTGAGCGAGTATACATACATGGCGCGTAAGTAAATGATGACAGCATTATAAATTTTCTCTGTACATATCTACATTGTAAGCGAGTGTGTGAATAACGTCTGTCACTCTTTCCTACTGCCAGCTTTATGAATTGATCTTTAAAAGGCTTTATCGCCTTCCCAATTAGCATCGATATTACTTATGACACTCAATTGGGTTAAACCACATTAAAATGCAGTTTCAACTAATTAAGCCGCACAATGTCAATAAGTGACTCGAGACTCGAGAGTGAGACCATATCAAATTTAGATGCCCACGATCAGATAAGAGAAATTTGTATGAAAAGCCTCTTTTCCTATTAACAATAACAATCCAATTAGAACACAAGACTAATAGCGACTTGTTTGCAATCGCCACAGGACTGGGAACACTTGATGAATACCGAATGAAAAATGCGAGCGATTACACAACTCCGATTCAATTTTGTGTCTGGTGGTACTTGCTTACAAACGGTGTGTACACTTTCATAAGAAGTTGTGTCGACTGAAAAGTGTAGGTCAATCCGATAAACCCGACGCGACACCGGCAAAAACGCCAACTATATAGTTGAACAATTTTAGATTTATTGTCGTTCGGCGGACGAACGTCGAACACAACGAATGACCGAATGAGAAGTAACACGTAAGGTTTTCACTTTGTTCGTCTTCGGTATTTTGAAGTTTTATCGGTTCGATGAGATCTTTATGGGTTTAGCTTAACAGCTAAAGAAGGTGTTTGGTTCGGGGAAATTTTGTTATCCGTTTATTCCCTTCTCGTGTTGTGCGTTGACAGTTATTGTCGTTAATTGTGTGGATTAACGCGTTGGGAACACGTCATGACATTCAATACTATTGGCGGTGAAGGCAGTAGTTTAACAATAGTGGCGTGGGAAGGTCATATATACTTGGGCTGACATCTAGAACGAATGTCATAAACTAGCAAGACAAGGGGACTAGGGACTGAGTTGGCTAATAGGTAGTCGAAATTAGGTGTGATTAGCAAGCCCAGCTGAGGGGAAGCTCCTTATGCAAAAGTAGACCTTTATCGAAATTGGTTGGTATCAAAGGCTTTGGGAAGAGATGTAGCATGCAGTTGAACAGACTTATTTCACACGGTCAGCTGTAACGTTTCTCTTACCAGAACCGAAACTCGGGGGTAAAATTTAAAAGCCTCATCGAACACAGAGACACGAGAGGTAATGGTCTGGTTATTGGAGAAGTCAGACTTAATTTACTTAATGGGCCCCCTTCCGGGTACATATCTAAATTTCCGGTAGAGTTCCCTCCCAATAGATACAAAAAGCACTGTTCCTTTGTGTACTTAAGCTTGCGTGTCGAAAGTGGAACACTATCCTTCTGACCATCTTAGGCCTCAGTTATAGCCATACGTAAAATGCAAGCGAAAAAGTTGGAACAGTATGAAATACGTTTTTTTAACGTTTAGGCGGACATAGCAAGATATTATGTCAGAAAAAGTTTCCCCTACGAAAACAATTACAACGAACAAACCACCACTGGTTGGATTCCATCAGAAAAAAAAATCCTGACAGATGGAACACTAAAGAAATGAATTATTTCAGTGGAATGATTTTTTTTTTTTTTTGAATTGACTGGAAGTTGATCGGAAAAAGTTTGTCGTACGAAAAAATGAATAAACTAGTTGCCTAGAAAATTTAAGGAACAATTGCTTATTTGTTTTTTGATAAACTAACTGGGTTGGGGTCAAAACTCTGAATGGGTCAAAATTCTATCAACAAAATTCTGCTCTCAAAATTCTACTTTACAAAATTCTGCAAACAATAAAAAGGTTTGGAAAGTGTTAAAAAAACGCGAGCACATTTTGCACATTTCAATCATTAAGTTGTCGAAAAAAATCAAAAGATTACGGTTTCCTTTACTTGTGGCTATAACTAGGCCTTACCTAGAAAATAATGGAAAATTATCACACATTTGGTTAAGTTGGATCACTAGAGTTCAATACTAACTGTAGGTAACTATCTCTCCCTGTTGTTAACTGACAAATAAATCATTTGCACACTTGGCAGGCTACTTCATTTGACTGTACGTTTAATATGCCCTGTTTAAATATTGTTTATCCTTTAACATGTCCAATTTTATTTTCTCTTCCAGAACACAATAACACGAATGAATGACCTTTCCATGTCATCAGTGTTCGGCACTCTGATTGTTATTATTTCATCATTTCCATTTCGCAAGTGCTTTCACTGTTATGGCTTTTAACGAGCTCTCCATGGGCAATGCCAGTGTTGACAGAATTAAATGGCATTAAAATCCATTTCAAGCAAAACCGTTAAATATACATATAGCAGTTCAAGCCAATCCCTACAATCCTACATGGATGTTAATTTTTTTTCTTGTTCTTTTATTATCTGCCTTATCCCTTTTGTTAACTCGAAAGTCGTAAGCCCGCCTAAGGCTGTAATTTTGTGTCGATTGTTCGATGCCATCCATACGCCATACCCCATCAAAGACGATGGCACAGTCCATGTTGAACCGCACACAGATCCAGTGATATGGATGCCATTCCGAACCCCGGAATCGGTTGGCAGATTGTTCAATTGATTTTTCATTTTCGACCGCCCGCCATCGTAAATGGAGTAGAAAGCAGAGCGAAGAAGAATCAATTCTTCTGATTATAGTCGACTGTTTTTTTTTTTTTTTGGATGGAATGGAGTCAGGCGGTTGGGGGTTGGGAGTGGGTACAGACAAAAATATGGAGCAACAATAAAGTGTTTCTTAACGATGATGGTAAAAACAAGGCGAAAGCCGATAAGGATAAGTCGAAAAAGCAGGAAATGCATTCTTGCGGGCGGTTCCACTCGACTGTGGGACCATAATTGTTGACCAGAACTGACTATACATGGAGTGGATATGGGTTTTAATTTTGTTTACAATTTGTTTTTTTTTTTTTTATAATGAGTGAGTGAGGAGTTAATTGGGTCTTAATTAAAAAAGATATTAGCTTGACATGATGATATAGGTCGTGTGTGGGTTTCTTCTGGGTGATCAATTTGTAGGTGTCATTTAAAAAAAGCCCAATTTGGGAGCATATAATTTCTAGTAAGATGGACTATTTTACAAAGAGCTCGATGAAGAACTGCACAGCTCTACTTCTTATAAGAGTGACTGTGTAATTTGTTCCTTGTTACACATAACATCGATGGTGTTCCGCAAAAATAAAGTCTAACAGGTGCAGGGAAATAAGTCCCCGGGAACTAAGTCCAAGAAGTGGACTTAGTTCCCATGTAAGGTGGGAACTAAGTTCACTTTCTTATGGGAACTTAGTACACATTCAAAAATAAGAAGAGGGAACTAACTTCCAACATTTAAAATTGGATACACTTTTGTTTAAATAATCACGGCGATTTTTCTTTGATTATTTTCAGCTGAATTTTTTAAGTTTTATTCTGTATGACAAAATACTCTCTTCGAAATTCAGTTAGCAGGACTCTGAAAATAATCAAAGAAAAATTGCGGTGATTTTTGGCGCAGGGATATAAGTCCACGAGACTAAATTCAAGCGAATTGTTTACTTTTATTTTCTCAAATTTTCGAAGGCTAAAACAAAAAAAGTTGTTAAAGAAAATAAATTGGCATTTTTAGTCTTCGAAGATTTGAGAAAATGAAAGTAAAAACTTCGCACGACCGGTCATGGTGTGCGTCGATTTTTCTTTGATTACTTTCAGAGTCCTGCAAACCGAATTTCGTTTTTGAAATTTTGTGCATATATTGCTCTGTCTCAGTTAAAATTTAATTTCTCTTTAGTTAATAAAAATTGCAAAGTACCAACTTGACTCTTTAATTTAACTTTGTTCTTAGTCGACAGTGAGAATTTACTTCACATTAAAAGGGAAATAAAACCACTCAGAGTTTTCGGAATTTATTTCCAACCTTCCAAAAGTGGTGGTGATGGGAACTAAGTCCCTCAGTGGACTTATTTCCCTGCACCGTCTAACAGCGTGAAATCGCATTTTAATATTTTGCATCACATTCAAAACTTAGATAAATGTTTTTTTTTTTTTTTTTTAATAAAAAATTGGTTGACAGAGCTGACAGTGTCAATTAAGTAAAATGAAACCTACCGGATAGACCCTTGAAAGTGAATAAGTGGGGCCTTAAAATTACTGTCTAAACTTTTATTTTTTCGATAGATAGTACTATTCAACAAAAATCTGATCCAACCTCTACAGATGCTTTCCAGATGTCACCAGCCCTTAAGAGGATAGGATGCAAGAGCTTCTTTGGCATTTTAATAGTAGGTATAGTTCCAAGGGAAATCACAAAGAAAGAATAGAAAACAACAGTGAAAACCAAGATGATATCCAAAGGTCGTTAAAGTTAAAACGGTTTAATAACAGTAAACTTCAAACTGAATGTTTTACTTAACTACGCCTACTGTTTTTTTATAATTTTCGATAGATACATTTAACAAATCGATTTTTATAAATTATGGGTTATGGTTCTGGTTGCCTGTCTTGTGGAGGGTCTCATGCAAAATTTGGAGCTCACATTCTGAAAAATTTTCTATGAACAAAATAAATAAAAATTCCAGCTGGAGATTTATAGCAAATAAAGTTATTGGAAACTATAGAGAAATTTGCTTATGCTTTTCGAAAGGTATAGTAAAATGCATTAAATGAGAGTGATACACAGGCCCACTAACCCTAATCTGGATTGTTCATTATTGCTATTAATGTTATCAAAGGTGGTTACTGACTTTCTCTTGCACTGTCTCCGTTAAGGCGTTTCTACTTCGTCAATCATCATATAATTAAAGACTGTTATTTTATGCCATTCAAAACTTACCTTTTTAACATTTTTATTTTTAGTATTTTAAAAAAAAGGCTGGATTTCTACAGAATTTCGACAGGCATAAATACAGAATTCTACAGAAGTTTTATCTTTCATCTACAGACTTTTGAAAATTAGGGTTGGCATCACTGATCATATTTTGCTTAAAAACTTAAAATTTTTAGGTTACACTACACACTCAGCAATAATGAAAATAGCGGCATTCAAATAGAGAATTTGTTTTCACGATCTTTTCGTTGCATCTTAGGAGTACCACAGGGTAGTCATTTGTGTCGCTCGTCTTTACAGTTTCCATCAAGGGCATGCTGAAAACTTAAAGCCAGAACTTCATTTGACTGCGATTTTTTGCAAAAACCCTTACGAATCCCATCAGTAGCGTATAAGTATGTACGCAAGGCGGGATCAGGGCTAGAGTCCCTCCAAACTTCTAGCTGCATTTTGAAAATGCAAGGGGCAAGGATGTTGCCAGCGACACCGAGCCGAGTAATGGAAGAAATTTAAAAGTAAAACGATGATGCCAGGCAGCGAATCCTGCACAGAAACCTGGTTACAGATTCCTTAATTTTTCGTCGAAAAGATAGAGCTCCAAAACTAGCAACTAAAAGCTAAAATTACAAGTTTGAGAGTTCTTTTTCCATAAATGGTTTTCCGAATGCAAACATTTCTACGCAAGTTGCATTTTGAAAATTTGTTGAATGGATTGATCATTTTACTGCATTTTAGATTAACACAAACGTTCTAAGGTTACCAAATAGGACATTATAACGAAATACAAATAAAATAGAATTTATAAAAGCCCCAGACTTCCCCTTTAACAATTACTGCCAACGGAATTCGAGCCGTCGGTCGTTTAGAAAAAAACACTAAATCTGGGGGGAAACCCCTTAACTGGCAGCACTGCTTCTGGCCCAACAGTTCAGAGAAAAGTTCAGCTGTAAAAAATTCGTTGGTGGATTCCATTGGCAAACATTTCATCATGATACTGAAGTCTATCTATTTCGTGCGTCAAAAATTATTTGCTACGTTTTACAGAAGATCTTCTCGGTTTGATTTACTATACAGAATTGGACTAAACAGAGTCGAAGAAGTTAAGAAAATTGACGTGTTAATTGATTCAGGGTTAACTTTTCCATTATTCTAGCTGATCACGAGCAAATAAGGCCCCAATGAAATAAGACCCCAAAAGAGAAAATGAAATAAGGCCCCAAATTTGGGGTGTTATTGCATAATGAAAAAATTAAATTAAAAATAATTGGTGCGACTGTATCCAACAGTCCCGAAATATGTGTAAACACCGTGCGTGCGGTATATGTGTGGCTTGATACCATGTCATTGAGAATCAAGAAAAAGCTTAAATTAATATGCCCCAGCTCATAAATGTATGCAATGATAACGACGTATGCAATGATAAAACACAGTGACGCATTTTCTGTCCCCGCAAGTTAAATGTGTGGAATTACTCCACCAGATTCCAACAACGCGCGCTTAGATGTTTAAACATCAATAATGAAAACTACTTTTTATTTAATAAAGGGTGATTTTTTAAGAGGTTTAGAACTTTTTTTAAAAAAAAAAACACAAAAAATTCGAAAAAATGAATGAAATATTTATTTGAATCGATAGTTTGAACCTTGCAATTTAATGTTTAAAGATAATTTTACCCTTTAGTATTGTTGATATTGGATAAACTATTTTAGATTAATGGAACTTTGTATATACCAAACTTCGCACCCACCCCATAATGTAACAGTAAACCCAAGCAGGGGGGTTGCAGGTGGGCAGCATGCCCCCCCATATGTATTCAATTTCGGAAGGGTAACAATTAATAATAAAAAATTAGTTTTGGGGACTTACTTCATTTCTTCTTTTGGGGTCTTATTTCATTATGAAATAAGACCCCAACTTTCATTAGGAAATTAGGCCCCAAAAAAGGAAATAACACCCCAAATTTTATTAAAAATCGTTGTTATTGTTACCTGTATAATTTCTTGGTGACTCATTTCATTTTTATTTTGGGGCCTTATTTCGCAGAGGCCCTCATTGCTAAAAAAAAAAATATACAATCATGACTTGCTACCCAATTAAGACATCTGTATTACTTTTCCATAATGGAACTGATAAAAATTCAACACAGTATTCAACAGCTCGTATATTAGATCATAAAAAAATTACCCATTCCGCCACACAGGCGTTCCGTTCGTTAAAAATTGAAGACACATCGCAAGCTCAAAGTATGCCACATTAAATTCAGAGCATCGCTTATTGGCGAATTTTAATGGCCACCATAAAAGCGATAAGTACTCTATTCAATAGCCATCATCATATCATTAACAAAAAAATTTTATGGACGAAAATCCCCATGGCGGCTTTTTATAAAGGCGACCGATCACAGAGATCACCCTAGTGGCGCCAAATTAAAACGATCCCTGAAGCACACAGTCAAGGGCAATTATTTTCGCATAATCTAGTTTCCAGTTTCATTTTCAATTGTTCAAGTCATGCATTCGGTTGATACGACAAAAGTTATTAACACAACGGTCCCGATCCGATAGCGGATGATGAGCCAGCTTATTTTGTATTTAAATTAAGCCTTTCATTAAGCAAACATCATTATGCATGGAAGTAGATGGTGTTCCTAGCTCCCCTAAACGCCAATACCGCTCTGGCTCAGTTTCCCGACATGGCATTCACTTTATATGCAAATTGAATCCGGTTTACCGGGACAGGTTCGGTCTGTCGTCTGTGTTATGAGCTTATGAGGTGCCACTGCCAGAGCTCTCTCGGTAGAGAAACTCGTTTTAAAAAAAGTATCGCAGCATTTTACTCGCCAATCAATTCCGCGGATATGAATTCGTTATTAGTCGACCGCCTCATTGGTCACTGCTTTCATTTGTATCAAACAAAACGATCGTTTTAAATGGGTATATATCCACAGGGCCGCGATGTGCGTATACGAGTATCTACAGAATCGACACTAATGGGTGAGGCGAGGACATCGTAGCGTAATTGACTTTGGCGAGAAAAGCGCGGTTGATTCAAGAGTTTTAATTGCGCGCCGGGTGACGAGAAACACCAGAAGCGCCAAGCGCCTTTAAAAAAAAAAAAAAAAAAAATCATGAGCGTAACTTTATCAACAAAGAGCAGCAGGTGGACGATGCGTGTGTGTGATTTTTGCTCGAGAATAAAACGCCAATTAGCCGTTGCTCGCCGCGGTACCTATTTCGATTTGGATTTTTTTCGAGTTGCCAAACATGATACCCCGCCGGAATCGGTAGATATTCCATGTGATTATTATTTATTTTCGCTTGTTCTTTAGATTTGATAATCGCAACTTTAAATGCCTTTCATCTGGAGCAACTGGCGGCGGACGCAGTTCATGTGGTGTTTCTCTTTGAAGTTGTTTGAGGCGGGCTGATTCAAGATTTACGATGATTACTACCGGATGAGGACTGGAGTAAATGTGGGCTAATTTCGTCATTTGAAGTAGAGTAAAATTTGTGTCTATGAATTGCACTTGGATTAACTTGGAGATGAAGTTTTCGATTCACGGACGTGTTCTATTTTTATTTCCATGGCACCAGGTTGAGGAGTTCACACCATCGCATGGGGGACTCTGACTCTGATGCGAGCTAGAACAAAAGTAAATGACTTTAAAGCCTGTAACTGCTCACTAAAGAGTATCAAGTCATCGGCTCTGATGGTTTACCAGCGTAGATCTTAACACCATGGATGTGATATTTTAGTAAGACACAAGAAAAGGAAAGATGAACAGAATAGTTTTGGACAATCGGGTCAGTGTGTCTGATCTGCAAGTGATCCTCAGTCTTGTAAGAGCCATTGCCGAGGAGATACCTACAAAACCTACTGTGTAAAGTATTCAGGCCGTTCCGCAATAGAGGCACCAGTCGCCATTTACCAGGATGGAACAATATCAGCACGAAAGGCATTTATCTGCAAGCTTCAACCTATATAATTTAAGGTCTGCGCGGACCACATTGTCGACTTCGGTCTTTACAACCTTCAACTCGTACATACGTTCACGGCTATTACAGAACAGATGAAATGACCTGCGTAAGAGCAGTAGGAGAACTCAGGTTGAAATAAGGTTTTACCACAAGCCTTTGATAAAAAATTCAAGCAGGCTAGGTAACGAATGGCGGTGAATAGTTAATATTTAAAGGTGTTGGCTCAACAACAGGGGCCCAACGGAATACAATGTTTGGTTTCTTAAATCTATTTTACATATATTGTGGATTGTGGTTGTCTTCTCGGATTTATACTTGTAGTATGCATCGTTGTCACGGTTGACCTCAGGGTGTTCAAGTTCGAGTGTTGATTCAAGCGAAAACGACTGCATCATTTTTAACAACAAGGCAGTGTGATCCCTTCGAATGCGAAAATGTCGACAGACCTCGTGGACTGAGCGTATGTACCTATAGTTCGTTGCACAGAGGTTGCGGAAATCCTACTTAGGGGCACATTTTAAAACGCATTTGCTGTATTTCCAATGGGAATAAGGTATCTTTCGAAGCATACATAGCAGTGGCCAAGTGGTTAGTCTGCTGTACTACTGAGCGAAGAGTTTCTGCTTCGATCCCCAGAAAAACAAAAATGACATCGAAGGTATTTTTCCACTGCACCACATCGTCTGACAAACATGCGAAAGTATAACTGCAATGAAAGAGCTTCTCAAGTCAGCCCCCCGGACTTGTCATAAAATTGTCCCTTCCATTAGTCCAACAATAAAAATCACACAAAACTAATAAGAGCTGTGGAAAGATTGGCCTAGGGTACTTGTGCGCTAACTATTTTTTTTTTTTTTTTTTTTTTTTTTTTCATGGACGTTAGGCTATGCCTCACCTCGAAGTCTTCAAGCTCAAGTTCTAGATACAACTTTCTCCGAGTTCTAGATACAACTTTATTCGAGTTGGGAGAGCTAGAAGACTTCGAGCTGAGGAAAAAGCTTATTTCTGCCTCATGTCTTTGAATTTATTTTTGTTCTAACATTTATACCGAATCTTCGGCTTGGCTTAGTGGTTAGTGTGTTGGACTACTCAGACCCAGATTCAATTTTCGACAAAAGCCAAGCTCCAAGTTGAGGTTTTTTTTTTTTTCTACTCTCACGAACGTCTGACCAGTGATGCCAGGCTTTTCGGACTGAATTGCCCACGACGACTATCCCTTATGCCGTTTTTGGCCATTCCAAAGTTAAAAAACATCAAAATTAGTACACAATTTGTTGGTTGTTCTGAGCGTTAAAAAAATTTAATTTTTTGCCCTTTTTCGCTCTTTTCGTGTATTTGGAAAGGCAAAATTCCCACGTAATGGGTAATTACCCACGATCTGGCATCACTGCATCTGGCAAATCCCGATCGTTTACCTCGGCATAAAATTGTAGATTTTAAGTGAACCTATACTTAGTATTTTTTTAGCTATTTTTATTTATAAAACAAATGCTTAATTTTCAAGCGCTCCAATGAACGTTATTTCTTCCGATATCTAACTTTTTTTTTTAGAAAGATACACCTTTACCTCCTTTCGAGAAACCTTCCTTCCACAGACCTAATTACAGATTTAATTTTATTTAAATTAGCGTGGCTATATGAAAAGCTGAAAGACTGTCAAATTGCCGATGCTGTGAAGCAGCTTTTATGAATGAAAAATTATGAGAGCTTTCGAGAAACATCGCATGCTCTTTCTAGCTCTATGTGTCAAGTCAACGACACTAAACGTAAACACCACATAAATGTATATATCGAAACCGGCGCGCCACGGCATAGTACGCAATGGCAGCCAATGGCCTCCGCACTACCATAGTACCATAGCAAATACCACGTCCAACAAAATGCCTGCTCTATGCTGCTTTAGGCTGATGCTGATGCTGATATGACTAAGCTCGCTCTCTCGACACTCATACGATTCGCACGTGTTACTTGGCACGAATTCGATGTTTTTGCAATTCTGTTTCTGTCCGTGGGATTACCAGATTACCACCAGCGTGTCCAATGAGATTAAGATAAATATGAGGTCTAGTTGAATCACTGTTCATACCATGCACATGCACGATGCACCCAGTAGCCAGCTGCCAGCCGGCTGAGAAGATGGCAATCGATGACGAATCACTTAAAATGAGTGATACACGCCATCAGAGAATCGAGAATAGTGCCATTGGACCTGGTGTCGCTCTGCCAATATATGGGTGCATCTATTGGTATCAAGTTCAAAATGAGGACGAGCATGGGTTAATTATGCAAGCGGCATGATTGAGTTTTAACCCACATAGCTACACGATGCACGATGCGGGGCTGGGGTGTGAGGCGAATGCCCAATGGAGTTGTGACATTTTTTCAGACGCCAGTCACACTGACCTACCCAAAAAAAGGTGACGTGTCTGCTGTAGCTATTCCAATGTTCCCTGGGATTTGTGGCTTATGAGTAGGCAAGGCACCAGCACCTCACCACAGCTGGCTGAGTAAAACCGGTAGGAAACGTTGCAGTTGGGAATTAATCGTTTTAATCCGGATGCTGCGCGTGCATAGGTGTACGTTGACATTTCGCTTTGAGTGAGTAATCGCACTCGAGGCCTATGACGTATTTATGACTCGGCCATTTCGTATGACTTTTGGACGTTTTTTTTTTTTTTTTTTTTTTTCATTTTCAGATAAGTGCATCTGAGATCGGAGAGATGTTTGTTAATGAATATTTCGTGCAACCCAGAGCAGTTGTTTGAGGTCATTCTGAGGTTGAAACGTGAAATTGCATCATGCATTGCAGTGCGCGAAAAAAAAAACTATGCACACGAATTTGAATGTGATTTCATTTGCATGTCACACTCTGTAAATGTCGAAATTGTTAAACGTGTCGCATTAATGCAATTTTAGTTACCGTGCCGACGAATATGGCTTGTCATGGATCGTGGTTTAACAAATGCAGAGCAGGTGGTCATTTGGTATTTATTCGAATTTTCTTTCGATCATACTACTCTAATTTTATGTATTGGAGCGGAGGTCTAAATTAAAATCAGTGTCTCTGCCTCCGTGTTTTCCATATAGGTAGATACGGTTCGAACGATTGTGTCGAAACTTTGGCAAAGTTGGTAACAATTAAAAATGTGTTTTATGACCAACTGTGGCCGCAGTAGACTGCTGAAGTTTTGGCTTTCAGGTTCAATCCCCGGAAAATTACTAAATAAGTATATGCTGCTCAAGGACACAGGCAGCTGGATTGGATTGGAACTTATCCGTCAATATTGACGTATTCGACGGAAGAAGCAGACCCATAGATTCCGTCGCATACAGTGACAGGCAGTTTTTTAATTCGTCGTACGAAACGTAGTAATTTTTCCTTTTCCACCTTCGTAGGCTCCAATTGCTTTTTAGATAATTCCCTTGATAGTAAATTTTTTGTTGTAAAAATCTTATTTTTAGAATAAAATTTATACAATACGCAAAGTTGATCACATTAAATTACCTTTGATATACAAATCGCAGTTTGTGAAAATTGTTGCGATTAACTTGCATCTTTCCTCGTCAGTGGAAAATGGCTAAAATAATACCAATCTCTAAAAACTCAGCAGGTGATGAATTCAGACCCATATCAATCCTATCTTTTCTTTCTAAAGTTTGTGAACGGATTATGCATAAGCAACTGAATGAGCACCTGGTACATAAAAATCTGCTTGTTCCAGTTCAATCTGGATTTCGTGCCAAACACAGTTGTACAACTGCTTTAATTAGGGTGGTAGAAGACATAAGGGAAAACTTGGATAAAGACTGTATTACCTTTTTGATCCTTATAGACTTTTCCAAGGCGTTTGATATGGTTGATCACTCTACGCTTATTAAAAAGTTGCGCACTCAATTCGGCATATCTTCCTACGCTTTAAAGCTAATTACGTCGTATTTAAGTGAAAGAAAGCAGGCTGTGTGCCTTGAGCTGCGCCAGTGATTTAAATGAGGATCTTCAACGAATTTCGAATTGGTCATGGAAAAACAGTTTGGTCCTTAATCCAAACAAGTGCAAATGTTTAGTTATTTCGAAAAAAAACTGTAGACCTGTCATATTTTCCATCCATTATGCTAAATAAATGCCCAATTCAATTCGTTGATTCTTCAAAAAATCTTGGCGTGTTATTCAATAGAACACTCACATGGAATAATCATATAAATTTAATAGTTGGGAGAGCTTATGGGGTTCTTCATACTTTGTGGACTGCTCAGAAGTTTACACCTCTGAGGACAAGGCTAGTACTTGCAAAAGCTCTGGTCATTCCTGTTCTTATCTACGGCTGTGAACTTTTTTGTGATAGTGATTCAAATAGTAAAAGAAAGCTACAAGTAGTATTTAACAGCACAATCCGCTATGTCTATGGTCTTAGAAGGTATGATCACGTCTCACATCTGGCTAAAAACTTGTTGGATATGTCTTTTCATGACTATATCAAGTTCCGAACCTTAATTCTGCTTTTCACCATAATCACAACAATGCATCCATCCTATCTGTACAATAAAATCCAGTTTTCAACATCCAACAGATCTGCTTGCCTAATTCTTCCACGTTTCTCGTGCTCAACATCTGAGAGACAGTTTTTCATTGCTGCCGTCTGCCTTTGGAATTCACTTCCGCGTAATCTGAGAGAGTAAATGATACACATCGATTCAGAATCCAATTACGGTCTTTCCTTACAAATCAGAGCAACTAGTTTTTCTTTTTCTTTTTTCCGCTTACATCTTGTTTTTTTTTTTTTTCAATTCAAGCAATTTCAATTTAATTTTGTTTCCTAGTTCCAAGATTTTAATTAAACATATTACGATCATGTAAATATTGATAAATTAATTTTCTTAGTCTTATTTACTGCCAAACTTTAAATTTCAAATGATAATGTTACTATAATTATACTGTTTAACTATCACAGAATTATAAGTAGTGTACTCTTACTGTGTTAGCATATACTTAATAAATCTAAATCTAAATCTAACTTTTTGTGAATACTAGAAAATGTTGGTACTAAAAAAATCTTTTTAAAAGGTGAATGAGTGAACATGAGTTTTTTTTTTATTATGTAGGTACTTTTATGTGTTATTTATCAGGGTGAAATGTAGATACATGCTTTGATAAAATTTAAAAAAAAAGAACAAATCTAGTTTGGATATTTTTTGCAGCTTTCTCTTTTTTCCCACTAAAGGTTTTTCGGACATCTAAATTCCCACGATATGAGAGTAGGTACTGGTGAGAGTCGATGACAGTTTCTTAATATTTCCACCAATGAAAAGACTTCCTCTCACGTTGTGCCAACTGGCCTCTGGCCAACGTGTGCCCATGCCCCGTTCGGTATTCATTTTTTTTTTTTGTTAGGTAGGTACCTGAGATTGCGGTTTGGTGATTCTGTTTTCTTATTTGAAGTCCAAAAATTGTATTTCGTGTTTTACATAGGTAGGTATATATTATTTTGAAAAAATCTTGGAAAAAAAGATTTTTTAATTCAGAAATACAAGGTTTTCAGATTTTTTATCTTGTCCCATTCGGCACGTTTATGGCATAGGTCACCTTCTATAAGAGACTGTGTAATCTTTCAATCTGTCAGTCGAAAACGTTGCCGCAAAGGACGCGACGGTTTCTATGGGTTGGGCCATCAACTTCAGTTAATAATACATTTTACTTCATTTAAACAAAAATATCGGTTAGGTATGCATTACATCCTTAATAGTTTTTTTTTTTTAAGTAATAAATGAAATAAAATGTATAAATAACTTAACTGCTGATCTAACTTACCGATACGCCCTCTGCAGAATTTATTTATAACTTAAATTAAATTAAGAAAAAATATGCTTATTAGACGGACAAAATAAAACGATGGTTTCCGATGAGAACGAATTCATTCACACATGGAAATTGAAAGGCAAAAGATTGTCAATTGAGTTAACTTTAATTTCCACGATAGTGTAAAAAGAAGGAATTAGAAATAGTTCAACGCTGATTGTTTCGGATTTGCTTACGGCCGCCTACCAAAGTTCAGGACCAAGCAGAGAGATAAATAATATTATCTTAAATAAATCAAAGATGAGTTTGCTAAAAACCGTGTTTTTGTTTATACTTTGAAGTCGAATAGACCATAGTTAAGTTAAAGAGCTGTGGAATAGGTATTTCATGAGTGAAAATTACAACCCCTTTTATGCGAAGGACTGACATTATGTCAAGTTTAAACCACATATAGTAGCATTAAGTACTTATAACTCTACTTGCGACTTTTCCGAATTCTTCAACAATAGCTACCTATTGGGGTATCAATCTGAACTCGGAATATTTATAATTATGTAGCAATATCATAAAAAAAAAAATACTCAAACGAATGGCTTTAAAAACCATATACGGACCTGTTGCGTCAACTACTATTTTAATGTCGACATTTTTGGCTTAGCTTAAGCTATTTAACTAATTGGTCTCATCAACTTGTGTTCAAATCGATTCTTAGTCGGAAGAAAATAATTCACAACAATTGGTGAGCTTTCAATAAAGGTAATGTTTTCTATAGGTATTTTAAAAACGGCTGACGATTTTTATAAATTTCTAGTATTGCTCGCAGTGTAAAGTGGGGTACATTGGACGCCTGGAAACCTTACCAGATTCTATTTGGTTACAACTTAAGCGACAATAAAATAGTGCAGACCTAAAACCACCATCTTTCCAGCTAAAATGTATGGCATAGAAATTTGTGTCAAAATCAACTTCGACAGATAGCAAATAAAGGGTTTTCCAATAAGAGGTGTTATTGTGAATGACCCGCTATTTCGGTAGCTGTCACTTCTGAAGCTTTTATTCATGCCATTACTAAAAATGGAACGATACACGCTTCAACAACGCAATGAAACTATTAAAATTCACTACAAATCTTGCAGTCACAGTTCGTAAAACTAAAGCATTTTTTGGTTGTCGTGAAGCACCTTGTCGGACCGCAGTACAGAAATTGGGGGAAAAGTTCGAGCTGTTGGGACAAGTTAGTGATGTGAAGAATAAAACCCGTGCACGTCGCTCAATAACAACTGAGAATATTGCTGCTGTAACCCAAAAAGTTGAAGAAAACCCAGGTTTGTCCATTCCTCGTCGTTCTTTGGAATTGGGCATTCCACAAACGTCATTACACCGTATTTCGCATAAAGACTTGGGTCTTAAGGCTTATTAAGTTCAGTTAACACAAGAACTCAGGCCGGTCGATCATCAACAACGTCGTGTCTTTGCTGATTGGGTCATTGAAATGCATGAAAATGATCCGGAATTCCATCGTAAAATCATCTTGACTGATGAGGACCATTTCCACCTCGGTTGCTACGTCAACAAGCAAAATTGTCACATCTGGGGCTCGGAAAACCCAAGAGTTATTGTTGAGAAACCTCTCCATCCTCAACGTGTGACTGTTTGGTGCGGTTTATGGTCCGGCGGGGTCATTGGACCTTACTTTTTCGAAAATGAGGTTGGACCAACAGTTACGGTGAATGGATTGTGCTATCGAGAGATGATTAATGATTTTTTTTATGGTCGGAGTTGGATGGTATTGATCTGGACAACGTTTACTTTCAACAAGACGGCGCTACGTGCAACACAAGCAACGACACCATTGATCTTTTACGGGAAAAGTTTCCGGACCGTGTTATCTCTCGAAGAGGTGGTCACAATTGGCCACCGAGATCTTGTGATTTAACACCTTGCGACTTCTTCCTTTGGGGCCACGTGAAAGAAAAGGTCTACGCCAACAGCTCGGCGTCGATTCAAGACCTCAAAGATAAAATTCGTGGGGCTATCGAGGACATAGGGCAGCCACTTTGCGATTTGGTTACGGAAAATTTCATGAAAAGGATATGGTCCTGTATGCGTGATCGTGATGGCCATTTGGCTAATGTTGTTTTTCATTATTAAGGGCATACCTTCCTCTTTATTATTACTATAAACATCCGATCATTTATTTCAAAAATGGCTTTTTTTATGAATACCAAAATAACACCTCTTATTGAAAAACCCTTTACAACTGATATAGTATTAGATAGCCGAGCTGTTTTAATCGCATTTCAACATCTTCCTGCAAAAACGTAGATAGAAGAAACAAGGCACTCTGTTTGGTATCTAGAAATGTGTGAGGGTAAAAGAAGAAGGGAGGCAGCAGTTACCTTCCTGAGCCATTCTGTAGAATCATGGATCACACCCTCAAAGAAGAGTTCAGGAATCAATTATTAGAAAACAATTTGAAATTTCTGCGGCTGTTTAACCGAAAAAAAGTCCAAGCATTCAATCCCAATGCGTTCTATATCACAAAGTGTGAGTGCTACAGGGCGAACTCCTCCCGTCAACGCAAAGTAATGCGCAAAAGACCTTCAATTGTTAAATTGTATGCTGTTAAGCATCTAGATCCAATCTCTTGAAAGAAAAAGCCCGCACCATATGCATTCGCAGCTAAAATAAATTCGACTGAATTAAACATGAGTAATTTCCTAGTGAATTTCCTCACAAGCGCAGCGAGTCGAATGTCGTCCACTATGTTGTGCACAATGTCAAAAGTTGAAATGTTTGCAAATAGGAAAACGTCAATAGTATGCTCCTGCTGCTGTTATTTGCCTTACTATAACATTTACAACAACAGGAGGAAAAAAACAACTTTAAAACTGTTACACATGTAAAATAAACTTTTACGACTAGCAAAACAGCTACTAAATGCCTTATTGTGCTTGCGCAAGGATGCTGAATACTGGCTGCACAAGTATTTCCCATTCCGTGTGCTCCACTCGAAGGATGTGAAAGTTATTTTCTCATTCTGCTCTGTTTATTTGAAAGCAAATCTCGAGTGGTATACTCGTGTTATACGGCAAAAGTATGGCACACTCTCGCATCTTACACTAGGTCGACGGGATATATCGAAGAAGAACATTTTTTTCATCGAAAGGAGAAAATGAGATCTTGTTCCCCTATTCTTCGGGCTTTGTAAAGGAAGATAACCTAGAGTTGGAATAAATTGTTTTTTTTAGCATTTTGAACAGGTGCATTTGGGTTAAGATGTCTCTTAACTGACTGATTCAACACAAAGTGTAGAGAAAAAAATACCAACCATCTCATAATAGCAGTGCCGTATTTATACTTTGTATAAGTTTATAACTTTATTTCCGCCGCCCCAGTACCTTACTAAAATAATAATTTTCAATTTTAAGGAAGTCACTAAAGTTAAATAAACGAATGAATTTTTCATTGAAAAAGAGCGTAGAAAAGAAACAAGAATTACAATTTTTTACGAGACTTTTTAGTAGCAAAATCATCTATGATAACATCATAGTTTATGGGGTTCATTATCTCTGCTTCTATGTAGGGAAGAGCTAAAGAAATCATTCTTTCTTAAGACAATGAAGACCTTTGATCATTTTTCACGCGGAAAAACTACGTTCCCCAGAACAATTTGTAGCCGGAGTGGAAAGTGCAAAGCGGAAAGCTATATCCAAGTTAGGGTAAACATTAGACACAGATTGATTCCTCAAAAACGTTGAGAGACCGAGTAGTGAGTTTGATCCAGGCTTCACTGCACATTCTGCAATTTTATTAGAGGAAATGTGACTGTGAAAATGAATATATTCTTGAACCAAATCGTCCTCTAAATCATTGGTATAATATTTCACTAGAGACTGGGCTTTTTCTGAATTTCTTTGTGTTAAAAGTTCCGTCATTTCTGTTAAAAATGAAAATTTCTCCTTAAAGTTTAAATAAGCATTATATGTCTTTCTGTATTTCAGCCCTCGGTATATCAAGGATGACCAAAAAGGTGTTCACTCTGAAATAGTATCTGGAGCCGGAGGGTATTTCAGGTTCTTCATTTGATATTTCATTTCATCCGTAATTTTTTTTTTTTTAGGTTTCCTCTTTATTTCACCTTGATATTGCTTAAGTGCTCTCATCTCAATTGCTTTTTCTTCGAAATAGTCAAAGTTTTCTCGCTCTGCTATTCTAAACCCTACTAAAGATCCATAGAGAACAGATACAGTCAATACATCTACAGATGAGCTCTGAATCTGAACACTCACTTTATTTAGGTAACTTTTTCATTATCCTTACTATAATAAAACTGTAGCTTTTTTTCCGGCTGTAATCTGTGAGACGAGAATAGATTCAAAAAGTACTGCACGAATTTGATTTCGGTTTACACAGTTGCATAGGAAATTGTTCAGATTTGAACATAGGATATGTTTTACCATTATTCGCTGTCCGGAAGTGGAAATCTAAGCTGATATCTAAGAAAAGTTGTAATTCTCGGATGCCTTCTAGCTCCTAGCTTCGGAATCACTCATCCAAATGAAATGGGATTTTTTTTAATACAAAGTTCAATAATGTACAAAGATTTTAAGATATAAATCATCTTTGTACGTTATCCTGAAGTCGAACAATAAGCAATAAACTATAAATTTAATACAATTGAAAAAATCAAAATGTTCGATTGAAGCTAGATCGTTGGATTTTTCCAGCGTTGAGTGGAGGAAATTTTGTGTGTGTGTGCGGCAAAACCTGTTTCTCTCTCTATACATTTTCTGCCGTGTACTTCTCTTTTTTTATGCAACTTTTGGGTTTTGTGTTGTTTTTTTTTTTTTTTGCTCACGTTCTTAAATTATTAGTGAATAATGACAATGAGTAGTAGAGCGAATGTGGTGCATGGGATTGAGGGAGATAGCTATGTAATTGAGATTGAGGGAGTCACACTCAGTTGTTAATTGTGATTGTGATTTTTAAAATGCGCTATAGTGATTCTGATCTTATTAGTGATAAGGATACTGATTCACGTCCATGCTAAAACCTGTTTGTGCATTTGCAGTTTTTTTGCTTCATGTTTTTTTTTCTCTTTTTTTAATTTGAACTTGAGGATGTTTGTGTTTGAGTAGTAAGTGAGCGAGTTGTTATGGGATTGAGATGGGGAATAAAATGTAACAAGTAACAACTTACAAGTGGAATGTAAATGAGATTGAGAGGGAATAATAGAAGTTAGCCTACCAAGGTATTTGTTTGGATTGTTTTACTGGCAGTTTTTCTTCTCTTTTTTCGGGTAAGCTACTTTTTGTATAGCGCTAATTATTTTGTTTTAAATTTGAGAAGTGGAACTCTGGCGAAGCAAGGCGAGCACGGGTCAGCTAGTGTTTACATAAAAGAACATGTACGATTGGAAAGCTGTGCTCTTTGCTCCTGTTTTCGCTAATAAGTCATGAGGGTGGTTTTTGTTTTTGTCAATTGAGTGAGTCTAGGTAAATTGACTTGAATGAACCGTAGGTACCCGTAAAAACCGAGTTATCCCAAACCAAATCGAGGTGCAGCAACCTCAATATCAATGTCTATCGTTTGTATTCTTACTGAGTTGCAACTTGTAAATCGGGCTTACTAGGTTTGTAACTCGGTCTGCTTCAATTCTAAACCGGTTTAAATAGGCTTGAGATATAATCGGTTTGGCTAATCCCTACTCTCATCCATCAGATTCTTCAGGGAGTTACCGTATTAGTATACAGAAACAATAAAACCAGTAAACTTGCTGGACTTTTATACCTACTCTGAAGTCGAGTGAGCGTCCTCTGAAATTTGCCTATTGACAAATCCAGGACTGCATGTGCATAATAGGAACAAAATGTTTAGGTAGGTTATGAGAGATCCTAAAATGCCTCCCTTTCCTGTTATTCCCTTAAAAATTATAATACAGTCGACTTTGTTTTATTGCGAAGTAATTACCAGTAATTACCATCGAGCAAACAGTCAGCGACTGCATTGTTTCTAACTGATTTGATTTGATTTGCATTGGCTGGCAGTTAATTACATCCCTCTCTCTATACTTGAAGTGGCGCCAATGTTTGCATTGCTACCAGATGTGCATAATAATGCGGCCTCTCAGGTCTCAGGTCTAATACTATCTCATTGTGCTGCATCTGATTCACAAGCATGACCAATAAATCTCGGCTCTCGAACGCACGAACGATTACTTTTTGTAAAAAGCATTTCAACAATTGACATTGTGTCTTTGTAATTAATTCGCCTCTGTTCGATTTTGACAGTCGGTGATGGGGTCTGTGACATTTTTAGAGCTTGTTGCAGTCGATGTAATAATTTCCAAGAGTCTGACGTCGCTCGGTGTTGTCAAATCGATTTTAAACGACTGAATATTTGAATAATTAATCGTGCGGGGCTCTGTCGGTTTGATTGATGGCGATACCGCTCGCCGCGGTTGAGTAGTTCGAATAGTTAATGCAAGGAATTTTCGAGATGACTGGGGTATGGCGGGGCATGTTTATCAATGCCAATTGATATTGTATTTGTAGTATTGTCATATATAGCCCCATGGATGATAACTATATGGAAACAGCAACAAGGTAGGTATTTAAAATTCAGCATCTGTGACATTCGACCAATAAGCACCTATGGCTAAGTTGGTGCGCATAATACGAGTATGTGACAGAAAGTTGGCTACCCAAAATGAGCAGATGCAAGGACGTTTTCTCTGTTTTCGATTCGAAATTGCGTGTCTGGATATTTTATTCTCTCGAAACGTAGTTAAATATTTTAACCTAATCCGTCACTAAAATACCTAATATAAGTTGCAATAAATATGATGCAATGGACTGTCCAAAAATATCTCTAAGGGACTTAAAGGATACATACACAAGTAAAGAATACTTACAAAATAATAATAGAAAAATAATAGAAAATAAAAACACGATCCACTTCAAAAATAGCCCGATGAGAAGTTCCATATACATAATTTGCCATACAAATGTGCATTCAATTTCAACATGAAATACAGGACAACCTAGTTGGGCTTTTAAATTCTTTTTACTAATGTAATCAACCATGTGCGCCGCCAGTGGGAAAATAAAATACCTACCCCCTTATACTGCACAATGCGCTGCAAACTAATTTCGTATGCAAAAGGTATGCTAACCAGTAACCAGAAAGGATTGCCGAGCAGAACAACTTTTTACATGCCTTCTTCCATCACTTCATGGTTCATGATGGTGTCGCCAGATATAAATATACATTATACATGTGTGGGATTTTAAATAAAGAAAAAAGAAGGAAAACTCTTTCCGGATAGCGTCGTCATCGCAGGGTTGATGGAGAAAGTTTTTTCCCCAATTTTGGAAATTACCTGGACTTTAAGATGCAGTCGCAGTCTGTGCTCGACGGAATTAGATCCTTGGCTGGTTAGATGACGCAACGGACATTAATGTAAGTTAGTAGGTAAATGCATGTGAGGGGTGCATTTTCAAAACCGAATTAACGTCACACCTGCCGGGTAGATGTTTTCATCAAGCTAATGGATGGCCGTATTCTAGGTATCTTTTCACTAATCAAATTAAGTTGGAAAATATTAGCATCGAGTTGGGTAGGTTTTCCGGCTTCGTCAGTTTTGACGGAAGTTTAACAAGTTAACTGGGGTAAAGTTGGGAAATTGCTTACCACTTTATTTCTGCGAAATAAGGCATTTTTATTTTACTTTCGAAACGCAATGGCTAAGTAAGTTTTCTCGTCAATTTAACATATTGACTGCCTAGTGAAAGAATTTGAATTAAAATTTCTTGAGGTGCCATGGCTATCCTATTTGATAGCCAGGACTAAGTTCGTCCTAAAATTTAAGGATGCATTTCCAATAATTAATATGGTATTTATTTATTGTTTTATTTGTGCTAAATAATGGAAATAGAAATTACGAAATCGCACGCCAAGAAATTTACCCAAAATTGCTTTGGTAGTCAAACGGCCTTACCAATAATCAATTTAAGTCTAGACTCTAAATTTATGGAAGCTCACAATTGCGAAATTTGTATGGAAAACGTTGCCACTGTGAACTACTAAAATGTAAAGTCGAAACTAAAAATGTTTATTGGTAAGGCCCAAAGTGTTAAGAGTCTGGGCCTTACTTAAAATCGTTTTTAAGCATCACACTTAATATTCTGTGTCACATTATGCAATTTTGTATGGAAAATTTCGCTACTGTGAGTTCGAAAAATTTAGCCTGGCCACTAAAAATGTTTATGGGCTAATGGTCTAAACATTTTTAGTTTCGACTCTAAATTTTAGTAGTTCACAGTGGCAACTTTTTCCATACAAATTTCGCAATTGTGAGCTTCCGTAATGAATGCATTTTGTTTTTTGTCTACGTATACGGCTTAAATGTTACGACGTCACAATAGTGCAATTTTTCAAACATGATTAACGGCTATGGTCTTCAACATTATTAAAGTGGAAAGCTTCAGATCGTACAAAGGAAGAGGGCTCGACTGCACCTTGGCTATGTTTATTATGAATTCCCACAAACGATTCATAATTCGTTTCTTGTTCTTGCACCACTGCCGAACACACCTATCCGAAAACCCTCTTGGTAAAAACAACAATTGAGGTCGTTTCCTATATCAGCAAATAAAATGTAATTTCCGATTGGAACGCCTTAAACACCAAACAAAATAGTATGTAGAATGTAGGGCTTCGTATAAAAATTATCTTTACATTTTTTTAGCCGAACTTGAGGATACACTGAGTTGTAGAACATGTAATTTTTTTATAATCACCTTATAATTATAACCAGTGTGTCTTCTGTGAGCTGTAAGCAATGTTGATCATACGAAATACCTAAGTAGGTAAGTAAGTTGGTACCTCTGTAGGTAGAGCAGGAATGAAATAATATTATTGACTCTTACTGAATTGTATGACCAAAACTTACCTTTCGAGTCTTTAATGTTTAACCCCATAATGAATTTCTTAAATTTTCAATATTGATTCCTTTACACTGTTTGAATTATTTGTGAATTATTGAGGCTTACAAATAATCATTTTTAACCTTCCCACTCAATATTTTCTAGGTCACAATATGCAAATTTTGTATGAAAAATTTCGCCACTGTGAATTCGTAAAATTTGTGGCCTTGTGTGTGTTGTGTTCCCGAGCTAAGCAGAGCAGTGTAAATTATAAATGTTACCATTGAGTTTATATACATAAATATGTTACCACTCTTATTATCTACATTCTAAAACACCAAACATAAAAAGTACCCGTATGTGCTTATAAAATTCCCAATATCTTAAAAACTCCCCACTAGGAAATTCAGTTATTCAGCTCCAATAATGGTTCCAACATTGGATGCAATCCATTCCCCGCACCATTCGAAGGCAACTGATTATTTAACTCATCGCATATTCGGAAAAAAGCAAAACGTCGAAAATGAATTCTTCGAAGATATATCTGCTAAAGGGAAATATTTTTGTTCCCATGACTTTATTTCGAAAATATTCTTCTTCTAGGTGAATCTACTACATTAGGCACATCAGACTTGAATGGTTTGTGAATATGAAAAGGGGGAATGAGTAATTTTTTGTTAATATCGTAGATGAGGGGATACTCAATTTTGCAAATAATTTTGTATAAGAGTAGAATTCAGACTGATTGAGTTGAATAACACTAGCGGCTATAAAAATCAGCTCTTATGGGAGGTATAGATCAGAGACAATACTGAGACCCCCAACTTCGGCCGATTTTCCGTTACTTGCCTACAAGCTATATTTCTATGGGGTGGTACACGCTAAGTGCGTTAGTATTGTTACATAGAAATTCGTATTGACAAATAATGTCACGTAACTTCACTCACCAACACACTCGCACCTTGCGTGTCCCACTTCCGCTGTCGGCAAAGTTGCTGCCAGAGTTCATAGAATTTGTTATATTATAGAAATTATTCGTTTCGTGTAAATAGTATTTTATTTAAGGAATAAGTGCACTTTTGCTGAAAATATTTATGAAAAATGATTACTGTAGAATGGTTGTATGAAAATAAAAACATTTTGGGCAATTTTTCTTCAGTTATTTAAGAAAAATGTACACATCAAATCGAAGTTAATGATATTCAAAAGCAGAAAATGCACAACAATATTTGTCCTAATATGTTTCTAGTATATAAAGCATCTCATTTAAATCGCATTATTAACTAAACAAATTATATTAATCGTTTTTTAAAAATTTATAATAACCAACCAATAGCATTCAGTTATCTTAAAATGTGGTATTCCCGAACTCTATCACATTCCCCCATGGTTGGTAGCGGTTGGCAGCATTGAATTTATATTTTTTGTATGTTTTTACATGTCACACGGATTCTGAATAGACATAACACCGATAGGAAAACAAAATGGTTAGGATGAAAGTACAAGAAACTTACAACTTGAAAAAAAAGAAGATTATATTAGTCTACTGTAAATGATGTGGATAAATAATTAATAAATAACTAAATAAACTATCAGGGGTATCGTGAACAAAATTGCCTTCGATATATTTCTCCTTTTTTTTTAATATGTATCGACAATGAATTTCGAAAATGGTAAATTTATTCGAATAAAATCGCGACATTGCTGAGAGAAAATCCAGCAGAAACTTGACTATGCAATAATGCAGTTGGAAAATTTTGACGAAATTTCTTATAAATCGCTCGAATAGTTTACTTTATTTTCTCAAATTTCCCTGAAGGTAAACGTCAATTTAATTTCTCAACAAAATACCTTTTTGTTTTAGCTGCAGATTTAAACTAATAGAAGAAGTTACAGCCTTTAAATCATAAAAATTGTATAACTTTATTCATGTAGGCACAACAAATATAATAGCCACCATATATGTAGGTAACTACGTATCTTCTACCTAGCGCTAGCATCACATAAATTTGGTGCCTACCTAGGTACCTGTCCCCAAAATTCCACCAATGATATCTATTTAGAGACAAAACCAAGCACTTAAAATTAATGAAATTACGACAAAAGTAAAAAGCTAATTATTAAAATGTAGAATGAACCCTCCAGCAATAATTCCACTACCTCCCTCACAAGGTTTTGTGCATGGTGCGAGTGGGCGCTTTCAGTCCAGGCATCATCCAAAACTCGGCAGCGGAAATCAACAAAAAATAAAGAAAATAATAATTCACCTAATCTATCGACTCGTTTCCCATTCACAATGATGAAATAGATTAGAGTTTGATAATTATTGATGAAGAGAAGTGAAGACTCCAACCTACACCACTGGTTCTTCAATATATTTATGTTACTGAATGCACCCATTTGCCAAAGATTCTAAATCTGCACTAGATGGCACTGCCATATAGTAGTGGCAATAATTGACAGCTCAACCACGGCAACTATGTGCTAACAGAAGCCGCCACCATCGCATAGAAGAGTTCTTGAAATCATGAAGCTGGGGCCAGATGTTTGGTTTTCTTTTCTCTCTGGCTTTGTTGGTTTTTGGAAGCAGACAATGACTCGTACAAACTATTTTTCCATAAATTTGTTATTCATTGTAATATTTTAGGTATATAATTATCTTTTGTGTATACCTATATGTACATACAGAGTGGGCCAAATGTGGGCCAAATACCGTAAAATGGGGTGACTAGCAACATTCTTCAGGAAAAAGGCAAATGTTATATTTCTCTGATATAATTGGGGTGACAAGCGATGAGAAAGGGGTGACTAGCGACGGCAAAGGGGTGACTATCAACAACGGGTGAGTTCATAATTGCAACATTGTTGCACATGCCATGCAAAAAAATATTGATTCAATGCAATTATGAACAGAAATACTGCTGCAAGTTTGCAGCAGTTTTACGTTTCCGAAAAATAGTTCATACAATGCAGTACATTTTTGTTTTCACTTTCATTCCTATAAAACACAAATAATATATTTGAACTTCTTAATAAAAAAAAACCTTCATTTATTTTGGATAAATTTATTAAATTTTCATTTATTTTACTTACATATTTTTTTTTTGCCATCTTCCTGGAACTCGGCAACAAAACAAAATTCGTCGGCTGAGTTCTATCTTGTCCAATGTCCATTTTTCAAATTTTTGGGAAATCGATTTTCAAAGTTTAGGTTCAAAGCTTTTATTCAATTAACTAGATTTCTGTTCTGAAGTAATTTTTTTATGAAAGCTCAAACAATTTTATATTTAATAGTTAAAATATTTTTGTATTTAAAGTTTCTTCTAATTAATTAAAAATAAAAATGTATCACCAAGTCATTTTGGATATTGGACAATGATGTATGGGATGAGTAAAAGTTAGTTCAAATGTTGGATATTGAACAAAAAGAAGTTAAATTCAACAAGATAGAAAATAAAGAAAACGTAATAAAGAAACCAGTGTTGCAAATAGTAATATTGAACAAAAAGTCTTCCAACTTAACTTTAAAAAAAGTTAAATTATTCATTTCTTTATAAGAAACTAGCTGACCCGGAGAACTCCGTTCCGCCCAAATTCGTTATAATGTAATGAAAATAATATTTCCAAGCATGCACAGCGCATGCTACTTTATGTAATTCCATCAATTTAAATTCTTTATTCGAAAGTTATATTAAATACAATATAAATAACTGAAGTATAGCAATGACGATGTATTTCAATCAAACCGCAATCATTGACGTGCCGGCCAACCTTCCGCTTTTGTACTAAAGTGGTTTGCCTACAGGTGAGCACGCCACATACAATTGACCATGTGGAAAACATGGGAATTCAAGATTGATGCTACAAATATCCAGCGATTATTCTTCCGACTTATTTTTTGTCATAGACGCTTAAATACCAATGACAAATCGTTCTGAACAAGCGGAGTCCGCGATATGACAATGTCTACCTTTTAATTTTCCCCTCAAAATCGTCCTTGCATGACATTTGATTTTAGATTCTTGACAATCATGTCAAACGCGATCCGATACAAAATGAGCATTTAGATTGCTCAACAAAATTATAATTGAGTCGACTTTTAATTTCAAATTGTGAAGCGGTAGGTCCGGAACATCCGAATTAGAAAATTAAAAATTTTAAATAATTTTTCTTGTATTGGAAGTGACACTACTACCCGTTTCCTATCCATTCTATTTCTTCCAAAGTGCGGTTCCTTTATCAGTATTGAAGACAAATGTGCGATCTTCTAAGTTCATTTTCTCTATCGCCGTTTTAAACATTGTAATGAAAGCGTTGATTGCATTATAATGGTTGAAATTTTCGAATGATGTTTTTTGTCACTCCTGTTTGCCCTCTGTAACGCCTATTGACTTGATCATCCCCCGACAAAATGAAGTACACCTGCGAATATTGGTGTACGTCCTCATTTACTGGTAAGAAGCTACCCATCCGATAGTAAATCTGTTAATCCGAATAATGGTGGCACACATTTAACATCGCTCCAATATCGAAAAGCAGTTCTCATTACTTGCACTCTCAATTTTCTCGCCTGTTGATCTGATCTTTCCTCTGCTAATTCGGGCTCGGGAGACGATAAGTACTCAATTCCTTCCATTAAACTGTTAGAAAAGTTATGTAAGTATGGATAACAAAATTATGATCAAAATAAAACCAGACTTTAAACTAAAGACATATTTGAGGAGCACTTAGTCTCTTTGGGGTCCATTTTAAAATTACCGACGTGACGCGTGTTTTCCCGATACCGACGAGATCAAAACTGAATGATTGATACCAACTACTATCTGATTTATTGCATTTGATACAGATAGAACGGCAACTTAGTATTGGATAGGTATTCAACAAAAAATACAGGAAATTGGATATCCGCCAAAATAGAAATAATTGATTATTCAAGCCTACTGGACAAAATATCCACTTTAGTGGATATTGAACAAAATATAAAAAATAAAGCGTTTCTCTTTATCGCGTATTGAATCTTGTCCAATATACTACAAAAATTATTTTTAAAGGTTTATTGAACAATCAATACATTCAAAGTTCTAAGAAAAGTGGTTTATTGAACAAAATAGATCTCTATAACTTGAAAACTAAAAGAAATAGAACAAAATGGATTTCACCAAACGAAAGAGGGTCCCCAAATTAGTAAGACTGCGTACTTAACTCAATTTCACAAAAAATGGTCTATTGGACAAGATAGAACTCAGCCGACGAATTCAATGCAGAGTTGATCGCAGTTTGACTGTCACTTAGCTTATATGAACGCAATGCTCATTTGCCCTCATGCAAAGATAATGCAGTATTTTATTTTTACATTAATGAACGCAAAAATTGCAGTGCTGACGCATTTTTACTTTTATGAACTCAGCCAACACTAGGGTAAAGAAAATTGCAACACCTAGGGTAAAACTGGGTAATACCGGTCATTTCAACAAAAACTCAAATAAAACGAAATTCGTTATTTAAATAATACTTTTACTTCACTTTTTATTAAACTTATATGTTTTTGTATCTATTATTATAAACATAAAAAAAGGTAAATGAAATAATTAGAATAAAATAATAGAAATAATTACATGTATTAACTTAGAAATTAATTTGTGTAACAATCTAATATACCGTTTTCAAAATACATATGTCCCAAATTCAAAAGTATCGTTATTCAATTTTTTTAAGTATGATTAAAACCGCCCCGAACTTAAACTCCAAATCGGAAGATATAACAAAATTATGGCAGCCATTTAGGCTCCAGGCCTCGGGAGCTTACGCATAGACAGGCAAGCAGACCGATAGACAGACGAACAGCATTTTACGACCCACTTCTTTGAGACCTCGATCATCGTAATGTCAGAATTGATTAACATCTCGAGTTTTAAATTTTGTATGTATTTGCATAATACAAAGTCAGACCCAGTCAAGTCAGAGCGTTTTGACAGACATGGAAACTTGAAAAGTTTGAATTCTTGTTTGGTTATCCCACTTTATTTATTAACAGAGAAGAAAACCCAACAGCATGTCTTTGAAAAATAAGATAAGTAAGTGATAAAGAACAGTTTTCAGTTTAAATATTATTGTTGATACCTATAATAGGGTACCTATTAATGAATTACCTAATTAATTTCAAAAGAAAATTATAAAAGTATAAAATTTGACATACATTTGTATCGAAAAATGAAAACCGGAAAAATAATGCGAATGTACCTACCCAAACAAGAACACTAAAATTGTATCGCCAAAATGAAATAAATTGTTCATATCGCAAAGAGATACCTTTTTCAGCAAAACAAATCCAAAAGTAAATCGGCGGCTCTTCCCAACAAAAACCATCATGCATTGCATAACCGAAGATCTCCTCACGGCACACACCCCCGCCGGCGTACAATCATAAGGCATTGACAAAATGACAATACCAAAGAAAGAAAGAAAGATTAAAGAAGTAAAGGCGATTTTGTTCTTTCCCCTTTTCTTATTACCTTGTCTCCTTACCCTTTAACCCACTATCAGTGTGGAAGGAAATTTACCTGCCCCATACCCCATACGGCAACACGCCACATACATACTTTTCGGCCTGTGGTCATAATTCAACTGAAAGTAGCATTCATTGAAACAGAAACTCAATCCTTCTCAAATGAGGTGTGGTGGGTTTTGCTTTTCACCTTCCATTTGTTGGACGATCTTTGTTGGACGATCGCAAAAAGTAGAGCATTCTTTTACATTAGGATGAGACATCTGTATATTAATTTATCTATGGTTACACTCTTGTTGTTTTTTGTTACCCTAGTGTAGTTGCTTATCATCCCTTTACTGTCGCTAGTCATCCCTTTCTCGTCGCTAGTCACTGGGCTGGGCGACTCGCTACATGGTGTATTTTGCTTGAAATAAAATAGAAATGCTTGTTCTACAGCAACGGGGAGATTAGCAATGAAAAATGCACCCATGCCTCATATTTAGATGAACTCACATTGAAGCTACAGTAAAAACTTCAGAAAATGCAACCAAACCAAAAAAAAAAAAAGTTGCTTTTCACTCTATTTTAAGGTACCTACCTATTTAAGATGGAGTGTAAAATCCTAAGGACCATTATTCTTTAGGGTTAAAAGATAAGGTAAAACAATGTGCTTTGATTTAAAAAAAAAAGTTAAGACATCAACCTAAATCGATAGCTTTTAGGAACTTAAAATCTGATGCACTGAATGTGCCCATTGTAGGTATTTTGCAAATTACCAATAGATGGCGCAGTTGTGAATCATTGCATTACAGAACCTTTTTTTTTGACTGTTACGTATACGGCGGCGTTTGTACAGGATTTGTGCCTAAATAATTTCAATTTTAGATTTTTTAAGTTTAATTTGCAAGTTTCTTGTATTATTTTTGGCATCGCCGCTACAATACATAGGAATGTCCAATGACCACGAGACAATGGTCATGTAGGATAAACTCACTCTTAACAAAAATTCGAGTAGGTAATAATATCCAGAGCATATATACGTCTCCTGAATTCAGAAATAAAAGACACGAGTCTGCCCATCATCATCAGTTCAATATCATCACATCATTTAGAGTAGATTCAGGCGTGCTATAAGGAAGACCCTTAGCGCTAAGCCGCAGAGGCAAACAGTTATTTGAAAGAAGAGACAGCAACACGAGATGAATGTTCTCATTATCGAAATTTAGATGCAAGCAGCGCTGCCAACCAATTTTGACGAAAAAAAGTCTAACTTGAAAAAAAAGATGCCTTTGTTAATAAAATAATGCCTAAAATATTTTTTTATGTAAATTGAAACAATAAATCAAAATATAAACACAAATATAAAAAAAAATTAACAAAAACAATTTTTATTTCCAAAAAAAAAAACTTAAATTACCTATGTATAAATTACAGAAAAAATAGGAACAAAATTCATGATCATGACTTTTTTTGCCAAGATTTTTTAAGAATGTTTAAAAAAACTAAAAAGTCAGTATACGTTGAATCAAAAATATGTATATATTTGAAATAAAAAAAAGATGCATCTTTGGAAAAAAAAGCCTTAAAGCCTTAGCTAATGAAATAATGCCTAAAAGGCATGAAAAAGCCTAGGTTGGCAGCGCTGGATGCAAGAGCTTTTTTCGCTCTACGAATAAACTACTGCAAAGAAACTAACTCAAAAAAAAAAAAAAAAAAAAAAAAATTAATGAAATTAGTCCCAAGAATTTCCATTAAAATTTAGGAGTTATTAAAGAACTCCAAAGCATTGCTACTTGTTTGCCCAAGTTTTTCATTTATAACACCTTT
This sequence comes from Cheilosia urbana, assembly GCA_946477585.1. Classification (NCBI taxonomy): domain Eukaryota; kingdom Metazoa; phylum Arthropoda; class Insecta; order Diptera; family Syrphidae; genus Cheilosia; species Cheilosia urbana. The sequence goes on from OX297855.1 coordinate 14,319,503, forward strand.
TAGTGTAAGGAGTTATGTATTTCATAAAGAGGTAACTCCGAAGTGCACATTTGGACTTATTTCATCAGTACGGCTAGGGGAGCTAGTTCATCTAGGTATGTTTGGAGTTACAGTCGAACCCGTTTAAATGAAATGAGAAAAAATCATTACTTTAATTTCAATTAACCCGGTTTTTCATTAAAACGGACTTCGGATAACTTTTTTTTTGTTTAACCGAGGGTAGGTGAAAATCTTCCAAAGACACTATGAGAATAGCAAGCGCGTGCTCATAGTAGTGTCAGAGTTTTACTGACTAAAGACACCACCCTTCGAAAGATTGTTAGATACTGCAACTAAGATATAACTTATCAAGCAATTTTTCTATAAAGAAATAACAACTTTTGACAGGCTACTTTCCAATGAAATTTCTGCATGTTCCGCAATTTCGACGCGGTTAATCTTATCTTGCCAAGTCGAACGGTTTCGTTCTTTGTAGTCGGCGCAATAAATAGTTCTCGTCCAGAATTTGTCGGACTGAATTGTTGACATGTCCGATTAGTCGGTTTCTATGCTTTCTCGCGAAGCTTTTTGTTTCAGCTTCAATTATTGGAATTCCGAGATCTCTGTGGATATCGTCGTTTCTAATATACCATGGTGCTTGTACAATTTCTCTAAGCACTTTATTTTGAAAAGTTTGTAGAATATTGGCATTTGTTTTCTTGGTACAACCCCAAAGTTGTATACCGTAGGTCCACACCGGCTTTAGCACTTGCTTGTATAGAAGCAGTTTGTTTTCGGTACTGAGCTGGGAATATTTTCCGAGGAGCCAGTACATTTCTCTATATTTGATATCGAGTTCTTTACGTTTCGGATAACTGAAAAAAGTAGTTACACGGGGCCAAATTAATTTTTTTATATTAGCAGGGTTTTCAATTAAACGAGTTTCAAATAAGCGGGTCCGACTGTATTTCATTTGTTATTATCAATTTGTATGAAACATTTTGCCTTCTAAATTGTATTTTTTTTTTTCCAATACCTTGGGACTTTTTTTTATCTTTTCTTATCAGAAATTAATTCATGATGAAAAATGTTTGGACTTACTTTCACTATGGATTGGGACTTATTTCAATTTTCCTTATAACTTGTTTTCTTAAAACATTTTGGAGTTATAGCATTTTTTATAAGAAGTTCCTTCGTTAGGAAATATTTCATTTGGGGTTAATTCCTTTGCAGTTGATTCGTAGAGCCGCTTTTTTAAATGATCAGCACCAAATTTTGCCACAAGTACCTTTGCGCTGTCAAAACGAAGGCAGTGATTTTTGAATCAGTATATATGCAGAAGGGCAGTTAAGTACCAAATTATTTTACATATATTGCATAGAAAATTGTCAGATGTACCTACTTATCTTTTGGCATGTGTCGGACAATTTGGTTTCCACCTACTTTTAAAAAGGATGACTACCGTCTTTAAGGGCTTAACGAAAAGCCCATTCCCAATGCAATTACCTCGTTGATCATTTTCAAAGCTGCCGCCACTATTATGCAAACGGTCCGAAGAAATAAACCAACTGAAAGCATGACCAAACGTGATCAATATCGGCCTTAGCATGAACTTAAACATGAACACAAACTCAGTTCGCGATACTAGATAATGATCATTTTTATTGTTAAGGCTAAATTTTTCGAACTTACAATGGCGAAATTTTCTATACAAAATTGCATATTGGTATCTAAAAAGTATTTAGAGTGAAGGTTGAAAATGATTATCAGTAAGGCCCAGTCACACTTAAGGACTATTCACATGAGAGCGAATTGCGAATAGGCGAATTGCGAACAAATCAATTTAACTGTATTTATGAATTGAAAATTGCTATTTGTTCTATCACAAAATCATTATATTTAATTAATATAACATCTAATCTAAAAAAAAACATGAATCTCAATTGATTTAAACAGCTAAATTAACAATTTAAGCAATTTGCCCGCAAATTGAATATTCTTGCCGCAAACTGTCACACTTTATTCACAATCCACACAAAGCAGTCGCGCTCCATAAACCCGCGATTGAAAAATTCGTTCGAACTTAACCTCTAAAAATGAAACTGATACGCGGCTATCTGCGACCAAAAAAAGTTTTCATGCGAATGAAGTGTCAGAAACTAAGAATATTCGCGTGTTCGCAGTTCTCAATTCGCTCCCATGTGAATAGTCCTTAAATAATAAATTTACAAAATTTAAAGAATCCGTCGAGGCTACTATTCCGTTAGTCTTTCTTGCATTGATCACAGAGGGAACTGTATTGTGGTGTGGAATGTAGCGTGGAACCTAAAATGGCGAAGTGTTAATAACCCATTATTCAACAAACAAGTTCCACTTCCAATTGGAGACTCGAATCTGTCAAATAAGTGCAACTCTCCGTATTATCTGACAGCTCTCTAGCTAGTTCTAGAAATTCCAGTTGGAATAATTGGAATACACTAGAATATTCTCGACAGGTGGCAGAGCGATGTAAAAGCCAGGTTTGAAAACAGGGAAGACAGTTGATTTTTAAAAAGTGATTCGTAAAGTACTGTTGAGAATTGGTGCAGGAAATGCGTAACATGTGCGGCCAGCAAAGGCCCGAGAGTGAAAATCCGAGGCAAGATGCATCAATACAATGTTGGAGCTCCCTTCGAAATGATAGCAATTGATATTGCGGGACCGTTTCCTGAAACGAACAATGGAAATCGTTACATCCTTGTTGCTATGGACTACTTCAGTAAGTAGCCTGAAGCATTTGCTATCCCTAACCAAGAAGCTAAAACCGTGGTGGAGCAAATTGTCTACAACTGGGTAAGCAGGTTCGGTGTACCGATGGAACTGCATTCGGATCAGGGACGAAACTTCGAGTCCAAGATTTTCCAAGGAGTGTGCCAGCTACTCGGGATTCACAAGACAAGGACAACACCCCTTCATCCACAATCAGATGGGATGGTAGAGCGCTTCAACAGAACCCTAAATGAACACCTCTCTAAGATTGTTGCCGATGACCAAAGAGATTGGGATAAGCAGATTACCTTGTTTTTATTGGCCTATCGAAATGCAGTACATAACACCACAGGGCATACTCCATCTGAAGTACTCTTTGGTCGAACAGTCCGCCTGCCAAGCGAGTTGATGTTTGGATCCCCATGCGAAGAACCCAAGAATGAGGAAGACTATGTTGCAGACCTCAGGGATATCATCAGGGACGTGCATCGAGGGACTAGGGAAAAGATTAAGATAGCCAGTGACCGCATGAAAACCAGGTACGACACTAAAACGACAACTACAGGATTCCAGGAAGGAGATCTGGTATGGCTATATAATCCCCATCGAAGAAAAGGCCTATCACCTAAATTGCAACAAGACTGGGAAGGCCCCTATAAAATCGTGACGCGCATCAACGACGTTGTCTATCGCATCCAACGAGGAAGAGGCAAGCTGAAAGTCGTTCATGTGGATCGTCTTCATCGCTATAATGGTGAAAATGCCGAGTTTGTTCGGGACGAACAAGTTTAAGAGGGGGATAATGTGGTAAATCAGGCACTTAGTGACAGGCACTTAGTGAATCGGACACTTAGGAATTGTGGTGAATCGGGCACCTGGTAACAATCTGTTTCCCTCTTAAAGTTCCACTTCCAATTGGAGACTGGAATCTCCAATGTCAAGTTATTCTAGTACAATCTGGATTGGAGAAGATATGGAGTATACATCTGGAATCTATCTACTTCTAGAATATTCGCCGATAGGTGGCAGCGCGGATATAAAAGGGGCGCGTTGACAACAGAGAGGACAGTTGATTTTTAGCCAGCGATAGTTGAGTTCGAAAGAGTAATCGGTTGTGAGATAAATAAGTGTAAAGTAATAAAGTGTATAAAGCGATTGATTGGATTGAAACGTTTAAGAATTGATTTAAGTGATATTGTTTTGGTACTAAATAAGCGAATATTTGGAAAGTGTAAATAAAGTGATTTTATTGGAACAGTTGAACAGAATAGTGTTTTATCTTTTCGAATCCCAGCCTGAATGTAACAGTACAAAATAATAATCGGTTGGGAAGATAAATAAGTGCAAAGTAATTCAGCGAATAAAGTGATTTTGGTTTGGTACCTACTAAATAAGTGAATTATTCGAATAAACCATAAAAGTGTAAAAAGTGATTTTATTAGAAAAGTTAGCAGAGTAGTGTTGTATCTTTTCGAACCCCAGCTTGAATGTAACAGTATTCAACGTAGCCATCAATTCATCATACTTAGCGCCGAAATAAAAATTGGACATAAATAACCCAGCACACATACCTGATCTATGTAGGACGTTGAACTTATTGGCCAACTTGAAATGGTCATAATCAACTTGAAGTAGTCCGACTTTGCGGACTCAAAAAGAACGCACCTCAAATCATATACTGCCAGATCAATTAGAATGAAAAATAGAGCAGGCAGCCATTTTCCTCAAAGTGCGACGCTTTGTACAAAGCACTTACAACTTGAAGCTGTAGGAAAGTACTTCATTAGTTCTATCCTGTCAGCCTGAATTCCCCTCGCATCTTTCTTAAAAGAAATTCTAAAGTGTAATCAAAAAAAAAAAACAGACTTATTCCCCGTTGAACAAGGTACAACAAAAAGAACCACAACCATGAATATTTCCATACATTCTGATTCAATTTGTTTCCCCATCCGCCTACAATCAAATTTGCAACAATATCTAAGAACTTTGTCCAACAAATTTTCTTTCGCAAATTAGATTAATTCATGATTTTCAGTGGAAAATAAATAAATAAATGAAACATCCTGTGCCCATACAGCGAGGATGCCTTGCCTATTGCTCGCCATTGGTATTTAACTTGTGACTTCGCACATGGCCATGACCAGTGTTGTATTTTCTTTGCACGATATTTTGCTCCCAGGTCTCGCTGGAGTTTATTTACAAAATTTTCCACAAACAAAAATAGAGGAGAATATATTTTTTGGGTTTTTTTCTCGCCTTTTACCCACATACCCACTCCATTGTGCCAGCCACGTTCAAAAGGAGAACGTAGCGCAAATATTTGCCTTCGATTTGAATTTTGTCCCCCTTATGATGCGGGCTGGGTATTGGTTACGGTAGGTATACCTACCGTGCCCTGGATAGAGCTCTTCACTATAAAAGAAGTTCCCTTTCGACATCCCGCCAAAGATGAAGGTAACGCCAGCGAAGGCAATCATTTTACAAGTATGTGCACAGAGCAGGACAGGGCTTCAACTGCCTTCCATATGTACTCTACCTATACCTTCCTACCTAGCAGCATGGGTCTAGTGTATTACGTGGAAGTAACGAAACCCTCCCACGTTTCATCAACCCATACTCGTATCTTGCACTTTCTTGCCGAACCAGAAGGAAAAAATAAATATAAATTCCCGTCACCGTAATGAAAATTTCAACAATATCCTGAAATTGATTCCTTTAAGAGGGCAAATTCATGCAAATGTAGTTAGTGGGGCGTGGTGTGCGGTGCTGTTCCGGAAATTAGCATAAAATTAAGGACGCATACATACAGAAAGTATTGCCATGTCGTCGGAATTTGTCGTTGTAAGTTCTATGGCTGTCATCCTGGCATTTGGCAGTGATTATCCGGAAGTGCATAAGTCAGGAGTCACTACATTATTATCTGTTCACTTTGATGGCACCGAAGACTAGGGAGGGACGGTCGTGGTCGCTCCGCACTCGCTGTTGGTGTTTGAGAAACTTTGCAAACGAAATCCGATGCAAATTGTTTTGAAGTAAACTTTGCCCAGTTTCCCTTTCCCTCCATGTCGGCGGCGCGGTGGTTGGTTGGGTGGATGTGTGTGTTGTATAGTTATCTCTTCGTATATACACCGCAGGAAGCCATTAATCAGCCGCTTGTTCACAAATCCGAACGAACATCAGGGGCGAAGTTGCTTAAAGGATTGCAGTTTCGCATGCAACCGCGCGCTAATTCGATAATACTGAAAACGGGACGTGTCGGCGACGACGACGACGCTGGCATTGATGTGGTCAAGGCTTCTTCTCTTGAAGTGGCTTTAAGTGGTCGTATCCGGTTGTCTTATTCATTTGCATGTCCAAAACTTTAAGACAGATTGAGGCGGTCTATCTCCTTAGTAATTGCGATGGATGGTTCTAGTTGATTGTAGCGGGTTGGCCAACTTGGTCGTGCCGTTTTAATTGAACTTGGTGGCGGATCCTTGTAATTGCTGTTTGCCTTCTTCTTGCGCTTTTAATTTTGCCAATACAAAAGGGATTTTATTTAAATTTATCTCTTGGAGATTTGCATTTGGCCTTTCGTGAGGGTTTTCAGTGGCTTCGGGGTTTGTTTTGCTGAAAGAGGGTGGCTAAATTATGGCATTCATTTTCGGCAGAGCTACAAACTTTTTGTTTTGGGTTAAAAGAACTGCTAAGGTCTTTCACCACAAAGGGTAATGTGGCTATATACCTACATCCTTTAGTGAAAAGGCCTGTAACCATTCGATTTCGGTTCGTAAAGTCAGCAAAGGGATGCGAGTATCAATTCAGAAGCCTTGGGCTATTTTAAGGAAACTCTTCTTTATATTTGCGCAGTATTTTGTTTCCCGTTCAACCCTTTTGGCACATATGGGTTAAGCGACTTGAACACCACTCCCGTAAAAGTCTTTAGAGCGATGTTTAGAAATCTTCTCGAAGTTGTTGCCGCAGCTTAAGCTTTCCCCCTTTGAATACGCAAGGCAATCGTCGGACATGCTTTCGTTTGACAGATAAGTCATAACTCATTCATACCCATAACCAGCTTTAATTCAACTTCTTCACCGCCGATTTGAGTAGCTCTGTTCAAAGTCATCAGTTCTATCATCTTCTTAGTACAAAATGTGCTGCAAATTCGGCCAGTACTGTGATGGCTTAGTCTTTCTGCGGTTGAATATTAATAGACGCCGTGACAATGTGACAATGGGCAGAGTTCGGGTCTAGCGTTCGAAAGAAATAGCCTTTCCATGTTTTGAGGGCTACGTGCATCATTACTATAAGGTCTTTTGATTTGAAAACTTCGTTTGGGGTAGAGTACTCTTGTTACGATTTTGTGAACTGAAACGTAAGCAGGGGGTACAATAGACCAAAAGGTCGCAGTACAACAACCTCATTCACTATACGCTTTTGCAGTCGACCACTATCAATGCTATCACTTTGTATTCCCCTGCAAAAGGTATATTTCAGTAAACTTCGGGTCTGTTTCAGTCAAGTTATTACGCAGCTTGCAGTCTTGTCGTTAGCATAAATGTCATTTACCTACATGCAGACACTGGCCTGCTATCTACGTGGATTTTTCTGCCTCTACCTTCCAACTTTGGTTTATTTTAACAGGTATACCTATAAGCGAGCCTTAATCGTCCACATCCCTCAAGGTATCTATGACCCATCGAGCTTCACCACTCCATTACAACAGGTGATCCACTCGTTAGAATTTAGAGTGTTCCTTCTTAAAAACAGTTTATAATGACACATCACTTAATAGTAAAGTCCGTTTAGTGTCACACTAATGGGAAGAAACATCCGAGAGTATAAATGTCTTGAAAGAGCTTCTCAATTAGCTGTTTGGAGTCGGCATAAAATTGTAGATTCCTTTCATTCGTTCCAAAAATGAAAAACTCACACAAAACGAATAGTTGTGAGAAGCTAGGCCTAGGGTCACTCCGAACCTGTTGCGCCAACAATTTTATTTTATTTTTTTTTTTAATGCGAAGACAGTTCTATTTCTTGTCCTCTGTCACAGTCCGTTTAAAGTCACAATACTTTATTTTATTGCCCATTTGATGTGACACTAATCAAGTCCAACTGTACGCACCTATTTGAATGTCGAATTTCGGGATTGGCAAACAAAATATCGTGGAAACAAATTGTCTTCCTCCCCCAGAAATAAACCCTTCTTCAGAGCTTCAAGCTCAACACATTCAGTATTGTTCATAAATCATAACCTCTTTCACAAATTTCCTCGAACCCCTGAATCATCCAAATTGCATTTCTTAATTAGCTTTAATGTCCTTTTTGTAAAGGACGAGTGTCTTCTCGCAAGCAATCAATGCAGTGTTCAATCGTTTCACTGATGATCCCCTAAGGCAGCGTTTCCCATATCGTGTTCAGCGGAAGACTGCGGGTTCCATGAAGGGATCGAAGAAGTTCTGTAGAAAAAACATAATCCTGCCGTGGCCGTCGCATCGCACCGTAATTCGTCATCAAACAAATGCATACATCTAGTCATCAGTATTTTTTTACAATAAATATTTTATAAAACTTAAAATATTAATTTTTACATCATTTATTCTTTCTTTTCGTGTCAAATATATTTATAGCCAAACCGCACTTCAAGGAACGATGTTTTCTGTTAATATCAATATGGGGGTCCGCCAACAAAAACGTTTGATCATTTTGGGTTCCTTAGGCGAAAAAAAAAACAATGCGAACCTCTGCCCTAAGGTACCCAGCACATTGTATCGTATGTCTGCACTCAGTCTCTTGAAACTAATGCACTTCGAAAAGCATTGATCTCTACACGGATCTTCAGGGGTGCATTATACTTTATCAAAATAAAATTTAGAAGCTCTAACATTTCCTGACTCATTGTGCTAGGTCGCACCAAGACACCGCTCCGCTTTAGTTCACTCTTCTTATCTAGAACCGCAAAGAGTAGGTACCTAACTAAAGTTCCACAGTTCCACCAAAAAATCTAAATTCCTACTTCACATTTAGGCGTCCTACAAGAATAGCTACAGTTGCTGAAAAAGCCTCACGCGTTGACTAAAGATGCTGCTCTGTAGGCATGTACAGAGACTGTACACTTGTACAGTCAGTTCGAATATCTTAGGTAGGTACTCTACGAAAATCGATGCCGCACACAGAACCTTGTCCCATAGTTGAACATTTAGATGATTTATCTGTGAAAATAAGTTCTAACTCTGTCACTCACAAATTGACAATTTGTCACCTCCATGAAATGTCGTCAACTCATTCGTTCGTATAACATTCGTTTTATCCGACAAGATTACAGCACCTTGCCACGACGACCGACAAGCGACGTTTTACCCAGCAACCAATAGTCCATCAATCTAAATGGTGCCACGTTGAAAGTTATCTACGAGATACAACTCGCATTTGCTGTGAGCATCTCATCGGTGTGATTTGCAGCGACTATTCTCGTAAACACGATACTGCATCCTATATTGAATACTTCACCCGCAATCTTCAACAATTTACGAGTCCTTTGAGATTCGTCACGAAAATGAATAAATAATTGCAGCCACGTGTCTCGAACGTCGAACTTTATGTGTTCGGTGTACGGTCTCCAGGGGCCAGGTTATAGATATTTGATGGGAATTATGCTTTTCCCAGTCTGTCACATTTCATTGGCATTTAATCTTTAAATGCTCGAATTCACTGAACCGAAATGGGACATCAAATGCAAATAACCTTTGTATTGTATTCGCATGTAAATAACGTATTCTGCACTACCAGCACACACATTGCAGTTAAAAGTTAAGACATACAGGTCATTGACGTACAAAAAAAAAAAACGCTTGTTGCAGATTATCCTACAGTGAATGTACACATCATCACCGACATCGTCAGCAGCGTCGTTATCCTTGGCATCTCTCCATCATCCTTCTCTGGTTGTCTGTATCCATTTCCATTGTACATTTTGTGTGATGACTTCACACTCGCATATTCGTGGTGTTGAATAATTGTACGGATCCTGTACCTGTGTATGTATAGTTTGTTAAACGAATAATTAATAGACTTCCATCAGCATCAGCGTCATCATCATCATCATCATCACTGTTGCGTTGTAGGTATGTATCTACTTGTAGTGGATAAATAAAAAATTAAGTTTACGTACTTGTACTCTTGTACCTTATTCTGTGCTTTCTTTAATGGTGTTTCCACTGCACTTAATCCTGCAGAGCCAATTATAGCCTTACCTGGCAACTGGCATTTGTTTAAGTTTAGGATTCCATTGTAGGTATGCTGTGACCCGTTGGGTATACTAGTTTGAATTAAAAGTTTTACAGCATACAGCAGTAGGTAATGAATCCCAAAATGTAAAATGTACAAACCTCCATAACAAAGTGAACCGTAATATTTTTGTAAAGAGGGAATTGTCCGGTCTGTCCACTCCTTGATGGAAATATTTATAAACCTAAAGATTCAAAGTGACATCCTAGATTAAATGGACTGACCCAACATACTTGAGTATTTATTGGGAAATATAGGTATGGCGGGGAAAAGACAGTCTGGTGGGAGTGCTGCTATTTTTATTCGCTACGCATAAGAAAGTAAAACATCCAGAAATCCATACAAAAATAGCCTTTCCCTGTGCGAGAGACGTAGGAAGTTGAAGTAGGTATCTATGATTATTGTTTAAAAATTTATTAAAGGTGAGGGAGGTTTTGTTTCGCAAGCAGAAGTCGAAGTTTTCATGGCTATAATCTCGCTCTACATGACCAAAGGAAGGATACCTCTATAAGGTATATATGGCATCACTTCGACTCCCGATATTAGCTCTGGTTGCACAGTCATAACAGCTTCCAACTGATTGCCGCATGAATCACGCAGTAATTTTAGTATCATTGGACTCATAATTTTGTAAATAATTTTGTTTTTGTGTATGGAGGACCCTAAAAGATCAACTGTTGTCGATTTTCAATATTCGATCTCCAATTTGAAGCTTATTCGAATTTTTCAGAACATTTTCAAACAGTTGCAACTGCATTTGGAGAGATTCCATCGCACCAAAAAAGACAATTGATGGGGAAGGATACTTACACAACGAACCAACGAAATAAGATCAAGAAACAGTTTTTTTTTTGTAATATGTATTTGATTTGTTGGAATTTCTCATCGGTTCAATGCAATGAAGAAGAATTTGAATGTAACATTTTCCTTTTTGTGGCAATTTTTATAACAATGGAGAAAACTCAGATTCGAAATGCGGCAACAAGTTTCGTAATGGCAAAAATCTTCCAAAAAGGCTTAGCAAAATAATGGAAGAAAGAGGACTAATTCAGAGCCAAATCAGTTTGGATTTAGAAATAAACATTCCACGAGGATGTTTTGGAAAAAGCACTTGAAGAAAAACAAGTATGCTCGGCAATATTCTTAGATGTTGCTCAAGCCTTTGACAAGGTTTGGCACTTGGAATGAAGGAAATTTGAAGTCAGTGTACCACGAGGAAGTGTCCTAGGAAGGACCAACCCTGCATCTGTTATATGACAGAGATATTCCAGTGGACATCAACGCTATCATGGCCACTTTTGCTGATGATAGATACTGCAATATTGGTGCCAGATAAATCCGTTACTAAGAAATTGAAAAAAAAAAAAAAATGCAGTCGATAAAGTTAGTGATGGACAGAAAAATGGCGTATTAAATTAAACGAGACAAAATCGACGCATATAGACTTTACAGAAGCTCCAAAGCAAAGTCCTTGGTGGAAATACCAACTCCGAAATGGAGACCGTCTTAAACGTATGAAACAATGTTCGAGGATTAAGAAGAACCAAGCCTCATGAGCTGATGGTCTAAAAACTATTGGAAAGTGTTATAACTTTAAACTTCCCCAAATGCAATTTATAAATTAAGAATTAAGAAAAATCATTTGTCGATTTTTTATAGATTGGTCCTACTTCACCGGTGGTTTTAGTGCGGTAAGAGTCCCACCCTACTTGCTACCGATTCTTACCGAGTGTCTTTTGAAAATTGAAGTTAAAAAAAAAACATGTTTCGTCAAAAATAGGTACAAATAACACGGATCCGAAGACTTGAAAGGAGAGTTGATCCATCTGAAACATATAAAGCAGTCCGACTCTAGGTTTTGTGTGAGTTTCTCATTTTTTGAATGAATGGAAGGGATCTACAATTGTATGCCGATTCCAAACGACTATATGAGAAGGTCTTACAGATAATATAATTTAAAAAAAAAATCCGACTGACTGTAAAAAGATGAAAACAAGACAATTCAAGTAAAACTAACAGACAATCAGAGACTACCAATCTGACAAAAATATGCGCAGATTCCGACTGCCATTTAGTTATTCTTGAAAGTGTCTTGTTAATATCTTTGAATTTTTTTACAGTCAGTCGGGTTTTTTTGTTTTGTTAAATTAACTTTTTTTTATATACAGGATGTCCGCCGGGAAGGTATACTTCTTTGTTTGTTTATAATTTTTGATTAAATGAAAGAGAATGGATCTTATGTTGATAAATGTCTTATCTAATGTCGGCAATTATGTATGGCATACAATATCACGTAAATGTACGCCTCTGTTAGTCTCACAAATGCGAGCCCTTTTGAGCACATTTTTCATTACATTCTCACACATTTCACCCGGTATTTCATTAATTTCATCACGAATATTCTGTTTGAGTTGCTCATGCGTTTCTGGTTTGTTTGCATAAACCTTGCTTTTTAGATATCCCCACAAAAAGAAGTCCGGAGCAGTCAAATCAGGCGACCGTGGAGGCCAATCAACATCACCATTTCTTGAAATAACTTGTGGAAAGATGTCTCGCAGAATCCTGGCTGTATGCGATGTGGCACCGTCTTGTTGATACCACATGTTAATCAAGCCTTGTGGAGGAAGCCCTTGTGTCAAATGAATCTGAAATGGAAACAAATGCAAATCCTTGTGCAAAATTGTCGCCAAAGTTGTTCTCTGAAGACCAAGCTCCTGAGCACGGCGTCGAATTGAGTATGATGGATTGTTTTGAATACTTCCTTGAGCAGCAGTAATGTTTTCAGCCGATATTGCAGTACGTTGTGGTCCATGCTTGGGCCTGTCACCTACAGACCCTCTTTCTTCGAAATCATTCACTACACGATACATAGTGCGTTTTGTTGGCACGTTGTTTCTCCCAAAAATTTCACGTAACTTTCTCATCGTCACAGTAATCGATGATTGATTTTGATAAAATGTTTTAACGATTAAAACACATTGGTTTATCGAATATTTTTCCATGATAAATTGTCCACGTGTCTACTTCACGACTGCCAAATATGAACTATCAAGACTAATGTTTACCAAAATGGAGGCAAAACAAAGTAGTATTCCTTCCCGGCGGACACCCTGTACATGGTTGTGTGAAGCTGGGCCTAGGGATGGTCTTATTGTTGAGCCAATAACATGTCACTTCACTGGTTATCCCTACGGCCCAACAGGATTTTAAAAATGCAGCTCTTCTGTTCACTCTGTGTGTGAATTATCTCAATTTCTTTTTAACAGGTATGCGTAGTTATTTTCCTAACAAATTGTAAAAAACTAATCCAAATCGTTACATTCCCATTAGCATCATACTTTTATTCTCGTGCTTGCAAAATTTTAGGCACATTGCAAGTTGCAACTATAAAACATGCAGTACCTAGCTTGAATTCCACTCTCCGTACACGTGCAAACTTTTATTTCAACTGCATTCCTGAATAAATACAAATACACAACAAGACAGAGTCTAATGAAATATTTCATTTATTCAAGTAGCCTTCCTTAATTTGTAAAACATTCACTCCGAATACGACACTTATCCGAGTTTGACTGCTTAATTTTCAATTTATGTACCTTGTTTACATTTGAAGGCATTTTATTTTTGGCAAAATGCACACGAGAAAAAAAAACATGAGCATGCCTAGTGCCTACACAAAAATGGCAAAGAGAAGTTGGAATATTCACAGTGACCATTCCATTGGTACAGATATTCATATATTATTTAGAACGTGCCACGAAATGTAGTAGATGCAAAGAGAAAGACTATACGCTGCCTTTGTCTACAACAGTGTTGATGCAATAATGTCAACAGGGGATAGACATTTATTGTGTTTATTTCGCTCGCTCTCCTTCTTAAATGGAAGGGTTTAATATTGAAAAGCTTGAAAAATATTTTGAATGGGTATAGTTGAAAATTTGGAAATTTGAAACATGGTGATAAAATTTTTTTAGCGAAGCTATAATTGAACTTTGTGGATAAGTATAAGAATATAAAAGTCGGTTGAAAAGTTGGCAGTCAAAGCTACCTTAAAACAGTCAAGCAATTACATCCGGTTGGACTGTTGGTTAAAAATGAAGACCGTAAAAAATTGAAGTTAACCCAAAAGAACGCTTGTCTAAAATTGCAGTATTTCCCACTTAAGTGGAAGCTTGCAAAAGTGACACCGATATTAAAAGCGGGAAAGCCCCCAGATGATCCAAATAATTACCGACCAATCAGTCTACTTAGTAATTTGAGCAAAATTTATGAGAGGCTTCTAAAAGAGAAAATCACTAAATTTACTGAAGACAACCATATTCTGCCCGATGAACAATTTGGGTTTAGGCGCTTCCATAGCACTTCCCATCAAGTAATGAGGATTTGCAATCATGTAAGAAGTAATCGGTTAGTAGGAAAATCAACTGGCATGATTTTAGTCGACATAGAAAAGGCTTTCGACTCAGTCTGGCATAAAGGTCTGATCTTCAAAATGATTAACCTCAATTTCCCACCTTATCTGTGCAATATAGTTCTAAGTTTTCTGTCTGATCGATGTTTTGAAGTGCATGTCAACAGTGGTGTGTCTAATTTAATACAATACAAGTCAGGAGTACCTCAGGGCTCAGTTTTGGGGCCTATACTTTACAACCTGTATACGTCCGATTTTCCTGAATTACCGGGGTGCGAAGCGGCTATCTTTGCTGATGATACGGCTATATTTTCATCTCATGAGTTTGCTCTTAATATTGAGAACAATCTTAAAAATGCGATGGAAATCTTGCAAAAGTACTTCACTAAGTGGAAAATCAAGCTAAATGAAGACAAATTGCAAGCAATCTTTTTCTCAAGAAAAAGAAAAGCTTGTTTTCTTCCTTCTTCTAGCTTGCAAGTGAATGGATTTAATTTGGAGTTTGAAAATTCCGTTAAATACCTAGGTATTTACCTTGACAGTAAACTAACGTTTCAGGAGCATATTAGACAGACTGTTAATAAAGTAAATATTGCAACGAAAATGCTTTACCCATTCATTAACAGAAAATCTTCCTTATCTCTACATAACAAAATTATAATAATGAAAGTCATATTCCAAGCAATACTTCTCTATGGCTGTCCTGTATGGGGAAAATCCGCAAAATGTCACTTAAAAAAACTGCAAGTAGCACAAAACAAAGTTCTTAAGCTTATGTTAAACCTAGCGTGGGATTATCCCACCTTGCACCTTCACAAAAAGGCGGGTGTTGAACCGATATCTTCGAGAATACTAAAACAAACAAATAGGTTTATCAATTCCTGCGCATTTGCCGACAATCGCCTAGTCAACGCCTTGTGTGCCACAAACAGCTACTCAAGCTATTAAAACTATGTACTTATTTGTTTCTATATTTTATTTATTATTTATACATTTATTTGTCTATTTATGCGTTGGATTTTTTATAGATATATATATATATATATTTTTTTATTTTTGTTTCATGTATTTATTTATTTGTTTATTTATTTATTTATTTATTTATTTATTTATTTATTTATTTATTTATTTATTTATCTATTTATTTATTTGTTACTTATTTATTTATTTATTTACTTATTCATTTAGTTATTTATACATTTTTTTTATTTTATTTTTATTTTTTTTTTTTTTTTTTTTTTGCTTATTGAAGGTTTTTCATCGCTTTTCCTTCAACACCTATGTTCATAAATGTAAATGTTTATTGTGTTTCGTAATATTGTGGAAATAATTTTTCAGAAGAAAGATATAAATGTATCAAATCTCTGTATCTTATGCTGTGCGATAACTAAATCATGTAAAAATGTTAATGCGAAATAAAGAAATCTATCTATCTATCTAACCCAAAAGAGGTTTTTTTTATTATGAGATCTGCTTATGTATGTCAGTCATTTTAAGAGTGTATTAAAAGACTTTAGTACCTACTTACAAGTTGTAGTTGCCACTTTCCGGACTGTAAAAATTGACATAAGAAACCTACTCAATTGGCATTGGCACTCGTATATAAATCCTTCTCTTTACTTGAAAGACAAAAATGCAAAAGTAACTATAGCTACCCGTAACCAGCGTTGCCGCTGAAAATTTTCAAAAAGGCGACTAAAAAGTGTCCCGAGAAAAAAATGTGCCACCACATAAAATACTAAGATAACACAAAAAAAGAGCAACAAAGGCATTTATTTTTAACAAAAAGCATATTTTTTTTCATTATGAAACACTTCTTTTCATACGTTTGCAGTCTTTTCCGTTCAATAAAGAATAAGATCTTACTTAGACTATAAAAGGGCCATTTTAATCATTTTTCAAAAAGTGGGGGCCAAGGGTGCTAAAGCTCAAAAAGAGGTAAATTGGACCCCAAAGGGGCTAAATGGCAACGCTACTCGTAAGTAATATAGGTATTAAAATCTTTATTTCAGTATTTTCGAGCGCAATGTATACTATTGGTTACGAATTGTAGTTCTGAGGTACAAATTTTTACACACTTTTCTAGTAATCAACGGAGACATACAAGTACTATAGAAGCCCTATCCCGCTCTAACCGCTTCGGTTGCCTTCAGAAATTACAAATTTGAACCTTCCCGAAGTCAAATTGTTACTTGGGCGTCGCATACTTCTCTTTCGTTTCACTTAATTTGGAGGAAACACCAAGCAGTTTTTTTTTCATATGAACTTTTGCGATGTGCGCCACCCAACCACCTCAAAGCAGAACAACGATCAAGAACGGCGGCTGCTGATAATGTTTGATTTAAGAAAATAAATTTATTTTTTTCATGTTAGATTTTCCGATGTAGCTCAGCTTCTAGAGGACATAGGAAGCTGATTGATAGCTTGAAATAACTATAAAAGTTTTGGCTCTCCTACGTATTTTGTTTTGTTTGCATTGATTAAGAATTGTTTGAGTAATGGCGAGTAAAAGGCAGTAAAGTCAGAAAAAAACACATTTTGGTCAAAAACGCTCCAAAAAAATAGGCATGGCAATGAAAGGAATAGCCTATGTGTCTCTCAGAATCTTAAGGAACATTGAAAAAAAGTTTCATCAAAATCTGTGCAGTAGTTTTCACGCCATTAGGTAACAGAGAAAATGCCTACAGTTTTATTATATGTATAGACTTAGATTAGTCGGAGCGCAGTGGCTTAGTGGTTAGTGTGTTGGACTACTACGCGAGGGTCCCATATTCGAATCCCAAAAACACCCTAAGTCCAAATGATGTTTTTTTTTTTTTTTTCACTGCGCCACCTCCCGCGAACGTCTGGTATAATTCCGATCGTAAAACTGTCATGAAAGAGCTTCTCAATTAGTAAACTATAGTTTCGAACGTTCCTAATGTTTTGTGATTGAGCTGTATCAGCGATTCGAGCTTTCCACCAACGAAGTTGCCATATTATCTTAATTTATTCAATTCCCATGACAGTTGCTTTCATTCTATCAATATTTCCACCAATTTAATTGTTTACTTTCAATTTGTGAAAACTGTCAACGGATTCGACGGTCAGAAAAATTAAAAGTAAACCTACCTTATTATCCGTCGCATTCGAAATAAGGTAGCTTCACCTTCGATGTATGTAATTTATTCACTTGTCAGTTGAATACAAACGACAGATTAAGGTTTGAAGAGCCCTTTAACCGTCGTTCCTCATGGACTAGGGACGAAACACATTCCCTCGAGATTTTACAGGAATGTGTATTAAAAGCAGTTAAAATCGAATGATTTTGGTCACTAATGGACTTAACAAAGATCTATTGATCTCGTTTTGCTCTGGAAAGTTGTCCTCCTTTTCGAAGGAAGTCTAAAGGAGTGTTTTAAATAAGGTAAGGTTTCCCAAGGGGTTTGAATGAGTCTTAGCGATACTTAATAGGGGGCGATAACCTTTTTCCCAAAAAATTATGAAGGCGGTCGCCTTATAAAAACACTATATATGTCAAGCAGAGCGTTTTACATATACATCTGTCATGCCTACCGTTCTCCTGACAACTGATCCTTTAAAGTAAAACAAACAAATACTAATTCCAAACTGTTCCCTTAATTGTTATGGTCAAACTTACGACTTGAACCAATTGCTTTTGCCCCCAACTTCCTTTAACACCACTCAAAAGTACATGAAGTAAAAATTGCACGACCAACTACAATTAGGAAGCACATTCCTGCGCCAAGTTCAAAGGACTAATTTGAATACAAGTCCTCACCGAAATTGCTAATCGCAATGCAAATGACTGCCAATTTCTAAAATTGAATTTCTTCCTTACGGCTGCAGGGCTGTAACATTCCTTTTAAAAAAAAGGGCAAAACCTCCAACTTAACCCTTCTACCGTGTCCCTGTGAAAAATAAACAGGAACGTTTAGTTAACCCTTGCGAGTAGCCAATTTTCTATTCATTCGCAATAAGCGCTAATAAAGTTTTGCCAACAAACAACCGAGCAATAAATATCAGATATTGTTTCTCATTCAACCACCGAGCACCGACCGCCTCTGCGACTGCCAGTCAGCACAGTACACCTTACACCATACCCCAGCAATCTGGGACCGCTCTGTACGTCTGTACACAACAAACAAAAAATGTCACCCCCGGGGGTGGACGATTTATTTAGTCCTTGCTGCTGTCAGTGGCAAACACGCCAAAGTCGCTCGCCCGCCGCTGCCGCCGCCGGCCGGTAGTGCATCGGGCTGAAAGCTGTGCACAAATATATATTGCGATTGCCAAACCGGCAACTGAAGTTGTCGTGTTCTCTACTTTTCAGTTTTGGTCATAGTTCCGCTGGTTCTGTTGAGTGTTCTTCCCCAAAACTGCATCACATTTCTTTAATTTTTGAACGTGTGGGAATACAGGTTTGAGATCGACCGTTTGCGCGCTCAGTTGAACTGCATATACCTACACGTGAGTTGGGAGGTTGGGTCCTGGAAGGCCACCAACCCGGATATATGTTGCCACCTTTGTGGCGGTTAATGCAAACTTTTGCCGGCAAAGGCGAATCACTATAGTGCCGGCGATAAACATCTCGTGAATTAGAAAAGCTTAGTTCTGCCGCAACTGGGGTGGGCAGACCCATCCGAGTCCCTGTAGAACACTTGCTGCGGAATATCCATCTCCATTTTTTAAGTGATAATAAATTTTGGGCGGCATTTTTCGCCCCCCAAAAGAGCCACCCGTGTAGTAGTACACCTAGCTCCGGAACACACCATGGCAGTGAGGGCCGGATATGTAGGGAGTGCAGGCTGATTTATTTGCGAGCCACCAAAACATAGTCACGGGAGTAGGAGTAAGCACATGGCTGGCAGTGGCACATGGTGGCGACTATTAATTCTGCACGGCAGTAGTTTCGTGCTCGTGACAGGGCTCTATAAGGCCTCGCCTTTTCTATACCGAATCGGTTCCTTTATGTGTGCGGGTTTCGTTTTTGTACGTACCCTCACCCATCCCGGAGGAGAGTTGTATTTTGTATACAACAATGTTTGTCATTGCAGGAGCGGGACCATTTTACAGCAGAGATTTCAACATTTCATTCGATAGGAATCACATTTGGGATTTTATTTTAGTTAAAACTTTCCGGCTGGCTATTGTCACAAAATCGGTCTTGTTTGGCGTAAAAAGTGCACTTGTTCAATTCGCTGTCAATTGTAAAATGCAAATGCATAGAGATGTTTGGACAGAGGGAGGTGTATGGTGTAGTCGCGGGCGTTAGATTTGGTTAACCAAGGGAGCTATGGGAAAGACGATTTTAAACGGCGTTGGTACTTTTAAAATGGAAATCGCAAGTAAAGGGATAAAAAAGGACATTCAGACAGTGTGTCAGCCACAGTGATGTATTGGAACTGAGAGAATCACGTATGTTTTTGTTTATTCACGGACTGTATGATATGTATGAATTTTTTTATTTGCCCCGCAGATGAATATGTTGTACGACGTTGCAAATGGCAGAGAGATTTATTTAGACGGAGATAAACAATTTGGTGAGGCGTCTATTTAACTGTGAGTCGAGTTGGACGGGTTATGGGCTATAGTTGGGCTATGAAATGACAGTCAAATCTGTAAATGTGCACACTATATTTCTAAGGCTCTTGTGTGTTGTGTGACAAGGATTTTTTGTTTCGCTTCTAGATAAATCAAGTCGTATGCTGGAAGTTTTCGATTGATTGCTCCTCCAAAGTGGAAGGCGAAGGTTTTTAGAGATTTTTTTACGAAAATAAAAATAAAATTGGTTGACATCCCGAATGGAGTTATCAAAGTTTTTACTTACTAAAGTGCTGCCAACAACAATTTACATTCTTTCACGGTCTTAGAAAATCGGTTTTGAACAGAATATCAGACGACTTTTTTTGTGGCTATTTTTTTGGGATCTACAAAATCCATAACTCATTATTTTACTTTTTTTGTCAAAATCTTCCTGGACGAAATCTCTAATAGGTACAAAAAATTACTTAATTAAGAATAGTTTTTGCACTTAAATGAAGAACTCGAGTGTTTCTTCATTGAAAGACTATTCACTGTTATGATTTATTTTTTGTATCGACAACACTGTCAATGTGTAATTTATTTTATTGATAAATAACAGGCTTTCACATACAAAAATAAAGTACCTCAAGATCTAAGTTTGGCACAATTTAGCTTCCTTATTTTGTCTGTTGCCAAACGGCATCAAATTTGTTAAGAGGTACTTCTTGTGGCATCATTTTTCTGAATGAAATTGATGAAATTGATCATTCGGCATAATTTCTTATTTTACTTTAACTTTTGTTGCCTTTTTTAATTATTTAGTTCTTAAAATGTCCAAAAAAATCAAAAACTTTTTAAATTGAGAATATTTTGGATAATTTTGAAGAATCCAGGTATATCCGATATTTTTTCTGTAGGCATATCTGTATTATTATTTTAAATAGTCTATATACATGATACATGTACATTAAAATATATGTACCTTCTTGTATTACTTCATGTCTAGAGTAAACGAAGAAAATTTATTTTTTATTGTTTTTGTATTTTTTAATTTTTATGCATGTATACAAAACGTTTTTTTTTATATTTTTTCAAATATACTTATTTTTCTATCTTAGATTTGTAATATTAAAATTTAGTGATATTTTTTTCTTTGCAATTTTTGTAATAAATAAAACTACTTACCTACATAATGAAATTGAAAGAAAAAAAAATATTCATTTTGTCATTTAATTTGTTAAGAAGAAAATTCTTTAACAAACGCTTTACTCAGTTACCGCCTATCTTCTTGCAAGTATTCGTTTAGGGGGACTTTTTATTTTCAGGAGGAATGAAACCAACCTACATTTTTATGCAGTGTCCTACCGGACCGACTGATTCGACAGTTACAGTCTGTCAACTGTTCGCAAAAGGTGGGGCTGTAGAAAAAAAAAAATAACTAAGGATGAAATTTATGTTTATTTAGGATTAAAATTGAGACCCCCGTCCTGCAGTCCGGTAAGGTAACCAATACAATTTGACTTAAGGATAGGTAACAAATGTTGGTGAATAGTTAATAATTAAAGGTGTTGGCTCAACACAAAGGGCCCAACGGCATACAGTGTTTGTTTTCTTAAATCCATTTTATATATATTTAGGCTGCAACAAGGTTACCAATAAGCCACTCCGCCCAATTTAATAGAATCTCACGTGCGTAATTCAGCTAAAGCCAAAATGCGCGAGTTCGTTGCAATTGTATGTTCAAACCGTCATAACCATTTTCAAGCGTTTGACTAAACTTTTGTTGATTTTCTGTTAATATGTCGTTATTAGATGTGCAAGCACTGCCGAGCTTGGCTTACTCCTTAAACATCTTGGCAGCTATCTGCTGCGAATTTCCACACAATACGCTGGTGCCGTATGCCCTTTCCCGATTTAGTTAAAGACTCCTCACCACGATAGCAAAAACAACCTATTCGAAAATATTGATCCATTTCGGAAATCTAGTAAAATTTTTAATGCAAACTACAATTTCTATTACTAATTAATTAAACACTACTGCCTGTATTTTATAATCTGACTAGCTGACCCGACGAACTTCGTTCCGCCCAAATTCGTTAATGTAATGAAAACAATAATTCCGAACATGCACATGCTACTCAATTTCTTTCCTGTCAGTTCGGTCGCCCTTTCGCTTTTTCACTAAAGTCCTTTACGGTACACGCTATATAAAGCGGAAGGTTACGTCACATATAATTGACGTAATGAGAAATATTGGAATTCAAGATTGATTCTATTATTTAATTTTCTGCAGATAAGCCAAAGGTTTCGCAGATAAGTTTATACAAGTGTTAGGTACCTATATATTTATAAAAGTCTTAATGTCTTATGAAGTGTTAAAAAAAAAAATTCCACAAAATTCCAGCGATTGACTTATTAATTGTCATAGCAAAACGGGAAATTGATCCGCTTAAATATGGCAAAAATGGCAAATCGTCCTGAATAAGCGGTATCCGTGGAATTAGAATGTTTGAATTTGAATTTTCTACTCAAAATCTTCTCTTGCATGACATTTGATTTGATATTCTTCACAATCAAATCAAACGCGATCCGTTACAATATTTCTGTGGATTGAGGTTGCACAACAAAATTATAACTGACTTTCAATTTCAAATTGTGTAGCGGTAAGCCCGGCACATCAAAATAATTCAAAAATTACACATTTTAAATAATTTTTGTTGTATTGGAATGGAAGTGACACTACCCGTTTTTCTATCCAATCTATTTTTTTAAGGTGCGGTTCTCCATAACCAGTTCTATCCCCAATTACATTCCCTTAAACTTTTATTTTCACGTAGCATAATTATGTCCTTCCTTGGGTCAATACGAATCCACCAAACACGATCCATTACCGAGTTATGAGTGCACGGATGTCAGTCTCTTTTACATGTAGCTGTACGTGTACTCACCCGGTTTTGCCCGTACCTTTCGCATTAAATTCCGCTCAAGTTTCGAAAAGTTCCAAATGTCCAATATTAATTTCAATTGTACAACTTTAGATATAGCGTTTGAATTTTCTGTTTTTTTTTAATGGTAGGTGCTACAACCCGTTTTCCTATGCCGCTTATCTTTTACAAATTGCCATCTATCGGGTCTTAAACTATCCTGTTTTTAAAAATGGAACCAACCATACCATACCATAAAATTTCATTAAAATCTGTTGAGTGGTTTAGGGGATCAACAACAGCGCTCACCCAAAAATTTACTAAAATTCATGTGATTTTCACGCACGCACGACATTCACATACCTTTTCCGATTTCAACCAATCTTCACAAAAACCATATACATATAAACCAATACCAAAGATGCGTGAAAGTTTCATTAAGTTCGGTAAATGCGTTAATGCGTGAATCGGCGACAAACGAACACAATTTTAAGGCTAGGTATCCTATCTTTCAAGTTGCAACCAACCATGCACAATTGCACACCTACAAAATTTAATTGAGATCAATTATATTATATATAGAAGATTATTATTGAATAATCTAATATATTGAATTGTTGAAAATGTTCCTACTTTTTTTTTCCTAAACCATCCCTGGTTCAAGACGAACAAAATAGAACAGAAAATCATTCAAATCAGTCGAGCCGTTCTGGATCCTTTACCCGACTAACGCACAGCAATTGATTTTTTTTATATAGAGATGAAACAGAAACAAAGGGCAATGAATTCCAGGTGAAACGCTCTCGTTTTATTATTTTAAAATTCTCAGAATTTTGATTACTGTGAAACTAATCATGCAGTTTGATTTCTCCCTCTGGCACGTAATTAATATTCGGCAGACCCTATTTGTGTTGAGTTGAACTTTGGCTGGGAGCCTGATACAACAATGTGAATCTGAATGCATCGTATTGTATTGCATTCCCGTGAAATGAATTTCATAATATGAAATCCATACTGCAGTGACACTCTTTCGTGAAATTCCAAAAACCTTTCCTGAGTGCGAACCACCGCAACCGCATGCCGTGTAAAGCGGGTATTAACAGCCTTTTCTGCTTGCCAAATTAATAATCATGAATTACGCCGAAGGCTATCGGGCTGACAACAAACCCACCGCACAGGATCACCCCAGGCAGCCTCTGACTGACTGACCGGCTTTTGACATCTCTCATTAGCAGATGCATTCGACACGCGACGCAGACCGCGATGCCAATGACGTGCGGATGGCAATTTCACGATTGCACAACAATCAACGCAGAATAGGAAATTCAATTAGAAACCGTACTCCTGGCCGGGCTATGGCCTATTTGCATATCAATGTGCGTCGTTGATTCATATTGAATGGCCCGACTGCTAACGAAATGACCAGCTAGTGCAGCTCTGAGCCGAGAGTTTGCGTTTAATTTTTATCCAATTAATTCTGCAATAGCCGTCATCATAGGTCCTTAATTGCGGTCCGATTTTATCCGCATGCAGTCGTCGTTCGGCTCTGACTCTGATACAAATATTCTCCATAAATCAAAGCCCATTAAACGGCAATAAATGAAATAACAAAGAGCCTCAATGGGCTGGCGGCATTATTACTATTTTTTTTTTTTTTTTGTGTCCCGCTGGTTTGGGGAAGGGTCACGAAATTGGACTCGACCTTTTTTCTGCAAATACCTTGAAAATAGAGATATTGCGAAGGGTATTGTGAGAGAAAATCATTTCGAGATGAAATGTCCTTTATAAATACTTGTACCATACACCGGTTGCTGGTCTTAACCATCAGCCGCCTTTATTAGCTGACCCAGGCACTAAATTTTCAAAGTTGGGATTTTTTAAAGGAACGGTAATGCGTGCGAATGAGGAAAATGGCCCATAATGATGGGGTGGGCTGAAAATGGATTTTTGAAATTGGCTATGAATATATGAAAGTTCACATAGAATTCAATTGGAGCAGTTACCGCTTAACTTGGGGCTATGAAAGCAAAATGTATTAGGTAACGTTATTCTTGAATTCGATATAAGGAAAAAATTAAATAAATGGGACTATTTTGGGTATTTTAGCAGCGGGTGTATGATCAGTGTCATCTTATTTGGATTAACACATCTAAGCCGTCACTATTCGGGGGGATGTTTGGATATTTTCTTGACAAAAGCATATGGAGTTTACTTTTCAATTACCAGTGATCTACCTACTCCAGATAAAAACCGTATCCGATGTTGACAGCCTGTGGCGGCCATGTTTTTTGGTTTCGTGTGTCTAATCTTGTGTTTATTATTATTCCGTCACTGATGCAAGTTACACGAGTAAGCAGCGCATAAAAATGATTAAACCTTAATATAAATATGAAGCAAACGCTGCGTCTATTTTTTAGCAGACGCGGCGGCCCTTTAAACTCCAACGTTTGCTTACCTAGTTAGAAAGTTAGAAGCAACCGCTTCGGTAAACAATTTTTTTTTTAATTCTGAACCTTCGTTGCAATAAGAGGCATGTCAACCTGAGAGGATCTATTGTACAGAAGATCAGAAAAATGTTTAGGTTATTACACAGTTTCTACTTTACTAATGCAGCTGATGATCCTTTCAGAAGAGGAGATCTGTACTTCTTCTGGACTTATTATTTCCCTGAAGATGAAATTTGCCTTCTTATATCTGGACTGGCGCTGATCATTCACGCTCATACGCTTGTTTCGTTTTCTTCAGGAATTTGGCGGCACTCCGTAGAGTCGACTATACATTTTATGTAAACAGTCAGTCAAAATACGTTTGTCAAATGAGCGCTAAATCGGCCGAAAATATTTCCGAGGTCCGTAAAAGTGTACAGGAAAACAGAAAAAAAAAAAGAAATTGACCGGAGAAGTCAACTCCTTTCCGTGCACATCAAGAAGTCCATTTTTCGCCAGACTACATCTTTCGGAATTTTGCGGCGGGACTTGGGCCTACACTGACTCTGCCTCAGGAGCTCAAAGTAAATGATTAGGACTGGGATTCGGAACGTTTGGAGGAGGACACCAATTTTGTGTCTAAAATGATCTTTTAGGCTACGGTAACAGTCAAATTTCCGTATATGGAACGACAGCAACCCATACGAGGGCACCAGGTGGCAAAGTTACTCTTTGGTGCAGATTTTGAAAATTTAGTTGATGCCATCACAAAATGGGAGTTACAGAGCTAACGGTTTTTTTTTTTTTTTTTTGACTCATATTACTAGTTATATGGACGTAGACGAAATGCGATTTTAGCAGAAAAGGTCTACTTGCCACAACAAAGCCGGGATGGATATGATGTACTGATGAGAGTATGGTCGTCGCTATCAGGGGTGACGTGAGTTGGCTACCTAGATCTGTGCAATTTGTACGAATGGTAACACGCATCCAAAGAACATGTGGATTTTTTGTTCAATTATATTTGGAATTATTTCTATAAAACCAGGCTCCGTCATTATGGTTAATATGGTTCAGTGATAGATATTTCACTTTTTTTTTGTGGTTGTTCTCAAGATTAATAATTTCGTTCATGGTCAGCTTTTTTCTTTTTGCAAGATGCAGACTTTAATAAGTTAAAATTGCCAACCAAACCCCGCAGATGCCAAATTTTGATTGCATTCTAGTTAATATGCCACACATCACTTCTTTTTTTTTTTTTTTTTCATATTTAGTCCTGTAGATCACAAAAGCTCTGCCAAGAATGAGAGTCTGATTGTACTTACTTCGTCTTTTTGATGATTGATGATGATTGATTTTTGATATCAAGTATTTGTTTAATAATTTTGAGAGTCTCCAACAAAATTGAGATTGTACTTAGAATATGTAGGGAAACGGAATGATTTGGGAGAATTGGTTTAGGTTTTAACTGGTTTCCTTGTGATGGCGATGTTCGACCTTAAAACCGTACATAACCAAACATAACTTATATGATAAAAAGAGATTTCTCGTAAAATAAGAAAAGCTACATTTTGTAAAGCGACTTTCATTAGCGACTTGACAACTTCAAACTTTCAGTGTTAACGCACCCTTAAACCGATTACCGAACTGTCAATGTAAAAATATTCAGTAAAATCAACATGTTCATCCTGGTGAAGTACACGAAGGAACAACGTTTATAAATAATTAAAATTTTATACCCAAATTTCGAGTCGGCGGTCACAACTTAAAGAGCGTTAACGCCAATTTTCAACCGATGAAGCTCATTTTTGGTCTGTACAGGTGAGAACCCTCATGTGTTCCATGAAACAGCACTTCATCCGCCAAAAGTCACTGTAAAAGACTGTCACGTTACGGTAAATGGCATTCGCTACAAAGCCATGTTGGACCGTTATTTCTTTGAGTAATTTCATGAAATGGATATCAGTGATGTGTAGTTCTAAAAAGACGATGCCACAAGCCACACAGCGGGTGCAACAGCCGATATATTGAAGTCTTAGTTCGGTGAACGTGTTATCTCGAGAAACGGACCCGTCTATTAGCCGCCGAGATCGTGTGATTTAACGCCTCTAAATTTTTTGTTGTGGGGCTACATTAAATCATTGGCCTATGCCAACAAGCCGGCGACGTTGGAGGAGCTTAAGGGGCCAACCCATAGAATCCGTCGCGTCCGTTGCGGCAACGTTTTCGACTGATAGGTGGATAGAATAAGCAGTATCTTATGGAAGGTGACCCATAAGCAGCGCACGTGCCGGATGCGATGGACAAAGTAGGTTTACTTTCTACTTTTCTGTCCGTCGAACCCGTTGACAGTTGGCACAGCGTGAGAGGATGCCTTTTTATTGGTAAGAGCATAAGAGAAACTGTCATCGGCTGTTACCTGTGCTCTTATATCGTGGGATTTCTTCCTCTTTTCGGGAATTTCGTTGTCTTAAAAGCCTTCCGTGAGCAAAAATAAAAAGCTGAAAAAAAAACATTCAAACTAATTTTTTTGTGTTTGTTTCATCAAAATATGAGTCTATGTTTAACCATGATAATCAACACATAAATGTGCATAAAAAGAAACTGACTTTTTAGCAAGATTTTTGAGTACAAAAAGGTAAATATAATAATATTATAGAACTGCTATTTTTACCTATATCAAATGTAATTTAATGTGATTATCTTTCCGTATAATATAAATTTTACTTTTAAAAGGAAGAAAGGTAATTTGAGTACAGTGGAAAGGGATAAATTACCACACTTCGTGGGACATATAATAATAGAGTACTTAAAACACTGCCTGTCACCGTATGCGACGGATATGCGACGACGAGACGAATGCAACGGATTCTATGGGCTGGACCCTTCAGAGCCAATATTGAACGAGAAATAGTGGCCAATGTCTGTATCGGTCGAAATGTGCGCCCGAAACATCGTTCTACGTACGACCGCGCTGCATACGTTACCGTGGTGGACAATGGACATATGAACGAAATCGAATTCCATTCATAAATATTTTGATAGTAGTTCAAGTCAAAAAAATTGTTTTTGAGATATCTCAAGTCCTTAATGAAAGATCCTTTACTAACACTGCACTCTCAGAAAGCGTCCATTTCATTTTTTGCAATTTTTAATGTATGTTAAAATGTATGTTAAAACACAAGTAACTAACACTTACAGTAGGGCAAAATAATCTGGTTTTCCATATGCAAGTGGCCTTAGTCACCTCAAACAAACATAGTTTGTACATCCAGTGGTTATCTCTTTAAAATCCGATGTAAAATTTCAAGTTTCTTCTGACTTGTTCATATCCGAGCACCAAACTTACCTGATCTCTAGAGTTTGAAGCATGAAAATCCAATCTATGTAGATAAATAAAAAGACACCGCCTTACATTAATTTATTTTATTTATATTTCATTTTCTTATTGCTTTTACATAAACTTCATATAGTTATATATTTTCTTTCGTTATATATTTTTTTTTATTTTCCATTTTTTATTTGCTTCTTAACGTACAATAACATGTAATATTATTTTCTTACATATATTTTAGACTGTAACTTAATTAATAAACTTTGAAAAATCTTGATAAATGAGTCGGAGATGTGTATGTTGTCGTCTTATTTTTTTTTTTTTTTTTTTACATAAGTATTCGTTTATTTTTTTTACAATTATATGTACAATATACAATTTGTTTTTATTGTTTTGTGATTAACTTGTTAAACTATAAGAAAAGATGACTTTCCTATCACTTGACGCATCTGTCTGTTATATTTTTCTTTCCTCATGTGGGTTGTTTGCCTTATGCTTAGATACTACTAAAAATAAGTATGTACAAGTCTTTTAAAAAGAAGTAAAAAATATTAAGACAAAATAAATAAACTATACGTGTTTAAACTATAAACGACAGAAGTCAGAGATTTTCTTGGTTTTTTTTTGAAGGTAAGGCTTGGATGTTAACGATTTTAAGATCACAAAATCATATCATGAACAATGCGTACAAAAAATGATTCAAAGACTGGCTTAAAATGAATTTCGTGTTATATTTCTTTTCGTAGATTGTTCACATTTTTGTAACAATTAGTTCATATCTACTTACCTATCGATTAAATACATTTAATTTCTGTTTCTTACACACATATATTTTTTCCTTCTCACTATATGTTATGTACAGTAAATTTAAATTTTATATTTCATACAAAAAAATAAATAAAAATATCCTAAATTATTACCAGCCAGTTGTATTTGATACACCACCTGCAAACCGTTCTTTAAAAATAAAAAAAAAATATTAAGAAAACTCTTCAGTGTAAAAGTAGGTATACAAAAAAAAAAAAAAAAAAAAAAAAAACAACTAAACTCCACTTCAGTTCAACCACAGAGAAAATTTATCACCGTACATGAACCAGGCTTGTGCAACCAGTCAGTGTTGATTTTAAAGGACGACGGTTTTGTTGTTTCTGTTGCCGGTTCGTAACGCAATTGAAACTCGTAGTTATTCGTAACAGCTCCCATAGCAATAATAACAAATGCAGGAACGATGTTATTTGAAAAATGCTGGTTGTTAGCTTAGATGTTTGCATTGTTCTTGTGGCAACATTTGTTTGCATCGCTTCTGGTCGCTCACCTGTAAGGAGAAAGAGTAAAACAAAAATGTTAAATCAAACACAACACAGCCGGCCGCCCGTCATATGCAACTTTATAACTACACATAAATGGAAAAGTTTAACGTTTAATTCTTCAGTCAGTCGAAGTGGTAAACGGCGTGGAAAATATAAAAAAAAAATACAAGCATGTAAAAAAAAGAAAATAAATTCGTAATCGTGAAAAATGTCAGCGAAATTTTTCAATTGGAAAATATGAGCACTATGTTGAAGGTTATGATTGCAGGGGCATGGGATTTTTCCGGTATAAAACCGTTAATGACTAATGCGAGTTAAAAAAGCAAAGTTTCAAAAAGAACGTGGTTGATGGAGGTTTTCATAGGTAGGGTGCCTCAAAAGAGCCTAAGCACTACTCAAAGTATCTTTTGTTAGAGAAGTTTTTTTTTAAGTGGATGTGGTGCCTCAAAAAAGCCTAAGCACGACTCAAAAAATCTTTTGTTAAAGGAGTTTTTTTTTAGCGGATGAAAAAAGGAAATAAAATGTGGGCAGATGAAGGAGTACAGGAGAGTGAAATTCAATTTTTGGCTTTAGATTCCTTACATCTTAAATAAGTTTTAGACTACATTCAAGGGGGAATCCACTATCTTAGCGCTGTAAGTCGTGAACTAAAAACGCAAGGCCCAGGTTTCCACATGAAATTACGCTAAAAATGTTTTTAGTCAAGAGCTTATTGGTGCGTTAAGTTTGCTTTCGAATTCATTTCATATGAATACCTACACGACTTGAATGTCGAACGTATATGAAAGCCTTATTTCGTTGCTCAAACGCAAGAGTTGATTGGTAAGGGACGTTTGTACACCCATTATTCAGATAATTTTCTACTATTGAAGTACAACTTTCTGCATTGATTCAAAATCATTTCAAAAATACACATCAATGAAAGTTCCAAAAGGTCATGGCTCTGTGACAAATTTGAAACTTTTAACAAGGTTGTAGCGTAAATTGGCATGTCTGGAAATAAGATCAGAGCATAAAGAAAAATGAAAGACGATTGGTAAGTGGTTTGGATTACTCAACCATCGTTAAGCCAATAGCTTAAAATTCCACTGTGGTGATTTGATGAGTTCTAGTTTGTCAGAATTTTGTTTTGTACGCAACTTATATTTCATCTGTATTTAGTCATGGGAAGCCTTCTCTATACCTGCTTCACTGGATTGAAAAAATCTCCAGAAAGCTTTGTAATAGATGTACCGACCTATCTGCTAAACAGCTTGCATAATTTTAACGGCAGAAGATCGTAGTAGCTTAGTGGTTAGTGTGTTGGACTACTAAGCGCGGGCTCCCGCAAAAACCGCGGTTCGAATCCCGCAAAAACCTATAATCCAACTAAGTTTTTTTCCACTGCGCCACCTCTCGCGAACATCTGATAAACATCCGAAATTATAACTGCCTCGAAAGAGCTTCTCAATTAGCCTTTTGGCAAAAAATTGTAGATCCCTTCCATTCTCTCCAAAAATGAGAAACTCACCCAAAAGGAATGGTTGTGAGAAGCAAGGCCTTGGGGTCCCTACGGACCAGTTGCGCCTATTTATTTATTTTAGAAGATTGTATAGGTACTTACGCTTTTGGAAATCTAAAACTTGGTTCTTGGCGAAAAGGAAAATAGATATTTAATGACTGTCTATATACGCTTCACCTCCCTTTTACGTTTCACATGCCTTAAAAAAGTGTATAAAAGGTGTCATACGTTTTTCGAAGTTCCTAACTCAGACTCTGAGATAATGAGAGGTGCCACGCCACTTTGACCAATAACGTTCAGATTTTGCAAGGCCCCCAGAACCTTCAATGTTCATTCATGTACCAAATTTTATCAACTAAAGCTGCAATAGGTGTTGAAGATTTTTATATTGTTTTTGGTCTGTTAATTTGCATAGAGAATATTGACTGTGGAATCCAAAACCGCCCACTTTTCTCGCCAGAACCCTCTCAGAAGACCCGTGGTTGTTTTTCAGTTCATCGCTACCAGATCGGATAAATATTCTTGAAACGTATACAGAATAAACAGGTCAACAGGGAGAAGATTTATTCATTACATCAAAGACGTAGAGAATGGTCGGTAAAAAGATCCCAAACAGATATTTAATTCAATTTGAGTTGCTACTGTGATATTGATAAGAAATCGAAAAATATTGGGAAGGATAGTCCAGGTGAAAGATAAAGGACATCCAAACGTCATCATTCCTATATCACGAGTGGAACTCAATATTTCGCAGTGGGTGCGATGGTTGGTTGGATTTTTCGAAAGCATTAACCACCAAAAACTATTTTTATAAAGAAGTATGAGAAACTACATTTTGTAGGGAACGTAAGACAAATCTATACATAATAATTAGATAAAACTGTAGGCATTTTCTTTGTTACCTAATGGCGTGAAAACTACTACACAGATTTCGATGAAACGTTTTTTTAAATGTTCCTTAGGATTCTGAGAAACACATAGACTATTCCTTTCACTGCCTTGCCGATTTTTGGGGGCGTTTTTGACCAAAATGTGTTTTTGTCTGACTTTACTGCCTTTTACTCGCCATTACTCAAACAATTCTTAATCAATGCAAACAAAACAAAATATGTAGGAGAGCCAATACTTTTATTGTTATTTCAAGCCATCAATCAGCTTTCTATGTCCTCTAGAAGCTGAGCTACAACCTAAAATCTAATATGAAAAAAATAAATTTATTTTCTCAAATCGAACATTATCAGCAGCCGCGGTTCTTGATCGTTGTTCTGCTTTGGGTTGGTTGGGTGGCACAAGCACGTTCATATGAAAAAAAACGAAAGAGAAGTATGCGACGTGAATGTGTATGTAGTCAACAGCGACAATGTGTTTCTGAGGAAATGCGCAGATGGCTGATGGACGTATGGTGGTGTATATAGAAATTGAGTTCAAGGTTTTTGTTTTAAAGGTTGTTATAGTACCTACCTTGATACCTACAGTAAAGAATTGAAGAATTCAAGAAGTAAAGACGATGTAGGTGAATTATGTTGTTTGATTAATTTATTGTTGGTATAGATACAAATTTCCGTTAAGGCTTTTGTTTTAGTGGTTGTTTTGATGTTACCTACGTTGATACCTACAGTAAGGAAGTGGAACTTTAGTACATACGCTCTGAATTTAATTTCTTTTAAATTGGTGTTTTAGGTAAATAGATTTATTTGATTTATCGTTTCACTTGACAATGTTCACCACTTTTATTGGAAATTACACAGTCTCACGCCACGTACGAAGTTGCGGGCACAGCTAGTATTCAAGAATAAAACTGTATTAAAAGAACTTCTTCATTTAGCTGTTTGGATTGCTTGAGTCCTTTCCAATTGTCCCAAAAATAAAAACTCAGCTTAGGAGCTTAGCCTATAGGACATCCAATGCCAACTATCTGTTTATTTATTTTTAACTAAAAAATCGAAAAACCTTACACCGATTTCAACATCCCCAATATCTCTAGTGTAATAAGACAAACAAATTTCAAGTGCTGCCACTGCAATGTGCCGTAAATACCCGTTTTACTGGTGAAACAAAATAAAACTCACTCAACATTCCCTTATGCACCACAAAATGCAGTGAGTTCTCAATAAAAATCTCAAACTCGCATCGCAGCATTTAATTGCTATAATTATCCATAAAAGTGAATATAAATAATAAATATGAATGCGCATCCGTTCCAGCACCAGATTTATACAATTCACATTAAAGTCACGTATTTTTCGCATTTTCCCTTGGACGGCATAATATTTTCGTGCTGGGAAAACGTCATTGGTTGATAAGACTCTCTAAAGAAGAATGTGGGTCATCATGTTCATCCCATCAAGCACTCGAGATCTTGAACCGTCAATGCGTCCCAAGCACACACCATACCATAGTAATCGTATACCATTGCATCGCGTCACCACATTGAATACGTATCCAAGCATTGGCAGGACGAAATTCAATTGAATTTCTTCCGCCCACTCATCACCTCCCCCTCATACTTTTCTTTCTCTTTTTCTCTTTCGCTGATTCAGATTCAGATTGCTGCGAACATGAGCATTTTCTCGAATAAGTATGCGCTCCAAAGTGCGGAGACTGTAGAATCCTTATCGCAAATGTATAATCTGGATGTTGTCTCATGCATGCACGCTGCAGAATTAGTTCTGCTGCATGGTTATCGGTGGAATCTGGTAAGCATACGCTATAACCAAGACTGCTGTAATTATATGTGTCATATTGCAACTGCACTCACAGATAGGTGCTGCCTTAAGGATAGTTAAACGATATCTCCGATCCTATAACAGCGGATGTAATGTGAAAACTTTTCACCCTCTAAGTACTCTTTAACGGTGAGATATTTAAGCGGAATCTTGTCATCGGAATATTTTGCAAATAAGCGAATGGATTAGGGTGGATTTTAAATTCGCATGGATGCTAGATGGGGAGTGTGCGAAAAGAAAGATAAATCGATCAATGAACTTACCCTGGAGCACATGAACCCGTATGCTGGCGATTTCAGTGTTCGATGGATAGCACGAGTATTTGCCAGAATCTGCTAAATCGGCGTCATCGATGAGTAAAATTGATTTAGGATCATCTGATTTACTGGTGATAAAAGTGATACCACCTCGAGATGAGTCTTCACTGATGACCTATAAAATGGAAGTAAATGGGGATTAGTGTGCAAATTTAGTAGCTTGGAGATGTAGATAGTATTGAACAGTGGATGGATTCAAATACATTTAAAGCGCCCTAACATATTGATTGATGTAAAAGGGTATGGGAATAATATTGCTCCTAAAAAAGCGGCACTCTTGGAAAGGGAATCATTATCCGTATAACGAAAGGCTTGACTCCCATAGAGTAAGCGGTTCATAATAGCGTTTCCAAAACTGAAGACGCCTAGTGTTGTTATAGTGTTACGTTTTTAGTCACTTATAATGACCTGCTACAGGGACTTTGGCAGGCCATGTCTAAATTTTATCTTCACCCTATTAAAAGCAGACGTATAGAGACGGGCCATTCTACTACAACTTCCTGCAAGGAAATGCATAAATAGGACACTCTGAATAATTAAAAAAAAAAAACTGCTCTAAGTTATTAAAAAAGTACCTGCCTAGGTGCTTCCTTCTACTCCGAGAAATTCCTTGGCACTCGCATAGACGGTGGGAGAGGTCTTCCGTAACTTGTAGCTCCTCATAGAACCTGCATGTATCCGTATTAGCCAAGCCTAGTCTCATGGCATGCTTCCTTAGAAGGCAGTGTCCATGTCCATACCCCAGAGAGTATTCCTACCGTTAATCTTAAATTTGTTATACTGAGATTGATGATTCAGACTTCTTCCGATTTAAAGCGGGCCACAGTGCCTTTAAAACCCTGTGCCCTTCGAGTTGCGACCATCTTGTGGCTGCTTTATTGGAGGTTTTCTCAAAGATAACCCATCTAGCAACGGCCATAGGTGGTCTGATACCCAAATGATAGCCAAATCGTCGGCCTCGATAATAGTTATATAAAAACTAAATGCTGATTGGCTAAAATGGTAGGGTTAAGAAGAGTGTCTTGGACCAAGTGCACGTACGCACGATCAGGGACGACCAAAAACGCACACCAGCTGAATAAGCTAATGATGCGCAATGCCCGACGTAAATTCGAAAGTGCGAAGCGCAAAGTAGAGCAGTTCAGGGGGTGTGACATCAGCTCACTTAGCGCCTGGGATAGAAAACTGCTTGAGCGGGCCAAGGAAACTGTAGCCGCCGAGGCCGCCGAAAAAATCGGCAACCCTAACGTTCGAAGTTAGGGCAGTAGTTCAGGCGTCCACTAGTGGACTAGCCTCAGCTAACAAAATGCAAGGCAAGAAGGATGAAGAGGGGGCCGTGTCTGGGGGGGGGTCGGAGGGATCCTCCTAAGCAAAAGGGGCAGATCCGACGATGTCGTTGAGCCGAGTGCAGTTAAAAAGGTGAAGGCTGGTACTTCGCCCGTGGTGCGCCCGGTTTATGACGCGAAAGACGAGCTCCTCGTCGCCATCATCAACGAGCGGGAGTCGAGAGGACGCCTGACCATGGAGCAGTGGCTGGCTGTTGAAGAGAATTTTCAGGACGCTTTGTGGAAGATGATGTCTTCCACAGAGAGTGGTGATCTTCTCTTTGACGGCGCTGGATGGGATGGCGGTCGCAAGATTGTAGCTTGTGGGAACAAGGAATCCGTCGGCTTCCTCAGAGAGTTTGTGCTAGGAGTTGGCGAGGTATGGAGCGGAGCACAACTCAAATGCGTAACCGTGGCGGAGTTGGCAAATTACTCTCCGCACAGGGCCTGGGTATGGGTTCCGCTGCCGTACACATACCCCGACAAACTACTAGGCCTTCTACACATCCAAGAAAGGGAACTTAAGGCCGATACGTGGAAGGTCTTAAAAACAGGGCCCAGAAGGCAATTTGGCCAGTACTTCCTGCTGAGCCTAGATAAGGATTCGTTCCCAGCCCTTGAAAAGCACACGGGGATGGTACGGTACAGCATGGAGAAGGTCAAGATTCATGACCAAGGGAGCGGAGGTAGCAGAACCCTAAGATGATGGAGACGATGCAAATAAACTTGCATCACAGTAGGGCTGCGACGACGGCGTGCTTGATTGAATATGTAATCAACAACTACGCTCTACTTGACACTTCGAGAACTCACAGTAGTTGTTGTAATTGCGTGCTGAAAATCCCACTTTACTTTGCTTTGCTGAGATCGAAGCTAGAAAAAACACGCCTTATTTTGACTATGAAAAATGTCCTCAGATGGATAAAATATAGCTGCAGGAAGCTGTTATTGAGCCAGTTTATCCATCGCGATACGAAAATATAGGACAGACAAATACTCAAGAGCTTGGAGAAGCTATCGGACGATAGAAGCTAAACAACACAATGGTTTGTATTTGAGTTTACATCGACCATTTAACGATGTTTGTCTCTTAAAGGCATCTTGATTATTTACCTACTTAAAACGATTGCAAAAAAAATAAATGTATTTTCTAACCGAACTTGTCTTTCATACCCTACGTATGTAATATTTCCTATATCATTTTTTTGTTTTAACACCTAATTCGCTAATTTCCACATGTTCTTGCAGAATATTATCGCAATAAATTAAACGAAAATGTCATGCAAATGAAATCATTGATTTTTATGAAAAATGCTCCGAGGTACAATACGTTTCCCTACTTTCATAAAATTTTAAATACATTTTTACAATTGTATGTTTGAGATATGTGCATAAATTAAATATCTTGTTATTTCCAGCTACTGAAGGGTGATTTATTTTTTGGACTAATAGCTCTTAATAGCTCTGCAGGGATAGCTTTCAAACCGAAGTGATTTTTTTGACAGTTCTCTGACACTTACATAATAAATTTTAATCAAACTTATTCTGAAGCCGTATTTTTATCGATAGATGGATAAAACCATTAAATTGAAATTGCTAAATTAGTAAAGAAATTTGCAAAACAAAAAGTCGACCCCATGTAAAAATAAAATCGCCATGGGTCAATAACTACAGGCTGCACTGTGTACAGTGAACGACAACGAATAGTGTCGCATTATTCTCAAACGCATTTTGTGTGTTTAACGAAGCGGCAATATCCGACTTCAACCGTTCATAAGTACCCATCCATGTAGGACTGTAGAAGATATAAACAATCCCTGTTCAAACTTCAACAACAACATTAATGAATGACCCACAGAGAATAGGTAGAGGCACCCCCTTTAGCTAGAAGAAGGAACTCACTCTTCCGCTTATTTGTGTACGGATACGAAGGACTAATCAAAGGGCCAATCTGTTTTCTGTTTTACTTTATATGGACAGCAAATTACAAAAGAAAACTCTCTTCTTAAATGGGGCACACTATCTTGTACAATGGTATGGCTATGGCTGTCCTGTCCCGTGTCCACTGTCGTCCACGTCCAGTGTACACCTTGGTCGCTAAAGTGTATCTGCTAACACTGTGTGTAGCTAGTGGCTTTGTGCACTTACCTTATCTTGGTGATACCAAAATATATGTGTCGGTGGCTCTGGACTAAACTTTATTGCACATGTCAGATTAATGGTGCTTCCTTTATCCACATACAGGTCTGGTCCACCAAGTATTGTTGCTGTTGGCACTGGAATTAGATACATAAAAAGGGATTTGTGAGAGAAAAACTATCAAGAAAGAGATTCGTTTTGTTATTTATGTTTCTTTTTTTCTTTTACACTCGCTCTCTTTGTTTATGTTAGTATAGAGTTGTGTGCGAACGGGGCCAAGGGATCAAGGCAAGGGTGATGTAACAGTTCAATTGATGTACTTGGTTAGTATGCCTCTTGCATCTCTACGTGGATACATCGCAGTTAGATGCAAGTATTAGTAGTAAGCTGATGGTATTAAGAAATGCAACAACACACAGAGACCCCCCCCCCACCCTTAACAATTGCAGATCCCATAGCGGTACATACACTATACTAACTATACAAAGCTTCATCTGATTTTGTTTACTGGTTCGGTTGGTTGGCTGGTTGGTAAAGTAGAAATAGAAAAGGAAGGGCGGCATCAGAGTGTGGTACTAATTCAATGCAATAACACTTTTAGTGGGTGGCGCAGGAGGTGAAGGTTTCGTGTCTGTTCGTTTGTTTATCTACAACTGATGACAATTTTAAGGATTACAGAGCCAATATGGTTTTCTTATAGTTTTGCTTTGCTTTGTTCTCCTCGGCTCCGCTATTAGTTCTCGTTTGCTGGATGTGAATTGTCATCGATTTTGTGTTGTCGGAGTCGGAGTCCGCCCTTGCCGCTGGCGCTGGGATCGAGGAGAGAAAAGCAATTCAATATTCTGTGGCAAAAGGAAAGTCTTTTGGGTACAATTTTGTGGAGGGTTTTTATTGTGATTGTAATCTTAACTCTGTCGTTAAGCTGTGCAGTTTTCATCTCGTTTTATTTTGGCTGTTTTTTTTTTTTGCAATTGCCAAAGAACTAATTCCATATTTGTGATTGCTTGATACAATTGGGATAAGCATTCATTTTATTTGTTTATTTTGTTTAAATTAATTGAAAGTTTTTCTTTGGATGTGCTCTTTGGGGTTAACCCGTTACTGAAGGGATAAGGACAACAAATGCAGTCACTATTCAGCAATACTTTTGGGGTGCTTGGTTTTTTTTTTCTAGTCGAAGTAG
Organism: Cheilosia urbana; assembly: GCA_946477585.1. Lineage (NCBI taxonomy): Eukaryota > Metazoa > Arthropoda > Insecta > Diptera > Syrphidae > Cheilosia > Cheilosia urbana. Next base: position 14,358,618 of record OX297855.1, read on the forward strand.
AGAAGCATGGTGTCGCTTGGCATTTATACAATTTGTTGAAGGTCTTTGTAGCCTTGCGGTATATTTGCATCATTTTATTAATGGATCTAACAGAGTGTTTAGAAGCGCAATATAGGAAGGTGTTAATGTCCTTCGATAAGATATCTAATTTTTTTTCTGTGCAAAAAGGAAACGGAACATATTAAACATCGAATTCAACACGAAATCAATACTAGGAGCAAGGCAAAACCGTTTTTTGTATGAATCTTAAACAGACGAAAATGCACTTAGAATGAGTTCGAAAATGTAAGTACGGCACACCGATGTGCTTAAAGAAATAATAACACCGTGTAGTAGGCAAATAATGCGTTTTTAATAAAGAGTTTTTCAATAAGAGGTGTTATTGTGAAAGGATATGGTCCTGTATGCGTGCTCGTGGTGGCCGTTTGGCTGATGTTATTTTTCATTATTAACGGCACAACTTCCTCTTTATTATTAAATAAACATCCAATCATTTATCTCAAAAAATGTCATTTTTCTTTGAATACCAAAATAACACCTCTTATTGGAAAACCATTTACTTAAATAATAGCGGCCATACACGACAGAGACATGTCGTTGCAGATCAAGGAAAATTCAAAAAGTTTTGAATTCATGCAGACGGTCGTTGCAAAGGATATACATAGGATCCACACGCCACTGATAGAGACAAATATATTAAATTGCAACGACATGTCTGTGTCGTGTATGCCCCCTATAGGAAAAGAAGACGCACAGTCTAAAAGAAACTACTGAATGAATTAGAATCAAGCTTTTGTTTAGATTTGAAGGTCCTTTTTTGGTTGGTCTCCAAATTTAAAATAATAACCATCTTTCTCCCCTGTGAAAAATCCCCGGTGAGACTTAAAATAATTATGTATAAAAAAAAGTTCCCTGATAATGGTCATACGATATATACCTACTATTGTAGGACAGCTGAAAAAAAGTAAAATTTTGGTCCGTACGAATAAAACGTTGCAATTGACTTTACTCAGAAAAAATGTCAAAATTGAAGCATTCGCTGAGTTTATTATGATCAAACTGGATCAAAATTATTTGATTTAATTGTGACATTAAACTAGGTTAAAGTACGTCTAAACCGTTTAAATTCGAAGTCTGCTTTTTTTTTTCTTTACAAAGAGCTTAATATTTTATTACAAAAAAAAAAAAATTGCAAGAGAATAGGACATTTTCAATTAATTAAACAAAAAACGCGCTTCAAAAACGACACTAACGTTAAATCCCAAAAATTTAGCCTTGGACGAAATTGAAGTTTAAATGGTAGGTACCCTTTTCAATTTGTTCTTCATTTTTTAAAGTCTTCAAAGTTTGCCCACGGGTTTCATGATTAATGCTATTGTTCTTAGGAGAGGTGGTATCCAACCAAAGTTAGTTGAATATGGACAAATTAAGTACTGATTACTTTCATATTTAATATACTATTCCTTTAAGATAATAAAATGTCCTATATGCTATAAAATGCATTCGTCATTTCGCTGAAAATTTTAATTAAATTTTGTTTAATACCCAGAACTAAATAGGATTCCCGGAAGCTTCTCTTGTTTTTGGTTTCACTCAAATCGCTTGGTAGAGTGCCTACGCCTACACTGTTAACTCAAACTCTGAGTTGTTAAACACGAAACGCTGTGATAACAGAGGTTGTTTATGAAATTTTATGTTTGTAAACTCAAATGTTGATTTGAAGAAATTGTCCGCGTGGTATACTCGATCGATCTAAATGAAACTCAAATTGGTAGGGAAATCCAAACGAAAGTTTTAAAATGAGACAAGTAAATCCATCCGCAATGATATTTTGTTATTTATTAACACAAAGGGGTCGCAACCAGAGTTGCCACTTTAAGACTATTTTTGCGCAGTATATTCTCTAAAAAAAAAAGACAGTATACACTGATTTATTTTGAAGTCAATTTTTTTTTTTTTTTTTTAAAACAAAACAAAACTAAAGTAAATAGCAAAAAATTAAATAAACAGGAAAAAATGAATAAAAACGAGTACTTAAACGAAACAAAAAATTCATTAACTCACTAATTTTGTTGTTAAGTTTTCTGCTAAAAGGGATACATTCTCTCGATCGAGATGTAGGTACATGCAAGGGTAATATAAAAGTGCGGTATAGATTTAAACTTTTCGCTGTAGATTTAAATTTTGGAAACAAAAAAATTGTAGTAGATCTACTGCAAAGTGGCAATGCTGGTCGCAACTATATTGGTACGTATTTGAATACTAATTCCAGTAGTATTTAAAGCATATAAAAAGTTGCTTTATGTTTGGTTAAACCTTTCACTGAGCAAAAGTTTTAGGTTTTATTATTATTATTGGCTCTTAACAGGGTTTTAAAGACTACTAGTTCCCGCTGGTGTTCAGGACATTTTATAGGGGCCATACACAACACAGACTTGTCGTTGCAGACCAAGGAAAATTCGAAAAGTCTTAAATTCACGCAGACGGTCGCAGCAGAGGATATAGACATAGGATACACACGATACTGATAAAGACAAATATATTAATTTGCAACTATATATGTCTGTGTCGTGTATGGCTCCTATTAGCAAAGACATGTGTGAATCACAAGAAAATATTGATCCTATTTTGTCTTAACTGTTTTATATCATAATTTATTAGTATTATTTTACCATTTGTATTAAAATAGCCTCCAAAAAGTAGGCGTATCAACATATGGGCGAAATGTTACAGGACATTATCTAGATAATTTTGTTTAAAGATTTTTTTTTATCTTTTACGAAATTTTGGTCAAAAACCAGCCAAAGAAATATGTCCGTAGCAAAAGCTATTTTTTCTGCAAAAAAAATAAAGCTATCAATTCCATCGATAACATTTTCGTTTCTTAAGATTTGGCGTTTGGAGAATGTATATGTCAGTAATGCGTGATTTGTTTTCATAAGATCTCGGTTGAGTATTTGAACCGCGGCAAGGGAACAGGCACAGGAAACTCATCCAATTTTTTGCTTTTATGTTTACCATGTGTAAATCTGTGGCAGTGATTTTTTCGTGGTAGATATTGAACCGGTCAAATGTGCAAAAGAATAGGAAAAAATACCTTCCGAATTCTAAAAAAAAAAAATATTTGGTGCATCCCTTCTTCAAGTAGTGACTGATTATTGTCCCAGCTTGCTGTCTTCTACTGCTCATCTACTGTCCATTCCACTCGTTAAATACCTACATACAGTATCCACATTTCAAATGTCGCATGCCATCGAATTTTCTAGTAGCCATCTCAAATAAAGCCACCACCCCAACCGCACTCCAAGCCAACAATCTAATTTTATAAATTTCTGTTGCTTTGTGGACTGTCGTAAAATTGTTGGACATCTCACCGCAGTTGCGGTCCATTGACTTCGCTCTCGACAACAACCCAACCAAACTTTATCCATAAAACATGAGCAACGCAACTCAATTTGTCATGCAATTCATAATTCAACTACACACTTCATCGCTAAATTCTATATTAAATCACAGCATGGAGTAGGAGCGCCCAATAGTAGCAGTAAGCTGGGACTTAATTTAATTTTACAACACGACTCAGTAAGTGCAGTTACATTTTGAATACATTTGAAAATTCACCGAAAATAGAAAATTTTATCCATGTCCTGTGATAGTTCACCGCACCCCCTCTGATGACATAATAATGTCAACCATTACGACATCGCTTATTTAATTAGCCTCTTCCCCAAACATGGCTTGATCCCAGTTAACTTTACGCCCGCCTGACATACTTATGAAATTCGCATAAAGCCAAAAAACACTGCGTCTGCTCGCTGCCTGTATGCTGTTCTGCACATATAGTTACACATTTAAATATGGTATCCTCGCTTGAGGTAGAGCCACCAAACAGTGTGGTGGATAGTTCGTTCGAGTTACTACATCCACCCATGGCGGAGGGTAAACTTTTTCAGAGTTCGCAACTTTGTAATGCAAAAAAAAAAAGCAGGAGCGATGAGATATAGCAACATAAAAGGATAAAGGAGCACAAGAAACATCCTCCTCAATCGCATTTGAAAACAAAATCGAGCAGGAGGATGCAGAAAAGAAACTGTACGCTAGTTTACAAGCAGCCGGATGCCATTAAAATCTCATTACAGACCAACCAACCGTGCCATTGCGCCTTACCTAATTTACACTCTATACATTGAGAGAGTGGGTGAGGAATGAAGGGAACTTTACAAGGATCAAGCATTAAGAACAGCCAAACACTTTCAAAACCAAATTACCACAGGAAATAACACATGTTAGAACAAGAGTACAACCGCAATCGCAAACGGTCTTATTACGCTATTCACACATTAGTTCTTATTTCTATGCGGCACTAAAAACCATAGCAATTACACACAGATAGTATCTAGAGTTCAACACCGACCGGCTACTGTTTGAATTGGTCCATAGAGTCCGGCGAATTCGTCGTTGCTTCCTTGGTAGACACGATCGGAGCTAATGTAGAAGGTATCGTCGTTGTAGTACTGCTGCAGCAGACTGCTCTTTTCATCGTCAATAGAGTCTGCAAATGATTTTGAACAACACAAAGAGTCATGTACAATAATGTTGAGACTGAGAGTGGATTATTAATTCAGCACAATAGTAATTATTATTATTTTAATAACTGCTCTTGCTATATCCGTTTCTGTATCTGTATCTGTAATCGCTGTCATATTGTTCCAGTTTTACAATGTTCAACCAAAGTATAGAGCCAGAGTATCTATTATGCGTGGTTTTTATTGTAATCGAGCAGAACGGAACGGGAAATGTTAATGGCAGCAAGGATGGTAAGGATGGTACTTCAGAAAGGATGATTCCATATTTCAAGTGCAGGGATAAACGAAGTGGGGGCGAGAACAGTCGACAACGTATACACGCGCGAGGTCTATGTTGGGTGCATATACGAATGTTCGCGCGGAAGTATCTCGACATAATCGTTACCACATTGCAATTCATAATCAGATTTGCATTTTTTTTTTTCTGCGCTCGCTGCATTTGCAGTGGTTTTCCATTTTAGTGATGGCTTTGGGGTATGTTAATGTTCTGCGTGGTGGATCTCCTGTTAATGGTTGTTATTTCCATCGTCGGGGCGAGGTCGTTGTAAAAAGAAGTGAAAAAAACCCTTACGTGTGTATCAGGAGCGGATCTAGTTATCTAGTGGTTACAACAATTTCCTGCAACTAAAAGGTTACGTATCCCATATCGGCGCATATTCGTTACCCGAGTCTCTCAACTTAAGATTCCTTATTCCGTAGTTGAACTCATTTTACCTTGAGTAAATTAAATTTTAATAAACACATTCCTATGGATCAGATTGCCTGAACTTTCTGGTTCTGCACATGCGATATGCTCCGTGAGACAGATTCTTGCAAGTTGGCCCAATGAATTAGTTTAGAAATTTATATTTTAGTAAGTTCAGTTGAACGGAAACCACCAACTGGTATAGACAATTAAGACCTTATTTTTTTTCAAAAATGTGGATCGCTTTTCTTTCAAAAATCCTACACAATAGATAGGTGGAAAGACCAAAGATCTAGGCTATCTAGATCTACCCTTTCTTTCGAAAAGTCAATTTATGCGGACTTGTGAGGAACGTCTTCAGCTTTTACGCTCACTAGTGACTCCTACTCCAAGGCAGTATCTATTTTATCATTGTCACTGAACATTTGGGTTTCAAGCTTCTTGCATAGAATTGCAAATTTTCTAAGGGGGTATCCAATCAACTTATCCGGTTTTTAGGCGACATTTTTTCGCAGCAGTCTCTCGGTCTTAAATACTTTAATCCAAGGCTACTTCTCGATCAGATTTCTCTTTTGTGGTGTTCGGATTATGGATTTCTCTTCGAACTTTTTAAATGGCCCATTCTGCCGCTACCAACTTGCGTCTTTAATGAAGCCTGCCGTAAGCTGACTGTTTCTGCTTGCGAGTTATATCTACGTACTTTTATGGATTCGATTTTATAGTCAACCGAGAATAAGATTTAAATCCTTTGGGTTGAATGTTGCATATCTCAACATTTTTATACATTCCAGTCTTCGCGCAGTTTGTGATGAATGATGAATCTACTTTTTCAAAGCCTCACAGCTCCAAAAGGACCGGAACCAATTGATACTATCAACAAAAATATTATTTGTCTTCGACAGAGCACACGTTCCTTTTCAAACTGCATCCCTTTTAAGAAAGCGGGTCCAGTCTGCTGTCATCATGCGGACCGAAATTGGAGTCAAAGCTAAGTAGGGTATATGGGTATATCTTTAAATTTAGCCACTAAAATTAATAAATAAATAAGTAGTTGTCGCAACAGGTCCTAAGCTTTCTCACAACCATTCGTTTTGTGTGAGTTTTTCATTTTTGGAACGAATAGAAGGGATCATCAATTTTATGCCGATTCAAAACGGCTAATTGAGAAGCTCTTTCAAGACAGTTTATACTCTCGGATGTTTGTCAGACTTTCCCGAGAGGTGGCGCAGTGGAAAAAGCCCTAAGTTGGAATTTTGTTTTTTTGCGGGATTCGAACCTGGGACCCCTCGCTTAGTAGTCCAACACACTGACCACTAAGCCACTGCGCCACTTTCAGCCACTGACCAATTATTAGAGAAGGCTTATAATATAAAAACAAAAACAAAAGAATGCATTGAGTGACGATTTAGCGTCGATGGGCAAAATTCTGGTGCAGTTTTTGATGAGAGGTATACCAAAACTCCATTTTTACCACCTCCATTTTATAAAAAATCTGTTCCAATTGCCAATATAAGATACTTGCTTTTGTCATCGTCCACCAATAGGGTCTTGGATTGCAGCTGATCCCCGTTTTTATACCCACAAGTGCTCCAGTGAAAAATTAACTGGGCCTTACTAAATATGACACCAACTGTTGAAAATTGTTCCTCTGGTAGTGGCTCGAATAAAAAACGCCAGACAATTGTATGTTAGTGTTTAGCCAGCGTTACCTTATTTTAGAGATATTGACACTCTTCCGATTTGGATGGAGCATGATTTACCATCGTCGGCGGTCGAGTTTGGCTAGATTTTAAACTAGACATATGTTCTGTACAGCTCGCCTTCGTCAATGCTGGGGTATGTAGCTGGAGAGATGTCTGGCGTCAGGCTGAGCTTATTCAGTCCTTCGAGGAATCTGTCCCAATGTAAATAATTCGTCTGCGACGGAGCGTTTTTCCTAATCCAGCAACGAATCTGAGAGGACGAAGTATCGTCGACTATTTTCGATCACGCTTAGGTGACCACCATAACGCATTTATACACCCACTTAAAAAGAACTTTGATGATATTCAAAATTTTGCCTGCAACTCTCCATTCGTGCTACAGACGTTTGTAGGTAACTTAAGTCTTTGTCCAGATTTAACACAACTCTTGATCTTCGCGGTGGTTTTAAAACGCGCCTTAAACTCATTGACGAGATCTTAATATTCCTTTGATTAGTGACGACTTCTTGAAGATCCATGTTGACATTTTTCCCAATCGTCTCTGCGGTCCTCCTGCGGTCCACCCGTTTCTATTGTTGTCCCACGCGCCATCTTCACAATCGATCGGCATGCTAATCGCATCTCCTCAAAACCCTCATACATTGCCCCCACTAAATCCGCTCCTGCATTCCATGCTTGTGAGATTTCATGAAGAGGACAAAAAAAAAAAAAAAAACGCCATCTGTTCCGCTTGCCTTTTGTTGACCTAGGTAACCTTCATGAAAAATTAATTTTATTTTCATCCTCATCGTTGTCGGTCGCTTTCATTCATGTAGCACCATGGAAAACTTCTCTAAACGAAAGCAACGACAAAAAAAAAAAAAAAAAAAACATCTCCAACAAAATTCAAAAAGAACTTACCAACAATATTTAAGTTGACTGAAAAACTTCGAACTGGTTGGGTGGAAATTTGGCACTCGTACACACCGGCGTCACGTTTCTGTGCCCATTTTATTTGCAGCGTCCATTCGTCTATATCTCGGTGGTACGATGTTTGGAACCTTTGATCCGTGGTATACGTGTAAGTGCCAACCGTGAGTATGTGCAGGTCTCTGTGACGTATCCATGCGACCTGGAAATGAGAGAAGAAAAGAAAATAATAAAACGTGAAAATAAAACGACAAGTGAACGAAATTCAAGTGGAGTTTCACATTATGCACAGGATGAGTCATTGTATTGTGGAGGATCTATTACTTATGTACTTAGAGGACTACTTGTCATTATAATATACCGAGGGAGCACTAAATGTGCAGCTGAGCGCATTTTATGTCCACCCCAACAAAAAGTTCAGGGTGTCTGATGCCTGCATGAGTGTACATGTACAAGTGGAGTTGTGGTGCTGTTGATAGCTTTTGGGTCGAGTGGGGACACAGGTAGGTGTACAAGGGAATGTCGACCCTTGCTATATATAGAAATTAATGGTGAGGTGTGGTTCCGGCATAAAGGGACATCCAGTTCATTTTAGAATTTCAAGGTAGCACCATAGAAATTGTCGACGTTTTAATGAGCAAATTACTGCTCAAGTTGAAAGTATCCCTGAAAATATAGTGAGCAATGATGAAGCGGGTAAGAAGAGAAGAGGAAGACTCACGCTAGATTTCATCTCCCATACAAAGTTGTCTATGTAGGTAAAATCTATGGGTCGGTTTGACTGGAACTAAACTTGGGACTATTAGAGCCGAGCAATCGAACAGGGTTCAAGAGAAAGGTAACTGGTCTGAGGAAGTTTTATGATCTGAGAGACTTAACGAGATAATTTCTCGAAATGCGACACACGACTGTCAACTGTCAAAGACACTCAACTAAACCTTTAAAACAGAAGATGACAGCATACAAAATAAATTACATAAATAGTTGGCACAGCAGGTCTCTATCGGTAAGGTCTAGCTTCTCACTACACCGCGTTCATTCTGACTCAGAATTCAAGTGTTTTAGTCCCCTCCGAAAGCAATTTTTACGCCCAATTAGTTGGGGTTTTATTTTTTCCAAAAAACTACCTACATTTATCTGGGTTTTCAACAAGCCTTTTGCCCATTTCCTCAGGAAAACATTGCAACATTTACTTCGCCTTAGTTCCGCTCAAACAGAGAATGGGACACGCAAAGCCATCAAAAGCAAACGATCCTGCCATTTCTCGATTTGATAAAAATAACGTAATTCAAGCTTTTGTCTATATAGATTTTTAGGAAGAGTCCAAAAAAAGGGTCCCGACTGAAAAATAAAAGTCCTATTCCCATCTTACCTTCTTTTTTTTTAGCCTTATCTGCGTTGAATGTTTTATACCCTTGTACCGATTAAGAAAAAAACACTTTTTTTAATAAAGTTTATATGAATGCTGGGTTTAGTAGGTTACCTATGTTTTATGTTTACGGATTAAGTCAATTAACGTGGCTTCACAAGTTAATGATTCAATTGAAGAACAAGTCCGAATGCGTGAATCATTTTTAAATAGATGTGTCCGGAGTCCAGGGCGTCAAAAAGGAGTCGAAATGACTCTAAAGAGTCCCGATGGTAATGCTGGCCCTGAGCTTCTGATTGATGGTTTAAATGACTGTTGGACTGTTGGCTTCTTAGGACTTAGGGTACCTATTATAATGTTTTTTTTTTTTTTTAATAAAATTGTAACTAACTTATTTTTAAGAAATCTCATGTTAAGAGCAGTAAAGTTCTAAAAAATTACTTTTTGGTGGAAGGCGCCGACAAAATGTATGCGATATAATAATAAAAAAAATAGCCTATACCTAGTGTTCTCAGAGTCTTAAGAAATATTTTAAAAACTGTTATCTGTTTTCACCGAATATTATATAAAGCCCCTTACTTACCCCTTATTACATTGATAGGTAAGGGATGCCAGACGTCCCCCTTTAGGGGGACAGTCCCACTTTTTCATACAAAAATTTTGTTGGTCCCCGCTAGTACAAACCACTGTCCCCCTTGTTAAGTCAAAATTCAATAAAAGAAAACATTCAATTGAAAAATTTTGGAAATACTTTCTTTTAATATTTTTAACAAGATTATCTGTCAACACATCCATTTAAAGTGCAAGAAAACTTTATAAGCTGAATGCATCCACTCACAATCTAAAGTTGTTCTCCTGTACGTTTTTGTTTTGTACTGTCATCTGTCTCTCTTTCAGTTTTTGTTTTGAAATCAGAATTTAATTCGGTTAAACGTGCGAACCGAAAGAAAAAACAAACATGAAAATGTTTGTCCCCCTTTTTGAACACTTTTCCCCCCATAGAAAACTCACCATGCCCCCCTTTTCGTATTTTTGAATTTAGCAACCCTATGATAGGTTAAAATTTAGTGCGTCTATATCCAACAGTCCCGAAATATGTGTAAACACCGTGCGTATTCTTGATATATGTATAATGAAATAACAAAAACATGCTTTATTTCACATCAACAAAAAGCTGAAATTAATATGCCCCAGCTCATAAATGTATGCAATGATAAAAACGCATTCAATGATAAAACGTATGCAATGATAAAACACAGTGACCCATTTCCGTCCCCGCAAGATAAATGTGTGGAATCACTCTACCAGATTCCAACAACGCGCGCTTAGATGTTTACACATCAAAAATTCTTTTGCCAATATTTTACTTCTTGTTCGACTAAAAATAAATTTTTTTTGGGCAACTCTGCACATGACAACGTCACCTGACTATTAAAGAAAAACAAGGCATCAGTACCTAACTTCGGATTAACTCCTTGTAGTGGGGAACTTTTATAAAAAAAAATGAGGAGCATTTGTTCCACATATTCGAAACTTTGCTAACTAACTTAAGATAAGCCAAAACCTTCAAAATCCAGTCAATAAATTTCAATCCTTAAAATTAAACTCTCATAGTTATACGTTCTGTATAATATTTGTAAGAAAAGAAAATACTCTATAACTTCCTTCCATTTGCGACTTGAACGATATCCCAAATGCAATGCGTAGGTACTGCATTGAGGGAAAAAAAAAGCTCCAAACAGAGGAAACCCTCTCTCAGCAACGGCAATGTATCCATATCCGACAACACAATTAACTTCTCAAAAGACAAGTAGGATCACTTAAGTCTACGCAAAAAATATATATATGAAAAAATAACAACTAAAAAGGATGAAAGCTGACTTTACCATCATTTATATTGACAGACAGCTACTTAGATTGTTACTCCTTTTCTGTATACTGTATCCCTTTCCCTATCTGTTTAGAACAAAGTGTGGCAGCGAGATGATGGCAAACATTGATAGACGGGAAGGATAAGTCGCGACATCAATTTGCCTTCGTCAATTTGAGTGAATAAAAAAGGATCTATTATCCTTTTTAGCGTCTTGACAGCTTTTCATATTTACGTATTTTTCAATGCATCAATAAAAAAAATAATAGAAAAAAAAAAAACGGACAATGCAAACTCATCCAATTGACTCGTCAACATAAATAAGTTATAAGCGAACTAAGAGTACCTACATATATACGCAGCACAAGTTATAAATTTCAGCTCGAGAAAACTTTTAAAGTCGATTCAAAGTTACGCACGCATAAGCCATAAGGTATACAGTAAAAGTCTGAAGTTTTTTCTCCCCTCTCTGCATCATAATTTATTAATATGACTTTCAGTTCGGAGATTAATGATGGTGGAGAGCATTATTTATTAGCGTTCGAATTTGTATTGAAAATCAAAGTTCTGCGTTTTAGTTCATAATACTAATAATTATAATTAATGTGAGTGAAAATGCATTATTTACAGTCCCCATTACTAGGGCGACAAATCATGTTTCAATGTGTTTGCTGTTTGATTCTATTATAATTATTAAATTTAAATTAGAACGATATTGTTATTTATACGGTACATAATATGATGGGATTTTCCATGTAAATGATTATAATAATGCTACTGGATTATTGTCGGGGTTAGATTTATTTGAAATGTTTTTTTTTTTTAATTCCGCTACAAAATTGGGCTACTGTCAATAGAAAATTATTATTCCATCAGGGAATTATGCTCATGCGATCATTAAACTAATTTATGTTGATACTCAGTTGTTGTTGGTCTGCATTTATTGATGGCTGAAATATATTTATTACTTTTGCCTTGGGAGCTATTGAGTCGAAATGCGAAAACCATGAAGCGTTATTTATTTTGAAACTGAATACATGCGTTACTGTCTCTCTCTCTTCCTTGAATCGAGATTCGGGACAAACAATCAGTTATTCATAGAGAACGAGGAAACTTTGTAAAATGACAGAAAACAGGAATGTGGAAAGGTACCTATATCCAACAATTTTGCCAACTTGACACAATATCACTGTCGTGTGTCGTGTTGAAATAATATAACAATGGAAGCAACTTTGTTTTCGTGTACGAAAATGAGGCATATGTTTGGGATGTCGGTTTTCGTCTGAAATCGTCTATACTTTCGAAGTTTTATTTTCCGTGGGGTGGAAACAGAAGACGGATTTTAGGTAGTGCAGGTTTTTTTTTCAGAAAAAGAAACAGAGATTGGGTTCGACTTGAAATTGTTCGGTTTACCTGTATTATAAGACCAAAGATAGTTTTGAGTTGCTGGCGACTTTTTATTGGGCAGGTAAAGGAATTTTGCGCATTAGTCCAGCATTAAACCATAGGTCCTAGTATTTATTTTCAACATGTCCTCTAGTTGTATAAATAATTCATGAGATCAGAAGGACTTTTGAAACTTGGATCGAAGGGAATATGTGAAAATACACTTTGGGTTCGGACTGATATAGAAACGCGTGTCTATGAATCCACAGAGGGAGGCTTATGAAATATTTCAACACTTCAATATTCGTCTTCTCCGCTATATATCTTCGGACCAAATAATGCCATTGTTTGGGATGCCGATGGCGATGCTAAAAAATGTGTGTATCGATAAAGAAATAAATGTCTCGTACAGAATTACAATTTTTAGAATAGCTAAGGGGAATGTCTTACCTCGATGAGGATTAGTGATAAAAAGAGAATGAGTTATCCTATCCCGGAAATTACTGTGGATGGTCACAAAAAGATATGGAAGTTTTCAAACTCCTTACTAATACGTGAACCATCTATTTATTTCTAGTGCAAATAGTTTTAAGTTGGTATTACAATTTTAACGTATCTAAGGTAACTATGAAGCGTTTGGCTATCAAAGCCACCATTGACAAAATGGTAGGTACTATTGTTGGTACAATATAAAGGATAAGCAACTTTAACACTCCCGCCGCAGAAATCTAATAATTAATATTTTATATTGATATGAAGAGACTTATGAAGTCGGATAGCGATAGATCGGAGCACTCAAGGCCTATTGATTGCAAAAAAACGAATTGATAAACCACTTTTGATGCATAAACAAATAAAAAATTTTACATTTTAATAATCTAAGAGTAGGATACTTAAATCGATCGAAATGTATTAGGAAAACTTGTTTAAAATATAATTTCGAATTCCAAACTTGATTACGGTTAAGGAGAAAGGACTATTCAGATGAAAGCGAATTGCGAACAAATCAATTAAATTGTATTTATAATTTGAAAATTGTTACCTTTGTTCTACAAAAAAATAGCATTATGTAGAGTTAATATCTAATCTTAAAAAAATTCAGAGTCTTATTTGATTTAATAAGCCAAATTTGCTATTACAGTAATTTTCCCGCGAATTGAAAATTCTTGCCGCAAACTGTCACATTTTATTCCCAATCCGCAAAAACGAAACGCGTTCCACAAACCTTAAAATCGAAATTCCATTGCAATTGGTTTGTATCTGCGAACAAATAAAATGAATCATCTTCTTTCGAGGCCTTAACAGCTGACAGCTTTGATAAATTGATTCTCACTATTCATTAACAAGTAGAAAATCATCGAGATCGAGCAGCTATCGTTCATTTGTTTCTACTTATTAGAAGAGGATGGACCTATCAATAGTGTTATGAAAAAAATCCATTCACTTACAAAAAAAAACTTTGTAATGCCAACAATTTTCGTTGAACCCAAATATAAAAAAAATTGATTTAAGAGTGAAATGTTTGCAAAACATGTAATAAAATATTTATGGACCGTTATATCATTCCTACAACGCCTACAAACGAGTTCTTGTTATTTAAAATAATAGTTAAAGCTAGAACTTTAAACTTACAATTAAAAAAAAAATCTCAAAATTCTACGCTTAACAATTACTTTTTTCTAAGTTAAATTAAGATTTTTTTACACGAAAAGAATATTTTTGAGTACGTCACCGGACCAGAGTGGCCGGCAGCTCTGATGCCAACCGAACAGAATTTTCTGTATATCTGCAGAACTTTCACCTTGCCTACAGAAATACAGAATTCAAACTAAAATATACAGAAATCTCAGATTCCAGTAAAACCGTGAATTCCTTAGTTTTGCGTTGGTATATTTCACTGACCTAGACAATGAAATGCAATCGGTGCTGCATCCAAAACTCTTCCTGCTGTACGACAAAATATTCATAACGTTTAAAAAAATGTTGGAGAGTTTTTTGTTTCAAACCTGAGTACCTAGAATTGATGGACGAAGACAAAAGTGGAATCGATGATCACGAAGGCGCACTACGATGAGTATTATCGATTTCAGCAATCAGCATACCAGCGGTTAATAAAAATTATTTACCTAATTGTAAAAAATTAATAAATGTAATTAAAGACTTATATTTTATGTCATTCAAAACTTACATTTTTAGCACTTTTAGTATGTTAAAAAAAAGTCTGGATTTCTACACAATTTCGACAGGCATAAAAACAGAATTCTACAAAATTTTTATCTTTCATCTACAGACTTTTGAAAATAAGGGTTGGCATCACTCCGCCAGTAAAAAAATAAAAATAAAAAAAAATTTGTTTCAAAGACAATTATTAATTTCAAATTCACTGAAGTAATTTGAACATTATTGAACATTAATGCTTTGAATATTAATAAATTCTTATGTTTATTTCCTGCATTTAAATGCATTCACAAAGTCTATTCCAGCTACCTAGAGAACGATATGCAAGTTTGCAGGGGTAGATAATGGGAGCTTACAGAAGAAGATTATGGAAAATATGCGTTAAGTAAGTTATTCATTTATTTACATTTGAATGTACCTACACATAGCTAGAGTATGAAAGATGAATTTAAGAGCTATGGCTAAGCTGTCAGCCTGAAATATGCGTTATATGACTGTTATAACTTTATATCTTAAAAGTATCTTTAACGACATGGTTTCTTTACAATATCTAAGTCGGACACAATAATAAAACTACAGATTGAATCACATTTGTTGTTGGTTTTATATTATATAGCTCTTTACAGATGTTTTACTACCTAAAAATTAAAAATCGTTAATTTTTAACACAAATTTGCTCCATCCGTCTCATGTTTTTTTCACTTTACTAGACTTTACGGTTTTATGCTACCTCCGAGATCTTCAAATCTTATAACAACAACAATTTAGTTCTATTCAACAGATGTTCTTTAGAGCTGTTATAAGATTGTATATCAAAATAGGACAACTCAGCTAACTATATTCAGGTAAACTATCAATGACAGTTCAAGTTAACAGATATTTTAGTGATGTTAAACCCCAACTTAAAGATAAACATTCAATACAAACAGTTTACTTTATAAAATAATGCTTGCAAAAAGGTGCACGACGTTTCCCCCAAAATCAAAAAATATAACTCAATACACACCACCGATAGTCATTTGTTTAACTAATGGCCCAACGTCCTGTACTTATAGATACAAAATGATTGTACATGAGGTACATAACAGCGTACTGGTACCTACCATTCCTGCCACACTACAATGACTCATCATGTCTCCCAGAAAAAAATAAACCCCATCCCTGCACTTTTTAGGTCAGTGACAATGACAATATGCTCTCATAAACCATTCCCAAACCATACAACATACAAGTAATGTTTGTTGTACACGTATAAATGCGATTTTCTTAGTCATTAATCAAAAGGCACATACCGTTTTATTTCCCAAATGTTTAACACGACATCCCAAATATGCAGATTTTCCCACAAGAGACGTGATATTCCTTGGCATAGTTACGTCAAAATATGGCTCATTCCATCTATGCCCATGGGGTGAGTGCAGCGGCGGTGAATGTGTTGGTTTTTGATCCAAATTATTGTGATTCACCGATGGTCTCTGGTAACACATGGTCAGACCTGAAATTACACAGAAAAAAGACAAAGGTATAAACATCAAACATGCATAAATTAGTGCTCACCGTGAGAGCTGCGCGGATATAATGTGAATATGAATGCGTGTATTGAAGGACGAGTTGGCGGCGACTCATCAATCATTTCACCGCCAAGCATCAATCGTTCGTTAGGAATAAAGTTGTAATAATGTTTCGTATCCTTACATAAATTATTACGGGAGTGAAGATTGAATAAATGTAGGGCAGTATCACAGGCACCAGTTGAGGGTTGTAACTGATTGCCCGAAAATACCCGTCGACGTGATGTGTATCAGAATATGTGTGTTACATTGTGGGGAATGTGTTTATATTTATAGCTCTCAGATTAGTGGGTTAAGGGGTTAGGGATTAAGCGGACACACATGTAATTTGCAATCGATATTATTTATAAACCATCAGGGGGAATCTGGCCGCAATGGGGGAGCTCGTGCCTTTAATGCTTTCAGACTTTTTCGTTTAAAAATTATTTTCTGTATAAAAAAAAAGAAACCTATGGCTAAGAGAACATTTTTTATTTTTATCCATTTGTTTTATTGGTCTTTCTCGATTGGTTTGTCGTTTCGAATACTCGAATGAAAACGTTTTAAAAACAAGTGCCCATCGAATATGTGTCGCCCACTTCATGGGGTGGGTGTTTGTATGAATACCGTCGTCGTTAAAAATAAAACACTTACATACAAGAGTGGATACATTTTTTATCTCTCAGATGATTTTTTATAGACGACTATTTTTGGTTTTTTGATTAAAACACCTGTCTCAAGTAAATAATGACATTCACGATGACACTTTAAACGAACTGTGATGTAAGGTACCTACCTGTCAAAAAATACAACGCACATTTTAAGGACAGAATACTTTGCAAACACATGTCCTTTGTAGATACAAGGTGGGCCAAAATGGCCGCCAATGTCAAATCAGTTTTGACATTTGTGGAGTAGAATACAAGTGAACAAGCCATGGAGCGATACACTCCCCAAGAACGCGGAATAATCGTGGCTATTTTTTTGCATAACAATTCGTCTGTAGTGTTGGCGCAGCTCGAATTTTGTCGCCGATTCCACGGCCGTCCGACACCGACTGCGCAAACACTGCGCCGTTTGGCCACCACCCTTGAAGAGTATGGGACCACAAGAGACGTTGCCAAGAGAGGCCGGCCCCGGAGCGCCCGTTGTACCGAGAATATCGCCGCTGTTGACGAGGATGTCTAGCTGTCGCCGGAAATATCAACCAGACGCCGTGCCAAGGAATTAACCATCAGCCGGTCGTCCCTAAGGCGATTATTTTGTCAAAGACTTGCGCATGTTACCGTACAAATTCCAGTCTGTGCATCAGCTGTTGCCTGTCGATCGCCAAACGCGTGTAACCACGCCCAATCCATCCTCAATCTCGAGGACGAAGTGGACGATTTTTCGACCAAAATCATAATGAGCGATGAGGCTCATTTCCACCTCAGGGGGTACGTAAACAAGCAAAAATATCGCTTCTGGGGCACCGAAAATCCACGAGAAATGCACAAGGAGCCATTACACCCGCTCAAAGTTACTGCATGGTGCGCTGTTCACGTTGGAGGAATCATTGGGCCATTTTTTCTCGAGAACGCCGCTGGTCAAACGACAACAATGGACGCAGGGCCATATTAACCGAGTTTCCTCTGCCGCAATTGGACGAATTAGGACTAGAGGACATGTGGTTCCAATAGGACGTTCCCGGGTCGCCTCATCTCTCGTTTTGGCGATTTGCACTGGCCCGCAAGATCGCCCGATTTAGCTTTTCCATCGACTTTTTTTTGTGGGGTTTTTTGAAGTCTCGTGTTTTTCATTTTTTTTTATTTTTTTTATACTTCTCCCGGGAAAGGCGAACCTATAACGCTTCAACAGCGCCCCGAGATGCCTGCAGATGTATGTTTGCTCTGCACTTAAATTGCTGCAAATTGTAATCTTCTGGAAATATATCCCCAGGAAGCGAGTTCCAAAGTTTGCTTGTCCTGTAACAGAAGGAGTTTTTGAAAGTTGATGTCCTCGCGGTTGTCAAGTGTACTGTATGGTCATGAGCATTAGCAGCCTGTCTTGTTGGGCGCCCGAAAGTTGCATTTCGAGGGATAATGTCTTTGAGTTCCTCAGAACATCTACCATGGAAGTACCTATAGAACTAGCATAGGTCAGCGACTTGTCTTCTGTGCACCAACGGTTGAAGATTCGATGTGAGTGCAGGGTCTTCAATGAGTCGAACTGCTCGTCTCTGTATGCTATCAAGCAGGTTAAGTGAATGTTTTGGGGCCGAGCTCCATATATGGGAACAATATTCCAAGTCTGGTCTAACCTGTGCTTTGTAGAGAAGGAGAAGTTGCTTGGGGCTAAAGTACCTCTTTGCTCTAAATAGGTAGCTCAACTTTGCGGACGCCGATTTTGCGATATAGGATACGTGGTCCTGCCATGTGATTCCTGAATTGACTGTGACTCCTAGTTTACGTGAACAAGCCCGAGACAACATTCGACACGAGTCCGAGAATATGGACGACTTGACCAATAAAATTCTAAAGGTTCAAATAAACATAATCAAAAAACAGAATCGAAGTTTTTCATTTAATTAAATGAGAGCCAAACAACATCGGATGACTTCTTTTGGTCCATCTTGTAGATGCTGAGAGTGCTGTTTTGGTTGTTTACATTTTTTATAAATTTTTCTATGACTTAATAATTGTTAAAAAAAAAACGATGGTAGGTAGAGGCTCTACTCAACGCATTTGAACTCCAGATTTGAATTATTATTTTTTGTTTAAATGCTTTTTACTGGAGAGGCGATCCTTTCGTGGTCTTGCAGCGCCCCTGTTGCAGATATGTGTATGCTGCTGGAAACATTTCCCCGAGAAGCGCGTTCCAAAGTTAACTTGTTCTGTAGCAGAAGGAGTTTTCGAAAAGTGTCCAAGTGCAACGTTTGAATATTCTCACATTTACTTTCAAACAGCTAGACCAAAAGACAACAGCCGAGTTGATGCGTGGAACTCTAAGTAATGGCTAAGATGAGATAAAGATAAAGAAGACTTACTGAAAATTCGGTTAACAGCAGAAAATCTACCAAATTAGTGTCTTACTAACTGAATGTATGGTCCAGTGTTGTAAGCACTCTCCCTTCATTTATCCCACGAATTAAAAGTACTCAAAATCCATTTTAAAATCCCACGATACTTTTTTGCCTCAAAATCCAGTTTAAAAGTAAAATTTGTATTACAAGGAAAGAAAATCACGGTTAGTTAACTTTATGTTTAAAAATGACAGTTTGTAACATTACTACAATTATTTTTTGGTACTAGAAAATTTTGATAAGAGACGATTTATATGAGCAGTTTTTTTATGCACATTCAGTGTGTTGATAATCATGGTGAAATGAAGTAGTTTACATGAAATTTCAGCAAAAATTTATAGTTTGAATGTTTTTTGTTAGATTCCTCAAAATCCCACTATTTGGTGCTTTTTCCCTTTATTCAACGAAAGGCTTTTCGGACATCGACATTCCCACAAAAAGGGATAAGTCACACGATATAAAAACACTGGCATGGACACGACGCAAGAAGGTTGCAGAGTGTAGAGATTCACCAAAGGCAATATTCAATCAGAGACTGTGAATAGTTGTCTGAAGTTTATGATCTTGGTTCTTGAACAAAGCTCAGTGCGTTATAAGTTATATTCATTTTTCATCACACAGGTATAAATACCAATTTTAATAAGTGACACAGTTTATACATTTAACCGAGTTTCATTTGACATACCTCAAGTTTTTAAACAGATTTTCATATTGAGTGCTGAACTGCTCCATATTTTCTTAGAGAAAAAAGTTTCGGATAAATACTCCCTCCCAATTGGAAGACTAATACAGATGATTTACGTGGACAGAAGAAAAACAATCACACAATAAACATCACACGTTTTAAGTCGATCTGACAGTAAGAAGATTTTACATCCAACTGCGAAATGTTGTGGTAAATTTATAAGACATTAACCTGGCTTACAAATTTGGGAAATTGCCTTTGAAATATACAAGACTACAGCTTCGACTGCGTACATAGACCGTCACTCACTCTTTATCATTATAAATCAACGCTAAGAGTAGAATGATGACCTGCTAGATGTGGGATCAAAAACTTTAAACTCGTGTCACTAAGTTTAACGATGGTTCAAAAAATTCAATGAATGACTACAAAGAGAGTGGGGATAATCTGCTAAAATATCGGTCTGAGATTGGACAGTAGACGCTTATAACAATATCGCGCAATTTTCTAAAAAAACCTTTCCAGTTGCAGTTAAAAAATGTTACTGAAAATTTCGGGAAATCACTTTGTCCATTAAATTTTCCTACCATTAGTTAACCGCCCATGAAGAGTCAAAAGAGACATTCAGTCTGTTCTGTGAATATTTATACACATACTTAACAATGTGAGGAAATTTGACAGTACATATAAACATATAGATATATTTATAAAATATCAGGACCTTATATATTCTCTCCATATGACAGCGAGCATCCGGTGTGGACAGCTTTAAACGCAAATTGAGCTATGGGAGGTCCTTTAGTATCCATTTTGAAAATGGTATCATAAAATAGGGCTTCATTCTCTGTGCAAACGTGGCCCGGTTATGTCCATACAATATGCATATTCATAGTTCACTAGAGCGGCAGAAATGTGCCCCTTTCCCCCCTGTTTGTCACTGAAGGATCGGCTCTAACGAGTGGACATTCATTTCCATTTACAATTTCATGCGGAAATAGTTGAAGCCTTTAATTGTGGGTGCGGGAAGGGAAGTCGATTCTGCATGAAATTACAAAATAATCAAACTGAGAGCGCGAGAGATATACACTGACAACCTATACCCTCTCGTGTGTTCCATTGTTGAATAGATTTTTCTAAACATCCCTATGATTCGCATTCAATCAGCGTTTATCCCCCAATCAACCGTATGAACACGGTATTCGTATTATTCATGCATCTATCATTAACTTTTCATTTGGATCAGTATTTTCATTAAATCAAAGTAATTCTTAGAAATGTTTATACTGTAGGTTCTGTGTGTTCCTATATAATATCCACAGACGCACAGCGCCTAACAAACAGCCCAAAGAATTCCACTTCATTTCCGACAAAGCATAAATTAGAAATCATTATTTTTTTGGCTGGAAAGGCATTTTTTTGAATTATTAAATGACAAGATTGGAGGAAGGCCATTAATACAAGGTGAGGCTACATTCTGATTGAACTTTTGTGTGCATCTGTATATCCTTGGTATAGTTCTAATTCCCAGAAGCACAAATTGAATTTTGTTGAAAAGTTATGGCCTCCGCCTGCCGTCTGGACAGCGGATACACAACGAGGAGTAAGGAACGTTCTGCAATTAAATATTTAATTTCAATTTTATTCGATTGGAATCATCGGTACTCGCCACCATTGTTGCTGTAGGCGTACCTACTTTGGATTTTTTTTTTAATTTAAAAAGCTTCTCTGAGGCATTTATAATGGTGATTGGTAAAACTTGAAAAATAATTGGATTTCCCTGAATAGGTGCTTGAGTCTTGAGACCGTATTATGTACATTGGCTGCTTTATACGATGCCAGTTGATGGATTATAAATGGAAATCTGTTTTTATTCAGCGGTTAAAAGTTCGAAATACTTTGAATTTGAAATTATATCGAATCACTTTCAATTTGCCAAGGCTTGTGTAGAGAAAAAGGCGCAGTCATTCGTTAAATTGTAATACTGCTCCAAACTAGGAACAGTGGGAAGGGAATTGTGGTTTATTGCCATCTTTATCCGGTTGCCATTGCCATGAATGGTTGGAAATATTTAGAAGAATTAAGAGTGTATCCACTGCCTTCCAAAGGGTGTTTTCATTATTAATGCAAGAAGTTCGAGGCAGCTTATTATTCAGATTTTCGAAACTCAATCGAAAACAATTTTGAATTTTTTGTTTCGCTCTAGAGGAAGAATAAACTTCGTCACAGTTTTTTTATGTTAGAAATGGAAGATGTAGATAAAAATGCGAAATTTTTCTTACTTGGGTTGTGGTGAACAAAAAGAGGGAAACGTTTTTCTGATCTTTGTAACACTATAACATTTTCTGAATATTTCTTACTATAAAAAGATACCTATAAGTACATAGGTAGTTGGCGCAACAGCTCCGTAGGGACCGGACCCTAGGCCTAGCTTCTCACAATCATCAGTTTTTTGTGAGTTTTTAATTTTTGGGACAAATGGAGGGGACCTACGGTTTTATGCCGAGTCGAAACGGCTAATTGAGAAGCTTTTTCATGGCAGTTATACTGTCGGATGTTTGTCAGAATAGTAGTTGAATATTTTAGTTGAATAAAAACTCTGTTTCTCCGGCTTTTGTTGAAAAAAATTGATTTCACCAAACATTTGTTGAAGAAGTGTCTGATTTAATCGGAAAAAGAACGCCTTATGATAATACAGTCAGAAGCTGTAAAATATTTCTTGCACCGGTTAAAGAAACCTAAGCCCGATGCAGCGTTCTTGGCGCCTGTATGCCAAATAGACTTTATTTCACGGATATTGTTAGCACTCATATCAATAATGGGATATTGAATAAAAATATTTTATTAATTCGTGAACATCCGTATACACTTTTTAGGTATTTATTGTGAAATGACAGATGAGTAGAATGAAAATTATATCATTGGAAACGTACTGTCCTTATATCAATAATAATTCAAAGAGTTCCCAGACACCAAATAGAGTCAAGCGGAGCATTTATACCTATGCTGAGTTTCTGAAATTAAACCATCCAAGGCAATTTTTACTTAAGCAGCCTTAAAGGTGATATCGAAGGTTATAAGAACACGTTTTTCGAAAGATGAAAGCCTTTTTAATTTATTCGTCTATATTCTTTTTATTTTGTAACAGGTTTTAGTACCGTATTTCCGGCGATGTCTGACCGTTTTTTTTTTTTTTTTTTTTTTTTTATAATTCACTAGTGCCCAAGGGGTTTTTGTTCCCTTATAATGCTAATGCACAGCACGAGTGGAAGGGTTAATAGGGAGGATAGAGAAGAGGTACTGGTGCACATTGGTCTTAAACAATTGTGGGCTGTAATGAGAGGGGAAAACCGTGTGAGGCAATGCATTCCACATGCGTGTTGTTCGGCTCACAAAAGAATATCTATATTTTACAGTACGTCCGAAGGTAGGCTTAAGGGTGAACTGATGTGCATTCGATGTGTGACGGGTGTTGCGAGAGAATTGTTGAAGGGGCGGAATGCAGTTAGCTATTTCATCAGAGCATCGATGGTGAAAATATCGATAAAATAAAGAAAGGCAAGAAACATTTCTGCTATGTTCGAGCGGGTCAATAGACTCCGCTATATTTCTATCACCTATAAGTTTTATCGCGCGCTTTTGAATTCTGTCTAGTAGGTGCAATGAAGTTTTTGGTGCACCTGACCATATATGAGCATTGTACTCAAGCTTAGGCCGAATAAAGGCCTTGTATATTGTAGCTAAGTCGAAGGGTGTAAAGTATTTCTTACATCGATTTAAGAAACCTAGATATTTCGCAGCGTTTTTGGCGACTTCGTATATGTGGTCATTCCAACGGAGTTTGTCGTTGACACATATACCAAGTATGGAAAGTCGTTCGGTTTCGTCGATGCAAGTCCCATTCATGGATAATGGGTTAGGGTTCAAGTTTCGCTTTAATGATAGAAGGCAGCATTGTGTTTTGGAAGCATTAAATTCCACTCTATTGATTGTACTCCACTTTATAATGCTGTCAAGATCGGAATTTAATGTGTTTAGCATACGTCGCCGTTCCAGATCCACGGCCGAAGAGCAGGGACGTGAGTCAGGGAACGAATATGAAAAACTGAGGGTGCTATCATCAGCGAAAGAATGTATTGGATTAGAAGTAACAGACAAGAGATCATTGATGAATATGAGAAAGAGTGTCGGAGACAAAACAGAGCCTTGGGGAACACCAGCATTTATATGGTGAATTGCAGACTTGAAACCGTCCAACACAAATTATCAAAATATTTTTGAAACTATTAGAAGAAATATTTTTACATACATATTGGCTATTGGGCCTTACCAACAACCAAACTGTAAAGTCGAGTTTAACTAATTTCTATAGGTTCGACTTTTAATTTGTAGGTACCTACCAATAACAATAAAATTATTCAGAACTTTAACTACATCTGACTTTATCGCAAAATTATTAAAGTATGACTCAAATGCGTTATACATTTTTCCTGAGCTTTCAAATAATTTACTGAAGTTAGCAGTAGTTGTTTATATTTGGAGTATCTTCAATTATTTCCTTTTTCAATAACGTTGAGCAGCATTGAGGATATTTTATATGATTAACGAGCCTGCGTTTGGGCACTACCGCCACCGGTTTTATTTATTTGTTTATTTATTCGCTGTCCATTATTTGAAAATATTCATAACATCAAAATGGAGTGAGAAATAGCATTTAAATAAAACTACTAATGAAATGTCAAATTCGGTCTACAAGACAAACAAAAAAGGTTTAAATTTTGAGAAACGACATTTCTAACATATTGCGGTGTGGAATGTAGCGTGGAACCTAAAATGGTGAAGTGTAAACAACCCAGTAGTCACAAAACAAGTTCCACTTCCAATTGGAGACTCAAATCTGTCAAATAAGTGTCGGTTGTGAAGATAATTAAGTGTTAAGTAATACAGCGATGTATGTGATTGATTGTAATCGTTTAAGAATTGTTTTCTGTGATATTATTTTGGTACCTTCTTAATAAGTAAGTGAATTATTAGCATAATCCATAAAAGTGTAATGAACGTTTTTTTTATTAGAAAAGTTATCAGAATAGCGTTTTATCTTTTCGAATCCAGGCCTGAATGTAACAATATTTAAATGACTTATCAATTCAACTTACCTAATTTAATTCAAAACGGCCAAACTATTTTTCTTCAGACTGACGTTTAAGCTTAAATAATGTTTTGGACTCGACTTTCCCCGAAGGTTACAATCTCGATTATTTTAAAGTCAAAGATAACTTGATTGTTGGTAAACAATTTAATTTAATTTCGAATACTGCGATAAAATCGAGTCAAAATTTGGTTGTTGTTACAGCCGCTTATCTATAATTATAGCTACAATTTAGGGATAGGTAGGTAGTAAACACAAAACTGGCAGTTAGCAACAAGAGGGTAACAGCAGTACTTTCAGATTGACTACTTACTGGAAAGCATTTTTTTTTTAATTTTAGCGAGCCACGACGATTTACCCTGCGCTAAAAACAGCCCTTCATAAGGTTTTTTCCAGCTCGCATCTGATATTATGTCTGAGAGTATAAAATTTTCCTGAGATAGGTACCAGACGTTCGGTCTCAGTATACAATTCCAGGACACGTTCAAATTCTAAATAACTCACACAAACGAGTGATTTTAAGAAGCTAAGTCTAGGAAACTTTATGAACCTGTTGGGTCATCTACTTTTTACAGTTTTCTCCAACGAAAATTTGTCCGAGCAGGCAGAATACTTAAAAATCACGATTTTAACAAACTTAAGCCTTAGTAGTAATAAATCAATAAAGTGGTAACTAAATCAATAAACTAAGCTATTCGTTCAAACCAGTTGCTGTCCGCGATAGCATTTGTTCTTTCATAAGTCCCCAATTCAACAGGTTTTGAACTGGATAACCATTTTTATGTTTGATTAAATATTAGCAGGTTCGATCATAGACAAATCGTGCTGTGATTGTATGATTTTTCTATGGGTTCGATAGTTTAAAGCTCTAAAGATCATTCGTTACATTGGGAAAGGAAATATTTTCGCTCGAAACTCTTAATACATCTTAGCTCATTGTCAAGGTCGCTATATTATTATCTACCGATTTAAAAAAAAAATGTTGATTAATCTGCCGATTAATCCCGAGGAGTTCCACTAATATGAAAAAAAAAAAAAAAAAAAACGAGGAGATAACTACATTAGCACATAAACTTAATGAATGCATTACATAATTATTAAATTATTAATTACCCCCTCAATGCTGTTAACTACCATCAACTCACTTCAATCAATTCAATTAAAAAAAAACCCGTCCTATTAACATCAGATAAATCAATCGCGACATTGACCTACTGGTTAGCCTTATAAAAAAAAAGAAAACCTTGGAATCACAACCACCAGTAGCTAAGTACAAAATATAAATAGTAGCTACGATTACTACGAATATAGATTATATAGCCAACTTCCATCAAGTAATGATGATGCCGTTACCGCAGAATTCGAAGAATTCCGAAAAATACTCGTATAGTAATCATATTCCTCGTGCAGCTCACCACTGCTTGCCAATTTAGACGAATAACGAAGTGGAAAAATTTGATGATTTGGTATAACTCTCGCCATCAATTAAGGGTCCTTTGATGATCAATGGCGTTTGAGGGTGATTCGAATGTATTTTTTTTTTGCTACCTCAGAATGAAAGGAGATTGCTAAGTGGATTCGACTTTCACTCTGACGAATGACTAGCTATACGTCATTATTTTTATATATCCTTCAAACCAATGTAGGTCTATGAAATATGTTCTTCCTTCCGCGTTGTTTTATATGAAAAAAATCATATCGATTCTACTTTTGCGTCATGCCATGGGGATACAGACAAAGGCAATCGGATGCTGCTCGAAAGTTCGATGATTTCGATTTAACGAATCAAACAAATTGTTGAAGAGAGCAGGAGAAGTTTTTGTCAATTTCAATGAAAAAGTTTTGTTCGTTTTTTGTGCATTTACGGTATAGAAAGTTTTTTTTATATTTTATTTTTTTTATAAAGGGCATACAAATCGGATTTGATTAGAAGGAGATTTGTTTCTTTTTCGTGTACGAGAAAATATATTGAAACAGGGAAATAAGTTTAAATAATCAAAGATAAAAGCTTGATGGTGACCTAATTAAAGTTCGACGGCAAGTTATACGTCTGTTTGCAAATGTTTGAAGTCTAACCAGAACGTTGATTATATAGATTTGAAAAATTAGTAGTTTGAGTAGCGCTTCTAGTTTGTGAACATTTATTTAGAAATCCAGCTTTTTTATCCCCTAAATATCGAGAGTGTTTGCTGTCGTGGATTACTTTTCCCCAGAACTATGGGCGTGGTAAAAAAAAAAATTGGTGCGACTGTATCCAACAGTCCCGAAATATGTGTAAACACCGTGCGTGCGGTATGCGTGTGGCTTGATACACGTCATTGAGAAAAGAGGGAATTGTAATAACCGTATTCTTGATATATTATGAAATAACAATAATTTATTCGTTCTGTGCTAGTTTCGGTAAAATAGATACAATCGGATTGTGGTGGCTGAAGTAAGATATGTGCATTCGAGACTGTATTCTATCTAGATTACGCTGGAAGACAGCATCGATGGTTGTTCCATATCGTGTTGTTGCAATTTTCCGGTTGGAGTTCATTTCTCGCATCTTGCATAAAATCAATAAATGGTTGAGCTTCTGGAGTTGCAAAATTGATATTGAAGTATCCGCTTATGATCATTGGTAAAAGATGATAATTTCCCTGCAGAATTCTTGAAATTTCTTCTGAGTACGGTGCAAGGACGAAATGGAGAAATTTTATTTCACATCAACAAAAAGCTGAAATTAAAATGCCCCAGCGCATAAATGTATGCAATGATAAAAACGTATGCAATGATAAAATGTATGCAATGATAAAACACAGTGACGCATTTCCGTCCTCGTAAGTTAAATGTGTGGAATTACTCCACCAGATTCCAATAACGCGCGCTTAGATGTTTACGCATCAAAAAAATCGATACCATTGACAAATGCGTACCAAAGTGAAAAATTCTTTAATTTAACATCACTCGGACATATTCCTCCATGACGAAAACGACTTCCGTTTTGAAAACTGAAATATGTTTCTGAAAACTTCTGTTTTCGATTAAGTCTTCGGGTGTTTTCGCGCAAACCCAATATTTGGCTCGGTGTGAATAGAATACATATACCTATTGTTAACTGACATCAATATCAACCCAGCGCGGTACTTTCGAGAAATTGCTTTTATCAACGCCCAAAAACACAGGACAAAAGTTACACTTTTTTTGTCACATGCCAGGGTATATATCTGTTGCTTTAGATACCGTACAATTTTTAGATACCTCCGATAGGTACCTAAAAAAAGTTAAAAATGATTACTCATGGAAATGAACTGTGGCTGGAAGCAAGGCTTCTTGGTTCTCAGATGTTTATCAGCCATTCTCAAGAGTATAAGCTGAGTGGAAACAAAAACCTTGACGTGTTTTGTGCTCTTCCGGGATTCAACCTGAGACCTCTCACTCAGAAGTGCTGCACACTAACCCCACTGCGCTCTATCACGATGATGAAATTACCCCCTTAAGCATATTCATTTCCTGTTACATCCTGTGAACCACACCATATTTCAGTTGAAATTTCAAACCCCATCCAAACGCACCAGAACCGTTTGCTGCAGTAGGTAGGCTAACAAATTGCCCGCAGTCATTAAATTGAAATTTTCAAGCTCCCTGTATACCCGCTGCTATACTGCAAACTCTATCCAGCCGTCAGAGAATGAGAGAACTTTACCGAAAACCATTTTCATCATTCGGATGCAAATTTCCCAGAATATAAACCGAACTCGAAATCACGATATAACGTTGCATCGGCGTTTCCATATTTATTCCTGATGATGAAAAATATGCTCCCTTAAGGTCATACATGTATGCATACGGGGCGCTCACCAGGACCACTCTGTGGCGTTAATTGAACAAAAAACATCAAAATTTGAATAAAACAGACAAAAAACAAAATACAAAAAATATATATATATATATATATATATGTATAGAGAAGTGAAAAGTTTAAAATATGATGCATCACCATATACCACACACCCTATACCGCGCACATGAACCCTCACTGTATATCAACTCAATTTGGCTCCGAAATTGTTTGGAAAAGTTGAAAAAGTGTGTAAAATGTAAGTGTCAGTAATTTGTGGGCTATCCGGCGGTGGGATGCGAGCATCCGTTGGCTTAAATAGTGGTATAGGTTTCTATAGCTGTCAATATACTATGTTGCTGCGTAAAAAGTTGTATACTACTCCCTCTGTTTTGCTGGGCATTTTTATTTTTTTCATCTCTATAAAATTGGTTTGGCTTGTGCGAGTGAATTTATTTGCTTGACCACGAAGCTGGTAAAAAAATTCAAAGGCTTACATTTTATTAATAAATTGGTGCTCTTGTTGCAGTACGGGCCAATGATGTTTTAAAAGTGGTTGCTTCTTTTATTAATTGATTTTAGAAAGCAGAGAGGAAGGCATATTTGTTAAACTACTCCTCTGTTTAGATGTAGAGCTGAGGCGACTATAAGGACTATGAGTGTTTGCATTTCGATGTAACCTTGTCTTTGCGTGTCAAAAATGTTCATGAAATTTAAAATAAATCACCCCACTAATGAGGAAATTTTAGGCACGACATTAAATTAACGGAAGTTGACCATTGCGAAATTATTAGTAGCCACTGTTAACTACCTGTATTCAAAGCGGATACTAAAAATGTTTCTTTAAAACATTAAAGTTAAAATTGAGAGTGA
This sequence comes from Cheilosia urbana, assembly GCA_946477585.1. Taxonomy (NCBI): domain Eukaryota; kingdom Metazoa; phylum Arthropoda; class Insecta; order Diptera; family Syrphidae; genus Cheilosia; species Cheilosia urbana. The sequence goes on from OX297855.1 coordinate 14,388,442, forward strand.
CCGAAGCGGAAAAAAAACCTTAAGTTGTAATTTGTGTAGCAAGATCACCTCCGATCCACTGCTGAAACACGTTTTGCTAGCTGCCTTGTATGTGGCCATGAATGACTAATTTTTTTTCTATATAAAATCGGAATTATTTAGTCAACTACTCGTGAGTAAGAGCACAAGGAACTCTTTGTTTTTCGAATAAGGTTAAGAAAATACTTAAAAAATGAAAAAATCGGCACTCACCATGAAATCACCAGCTTAAGTACATTTGCTCTGACAGAGTTGCGCCTTATACGACGACTGTGTAAATGGAAAGCCAATGTATCAATGAAACTTTTATCCCACAAGCTCAGCGTGAGTGCGAAGACTCCAAGAACCTCATTTGAAACTTACTTAACGAGCAAATTGCAGTGAACTACATCTAAGCGCAATAAGCTTTTTAAAAAAATGTCACTTTCTTTCTTATTTATATTTCCGAGGACTAAAGATGAAAGTCGGTGCAGTGGCTTAGTAGTTAGTGTGTTGGACTACTAAGCGAGGGGTACCACGTTCGACTCCAGCAAGAACCCAAATACCAACTTAGGGTTTTTTTCCACTGCGCCACCTCTCGCGAACGTCTGACAAACATCCGGGAGTATACCTAACTGTCTTGAAAGAGCTTCTCATTAGTCGTTTGGAATCGGCATAACATTATAGACCCCTTCCAATCGTTTCAAAAATGAAATAAACTCACACTGAACGAAAAAAGCTGTGAGAAGCTAGGGATAGGGTCCCTATGGTATGGACCTGTTGCGCCAACTATTTATTTATTTATTAAAGACGAAACTTTAGCCCAGTAGCCTGAAGAAGCGCTAGCTCAAAATTTATTTATTTTTAATTTATACAGTAGTCTGAGGCACTAAGCCGTGAATATAAGCCTGATAAACAATTTTTTTAACAGTCTCCAACAGCATACGAACACTCGCAGACATGTTTTTTACTGACGAAGCTCATTTTTTTATCGATGGCTATATTTATAAACAGAACATGAAATACTGGTGCCCCGATGAACGCTATCAAAGTAACGTTTAAATTATGCCTTACCAATGAACCTGTTTAGTGTCGACTCTAAGTTTTAGTAGTGGCTATATTTTCCATAAACATTTTCCAAAAATTTAAAGTTGATACTGAAATTTGTTTTAAGTACCTACCTACGGCGCGTTTTCATAAATCGACAGTATGGTGTGCAATTTCTTCCCGAGCCATTATTGAACCGTATTGTTTTTAACCCATTGGGAGATATACAGGGTTGGACAAATACAATTTTCTCTTTAAAAATGCAATACAATGAACAAAATTAATTTTGTTTCCATGTATTATGGTAAGAGCAAACATTCCCATTAATTATGGAATGCAACTACGTTCAAGTGGCTGCCTCGGTTGGCTTCGCAGTAGTGCATTCTGTAACTCCAATTTTTCAAGACCTTGTTGATGGTGTCGAGCTGTAGCTCATGGATTACTTGGATGATATTGGCCTTAAGTACTTGAATCGTTTCCAGATTGTTGGCATAATATCGGACCTTCACGGTTCCCACACAAAAAAAAAGTCCAAAGGGGTGAAATCGCTGCTCCGAGGCGGCCAATTGACGTCGCCAAGACGGGTTATAACACAATTTGGGAATTTGGTGCGCAAAAGATTGATTGTGGCATGGGCTGTGTGGCATGGCGCGCTTTTCTGCATAAACCAAAGGTCGTTCAAATCCATGTCTTCAATTTTAGTTATAAAAAAATCGGTTCACATGGCTCTGTAACGCCCACCGTTGACCGAAACGTTGTTCGCAGGCTCATTTTCGAGTTTCAATCTCTCGACTACACCAGCCACATTCTCGTCTGTGCGCACCGTATGACCGTCGCGACGACGGGGACCATGAGTGCTGTCCACTAGCATACCCAGTCTCATGAACTTTCTGCACAAACTGGCGTACAGCAGGTGCGGTGGGTGCTTCATTTCGGCAAAAACTTCTTTTCAAAAAAGGCACTGTTTGGGCTATACAGCACTCACCTTGGGAAAAATTCAATATTTCCCAACATTTTTCAAGCGTAAAGCGACTCATTTCGTTCCGCCGAGGTATGATACTGACTTTCTGTCAAGAATTCGAGCGGGAAACAGCTGTCAGTTTCAAAATAACCTATGATTTAAAAAGAAACCACTAGATGGTCCACGATTTAGATCACCTTATGTATGACGGTGACGGATGATTTCTGTTAACTCAGCTGTGGCTGTTTTTCGTGTTTAATAACAGAATACGACATAAGTGAGATGTGGTCACTCGATAGTCCACACACAGCTAGAGATTTGATTGAAAATCTGAGTACAATTTCTCCCAATTAACAAAAGCGGAGAAATACCCTCACTGGGAACTCGGTGACCTTATTCAGTACGAGTTATTTTCTTTATTAGGGTTAAATTAAGTTGTGGGCTTACAGACACCATTCCCAAGGAATTCAGGTCCTACAAGAAACTACCCACCGACTGGATGTCTCTTATTAACCCGACACTTTAATATCGCATATTTAAATAAGTAGAAGAGTCCGATTTCAAGAGTATGTTCGAAAGAACGGACTTCATGTTCAATGATGCTTACAAACTTAATTTTGTAAAATAAATACCTACCATGAACTTGAAAATATTCAGTCTTGCACACCCTTAATTGTTTTTTTTTTTAACAAAGCAGAGCAGTATAACTTAAGGGCAGAAGTATAATAATTAAAACATATCTTCGGGGCAGGAACAGGTGTTCCTCAACGAACCATGTAACATTGAGTGGGTGTCTTGGCATTTAGCGAAAAATGTCCCCCTTCCTCAGGTTCAACAGGATTACCATTCTTTGGAGTTAAGTAATAAATGCAGCTTCTCAAGTTTGTTCGTGCATCTAAATTCCATATTATAATACGACCGCATAAAAAAGCGCTCAAGGACTCCCACAGAGTTGACTTCGTACGCATACATCTCATGGAAATTTCCAAACTTCAGACAGTGCTTACATTTCCATGAATAAACTTTCGAAGAATCAACCCATTCTCATAAAAAGAAAAATCCACAATTTGTTTCGCCCAGATATATCGTATATCCCCATGCAAACATTTTAATCGCTCAACTTGAACAAAATTCAAATTACCCTTTGCTACATATTTTTTTTATCCCCATAATAAGCAGGGGCAGACTCAAGATATCATTCTATCTCAACACAATACAGAATACAGTATAGTTGCTCTTGCTATTCATTCGAAAAATCAACTAAACGTCTTTTGCTTGCTTTTCTTTTTGGGGGAAAAGTTCAACAAACTTAAAAACTTGTACGCATAACTATGATAAAAGTATTCGTGTACCGAAAATCTGGAAGGCATTGTTCAGCATGTACACTCGGATTATTCCTCCTGCTGATTCAACACACACACAAAGGGAGTTGGCACTAAAAACCCACTTTAGACAAAAGTTATTATAGAAATTATCAACTTAGGGGCCACACCTCACACAGTCAGCCTCCTAAACGAAGTGAGCAATTCTAAAAAGTTTAAACGCACACACGCGGAATGCACGTGAAACGGTTCTTGTGCATGTGAACTGCTCTTTCGTAACTCGTTAAATATCTTCAAGTGTGTAGTTTAGTTATTAATCGCAAGAACGTGATGATGCAATGGGGATTGTGGTAAGGAATACCGCCATGAGGCTGGATTCACAGGGAGCACAATATGGGATATTCGCACTTGATAAGCAGCAATTATCACAATTCACAACTTGTGCTACAGTAGTGAACGGAGCAGTGAGTGCGCTCTAACAACAACTCTGAGATGTGTGCGTCGGTATAGGGTTAGGGTATACTATCTAAGATGAGATAGCGAAAGGCGGATATGGCATCACTTATTGTATCCCGGAGAGGCGAGATGTAAGTCTATCCTTTTTGCAGTTCGTGTGGTTGTTTTATAGCTGGAAGGATAATTTTCTCTAATTGCGTGTTTCCTCCTACTTTGAGTGTGTTTAAGGAAACTTATACTCGCTTTTATAGTTTCTTTTATAAATGTAGGTATGTACCCACGACTATTCTTTTATGCCACAGCGTCATTCCACAGAGGAAAAAGTATCCTTTATTTGCAACAATACAATAAATTTCCTGTCGCTTATAGCTACTTCGAATGGGGCATTAGCCTAGATTTGCATACCTTGCTTAGTAGACTTTATTTAATTGAAGGAAATAAGTCATTTTGCAAGAGTAGGCAAGGCAGACAGAAGCACCCTAAAACGTAAAAGTATCCTTATGTTTCACGTTGAATTGGTACGAACTAATCGCCTGTTGCTTATAGCTATTTGTGAGCTTGTTTTCCTTTATCGCATAGATCCCTAATGCATCAGGCGGGCACTGAGGACCGTCCATTGCATTTAGAACGAAAAAAGCAGGAATGGAAGGAACATCGCAGAGTTTTTTGTCGAAAACCCCATTCAATTAGAAAACTTTCACCAAGAAGAAGTTTCAGCTATTTGAGATTTTTTTTTTTTTTTTCTTTCTGGTTTTGTTTTGTTGATGTCCTACGATTTTGCTCCAGTTCAGTTCGTTAGCTATTCACTTAGAAACGTCATTGAGAGATGTGGAAGCAAATCTTCAGAGAGAGGGAGTGAGATAAAGCGGTAAAGAAAAGGTCAAACTTTAGCTCTATTATTGAATTAAACTATTTTGCCGAGTGATGGAAGGTTGGCTTTGGTACACTACACAATCGCACAGACATACACGCGGCTAGGATATCGAACAAATGGACTAACAAACCAGGTGAGGATGAAACTTTTTCAATTCCCGACTAAGATTGTGTTCAGTGTGTTTGGGGAATAATTGGAATCCTTTTTAGCTTTGGGGGTAAGATCATCGATTGACTTTTGTCATTTCAATTTGATGTCTTACCTTGAGGGTATAAAGAGATTGAGAACCGGGAATGCTTTCAAATTGTGAAAGGATGAATTTAAATAAGCTTAAAAGGAATCCAGCACAACTTCGAAGGTATAGATTATATGGGTGGGGTACTTTGAATATGATTTGTGACAGTTGGTTGAAGACTTTCTATAGAGGACATAGGTATTTGTTGGGTTGCTTTCGACTGTCTTTCGTGCGGAGCAATTAATAAAGATTAGGGAAGGCTGTGAACGAGTAAAGTTTGTTGATACTAGACACTCTCTAAAAGTCGAGAAAATGGGAAAATTTGGGACCAACGGATTAAAGGCTTTTGAAAGGCTGGAATTGTTCAAGGACGGAATTTTCATTGCACGAGTCGAATTACTTGTCACTTACTTATCAACATTTTTCTGACAGAGTTTTTGCTATGACTGTCTAAACGTAAACAAAACTTATTTTCATATTGTTACAACTTTTTCGCTCCGTAATTAAGCTGTTATGGAAATTCGCACTTTTCTAACAAAATTAGTAGGTACTTCTTCAGTGGTAAACAGTTGTGGAGTAATTTTCACAGCCTGATAGGAAAAATATAATCCCATTGAAAATGTTGATTGTAATTTTCTAAACATGAAATTTGTTTCCCTACATCCGCAGCCTTCTCTACGTATCGCTGAGAGTCGAGGCCTCTTCGTCTTTGACAGAACAAGAGTTTCATCACATCAGTTTTGAGTTTATGGCGGTTCGACGTGAGTAGGGATGATACGGAGCTTCGACTCCGAATCCGATATGTCGGAACTTCCGGTTTAAATTGCACCTCCGAATCCGACTTCGGTTCCGATATACCTAATCACATCGGAGGTTTATCGGAGCACCATCGGTGACGAGGCGACCGATGAACATGAACAACAAAGAATTATCGAGTTGCGACATTTTACAATACGACTGTCTTTTCACTCTTTTATGTATTTTACATAACTAGGCGGGATTTGCATTGAAGTTGAGAGTGCGTGCATCAATTTTATATTATTTTCTAATTTTATATTTTAATAATTTGTGTCTGCGACTCAGCGTTACCTTTGGGGAAGCTTTAGCATCCTTTTGACTCTTTTTGAACGCCCGGACTCCAGGACTCATCTTTTTGAAAATCGTGAAATCGGACTCCTTTTCTGTAACTTTGAATTTGCAATATAATTATAACGAATAAAAATAATAGGCTTTTTGGTTATCATAATAAGGGTATTCAAACTCGAAGGTCGAAGTCCACTGAGCGCTCATTAAGAAAGCCTAGATCAAAATGGGACTCTTTTTTGAATCTTTATACAAATTTTCAGAGGTATTACTATGGGACTCCTTTTTTCTGTCGGGACTATTTTTTGGAATCTTTCTGAAAATTTTCAGAGGTAACGCAGACTCTGCGTGCGACCTCCGCCTCCGACTCCGATTCAACTCCGACTCCGCGGAGGTTGGTATGACGCTTCCGACTCCGACTCCGACTCCGGTAAAACCACCTCCGTAACATCCCTAGACGTGAGGATGTTGTCGTAAATATTGTTTCGGTTAGGTCTAGCGCCATTGGGCTAGATGAAATGTACCCTACTTTCCTGAAACGGATTCTTCCAGTAGTTCTTGCCTATGTTACACATTTATTTAACATCATCTTAAATACTGGAAAATTTCCTGACGATTGGAAATTGACTAAAATTTTGCCAAATACCCAAAATGATAAGTGCAATGAGTTTAGACCAAATTTCATTTTACCATTCCTTTCGAAAGTTTTCTAAGGATTTTAAAAAAAGCTTACCTACTTACTTAAGGTGGCGGTACAGTCTGGGGTGGACCTGGGCCTCAACCAATACGCCTCTACAGTAAGCGCGATCTTTGGCTAACTGCCTCCAGTTGCGCACTCCAAGATGGTTGAGGTCCCCTTCTACTTGAGCGCGCCACCTAAGGCGAGGTCTTCCTCTACTGCGTTTTCCCTCCGGGTTGGAATCGAAGTCTCTCCGGGCCGGGGCGTTGGTGTCCATTCGCTCTACATGTCCCAGCCATCTTAGACGACTGATGCGTACTTTTCTGACTAGGTCGATGTCGCTGTACAGCTCGTAGAGTGCGTTGTTAAATCTTCTCCTCCAAATCCCGTCAACGCAAACGGGACCAAAAATCACTCGAAGAATTTTGCGTTCGAAGCGACCAAGTAGATCCTCATCAGTTTTTGCCAGGGTCCATGCTTCTGCACCATAGAGCAGGACAGGGATGATGAGAGTCTTATATAGAATCTCCTTAGTGCTTCTTGACAAGGCCTTACTAATCAATTTCCTTCTTACACCAATAACAGCGGTTGGCAAGAGTGATTCTTCGCCTGATTTCTGAGGTGATGTCATTTCCAGAATTAATAGCGGATCCGAGGTAGACAAAGTCCCTAACTACCTCAAAGTTATAGCTGTCTATCGTGACGTTCTGTCCGATTCTTCGATGTTGTGTGTCCCTTCTTGTTGACAGCATGTATTTTGTTTTACCCTCATTCACCACTAAGCCCATTTTTGCCGCTTCTGTACTAATACTAGAAAACGCTCCAGTAACAGCTCGCTGTGTTCTACCAACAATGTCAATGTCGTCAGCGTATGCAAGTAGTTGCACAGACTTATGGAAAATTGTGCCTCTGGTGTTGGCTTGTGAGTTTCGCCTCGTAGAAGGACGGATTCACTCCTAGCCGTATACCCCTTTAAAAACGCGTGCTATGCTTGTGAAGTCCTTAACTTCACCGATTTTGGCCTACGGCTGTGAAATTTTTAGTACAGTTGCAGTAACGTGTGCAAAATAAAGCTCAGCGTCGTTTTTAAAAGCGTTATTCGTTATATTTTTAGGCTCCGTAGGTACGATAGAGTGTCGAGTTTTTCTACTCGTCTTCTCAATATGCCGCTTGAGGGCCAGTTTAAGCTTTCAACTTTAACACTGATTTCAATATACTGCTTTCTTACCCACTAACCGTCATACTTTTATGAAAGATTTACGCGGACTTCTTTGGTAAGGTCAGTAGTAGCGCCGGTTTTTCATTGATGCTACTCATTTTTGGAATTCTTTGCCGTGCGAAATTAAAGAATCAGTGATCCAACAAAATTTCCAATTGAATTAAGACAATATTTTTATTTTAATTTCCTAAGCACTCTTATCTGTCTTTCTTTAATTTTTCTCTTCCTTTTTTTTTAGTCCCACAATATTCACTCCTTCTATCCTCTACCTAATTTTTTTTTTTCTTTTTCGCTAAGGTCTAAAAGATTGTGTCGTAAATTTATCTGTTTGTGATTTTTGTTATTATATTGAACACTATATTTTCTCTTCTCTTTTGTTGTAATATTAGGCTTAAGCTATATTTTCTCAAATGTTGTTTATTAGCCATTATCATTATTTTAATGTGTGTGTGGGTATTTCAAAATAAATGAAATGAAATGAAATGAAGGTCCTAGCTTTGTAAGCAAACAATTTCTGGGAATCTACAACTAAATTCTGGGAATTCTAAAACTAAATTCAAAAACAATTATTCTGCTCAAGTTCAAAGTAGTAGATGAAAATACGTACAGAACACAATCCATTTTGTTAGCTACATTTCTTTTTGTTTCTAAGACTTGGGCTAAAACAAAAACAAAGCGGCGGAAGTTTAAAACTACTGCTCACGATGTGCATTGTGAACTCCATTATAAGGATTTAAAATAAATATATACAAAGAGTGTCAAAGAAGTTACGAGCGTAATTATAATTTTCAATTAAGGGCAGAAATAGGAAAACTACTAATTTCCCGTTTGAGTAAGCGTGCGCGTGCTGCAGTAATGGTAGGCGACTTTGATAGCTTGCTCCTTTATATTGCCAAGCATGTAATTAGTTGTTGAGTTTCACTTGTTTGGTGGGTGTTTTCTGTGTTATAGCTGCCGCCTTGTATTATTATCTACCACATTAAATTTCGCTGATTCCTTTGACGTAACTTGAGGAATGAATTAAACTAAATCAACTTGCTATACAAATACAAGAAGTGACATCAGAATTTTTGATGATCTAAGTGTAGTGTGCAAAATATGGGAGCATTTTTTTTATTTTTCCTATTTAAATAAAACATGCAACATATTTTTGCAAGGTTCTCTTTAATAATCTAACATTTGAAGGTGATTCTGGTTATACGTGTACGAGTATTTCAGTATGCGCAAAGGGCATGCTCTGGAGCTACCCACTTGAGTGATAAAATAATCGACAACCCGTTTGAGTAGATAGGGTTAAATACTCGGATGTATAACGCTTGTAATATATGTGATTTTAAAGCCAGAACTAACTTCAGACAGTTTTATCTGTCAAACTAATTGTCAGACTGCAAGCTCCCAATGTCATCTTCATTCAGCGGCACTGTTGCCACCTTAGCGATTTTTTCGCTATTTCTAGCGTATTTTTAAAGCTCTCGGCGATTTTTAATAAAATGTTGTCGCAAAAAAAAAAATTGGCGATTTCTAGCTACTTTTCATTACTACACCACCACGTACACGAATCCCGTGCAAGTGGCATCTCCGACTCATTCGAATATAATTTTTCAAGTACAAAAATGCTGCAGGTGTAAATAATTTGCAAGAACTGGCTGATTTGGCAATCACTGTGCTATCTCTTTCCCACTCAAATGCTGAAGTTGAACCAATTTTTAGAGCAATGAACCATGTAAAAAACAAACTTCGGAATCAACTTTCAACCCTGACGTTGAATTCTATAATATTGACTAGAAATCAACTAAAAGTGATGAACAGGAGTTGCTGTAACTACGACCTGCCAGACGAGGTTATAAGAAAAATAGGAGGAACAAAAAAATCTAAAACTGAAGAAAATATAGCCGAAGCCTCTACTTCAAACTTGGAAGAAATGGACAGCCAAGAATTAGATGATTCCATTTTTGAGCTGGAATTTGATTTGTAAATTTCAATTTATTTATTTATTTTTTTTAAAACGTTTTTTTTTTACTTCACATTATTTTTTTGTTCTTGAATTTATTGGTTGTTTTTTTTTTTTAATTCAGTATTTAATTTGATTAATAATTTAATAATTAAAAATTTATTTTAAAAATAAATACATATTTTTGTGAACTTCCATTCAAATTGATATTTTAGCGATTTCTAGCGGATTTTCGCAATTCAGAAACTAACATTTCTAGCGGATTTTAGGTTATGGTTTAGCGACAATTTTTTTTCTTCAGCGGCAACACTGTTCAGCGGTCTTTTCAATTTTAATACGCTTCACATTTTAAAAATATGGTTCCAAAATAATGAAAACTTGTATCATTCAACATAATTGACCTGCTGAGACCGCTTATTGCCGTATTGGTGACCGTTTTCGAACAGCATTTGCTTTGCAACTCACAGCGGGACGAAAAAATGTCCATCCTTTCTAGGAGATTGTTGAGGAAGATCCAAATTTAACCATTCGCCGTCGCTTGGTCTTCGGGTTCGTCCGCCCGCTCAATTGAAATTTCTACGCCACGATTTTTCTCTGTAGGCTTACAAGATACAGCTAGTGGAAGAATGAAATCGTTTGTATCGAAATTTCGGCGAGTTCTTCCAAAATCAACTGGCATTGGATCCGCAGTTTGATCGGGAAATTGTTTCCAGTGATGAGAGTCATTTTTGACTCAAATGATATGTTAATAAGCAAAAGTGTCAAGTTTGGAGTGAAGACAATCGAAATTACACTTTCGAAATGCTACAACGACCAAAACCTGGAAGTTACTATACTTGAAATACTATCTAGTAAGATATCCACTGATATAAAGGGTTTTCCAATAAGAGGTGGTATTGTGAATGACCAGCTATTTCTGTAGCTGTCACTTCTGAAGCTTTTATTCTTTTACAATTGACAAGTAGAAACTACGCCATTAACAAAAATGTAACAATACACGCTTCAACAACGCACTGGAATTATTAAAATTCACTACAAAAATGGTGAAAATCTTGCAGTCACAGTTCGCAAAACTAAAGCATTTTTTGGTCGTCGTGAAGCACCTTGTCGGACCGCAATACAGAAATTGGGGGAAAAATTCGAGCTGTTGGGACAAGTTAGTGATGTGATGTGATGTGTCGCTCAAGAACAACTGAGAATATTGCTGCTGTAGCCCAAAGTGTTGAAGAAAACCCAGGTTTGTCCATTCCTCATCATTCTTTGGAATTGGGCATTCCACAAACGTCATTCGTACATCGTATTTTGCATAAAGACTTGGGTTTTAAGGCTTATTAAGTTCAGTTAACACAAGAACTCAACCCGGCCGATCATCAACTGATTGGGTCCTTGAAATACATGAAAATGATCCGGAATTCCATCGAATTATCGAATCATCTTGACTGATGAGGCCCATTTCCACCTCGGTTGCTACGGCAGCAAGCAAAATTGTCGCATCTGGGGCTCGGAAAACCCAAGAGTTATTATTGAGAAGCCTCTCCATCCTCAACGTGTAACTGGTGCGGTTTATGGTCCGGCGGGGTCATTGCACCTTACTTTTTCGAAAATGAGGTTGGATCAACAGTTACGGTGAATGGATTGTGCTATCGAGAGATGATTAATGATTTTTTTATGGTCGGAGTTGGATGGTATTGATCTGGACAATGTTTACTTTCAACAAGACGGCGCTACGTGCCACACAAGTGACGAAACCATTGATCTTTTACGGGAAAAGTTTCCGGACCATGTTATCTCTCGAAGAGGTGATCACAATTGGCCACCGAAATCTTGTGATTTAACACCTTGCGACTTCTTCCTTTGGGGCTACGTGAAAGATAAGGTATACGCCAACAGCCCAGCGTCGATTCAAGACCTCAAAGATAAAATTCATAAGGCTATCGAGGACATAGGGAAGCCACTTGCGGTTATGGAAAACTTCATGAAAAGGATATGGTCCTGTATGCGTGCTCGTGGTGGCCAATGGGCTGATGTTGTTTTTCGTTATTAATGGCATTCTTCCTCTTTATTATGAAATGAACATCCGATCATTTATCTCAAAAAATGTCATTTTTCTTTGAATACCAAAATAACACCTCTTATTGGAAAACCCTTTAGTTAGTTAGGACACATTTTATTGTTATCCTATTGTCCTATTTCTTAACCACAACATCTTTCAAAGCAACTGTGGAAACCAGTTCAGCAGTTTTTTAATCTTTCTCCATTGACCTCAGTAAAAATTTACAACTACCCCTTATGAAATCTATCACACAACAAAGTATGAAATACCTTCCACAAATTAATTTCCTAAATCATCAACAATTTTCCTAATCCAATGCCATTTTACCAAAGTACTGCACTTAAAACGTGCCTCCGTCTAAAGAGTATATGTGTGGCGTAGTAAACGCTACCCTCCGGCTTGCACAATGCACACCTAACGCCTCAGAGCAATTATCCTGGGGGTGCAATAAAACATTCATTCAACCCTTTTATATTTCATTTATTTTTTTTGTTGTTCGTACTTCGCTCCATAAATAACTCACCTGCATTTTCACCTAAATCGTTCATCGTCGCGTCATCATCAAATACACTTACACACACTGACAGGTTCCATTCCTTTTGGCCACTTTTATAGCCTCATGAAATGCAAGTTACTTTCGGAGTGCTGTTAGCCCCTTGGGGCGGGCTTAAGGCATTTCCTTCTTAAAACACATTCTCTCACCCACCCAAACCTGCCGTCACTCACACACATTACCCACTGTTATAGTGTGGTGTCTCAATCGGATAGCAAAAGTTATAAAGTATGTGGGACGTTCCTTCTTCCTGGGCAAATGGTGAACGTTTGTGAACGGTTTACCCGTCGTGTTTGCTTAGCTCTCCTGGCTAGCGGTCAAGTTACTGGTCATCAGAAATCACACGTTCTATGGGGTGGACTGTTGATCCGCTCACCGATTTCACTTAAAGGCATGCACAATGCTCCACCCCCAAACCATCCAGTGAACACCTTGCTTTAAAAGGTTAACGAGCGACTTTTGTAATTGAATGATGGTTCTCAGTATATGTAAGCCCGCCATACGGCAAACCACGATAATGACCCTCCGACCCGCCCGAACCGAACCGCACAAAGGTTAGAAATTGGGTGAGGCAAATATTTGATTAAAATAATTTCTTGGGTTAGTTTCGCCTCAGTTTATAGTAAACTTTGGTGGGGCGATGCAAGGCGAGGAAAGGGAGGTGGAATTTTCTGAATTTCCTTCCGAACGTCGGTTAAATTGCGGCACTGAATGTTTTGCCGGAATTCGCTTTCAATGTGTGCTCTCTAGTGGAAGCCACAAGATTGTTATATATACGGCACGTATAAGGAAACCCATGAAGATAATTAGCTCGGTTCAAAGAGGAACTAGCTGGATGTGTGTCTATATGTGTGTTTAGGTAGGGTGGCCTGGCTACTGGATAGTAAGGCTTTCGGGATGAATGCACCCAGAGTTCATAAATAAATTAATGAAAATTTTCTACACTTGCTATGCAGGATAAACAGCAGCTCTGACAGCATTCATCTGGTGTTCGCCCCATTAAACATTCATAACAAAAAGTCCTGCGCCAGAGTTTGCTGGAAATGGTGTGGCAATGGAATTTTTTTTTTTTTTTTTCTGCGTCATTAATGTAGCTCGTGAGGCGTTTATTGACAAACGGTTTTAAGAATTCATAAGATACTCGAAAATTGGGGTTTGCTCTAGTTAATCTTGGGACTTCGATAACTCTGTCACGCAGATGGTATAGAAATGGCAGACATTGCTCGGTTGGGTTGAGATTGAGGTTACCCATAAAATAAAGAAAATAATGTGCTTAATAACAGTAAGTTGTTGAAGCTGATGTCGGTACTGAATGGCTGCCTTAAATTGTGGGGATATTTTATGGAGTCAATTGTGGGCTATGTGCTGTTTTAAAAGGAGTCCTTTTGGGTACTCAAATATATAGGGGGATGGAAAGTTGAATAATAACTTCTGATGCAAGGAATGTTCGAGGCATGCGAGGATATACATATTTGTGAGTGAGGGAAAATATTTATTCGTTTTTGGCATCATAGAATGTTATATATAGAGGGAGGACAATTTGAAATTAAGAATTTAAGAATTAGGTACCTTCTTGTGTTTTATTGCGACTTATTACCCAACTTATGCCCAGGAATTCCCAGTATAGCTCTGAATGCATATACCTACTGAGCCCTGTACCTTGCTGATAAATATACCCCAGTTTTAGCGGAGCGCGAGCAATATAATTCGACCACATATCGTCCACATTCATATCTTCCAATTCGGACCAGAAAAAGTTCGTTATCATCTCACGTGAGAGGTGCAATTTTTGGGCACGATGACGAGTTGAGGTGGTAGGCTCTTCAGCCACACTATCGCGAACAGCAGCAATATTTTTGTACGAGCATGCACTGGTGTTTTCACATCTCCTACACACCCGGTTTGCTCAAATTTTTGCACGATTTTTCCGATTGTACGCACATTTGGACGATTAAATTGGCCGAAAAAATCACGAAGTGCACGATATGAATTTTGATATGAACGCCCATTTTCATAATAAGCCTTAATAACTGAATAACGCGTTGCTCGATTGTGTATCTTTCCATGGTTCAAATTGAATTAGTCTGAAATTGAGAAATGTCAAATCAAATGTAGAAAAGAAATTGACGTTTAGGTGTGGTTAACATTCAACATCGGCCCTTAACCACCCGTTATTTATATTCAAGTTTCGCTAATTGTCGCGACGCACAGTAAGCTCATATTTATTATTCTCGTCTCCTTTAGTGGTACAGACTACAGAGACAGAAAAAGTAAGTCCCGACAACGAAGAAAACAAATTTTAAGTGAAAAGCCGCAGTGCTAAAATGTGAGTTTTTTGTGACTACATTTAATTTCTGGTATATATTTGAAATAAAATTAAGTGCATTAAATCGTAAACGAAACCTACAAATGAAGTGTAAGGCTAAACATGACTTCGTGGAAATCATTTGTTAAAAACAATAGATATTGTGCATTTTGGAAGTGAAAAAATAGGTACTGCTACGTATTAACTTGATATTCATACATTAACCTCAGGATTAACTTCTCCCTGCAATCTCAAACAGGAAATTGAGAACAAAATACTGGCAGTGACGAATGATAGATGGAGTAAACTCGAATCCAGTGTCATAACCAGGAAAATGTGGCCTCTCTATAACAAACAGAAGACAGAAAGAATTCTACAAATGAGAAAACAATCGTCATCCTCTCTTGTAGGCATTATTACAGGACACAACACAACATGCTGAAATATCACACCAAGAAAATTGAATTCAATACTGATGACCTGTGCAGAGGATGCGGTGATGAGGATGTGCATGAGGACACTCCACACTTTCTTTGCCATTGCCCGGCACTCTGTCACATCATATACAGAATTCTTGGACGACACTTTTTCGAAGACTTAGAAGACCTCCCTGAGAAGTCTATAAAAGACTTACATAAATTTGTATTATCCTCGGGATAGCTTGACTACCCGGTTTCATGGGTTCCACAGAATGGAGGACATTAGAACCCCAAGGGCATCACAATGGAGATTGATCTAAGTGTGGCGAGTGCAGTGCAGGTTTCCCCTCTCTCGCCAACCCACTAGCCTAACCACAGGATGAAAAACACATCTAGTTTCGAGTGTTCGATTAGAAATTAATTCATTGGATATAAAAAGCTTGATTAGTGATTACATGATTGCAACCAAAATTGTTTTCCATTTGTTGTCAAAGGAACAAGAAAGGAAAATTTTAATTCAGCCTATGACGCATAACATTAAAAAAAAAAATCATATATTTAAGAAATGGAGAGCAGCAATTAGAGGTAAACAATTGCAGTGGTAAGAATTATTATTAACAATATTAAAATTATAACCTGATTTTATATCAAATGCATTATAGTATTCAACTGAAGACCATTCGGCCGATTCCCTCAAAAAAACGAGTCCAAAATTTCTTAACATTTTTAGTAGTTAAATAATGTGAAAAGGTATGTTAAAAATAATTTTTTTACATAAAAATAAGCTATTTAACCGACTGTACACAGAGAGGGTTATGTGTTTCGCGCGTATCCTAAGTACATTCCTACGTGACGCCCTGTATCCTAAGCGGTTTGACCGATTTTAAAGAGTGAGGTGTCACTAGATTCGTATTCTTCCCCGGAGTGTCATACGCTAAACAAATTATTATAAAAATATAAATTAAGAAAAGAAAAAAAAAAAACAAACAATTGCCACACAAATGTCAGTCAATGAGATTTTTTTCACAGGCAGTCTGGTTTTTTTGTATCTTTGGTTTAGTAAATAATTTAATGGAAATCATTTTTTATTTGTTACTAGCTGACCCGGCAAACTTCGTTCCGCCCAAATTTGTCAATGTAATGAAAATAATAATTCCGAACACTTCCTAATTTATGTAATTCGGCCAATTAAAATTCTTTATTAAAAAGTTATACTAAATGCAATATAAATAAATGATGAAGAGCAATGTTGATTTGTTTCAATCAAACCGCAATGATTTTGACGTTACGGCCAACCTTCCGCACTTTCACTAAATTGACAATGTGATAGACATGGGAAATCAAGATTGATGCCACAAATATACAAATATCCATCGATTATCCTTGCAATAAATTATTTGTCATAGTGAAAGCGAGACACACGGGAAATTGAAGTGGCACGAATGGTAAATCGTTCTGAATAAGCGAAATCTGCGGAATAAGAGTGTTTGCCTTTGAATTTTCCCCTCAAAATCATCACTTGCATGATATTTGATTTGAGATCCTTCATCATAAATCAAATGCGATCCATTACAAAGTTTCGGTAGATTGATGTTGCGCAACAAAATTCTAACTGAGCCGACTTTCAAATCCAAATCATGAAGAGGTAAGCCCGGAACATCCAATCCAAAGAATTAAAAAATTCAACTAATCCCCATAAAGTTTTTTTTCACAACAAAAGGTAGCATTATGCCCTTCCTTCCAACCAAAAATCATAAAAATCGAAAGATCCTTCCCAGAGTTATGAGTGCACATACGGATGTCAGTCTCTTTTATATGTAACTATACCCACCCGGCTTTGACCGTACCTTTCGTATTGAATCTTGCTCACATTTCGCAAATTGCTTTATTAAGAGTTTAGACAATGTCCATTAATAATTTTAATTATACAACTTTAGAAATAGAGTTTATTTTATTTTTGAATGGGACGTGCCACAATCAATTTTCTTATCCCGCTTGTGTTTTTCAAAGTACCACCTATAGGGTCAAAAACTATCCGAAATTTAAAACTGGAAGCAACTGTATCCACCTACAAAATTTCAATCAACTTCGTAGAGCTGTTTCGGAGATCGGCAACAGAGCCACCTATCAGGTCCAAAAGTATCCTATCCTTCAATTAGGAACGAAGAATATAAATCTACAAAATTTCATTGAAATCGGGTGAGTGGTTTCGGAGATCGAAAACAACGCCATATAGCGGTCAAAAATCCTATCTTTTAAGTTTGCGTTAACCTGAAATACAACAATACGAACAAAACAAAAGAAGAATCATAAAAGTTGACCCAGTGGTTGTCGAGTTATGTCATCATCATCGAGTTTAATCCCGAAAGAATTATAGGTATAAATTAATAAGATTATTATTAACGAAAATTAAATGGAACTGCGAAACGATATATACGCCTAAAAATGCCACATGTTGAGGATTTTCCGAAGAAATTCAGTTTTTGTTAGAAATAATAAATTAATTATTTTATGTGTATTTTATCAATATAATAACTCCGATCGAAGCCGCTGTTATAAACGATATTCATTTTTTTTACATCCACTTTGACCATATTTGCAGCACGCATTTGTCAATGTTATGCCAAACGCCATAAGGTTACATCAAAAAAGTTTGAATTGTAAAAGCGCTATGGTTACATTAGATATATTTTAATATGGTGGTTAAGTATTCTTAAATTTTCGGCGCAATTTTCTTAATTTTTTCTTTCATAACATTCTTCTCCTGACAATAACAAACACAACAAAAAAAGAATTAGGGAAATCGGTCCAGCCGTTCACGCGTGATGACGTGACCAAGGGAAATAGGGATTCATATAGATTTGCTTAAATTGTTATATGGTTTTAGCCTAAATATAGTATTTTTCAGTGGCGTCGCGTGAATTATTTAGATGGGTGTGTAATTCTTGAAAGTTTTATATTTTTTTACAAATATCAATTAATTGCCTGAAAGTACTTATTGTTTTTTCAATTTAATAATAATTTAAGTTAAAGTATTGTATTTTCAAAGTTGTATATGAATCTACGATGCAATTTTGTTGGATGGAAATTTATAAACATTAATTTAAAGACAAATGAATTTAATTTAAGCATGATTCCACATTAAATCAAGGTACGCACGTGGTTAGATAAAATTAAAAATATATGCTTTTTAGAGTAGGGAAAGCCTTTGAATTTTCCTAGTCGAAGCTGAATCATTCCGAAAAATATTTAAATCGAAGCCCAGCCCTCACACTTCAAAGTTCAAAGGCATCGATGGCTTTTTAATAGCAGCACATTCCGGAGTACCCCATCTCAATAAGGCGCGATCGTTTGAATGGCATTTGAAAAGGGGCGAAGCAATGCGAGCAGGATCAACTCAAATGTGTTCTAAACAAAAATTCAAAATTTACTCCCGCCATGAAAATTCGTCTTTCATTCAATAGATTTAAAACAAAAAAAAAAAAAACAGCCCTATATGTCGAATTTAAACAAAGGTTTTTACACTATTTATATAAAATGCTCTTATCCCATCAGTAGCCACATATACCTCTCCTTTAAGAACACCCTTCCGTTTGTATCCTGCATCTTCCTATCAGATAAGAGGCATTTGCTTATATCAAATGCATAGGCACATCCATCTGCTCGACTGTGGGTTGCCTCACTTTCTGTACATAGAGGCTGGTTTGCTGCTTAATTAGTTCATTAAATTAGTTTACGTTTCCCAGACGAGTACTTTTTGATGATGTACGGGAACGGGAAGTTTGCTACCACACAGAGAATGTCAAGGATATCCATTGTAGGCATATTTACCATAGGTACACCTAAGAAGTGTTGATTACATACTACAACCAACAACCACAGTTGGGTATTTTTCACAATAACTAATTAGCAAAGTGCGGTAACAAAACTTAGGTCGCAGTGCGTATTTATTTATGCAATTGATTTCAACGTAATTGAAAGTCTTGAGTAGGTATGATTGGGTTTGAGGTACTATCTATGAATACGTGAAAGGGATACAATTGATGGACGCAGCAAGCAGCAACCACTTGAATGGAACAGTAGAGTTTACGGTCGGGTTTTGAAGAACGATAATTGTAGAGTTATACACACTGATGCATTGTGCAGTTGAACAATACCGAATGCCTTGAATGGAAGGCGAAAAATAGAAACAATTCTGGATTATAGGGGCTTCCCCGTGGAAGTTTCTGTTGAGAAATGATTGTCGAATTGTGTTTGGAGTAAAGTTATGTGATGCATTTGTATAGCTACGTCTCAAATTTGAGCAAGGATATGCTTTCTTTATAACCATCATTCAGTTTGTTTCATGTCGAATAAAATCAACCTCTGACCATATAACAGCCATTTCTTTACACCAGTCTATGAAGCACCAAGAAAGCTGCTACCCACAATACGTCAGCTGATATTTGGTTCAACAATGTTCAACATGACATCAATCATAAAACCATAGACCATTAAAGTTCCTTACATTGTTCTCTCAGCCCGAAACGGACGAAAGTAACTTTTATTAACTCTCACTCGGAGAACTCTCTAAACATACACATGCAGCCATTTCAATTATTAACGACACCATAAGGTTACTATAGATCCAGCAACACCATCCCGAATGGAGTATCCTTTGCTTGTAAGACAGTAAGCTTCGATCCCTTTAGAGTGGTACTTGAATTTAATGTTCTACAGTCTTCTCTTGAAACAAATGATCTGGGGGTATCACACAAGGACGAGCACATCCGATTGTCTTGTTTTCATTCCGGTCTACCCATTTTGTCGAATTTCTAATGGCGAAGCGTGTAAATCTAAACATATTCACATACTCTGCAAACTATTTGGAGAGTGCACGTTCGTTAGTGCTCCCTAATGGGGAAACCCTTTCTTACAGCCGATTCTTTAATTGCCGTCCATCGAGAATGGGAAACGATTAATTTTCCAGCATACAAAAAAAGAAGAAGAAAAAAAAAATGGCCCAATCTAGGCTACAAAGATGCTCCCATTCTCGAAATGCCCGATGCTCGTGTTCTCGAAATTCCTTCCAAAAATAGATGCGCACACTGAATACGGCTTATTATTGTCGTCCCCTCAAAGTCTCGATGTCGATCTGCTGCGCCGTCGGTCGGGACTTAATGAGCGATGTCTGTCTGTCAGATGAATGCCACATCACATTTATATCACTTTTTAAGTGTCGTGCATTTTGCATGATCGACTCTTGGAGGAGCGCCAGCCGCAGCCGAGTCACAGCCATTCCCTGTCATGTGCGTGTAATGATGAGCGTGATGAATCGGGACATAGCTTAGGTGACTCGGGGCGATTATTCCACAAACGAGATTATTCGGCACCGCCGCATCCGATAGACACATCTGCGTGCGTACATATGAACATAGCGACACGCGCGATTTAAATGCACGGGACAATAAGAGAGTTGAGAGAACTCATTTAGAGGCGCTCCTCTGGCCGGGGTCTTTTGATGCGAAATTGCGTTAAAGGAGGCGGGCCTTACGGGCCGCCTTATGCGACCCTCTTAATTAGCACGTATGTATTTTATGTGAAATAAAAATACACGAAACACGAATGCCCGGCAGACATTCAGAGCAAGTGGTGAAACAAGAATACAAAAATACAAACCAGACCGTAAGGAGGCGTAGAAACGAGAAAAGATGCTTTAATTTGTTTTGCATGACATTAATTAACTTGGCTCTCTCTCTCTCTCTCTCTCTCTCTCTTGAGCAAGTATTACATTTACATTTTTGTCTAAATTTATTCTTTTTTTTTTACGAAAAAGCGAAATTTTTTTGTTCTTTTCACGTAATTTAAGGTTGGGAAAGTAATGCTTTTGTGTTTGTTTATCCTCGAAGGAGGAAGGAATGGTGGATATTTGCCTTTCTTATGCTCGGCTACGGATTTACTGATTTTGTGTAGAGGCAGTCTGGTTTGTTGCTTTCATTTAATTAGTTTACGTTTCGCAGACGAGCAATTTTTAACGATGTGGGAGACGGTACTGTACTTAATGTCAAGGATTATGTACGCAGGTATACCGTATACCGTAGCGTTTATTACACTGCAGCCAAAAACCACAACTGGATATTTTGGCAAAGCTAATTAGCAAAGTAGAATATTTTTTGATGCTTGATAGCTTAGGCTGGGTCAATTTGCGGACCTTCATATTTAAGTTACTGATTAACTGAGTGCATTGTTATGAGCAGGTAGGCTACTAAATGAAAGGGTACTCAGACGAGGGTGATTCAAACTCGATGGCAAGCCCTGTTCAGTGTCTCCCTGCATTAACAAGCTTGGACGTTGACTTAGCTGAACCGACAGCTTTAATCGCGGCCTGACTGTCGACTGGGTTTTCGGCCATAGGAATATTGAGGGAAATGAGAAAGCCGATGAACTTGCCAGACGAGGATATGCTCTGTGCGTGTCTCATGCATCAGGGTTGCCTGAATTTAGTTCGGTTTTAGCGCCCAAACCTTTAAAAAATGTAGCCCAAGCCCAATTTTTACAGTGCGGGTTTGTTCGAAAATATTTCCTTTTTTTAGTTTTGTGAAAGAATGAAACAAACAAAATTAACCCACAATTTTTAAAACGATGTGTAGCCCAAAATTGTGTTGGGCGCTCATGGAAGAAATTTCTATCGTTTTTTTAAATAAAAAGATAGCCCAAAATACGACAAAGCGCCCAATCTGGCAACCGTGGTTTCATGCGGAGGAAATTTTCCTTCAACTGTGATACGTAAAGAGAGATATTCTCTTGCACTTCATCTCATGGGCCGAGAATAGATGCACGAACCGGGCGAACTGCGTCATTTCAAGAGGATCTGGCCAGATTACCAAGCGTGGCACCCACTGCCGTAGCTTTGTCGTAGCTGTCCGTTTTTTCCCTTTGGGTACGGAACCTTAAAAACAAGAACAACATTTTCTGGTTCGATGTAAGCTATTTCTGGACAGTGGATAGTGATGAAAGGTAGCTATTCTAATTTTAAATCTCGACATTTTGCAGTCGGAAAAGGTTGGATTTATATTGGTAACGATGACCGCAGCCTGAACCATTAACTGGTCCTTCCTGATTGAAAATTGAATTAGCAATCTTGTTCACCAGGTTCTCCAATGAAATATTTATATACCTCAGAGGTATATACAAATACATACAGTTCAACCATCCTTTGTGTTTTTTTTTTGCATTAGGTAAGCCATCAAAAGCCACGCTGTCGAAAGTGCCCTCGATAGTTATATGACTTCCAATGTGCAGTTGTTTCTATCGAAAACAATCTGAACACTTAAAATTTGGTACAAGAGCGGGACTTATTAATAAAAGATGGCTTAAAAAAAAAAAAAAGACCAACCACATTCCATTTATATTATGAAAGGAAGCTAGGAAGACCGATAGGTACCTATAAAGCTGTTAGAGGGTGTAGTCGACTTTGTAGAATTTCAGTAAAAAGCATGTCAAATTGTCATGTAAATTTTTCGGCAAAAGTTAAACAGTGGTAACCGAAAGATTTATGACATTTTCTGTCTTACAGCTTGGTGTACCAAGAATTGGCTAGAGACTACAGGGCTAGAACAAGCTGACCACAAGACCGAGGCTGTCTTGATAACAAGGCGAAAGACTATAGCATATGCGAATTTCCGTGTTGGGAACCAAACTACGAGGTCAAAGAAGTCATTAAAATCGACATTATCGCTACCAAAATGCAAAGGATCTACCTTAGCCGAACAGTCAACCGGCAAGAGGTCGTTACCAGAAGGATAAAGGAAGAAGAAGGCACTTCTATAGCACTGTGGCCAGCATGGTGGGATAACATGGAAAAAGGCAGATGAACCCACAAACTGATCCCCACCATCGAGGTCTGGATTAAGAGAACACGCGGAGACTGCAACTACCACATTACGCAGTTCCTGTCCGGGCACGGCGGCTACCGAAAATATCTTCACAGATTCGGTCACGATAGCTCACCTTTCTGCCCCGAATGCCCAGAAGAAGAAGAAGATACGGAGCACGTAATTTTCCACTGTACGCGTTTTTCAGGAGGAAGAGCGAACTTACCTATTCCGCAGCTTCTTATAAACCACATTATTGAGGTCAGAAGACGACTATGGTTGGAGACATGTTCATTCATAACGAGTGTACAAAACGAGCTGAAAAGAGCCGAAAGACTAAGAAGAGTCGAAGTGGCAGACGCAAATGATTTAGCATGGGTTGCTAACCAGCCCCGCGAAGTAATACCTAACGGCAGTTCCGCGGGGAGAATGGTACATATCCCGCGAATCGTGCATACCAGCTAGTACGGACTACTGGTACCTAAGATTACACATCCTTTGGACGCAACAAAAAAAAAACAAAAACATATTCTGGCAACCGATAAAAAAGAAATCACAGAGTTTTTGAGTTAACTATCTGCACAAATGAATGATATAGAAGACTGCTGACCAGCTTGAAGCTTCTAGCTTTGGAATGACTTATCCAGATGAAATAGGATTTATTTTTTTACTTATAAAGTCTTCTTCTTTGTGCGTTATCCTGAAGTCCAACAATAAGCAATAAACTATACATTTAATATAGTTCAAAAAATTAAAATATTCGATTGAAGCTATCTAGTTGGATTTTCCCAGCGTTCAGTGGAGGAAATTTTGTTTGTGACTGTCCCCTTCTCCCCTTTTATTCGTCGTCGCTTGTTCGTTTCATTATTTATACTTTTCCAAAGAGGTTAATTCGATGCTGTTGTTGTCTGCCTGTGTGCTGAAAGTTAACGTGAGAGGACAGATGACAGAGCAGGAGAGTAAAGGTTGTTATTAGGACAACAGCAGGAACAAAAATGAAGCGGGGCAAGGAACCCAACAGATATTGGAAAACGATATGCAGATTGATAGTTAATAAGAAAAGAAATCGTTTTAGTAGCGCTTTGATAATTTCGGTTGACTTTTGTTTCGATAAAATCCCGGAAGGAACGGGACACGCGACCCAGTTAAAAATGTTCTTTGTTTTTGACACAACGCTACACGGACCACGCCAACGGTTCAGACGCCATTCTTTTGGTTCATGGAACAGCATTCAATTACAATTGTTTGTGACAATAATTATATCCGCTACACCTTCTTCATCTTTTTACCCAGTAAATAAAAGACCGGGCTCCAACCGTTGGACAAAAACACTTTTATTACACTTGTCCAACGGAGCCATTATAATGTTTCGTAAAAAGGACCTTGTTTTCGTTTTCTTTGAGATTTCAGGATTTACAAGGTTTTGGAATTTATCAAAAAATTACGGGTCGCCTATTTTCATTCAACCATAGAAAATCTATAGCAGGTAATTCTGGTAATTCTGCCCTCGACTGCCGTCGTCGAACCCACCCCTTCGCTGAACAAACTGAACGCACCCCCTTTTCACTGGTTGTGGTTGCAAAAGTACGCGATCTCCTGTTGCAGATCTCTGGCAAGGGTCATATTCGACCTATCTCTCGGGCATTCGGACTGCACTTTTCTATTTTTTCGTTTCGTTTCACCAATTTATTGTTTAAAAAAGTAGTTAATCGCGATTAGAATATTAATAAATTATTTTGCAACACTTGGCCAGTTCAACCGATAGCCAAATTTTGGACAGAGGGTTTTCCTCGATCGGCCGCCAGTTTATAACAAATTTCTATAAACATCACTTACACCTCCCACTCACAGTACCTTTTAGAAGGCTTCATCATACTCAAAAAACGGGAAAAGAGATCACATTTGCGACCTCAATGACAACATATATTTCTCATGCAAAAGTTAAAACCACTTTGTTCATGCGTCAAATCATCTACTGCCTTTACTATTATTGTCGCAAAACTTGACCTTCATCCCATAAACATATGTGAGTCTCCCACACACTCCCACACAGGATTCTGCTTTACTAGGGGCGTTGTGTTTCACTGCATAGCATAAAAGAAAAACGTTTCCTTTCCTTGGCACTTTTCCCCTAGCAGTTTCCCTGTATCACTTCCTAATGTTCTGTGAAATCACGCATTTAAACAAAAAACAACAACAGCCAAGAACTCTTACACTCTTACAACCACTGCCACCATCACACTAATGGAGCATGGAGGCGACTTCAACTTTCATTCCAAATGTGCCCCGAGAGCGTCTTAAAGTCCTTTTAATGCTCATTTCGAATGCTGGAGAGACAAAAAATCCTCCGGCTGTGGGGATATTTCCTTAATTAAATGGAACTGGGCGCCCGGGTTATTGCCGAACGAACCCCTGAAAAAAGGGGTTACCAACCGTAAATGTGGTGTGGGGTGCCATTAGGGGTGGCGGCACAGTTGCAAGAATACGAACTTTATTGCTGCCTGTTTGTGTTTGTACTTAAAGTGGTATACTGTGTACTCCCACTGCGCACTGTAAAATGGAAAAAGTAAAATTTATTATTTTGCACAAAATGTTTAACTCAGTTAAAATTGCTGAGAATGCTTTGCTTGTTTTATTTTTCGGGTGGGGGTGTGCCAGAGTTGCTGGCTATCAGTTTATTATTCAAAATCTCGATTAGCTATCTGCGAAATAAACACGACAACACTCGGAGTTGGGGACGATGTGGAATCAGTCTCTCTGCTGGGTAAATACTCATTCGCAATGGATTAACTGGCTGGAAATCTATAATCATGATGGAAATTTGATTTATTATTTCCAACGGTTTCGGATTTGTGGGGGTCGGGTTCGCGTCCAGTGGGATTAGATTCGGTTAATTTTAATTTACATGAATAGCTAATGCTGATTTGTTTTAGGCAGAGTTCGCGGTACCGGTACCTAGCTAACCTAAGTGTTGTGGTTATGCCCTGCCGGGTAGATATAATGGATGTGCTGGGATGAGTAGTCACAAAAGGACCCAACCGAATCTATTGGAAAGTGTAAAATTCTGCAAATTGATATTTCCCCAAATGGGTACGTGTACAAGTAAGAGACAGGTTTCTGTAAAGAGATACTTTTGAGGACGACACGAAGTCATTAAATTATTTAAAGGCCTAAGTAAGCATTAGAACTTCCTTGAGTGCATAAAGAGTTAGAAAGCACAGAACGTGATGTTACGAATTTGGTGCCTCTTTAGCTGGCGCTGTACTCACGTAATTGTCCTTTCATGTAAATTGGGCAATGGACGAGCGATGCTGATATTTAAGTCATTAGGCACGCACTCAACTGTCAAATTTACGAGTTCATTCTGTGAATACTGTCTACAAAGCTACTCTTATAGGCTCAACGGATAATGCGTCAAACTCCGATTAAAACGTCGCCAGTCGTATAATAAGGAAAACACACGATGTAAGTATAATGTAGCTCGCCTCTTAAATATCCACAGCAGCGACATCTGTCGGGTGCTAGTATTTTAAATGTTACAATACAAGGCAATCGAATTGAAAAGGTACTAGGTACGCGAAAGTAGTAATTTTGTTAACTCAAAAGTGCAAGAATATGGGATCACGCAATTTTTTCTTTCTGACGGTCATCTGGATCGTCACGATAGACAGCTATAACTTTGAGGTAGTTAGGGACTTTGTCTACCTCGGCTCCGCTATACATCAGAAATCAAGCGAAGATTCACACTTGCCAACCGGTGTTTCTTTGGCCTAAGGCGGCAACTGAGAAATAAGGCCTTGTCAAAAAACACTAAGTAGACTCTTTATAAGACCCTCATCATCTCAGTCCTACTCTATGGCGCAGAAGCATGGACGCTATCAAAGGAGGATGAAGATCTCCTCGGTCGTTTTTAACGCAAAATTCTTCGGGTGATTTTTGGTCCCGTTTGCGTTGACGGGCTCTGGAGGAGGAGATTTAACAGCGAACTCTACGAGTTGTAGAACGACATCGACCTAGCGAGAAAAGTACTCATTAGTCGTCTAAGATGGCTGGGACATGTAGAGCGAATGGACACCAACGCTCCGGCCCGAAGAGTCTTCGATTCCAACCCGGAGGGACAATGCATTAAAGGAAGACCTAGCCTTAGGTGGCGCGCACAATGGGAAGGGGACCTCAACCAACTTGGAGTGCGCAACTGGAGGCAGTTAGCTAAAGATCGCGCTAACTGGAGAGGCGTATTGGTTGAGGCCCTGGTCCACCCCGGACTGTAGCGCCACCTCAAGTAAGTAAGCTCATCTAAATCCTTGGATTTGAACGGAGAAAACCCGCATTAGGAATTTTTGGGCTGCGTTATTGTAGCTCAAAGAGCTACTTCTAAGTTTATGATTATCTTTTAAACTAAAGATAACTTATGTAGAGGGTGCTTCTAAAACGCGTCTTAAGTGCCGTGTTTCAAAGCCCTGAAAAAAATATCTAGAAGACCTATTTGGAAAATCTAAACAAATTTTGAAGAAGCAAAATAGTCAGTTCTTTCGGCTAGTTTTTTTGTTTATAAACTTTCATAAAAATTGTGCACGTCTTCTTTCGCTTGAGATCAACTTGTTTATAATAAAAATAAATTAATAAATAGTTGGCGCAAAAGGTCCGTAGGGACCCTAGGCCTAGCTTCTCACAACGCGAGTTTTTCATTTTTGGAATGAATGTAGGGCGTCTACAATTCCGATTCCAAACTACTAATTGAGAAGCTCTTTCAAGACAGTTATAGTCTCGGATGTCTGTCAGACGTTCGCTGGAGGTGGCGCAGTAGAAAAAAATCCCAAGTTGGAATTTTGCGTTTTTTCCGGGATTCGAACCAGGGACCCTCGCTTAGTTTAGTTTTTCATTTTAAATTATTTTCTTTTTTAATTCTTACTTTAACTTATGTACACACTAAATTAAAACGATTAAATTTAATTTAAAACTAACATTTATCTTGTTCCAGCTTACCGGCTCTTCCTAACCACTAAGCCACTGTGCCGAAAACTTGTTTGGTGGGAGGAGGAGTTTCAGGACTTCCACTGAATAATGGCTTGATGTTTGAAGTTTTCTTTCTTGGAAGCACTCACATCAGTATCAGAATATTTTCCAAAGATAATCCTTGAATGAAATTGACCGACGGGACGACCTAGAGATCGAAATCACAACCGTCGATGAATTCATTCAAACGAATTTTATAGGACGACTCTATTATTTTTGCAGTCTATCCCTTTTAGAGTTCTCACACCAATCGCAGTCTTACCAAATGAAGGCGTATAATTGAGTTTTTAAATTTAATACAATTTTAATAATTCTTGCACAGTCGCCCCTCTAAATTGTTTAACACAGATACCGACTGTCTGAATCCCCCTTTAGATGTTTCCTTCTAGTTAATTCTTCAAAGGCATATGCCCACACTTTGCCCAGTTTATTGAACCCATCCCTGTTTAACCTTAATTCAAATACAATGATTTTCGCTTGACTAAATTAAAATTACTTCGGGGCAGTGGTTGTGGCCAAAAATAGAACTCGTTCATATGAATGATTCCGAAAGGGAAAATTTTATAATTCAAATTTACATTCAAAATATAAATCAACAACTTTTGCTTTCAACTTGTTTTGGTTTAGTTTATTTTATTTTGAAAATCTATCAAATTATTATAGCAAATTCATTAAAAAGGACAAAGGACATCCTGAACAGAAAATAACAAATTCAATTTAATATTGGTACGTTATTCAATCATGCCTTGGCAAATATAGAGGCAGCATATTTCAATTTACAAATATTTTGTCCATGTGTGAACACGTTATATAAATACACTTATTTGGTTGACAATAGCTGCGTAGGCTTTTGAATTTTGCGACGGTATTTATTCTTTATTTTAATGGGTGACTTTCTGGAATTTGGTGTTCAAAAGGTTTCTCACTTTATTTAAAATTCATCCAGAAATATTGGAGCACAATTGAAAACATATTGTTAACGCCTTTATTTGCATTATTTCCGTAGGTCGAAATATTATTATTTTAACTTTAAAATTAATTAACACTGGGGCACAAATAAATGAATAAAACAATAAAAGATTTTTAATTACCTCTCTATAATAATGACCAGTTGTTCGATATTCTAGGATGCCTTTTGTCAGATTAAAAATCAGTAGTTTGGAGTGCAGGCCTAATTTTTTTTTACATAATTTTCTTATAGAATAATAACCTATAACAAAACATTTTAATTTTACTAACCAATGAGCTAATAAACGCTCGTCCATTTTTAACTTTCTCGAAAGATATTGTACTCGTACAAAATTTCGAACTCGAGATGTTAGTCAATTCCGACATGACGATGATAGAGGAACTCAAATAGTGTGTCGTAGAATTCTGTCCGTCTGTCTATCTGTCTGTCCGTATGCTTCTGAGGCCTGCAGCCTAAACGGCTACCCTTATTTGATTTAATTTTATTTAACACTATTCCTTTTTCTTTATTTTATGAACCGTTTCTTTTATCTAGCACTGCTTCTCAGATCTTTACCTACCTACCTAATAAAATAAGAAAATATCCTAAAAAAAAACTTTTCATGAACGAGAAAGTTTCATTCGACCCAGTCGTGTACTTTTTTTTTTTTTTTTTAGCAAGAAGTAGAAAATAAATCGCGCCTTTGATTTGGAAGACTGAATGCTTTTACAAAATTTGTAAAAAAAACTTTTTAAGTCTTGGAGCTATCCTAACTCCTGCATGGGTACCCCAAGACGTAGGATGAACCTTAAAGCGTTTGACTAAACATTCTTAAATCACATTTAAACATTTGTGGTATTTTCAAAATTATTTCGCCAAAAGCCCAAAAGTACATGCCCCTAAGTTCTTACCTACCGACGAGTTCCTGGATTTGTTTGTTACTTGCTTAGGTATATTTTTTCAGGACTGATAATCATATTTTGCTGGAACATACAGAAGGTCCTTCCTGATGGAAATGTTCGCGTTTTCATTGGACTTGCATAAGTTCGTGGAATTTTCCAAGACCACGAAGTAGGTACTGGTGCCGTGAAATCCAATTAAAATTGCCTTTTCTCTGGTACCGCGAACAACATTCTACACAATAACAAAATGATCTCATCTCTCTGTGGTCATCCTAATGCACTTGATTCAATTCGAATTGGAATTGGTCACTTCAAAATCCTTTGCTAGAAGGCATCTATTCAACTCTATTCATGTTTTATATTGCTTCGGCCTCAAGGGTAATTCAATCCATTATTGAGTTGCCCGCTTGGTGGTCCCGGTCCATTGCGGAATCCTTCTCCAATCAAATATTTAATAAGAAAAATGCTGCTTTTCCTTTCGAATTATTCTCCCCGGTCACAAGGACTCTAAGGCATAAGAAAGAAAAAAAATTCGTACCGACGAAACGAATATTTCCTTATTTTCGTCCCCAATGAGCATGGTCAAACGCTTGAAACCATGTCGTCAGCCAAACACAGAACTTGGCACAATTTTCCTCAAAAAAAGCACACAATACCGAGAATAAACACAAAATGAGCTCAGAGGAAATAGGATTTTTAATAACAACAACAGCACACACAGGAGCAAAGCTATATACGAATGCAAGGATACTGCTGGCGCTGCTGGTCCGGGTAGTTGTGGCACAGTCGCGCTCGTGGTAATGGCGGTTAAGTAATCTACACTGACAATGTTCTCTTTCTTCTACTTCTTTTATTTAACTTTTTTCTTCTATTTTTTTGCTGAAAAGAAGAAGGACCAAAAAAATAAAGGAAATTAAACAGAATAACAACTTAAATGTCCTTGACAAAGCAAAAATGCCAACGGGAGTAATTTTGCAGCAGCAGGTCATTAGTGGAAATGTGTGTGCGCTTCTGGTTCACAATGAATAAAAAGGAAAAATTAAGAGACGAAGCCTTTGTGTACATCTCCGTCTCCGTAGGGAGTGCTCTCTTCCGTCCGCTAATTAAGTGCATTAATTTTATTTGTGAGTTGAGTTGAATGCTACATAGGCTACCGCTGTATAGTGTGATAGCTTAGCTCGTGCTCGTGCTCCTGCTCGTGCTCGTGGTGCGCACAGTCATTCCACTTGCATGGGGGTAGACAACCGCATCATCTTGAAACAGTGTTTGTTTTGTTTTGTGGCATTTTAAAGGACAGCCGTACAATGGTTTAGCAGCAAAATCTCTGGGGGCTGTCACTTTGTATATATGTAAGGGAGTGCCTACTATGAAATAGTTGTGCTGCTAGTTTGAAATTTTAGAAAGCAACCTTGGTCTGCATAGGATGACGAATGAATTTCTGCAAGAAAAAAAAAAATGCGAAAAATGTTGCGCATACGCCCAGTTGCCAGCTTTAACAAGACAAGTGTTTTTTTTTTTTTTTTAGAAAACCTAAGTAATTAAGATCGATCTGTGTAGATCTAAATTTCTGGGCCGTACAGCAGTCGGGTTTCGAGCAAAAGGTAGATCCTTTCGAAGACAAGCGTAAGCAACTCAAACCATAATACTGCTGAAATGCTGATAGCTGATACTGCATTTGGTTTCAGTGGCACAAAGTTGTGAAATTCCAGACAATTGTGAATGGTAGGCCAAGAACAAACGTTGGTTTTAACAGAGGTGAACTCTGAACCCGTTGGGAAATCTGACAGGCAAACAAAAGGACGGGAGAGATTTGTTGCCGCCTTATGATGTTGTGATACCATACAAATCCTCGGGACCAGACGGCATAATACCGGCCGAGCTTCAAAACACCTCGGATATCATCCTGCCAACGCTAATGATAATCCTGAGAAGCTGTCTAGATCTGGTGTATATCCCATTGCTATGGAGAGAGGTTAAAGTAGTGTTCATACCCAAAGTAGGTAAATGCTCTCACGTGAGTCCGAAAGATCTCAGACCTATTAGTCTTTCATCATTTCTCCTTAAAACTATAGAGCGACTGATTGAAATCCATTTACGCAAAAGCATTGACAAAATTGGTCTGTCAACAGCGCAACGTGCTTACTCTAAGTGCAAATCAGTAGAAACGGCCCTACAAACGCTAGCGCGCTCCATAGATGATTCCCTTCGTCATAAAGAGTATACAATGGTTGCACTCCTGGATATAGCAGGCGCCTTCAACAACGTCGACTCATCTGCAATCGCTGGTGCTTTGGCAGCTCCGAACGTTGATGTTTCACTTGGCGAGCTGATCAATTTAAGGATTAATTGCCGAATTATCAACTCAAGTCTAGGTGAGATATCTACCAGAAGATCTGTCAGTAGAGTAACACCACAAGGTGGCGTCCTGTCTCCCCTTCTCTGGAATTTAGTAGTGAATGAACTGCTGATATCCCTGAAAGCGGAAGGTTACAATGTGTTTGCCTATGCGGACGATGTTGCTATTGCCGTCTCAGGAAGGTACCTTAACACTTTAAAAGAACTTCTACAACACGCTCTTAACAAGCTAATAAAATGGGCAAACAGTTGTGGATTGGGCGTAAGCCCTCACAAAACTGAACATGCCCTCTTCTCTAGGAAATACAAGATTCCACACATGGACCCTCCATCTATTAATGGCACTAGCTTGACGTTCTCAAATGAAGCTAATTACTTAGGCATTATTTTTGATAGAAAGTTAAGCCTAACATCCAAGAAAGAGTTAAGAAGGCCACTGTGGCACTTTTCTCTTGCAAAAAAGCCATAGGGAACAAATGGGGCTTATACAGCTCCGCGTCACTCACTGGCTATATGTCTCGGTCATAAGGCCTATATACTCACGTACGGTGTGGTTGTCTGGTGGACTGCTTTGGTAAAAGCGATTAATCGCGATAAATTAAGCAAAGTCCAAAGAACGGCTTGCTTGTGCATCGGCGGAGCTCTTTGCAGAACCCCCTCCGCTGCACTTGACACACTGTTTCATCTGACACCCATTGACATCTTCAGCAGGCAAACGGCAGCTTCTGCAGCCGTACGCCTCAAAGCTATTTCACAATGGACAAGCAAAACAACTGACCATGCCGATATCATCAACAACATTAGGAACCTTCCAGGAAACATCGACTACACCACACCAGAACTACAATTTGATAAAAACGTCCAGGTCTCCATTCCTACTAGATTATTCTGTGAGGAGGAAGCATCCGTGGATGATGAATCGATCCATTTCTACACAGATGGTTCGAAAACTGTGGACGGTGTTGGTGGCGGTGTCTTCTCTTATACACTAAATCTAAGTCTCTCCTTCCGTCTTCCTGATCACTGTAGCATTTTTCAGGCGGAAATAATGGCGATAAAAGAGGTCTTATCTTGGCTAAGGGAAAACGTGATATCTGCTAAAGATATCGGTATCTTCTCTGATAGTCAAGCCGCTAACAAGTGCCTGGAATCAGTCTCCACGAATTCTATAACAGCCCAGGACTGTCGTTCATTTTTCAGAGAGATGGCGGAGCAGTTCAACATTCACATTTGCTGAGTGCCGGGCACAGGGACATCCCAGGTAACTGCAGGGCTGATGAACTCGCCAAACACGGAACTACAATACATACCTCTGCTTCCAATTAAGGATTCTTTAGGTATTCCAATCGGTACTTACTTACTTACTTACTTAAGGTGGCGCTACAGTCCGGGGTGGACCTGGGCCTCAACCAATACGCCTCTCCAGTTAGCGCGATCTTTGGCTAACTGCCTCCAGTTGCGCACACCAAGTTGGTTGAGGTCCCCTTCCACTTGAGCGCGCCACCTAAGGCGAGGTCTTCCTCTACTGCGTTGTCCCTCCGGGTTGGAATCGAAGACTCTCCGGGCCGGAGCGTTGGTGTCCATTCGCTCTACATGTCCTAACCATTTTAGACGACTAATGCGTACTTTTCTTACCAGGTCGATGTCGCTGTACAGCTCGTAGAGTTCGCTGTTAAATCTTCTCCTCCAAATCCCGTCAACGCAAACGGGACCAAAAATCACTCGAAGAATTTTGCGTTCGAAGCGACCAAGAAGATCCTCATCCGTTTTTGCTAGGGTCCATGCTTCTGCGCCATAGAGCAGGACAGGGATGATGAGAGTCTTATATAGAATCTCCTTAGTGCTTCTTGACAAGGCCTTACTAATTAATTGCCGTCTTAGGCCAAAGAAACAGCGGTTGGCAAGTGTGATTCTTCGCTTGATTTCTGATGTGATGTCATTATCAGAGTTTATAGCGGAGCCGAGGTAGACAAAGTCCCTAACTACCTCAAAGTTATAGCTGTCTATCGTGACGTTCTGCCCGATTCGTCGATGTTGTGTGTCCCTTCTTGTTGACAGCATATATTTTGTTTTGCCCTCATTCACCATCAAACCCATTTTTGCCGCTTCTGTACTGATACTTGCAAACGCACCAGTGACAGCTCGCTGTGTTCTGCCAATGATGTCGATGTCGTCAGCGTATGTAAGTAGTTGAACAGACTTGTAGAAAATTGTGCCTCTGGTGTTGGCTTGTGAGTTTCGCACAATCTTCTCAAGAATGATGTTGAAGAAGTCACATGACAGCGCATCACCTTGTCTAAATCCTTTTTTGACATCAAAGGTCTCGGTGAGATTGTTTCCGACCTTTACGGAGCAGCGAGCGTTCTCCATCGTCATTCTGCACAATCTGACAAGTTTGGCAGGGATGCCAAAACTAGACATGGCTCTGTATAGCTCGTCTCTATAAATACTGTCATATGCGGCCTTAAAATCGATAAAAAGATGGTGAGTATCGATCTGGTATTCTTGGGTTTTTTCCAGGATCTGCCGTAGTGTGAATATTTGATCGGTCGTGGACTTACCGGGCCTAAAACCGCACCAATCGCTACTTGCAAACTCAAAATAAAGCTGGACGCTATCGAAAGAACAAATCTTAGGTGGTCAACCGGCTCGACTTGTCTAGCGACAAAGCAGATCTGGCCAAAGCTGGATCTAAAACGTTCTAGGCATCTGATCTCTCTCAATAGGAAGCATAGTGCTACAACTACAATAGGTGTCATCACGGGACACTGTCTTATCGGCAGGCATGCAAAAAGTCTTGGAGTATTCTCTAACGATTTTTGCAGAAGCTGCTTTGACGAGGAGGAGGAGGAGACTGTTCTCCATCTTCTCTGTACTTGTCCGGCTCTCTCACAAAGAAGAAAACTCCACTTCGGAGCGTTCTACTTTAGTGATCTGAACTATCTAAACAACATGTACATTCGAAATCAACTACGCTTCATTAGAAGCTCCAATTGGTTCAACGAATAGGAGGAATGAGTGCAGATTCACGTGGTATCACAAGGGCCCTTATAATGGTCTAAGTGTGTCACCTAACCTAACCAGTTAGCCGACAACCACTTTAACCTAACCTAACCTAATGATGTCGTGATGGGAATTTTTCCAAATGCTGATTTTGACTTATTGTTATCAGAGTATCCCCAAAACAAACACCAATCAAACTGCTTAAAGCCTGCTGCTTCTTATCTTGCATTTCGAAAATAAATTAAGTTGTTACCCTCCCCTTCTACCCGTACTCCGACAAACGAAGAAATTAAACTCAAATCTGTCTAATAAATTGCAATTTCATTACTCAGTATCTTTCATAACTTCCGCGCCAGAGCTTTAATAAATCAAAAACTGTACCGCCGGAATGAGAGGGAAGAAACTACCAATCCAAAAAATTAATTTCTCCCTTCTCTGGCATAAGGATAAAGCATAATATTTTTCCAATTGTTTTCATTTCACTGAGTCCTGAATATTTTAACAGCATCCGAACAATAGCTCCAACCCAGCTCCATCTGCATGGCTTATCGGTTGCGTCTCGCACTTTCGTCGACGCTAATAGATCTTGCATTTGAGAAAAGAAATACTTCCGCACGAGCAGAATATTAATGAATATCCGTACACTTCAATATCTAAGAAGAACGAAATTTTACTCCGTCGTCCTTTCACGCGAGGAAATGATTTTTTTTACTGAAGAGAAACTCCTTCTCTCTAACGATATAATTTCCAACTGAAAGTGCATTCCATTTTGAATTCAAAGAATCCCGAAGTATACTCTTTGTGTGCATGTAGAGATTCTTTTGGCATTATATTCCTCCAATTAAAAAAATCTTCCCCATTCGATATGGAGAAGACGTCCAGAGAGATACAGCCAAGGCAACCTCAAGCATCTGTGTAGGTTGGAAAATGTTTCCCAGCCATTAGCAAATTGTGTTTTCCAACAATACCACAGAACGATGTGTAAGAGACGAGAGGTACGAAAAACTGGAAAAGTATATTACAGAGTAGTTATCACACACACACACTCAGTTAGAGACATAGAACTTGGTCCTTCGAATCTGTTCTAATGGAGCAGTGCATCAGAACCGTACATCCGGCACTGCACTCTGTACAGAGAGTGGTTTGTACTCTTTTAGTCTTGTGTGCTCATGAATGAATGCAGGTTGCGAAGGGAGAGATGATACATTGCAGGAAATTAGACGCCAATCTAAGGAGTCCCTTTTGAAATCGAGTCTGACAGCTCATCACGCCATGAGCAGAGACAAGTAAAGTGCTTCCTAAGGGCGTACCGATGAAAAGGCATGACGTGACATGGTGGTAGAGTAACAGCATGCGTATGATGTTCTGCAGTGCACAATGGTGCGGTATGCACGTGTGCTCTCTGTGGATTTTGTAAATGAATGGTTACTGCGCCGTTTAGCTTTGGTTATACTTAGTCTTGAATAGGATCAGCAGTCAATATGCGATGGGCTTTTGATTGAGAAAGGTATTTGCTGTAGATAAGTCGTCGGAGGTTTTGCGAAAAGAAAAATGATCCTTCCACTTGGTCTTTTTTTTTCTATAAATCCAAGTCATGTCCTGGTTCTTTAACTTTGACTAAGGACACTTACAGGAAGCTGATTATTTTTATTTATATTTTATCCACTGCGAGCAGAATTCAAAGCAAATACCTCCACTCCATCTCAGATGAATGTCGACGTCAACTCTCTTTGGTAAGCCCCGGGTGCAACTCCACACAACCATTGCCATTGTACACAGACACAGTTGCATTTAATCAATCTTGTGATTCGCTGTTGGGAATTTTTAAACCCCCACTTAACGATTCCTTACTACAAACAGAAATGTGTGCTGTAGTCCTCTTCACTCTCGGGAGAGGAAATGAAATCGTACGTGACTTCAGTTACTAATTCAGTGATATTTCCAATACGACTTCGAGTATCTACCGCACCGAATACCTACACATAAAATGCATCAATATCCGTAGAGTGTTTCAGGGAAACTTCCTTCGTCGCTTTTGTTACCTAAATTGATTTCAGCACAGAAAAACCACAACCGTTTTTGCAGTTTTGTTTGCCTTTCGCAACTTTTACTAAGAGACTTTTCCGTCCCTTTCTCTATGCTATTGGATTCATAATTTTTCCTTTTAATACCACTGCCCTTGTGTAGAAGAGCACTTGTGCCAGAGGAATGAGCAAACGCAAAAAATCAGAAATGCATTTCCACTATATACACAGCCCACACACAAAGTTGCAAACATATTCAATACGGAAACTCAGTCAGAGTGAAATGTTACAAAAGTTAAAGTTAATCCATAAATATAAGTTGAGTATAGTTTTTTGTTTTTCCTCCAAAGGAGAACATAGATACGCGACGGCAACATAGAAGTGGAATGGATAAGTTTTTTATTCTGTTTTTTTTTTCCTTGGATCACCAGGTATTGAAGGATTATCAGGCAAAAAGTTAAACCTGCTACTGAACATAGGTGGAATAAAAACAAAAACACAAATGGGTGCGGCGTAGCCACAATTGTGCCCAGGATCTATATAGAACAAGCAACTACTTCGGAGTGAAATTTGCTGCTAAAACTTCGTCCTTCATCCTCATCTGGTATAATTTGCAGCGCGAGAAAGTTGAAACAAAAAAATCGGAAAAATCTGTGATCGATTTTAAAAATAGATACTTTAGATCCAGGGCAGAGAGTGGCGGCGTCAGCGAGGTTGCCAGTAATACCACCATGCACCCTTAGCCGATATTTCACGAAACTACTCAGCGAAACTGAGATGTATCCAGGGAAACTTTCTGAATATTTTCCAATGTTAACTTCGCATTTTAGAAACTGAAAGGGGCAACGCAAAAGAAAATCGAATGCAGTAAAAGGAATACTTAATAGAAGGACCTTCCAGCGAAAGTGTGTGTATAACTGCCTTCACATTCATATGATAGATTATTCAGTTTTCAAGGGTTTCATTAAAATGGATGAAAAGTTTCCTCGTTGTTTACTGGCATGACTTTTATAAGGACTGTTGGATTTCACTTTAAAGTGTTGCATGAGACAAGGATTTAAAAAATTTGATATGGAAAAGTTTGACATGAAAACAAGTGTCATACATGTCGAGGGGGTAGACTTTTATTGCATAAAGATGAGCTGTTTCCTTGTTTTCTGGGACTTGCTGGTGCCCAGGAGTCATTCTCTATTTACGTTGTAATGTTTGCTCTATCGAAATGGTACTTTTGCCTCAATGGAAAATGGAAGAATATTTAGGAATAAAAATTCACTGCGTCTAAGAATGTTTTGGAACCGGTCTAAATGGTAGTTTTGACTTTTCTTTTCTATTCTGACTGGTATTAGGATCAACGGCGCTGTTGCAGATTTAAAATAAGATTCTATTATTTCATTTGTTCTAAACAATTTATTAAATAATTATTTAACTAAATAAACACTTGAATGTCCTATTTATATATAAAGGTTAAGGTAATGGAAACCATATCTGACCGTTTTTTTTCATAGATAATTGCCAGTTTGACAACTAAAGATATGTAAATAATGTCTTTAAGTTTTTAAGTAGATTTCACTGACCAACAGGAAGATATTTTTTGAGAGTGTACAGTTTCTCCTTGTGCACCACTCTTCCACACTGTTTTAGATAAAACATGCGTATTGTAACAGCAAACTTTGGCAGTGTTTATCATTGATAAAAATTGTGAAGAGCAATGGCTCTAAACGGCTGCCGGAATAGGTTAGAAAACACTGTTTATATAGGCCAAACAGACCGAGTTTTTTCAAAGTTAGGTAAGCCTTTTAAACTCCTTTTAGATAAGATGTCGCACAAATGTCGTGTCAACGAGCGCGACGGGCATTTAAAACCAGCTATGTATTAAAAAAAAAAAAACAATAAAAAAAATCATAATAAAAATTAAATTGAGACAATAAGCCCTAAGCGGTAAACAAATAAGAGAAAAATAATATTAAGTTGCATAACCAACCAATAAAAATGAATTATCTTTCAAAAGGAAATAAAAATAAAGAAAATATATAAATTGGAAAAAAGAAGTTTCAATAAAGATTCCTAATGTAACAATATTCATCAGCCACCCTGTATATGCCCAATTTAATGTTTATAAAGAGAAGACAAAAAAGCGGGAAAAAAATAAAAATCTCTATGAAAGTTAAGCGAGAGATGGAGCAGTGGAAAACAACCCTATGTTGGAATTTGGGGTTTTGCGGGACTCGAACCTGGGACCCCTCGCTTAGTAGTCCAACGCACTAACCACTAAGCTACTACACCCAGTTCTTGTATAGTTTTGTTAAAAAGTTTCGTGACAGTTTTTTGGCTTAAGGTGGTATAATACAGGGTGGGCCAAATACAAGTTTCTTTTTAAAAATGCAATGAATTGAAAAAAAATAGTATTTCCATGTATTATGGCCTTATTAGTAAGAGCTAACATTCCCATTAATTATGGAATACAACGCCATTCAAGTGGCTGCCTCGGCTGGCTTCGCAGTATTGCATTCTGTCACTCCAATTTTTCAAGACCTTGTTGATGGTTTCGTGCTGTAGCTCACGGATTGCTTGGATGATATTGGCCTTAAGTGCTTATATCTTTTCCGGATTGTTGGCATAACATCGGTTCTTCACGGTTTCCACAAAAAAAAAAATCCAAAAGGTCAAATTGACAAGATTACTTTGGATTTTCTCCTGTCATTAAATCTCTGCCAATTTGGTAATGTTCGTAATTCTTTTAATAACTTGTTAGATCTTGCTTTTGCATTTGAAGAGATGAATGTTTCTGTTGATTCTTGTTTACCTTTGTTAAGAAATTCTTTGTCTCATAACGCTATTAATATTTTAATCAAATCTTACGTCTATAATAATCAAATGTTGTTTAGTGATTCGACTAAATTCATTTTCAAATTTAATAGTTAAAACATGATCTGGGGTGATGAACTTCGGTACAACACAGTGGCTGAAAACTTTAACGCTTTTTCTAAGATTTTTTTCAATATTTTAAATAATTCTGTGCCTAGAGTGCGTAAACGAGTAAACGCCCATCCACCATGGTATAACCAGCGGTTACTGAATTTAAAAAATGCCAAAAACAGAGCTCATATAAACTTTAGAAGGAGTAAATCTCTATCGGAATATGAATTATTTGCTCGGTTGAGAAAAGAATTTATTTTTCTTTCTAGGTTCCTCTCGAACAACTATATTCAACGCTTGGAAAGGAATCTAAAGTCCAACCCAAAGTGTTTTTAGGCGTACATAAATTCCAAATGGGCTAGTGTCGGTTTTCCGTCAACCATGAATTTTCAAGGCAAATCATCCAGTGGATTACAAAGATATTTTGAACATGTTTGCGTCGTTCTTTCAAAGTATTTATGATTCCTCCTGTCTCATTTCTTTTAATGAGGATTATTTCGGTTCTTTGCATGATTTTACTGCATCAAGTTCTCTGGTACTTACCAGATCAGAATTATTGTTGGCATTACAGGATTT
Organism: Cheilosia urbana; assembly: GCA_946477585.1. Lineage (NCBI taxonomy): Eukaryota > Metazoa > Arthropoda > Insecta > Diptera > Syrphidae > Cheilosia > Cheilosia urbana. Next base: position 14,429,190 of record OX297855.1, read on the forward strand.
GAAGAACAGTAAAACTCCAGATTTCTTGGGTTTTTACCCTATTGTTTTAAAATCTTGTGCTATTTCTCTCTGCTACCCCCTGCTATATATTTTCAATCAGTCATTGGCTGGTGGGACATTCATTGATGATTGGAAGTATTCGCTTATAACTCCAATTTTTAAGAGTGGGAAAAAGGGACCAAGTTTCGAATTATAGACCAGTTTCTAAACTTGCTATTATACCTAAGCTTTTGGATCGCCTAGTGAAAGAACGGATGGTATTCATCTTAAGTCACTTTATAAGTGATTCTCAGCATGGATTCTGGAAGGGTTGTTCGACTTGCTCTAACCTGGTTCAATTTACCAATTATTGCTTAGGTTCCATTGAGAATCACAAGCAAGTGCACGTAGTTTACACTGATTTTGGGAAGGTCTTTAGTAGAATTAACTTACATATCCTTCTAAAACAGCTTAAGTGTTACGGATTTTTCGGCCCATTACTTTCATGGTTTAAGTCATATCTGTTTGGCAGAAAACAACTTGTTTCTATAGGACAATTGGTTTCGGTTGAAATTAACGTTGTGTCTGGTGTCCCGGAAGGAAGTCATCTTGGGCCTATCCTTTTTCTCATTCTTATTAATGATTTGCCGAAAATTCTAAATTTTTGTCATTGTCTTTTGTATGCGGATAATGTAAAATTTTTTGCGACTATTTCTAGTCTCAGTGACTGTCTTCTGTGCCAGAGAGATTTAGAATATTTTTTTTAATGGTGTAAACTGAATGATCTGCATCTTAATATGGACAAATGTGCCACCATTTCTTATAAAAGGACACATAATACGCTAATTCCCGATTATCGTTTTGGAGACCAAACAATTAATGTTGTAGTGGAATTTAAAGATCTTGGTGTTGTTTTCGATAGTAAACTTACCTTTGATCCACAAGTTAATAAATTAATGTCAAAAGCTAACTCGGCTCTTGGATTTCTGAAAAGAAATTCATCTGATTTCAAGGATCCTTATACTCTCAAAGCCATTTATATAAGCATTGTTCGTTCATGTCTGGAATATTGTACTGTTGTTTGGAACCCGTATTCTTTGAAAAATATTAATAGAATTGAAAAAGTTCAAAAAAACTTTTTGCGATATGCTCTACGTCGTTTCTTTCTAAACGAAAATGTTCACTATTCTTACCGCTCTAAATGTTTGCTGTTTGGTTTTGATCCCCTCGAAGTTCGCCTTAAAATGCATTGTTTTATGTTTGTTAGAGATTTACTCTGTTCCTCTATTGACTGTAGTAACTTACTTTCCCTAATTTGTATTTATGCCCCCCAAAGGGTTCTTAGAGTCAGACAATTGTTATTCGAAGTTCATCATTCCACTTTATACGGGGCCAATGAGCCTGTTACGTATAGGTGTAGGTTATTTAATATTGTATATGATCAACTTGATATTGCTTTACCTAGACCTAGATTTAAGGAACTCGTATTGTTAGCATTGAGATGATTACTATTTATTGTTGTACTTATATTTATTTTTCTTTCTTTCTCGATCTGTTGATGTATTTCTGTCGTAGATCTAAATAAATACTAAATACTAAATACTAAGACGGGTTATAACACAGCTTGGGAATTTGGTGCGCAAAAGATCGATTGTGACATGGGCTGCCATGCATGGCGCTCCATCCTGCATTAAACAGAGGTCGTCCAAATTCATTTCGTCAATTTCAGTAAAAAAAGAAGAAAGTCGGTTAACATGGCTCTGTAACGCCCACCGTTGACCGAAGCGTTGTTCCCAGCCTCACTTTCGTGTCTCACACTCTCGGCTACAGCAGCCACATTCTCGTCTGTGCGCACCGTATGATGATGGGGACCATGAGTATTCCAGTCTCATGAACTTTTTCACAAACTTGCTTGCAGCAGCCGCGGTCGTTGCTTCATTTCGGCCAAAATTTCTTTTCAAAAAGCGCACAGTTTGGATTACACACCACACACTTTGGAAATAAGTTTTCAATACTTCCCAACGTTGTTCGAGCGTAAAGCGACACATTTCGTTCCGCGGAGGTATGATATTGACTTTCTGTCAGGATTTCGAAACAGCTGTTTGATACCGACATATTACCTATAAAATATGATTTAAAAAGAAACCACTAGATGGCCCACCCTTTGCTCGCTTAGGTGCATTTAGAACGAAATGGGACCAACGCGCTGTGAGTTTTGTTGATTGTCTCCAAGAACTACTCGAGAGTTCTTTAATTTGTAGACCTTATACACTTTTTAAAATGATTTGCCCATTGTGTCCAATTGTCGTTCTTGTGGGAGCTGTTATTGAACCGTCTCGTCAGCTCCATTCTATACTGTTGTTTGGAATCCATCAGCTGTGGATTTTTTAAATTTAAATTGCTATTTGGAAAACGAACTCAGCTGGCATAAAAGGCATTGAACGTCTCACAGCTTTTCAATTACCTGACCCACTTTCAAATTCAATATTCCTACCCCCCACGAATGTAGATATACAAGTCCTTCCCTAGTACCCATTCACCAGCAGTTACTAATGGAATGCCCTATTAAAATAAGCTCTGTTTCACTAAAATACAAAATTCTTTCATGAGCTTAGCTGCAACGTAATCATATCCTTGTCGGCCTTTTAAGTCGCAAAAAAGAAATACAACAACCTACTTACGCAATATCCTCGAAATTCCAAAGTTTATGTTCGGATTAGACAAATATCGCCTGGTTTACGACCTCAATAAATTTTATTCATCATCAGCAGATGACGACACCAGCCAAATATTTAACATTAAACTCTTCATAAACATTCAGCACTTTACATTTGCAATTTCCAACAAATTCCGTTGGTAATAATAAACAAAAAAATGCATGTTAACCAGCGGTATACACAAAGCCACAAACAGAGGCGTGAAATATCCCGACCCCGGATCGTTGGGAATATTCCCCACCCTCCCCCATCATCTCTGTGAATGAATAGTTATTTTAATTATCCTACTAAAGTTCGTAAACAGCAGAGAATTTCTGACAGGGGCAAAAAAACAAAAAAAAAAAAATTCCGGAGATAAAATGTTTAGCGGATCCTGCGGTTTCTGCGGCCGTTCTAATTATCAACAAAACGCTATATTGCAACTATTTTCGATATCCATAAATTGCCACTACATTTGTGTTGGTGTTGGTCTGGACATGGACTTGGCCTGGGCAGTGGGCATGTCTATCTATTTATTATGCATGGGGGTATATCGATAGGGGAATTGGGAAGCACCTCGCCGGATATGGGCAACCTCTGAGGAACCAATTTGATGGCACAATCCATTCATCTCGGCGGAAGTGAACATTTCAAAACTATTAACGCAAATAATTAATGCATTACACGATAGAACCGCACAGCACTTATCGCCGCATTTGTTGGCGCGTATATAAGCAGATAATTGGTTTGGTGTTGATTGACTCATTGGGAGATAGATCCCGGATGGATTCCCCCGCACACCACAGTCATCTCATCAGTGCTACTGTGTGGTTGAATTTAATATGTCGGCACCTGTCAGTTTTCCATACATTAGGCACAACATGCATCCGTGAGGGAAAAAGTCGAGGAAAAGGTCACTGGAGTGATACCGATCAAAGGGGTGAGGGCGTGCATTTATGCCGTGAAACTGTAGCTAAATATGGATCTTAACTGTTTAAACACGCATCGCTGGAGGGCTGACTTTGTGTGCTGGCTGCTGTTACATGATTCTCTGATGTAGCTTGTGGGAAAAGTTGCTTAATCGTGTGGGACACACTGGTTTCCGGGTTAGGGGGGCAATCTCTCGTGAACTTATGCTCGTTGTCGGTTTTAAAGAAAACCGTGCATGCAACGTGCATGTAGGAAGTGCGCTTTTAAAGTCCCTCTAGCTATTTTAGGAGCATGAGCTCTGCTGCGTATATGGTAAAGGCTGTCGCATGCAGTGGTATTTTAATTACATGGTTGATATTTTAGTTACTTGGCTGGAAATGCGAAAATCAACCCTGTTAGCTAGGTGGTAGGCGGGAATTTTAATTAGAAACTGACTGAAGGTGAAAACGGCGCGTAATTAGAAAGGCTTGTTAGTGATTTTGTGTTCTGTTCTTGTGACAAGTGTTTCCAAGAGTGCTGGAGAAGTAAATGTCTTGTACATACCAGTTTATGAATATCCACAGATATGAGTAGGAGTACTTTGAGTGAGGAACATGCGAACAGATCCTTCAAATTGTTGCTCGAATTTGGAAGTGGAGTAGTTGAAGAACGAAGACAGTACATTTGAATGAAGGGAGGTGTTATGTTCTTTAAACGGCTGAGAAATAACACAACGTTTCATTATAAACAGGAATTCATAAATTTAATATTTCGATTTAGTATTACATAACATAGCGTATTACAATAAATTAGTTCCATTGAGTGCATTGTATGCACAAGTGCACATGATATTTTAGTGTTGTCGTGGTGCCTGGTTAATACTCTTCAGGAGGTCTGCGGCGTGATTATCGCATGGACGAAAATGTAGTTATATCATTCATTCGCAAGCATTCCGTTTACAGCGTATCAGCGGTATATACAATTCAGCTCAGAAGAGGGAGTTCCTTACCACCGCTTTGGTGCGCCATTTCGCCAATGGGGTCTTAGACGATTCACAAGAAAAGCCTGCACAAAAAGGGGCAATCTAAGTCTAAGAATTGTCTGTAAACTACAAACTTGCAGGAGTGACTTCAAAAGAGGTCAAAGAACATCTTTTACGACACATATTCCACTGCCAGGCATTAGTTTCTTGCATTCAAAATTGGATTTGAAGGGGAATCTAATGTCGTTTTCCATTTCACTCGGGGCCTCGGGGGTCCACTCATTCTGTAATCCAACTTGGAGAAGATCGAAGCAAGCTTCAGCACCTAGCAACAAATAGTGGTGGTTGATAGAAACACTGAAATATTGTGATCATTCCAGTCCTTGACGCTCAGCGCTGATTCCGGCTGATAACCAGTAATGGATGGAGCTATAAGGAATTCCAGGGTCACCTCAAAGGTTGTTATACCTGGAGCGAATGGTGGTTTGAGTCTGAAAATAAATCTTGGTTTCTGCTACCCCAATTCCGACAATGTCAAACTTCTTTCTTTGTTTTTGTAGTTGTAGATCCTTCAAAACACCCGAATTCAAAAGAACTCTTCCTATAGTTGAAAGCTACCTGAGGAATCTTTTACGAAAACCAGTGCTATTGCCAAAATAACCTGAGCTTCAGGAGCATGATCCTTTGCCTATGCTGCACTAACAGCTGCTGATGTTGACGTTTTCGTGCTCTCCGCCTGTTGAAGTCCATGGAGAAGACTGTGGCGTGGTTGCCTACACTGCATTTCGAAACTCCATGACCCTTTCCTAAGCAATTTAAGCAAAGTCCTATTTTTTTGCATTCGTAAAACGATCCATGACTGAAAGTCCAGTGAAGCTTATACAGCCGCTGAATGGAACAAGAAAACTTCTTCTGATTGAATACAAAAAATATTGTGAAATGCCAACAAATCTACGACTGCTGTCAGCTGACTTGTGTAATTAAACATAAATTACACTTGCGCGTAAGTGCTTCTCGATTGGATTTCTGACTTCAAATCGAGTAGCGAAACTCACTTCTAAGAATCACCAGAAGAGTTTTTTTTTTTTTTGCCAATGAAACGGTTTTAGAGGAGATTCTTTCGATTCCGGACTCTCGGACGCTTCTTTTTGCCCAAGTGGTAAACGACACAAAACTTTGTTAACAAATACTTCAGCTACAATTGCAGCTATTACAAAGAATAGTACTAGTTTCCCATTGGCCTCCTTTAAGGGATTGCTAGGAATGTGAAATTCTGGAAGGTCAATTCTCTGTTATGATTTTTTTATTGGTATAAGCTTGTGTTTCTCTGAAAGTGAACATGCACTTCGAGTCGTTCACACCGTACAAATTAAGTGAGGATTTCCATAATTGGACATCAGTCCAGCGACGCTGAATGAGGCAGGTGAAGTAGTTTCAAAATGTAGAAATACCAAAGACCGCAGTGTCGGTTGAATTTTGTATATACTCGCATCTAATTGCCGTCAAAAAATTAAGCTAGTCCGTGTATTGTTCGACTTGTGATATCTTTGGGTATCCATATATTAAGGGTTGGGGGCAGTGCTACCTTTCGGGAGGCTTTAGATTCATTTTGACTCCTGTATGAGCGCCTGGACTCCGGACTCATCTTTTCAAAAATCAGCGAATTCGGACTCCTTTTAAAATCGTAGGATATTTTTGCTATTATTCAAAATTGTTCAGTGTATTTAATTGAATTCGAAAGAATTTGGTTTTACCTAAATTTTAATTGAACAGTGTGTTTGTTTAAAAAAGAAAAGAAAATATTGAAATCGGAATGGGACTCCTTTTTTCATCCAGGACTCTTTTTTGGACTCTTTCTGCAAATTTTCAAAAGGTAACCCTGGTTGGGGGTATTCGCCCGTTAAAACCTGTTATAATCCAAAATAACCACCATTCGGTCAAATTATGGTTCTCGCTGAACCTGCGAGAATCATTCAGAATCAGCGATGAGTGCAGTGTATTCCAAGCAGAGGTAGCCGCTATCACCCAAGCGGCGAAGAACCTACAGAGACGACACGTCGTCGGCAAACAAATCACCATCTACTCTGACAGCCAAGCGGCCATAAATGCCATGGAGTCAGTCGTGGTGAAGTCAAGAGCAGTAAGTCACTGCAAGATTAATCTGGACGAAAAATCACAAGCCAACGAGGTGACCCTATGCTGGGTACCAGGGCATATGGATATTCCGGGTAATGAACAGGCGGATGAGCTTGCAAGAAACGGGTCGAAAATGCATGTATCTATGGCCCTCAAATCAGTAAGAACTCCGCTAAGCACGCTTGCAAGGAAGATTGACATTGAATCCTGGAGTAGTACTAACCTACGATGGGCCAATCTCATTACTTGCAGGCATACTAAAGAACTATGGCCAGAGGTGAGCAAAAAGAGATCTAAACATAATGATCGGACTAAGCCGCAAAGATATTCGCATACTCACGGGGGTCATTACTGGACACTGTGCGATAGGCGTACATGCGGAACGGCTGGGGATACTGCATAATGATTTTTGCAGAAGCTGTAGGAACGTAGAAGAAATAGAATCTGTTCGCCACCTACTTTGCGACTGCCCAGCCCTTAAAAACAGCAGACAGAGAATTCTCAATAGTTACTTCTTCGATGACCTAGACCTAGAGGATCTGAAGAATGTTGATCTCAAAGTACTCCTGAGATTCATACTTAAATCTGGGTGGTTCTAGGAGATAGACAGACTTTTTATCAGTAGTCACTAACTCGTAGGAAGAACTAGAGGATCAGGTTACAGCGGAGCTTTAAGAACCAATGAGATTCACACTAAATCTATGTGGCTCCAATACAAAAGCGGTATATTTCTTTTTTCTCGACAGGCTGCACTGGATGGTTCCCGTAACTGGACACAATGGACCCAACTGATGGTCTAAGTGAAGCTGTGGCAACCACCACAAGAGCATCAATTTACCTACCTACCTTCCTACATGGTTTGCTTTTCGGATATAGTAATATAAAAGTTAATGAAAGGTCGAGTTATATGACGAGAATAGGGGTTGGAAAATATCATCAGTGAAGCGGACACCAACTGCCATTCATTCGAAAACTGTTCAGCATAGTAGGGAAAATGCTAACCCAATCAGGGTTGGTTCGTGGATAGAGGCTAACGAAGTGGACTCATTCAAACGTATACTTTGTCGGTCTTCTGCTTTATAAGAACGATATATAAAAAATAAATAGTTAGCGCAACAGGTCCGTGGGGACCGTAGGCCTAGCTTCTTACTACCATTCGTTTTGTGTGTGTTTTACATTTTTGGTACGAATGGAAGGGATCTACAATCTTATGCCGAGTCCAAACGGCTAATTGAGAAGCCTTTGCATGACATGTCGGATGTTTATCAGACTTTCGCGAGAGGTGACGCAGCGGAAAAAGATCTTAAGATGTTTACAAGAACGATGTCTGAGCATACACCCTTTGATTTATTTTCTTCGCAAGGACTCTTGTAGTTTATTACTTATTAGAAATACCAAAGGCTACCAAGCCGGCCAGCAGTTGTCTAACTTCTAGCAGAAGATTCACATAAACCTCATAGGTTCTCGTTGACGGCATGAATCTTCTTGCATCACACACCTGTTTAATTCCAGAGCTCCATCTAAAATCAACATTACTCCTAGATAATGTACTATATGTACACCAGACGTAAAATGCTGAGCGGGAAATGTCTTCTAAGTAAGTCATGTACTTGTAGTCAAGAATTATGTCCATCAGAAGAATTTCGACTCACTTTTTCTCACCTTTTCTGTAGAACTGTCCTTAATTCTAGCTCAAAATAAATGTTGTCAAAATAATTCATAGGAGCAATGTGCTGAGCGTGGAACTACTGATGCTGATCTTGTAATAATAAAGGCGGCTACCACAAGGTCCTTTATGGACATATTTTGGGTCAAATGGATGAAATCATAAAGGCATGGCGACCTTTAAACGGCAAAAGTTCCGAATTTTGAAATCGAAAAAAAACTAAATTTTTACTCACATCAAATACTCTTTTAGCATCCTTTTTACAACATCCCCCTTTCAAATAATATATAACGACCTCATATCCTAATTACTCAGCTACAAAATTGACACACAATCTAAGTCTCATCCGAAGTATAAAAGAACCGGTAAGACACGACCTAATCCATATAAACACCGCATATGTCGCACACTCACTAAAAGCAAGCTTTTAGCCGCCATTGTTCACCGTTTTATTGACAAAGCAAATCTCTAATTAGACCTGTCCCGCTAATTCCCAAAACAGCCAGACGATTCTGTATCCAACGCTTATATAATCCGAGACACACAAAAACAGCAATCCACTCAAATGTATCCGCGTATACTCACTCGTACTGTCGTACACCATCAAAGACGGAAAATGCTTACGAACAGGAAGGATAGAGGAAAATTTGTTCAACAGCATCCATTATCTCACGATCAACAATGCTGACAATGATTATTACCACCAGCGACACCACCATCCGCTAAAACATCCATCTATCTTTCCATCTGACGACTAAGACCGTGTCGCTGCTCAAAGAGCATACATACAGAAGATGCAGACCTTGTTCCGAATTGACGCACGTATACGGTACGGCTACGGCAAACCTAGTACCTATATATTTATACTCATCGCAGCGCAAGTCGTTCAAATCTCAAGTTCATAATTTGTTGCACTCACTTTATGCGCGGGCGAAAAAAAAAGAAAAAAAAGAAAAAGTTAGAACTCTACAAAAGGATGAAGGACTCTCTTACCCATTTAGTGCTGTCAGTTTTCTTTTTAGTTTGTTATAGTTTCGCTGGTTGCATTGGTGCGACGATGACGGTGCAAGGCGGTGTTTGAACATTTTAATTACGTCTGCAAGTTGCTATAAGTGGCTGGCATCCATCAAGGATGAATCCCTATTCTATACGTTCCTTCCCGAAGACTGCTGTCGATGTACTACAGTTTTGTGGAGTTTTCCTTGCGGTTGGTTCGTGAAACTCTTTCTAGATTGGTGGCTTAGCGCTTGGCCATAATACGATGAAGGTTTTGTTTGATATCATCTCGAATGAAAATTCACAATTATATAGGAGGAACTTTGTGAGTTTTATTCATATCCTGTCGGGCGTAACCACGGCCACAGCTATCTGTATACGTACAGATTGAACCCATTTCATGTAATCGATTTCTCGATGAGCTTATGGTCGACAGGGTTTAAATCTTCTCGCGTTTCTGGATGTGAGGTTGGCAAGTATCTCGTCGGCGGCGGTGTCAGGGATGAGGTATTGAATGGTTGGTTTTTTTATTTTTGTTTTGCTCCCATCTTGGGTGGATTATCCCAAATGATTTGCTTTATACCTACAGTGACAGGCTGCTCACGCGCCCAGTCTGTAAATTAATACCAACCTTAAGTAATATCGCAGCAGCTGCAAAGGACGCTGTCTTTTTCATCCCATTTGCTAAGAGCGTCTTCGTCTTGAATGGATTTGGTGTATAAGAACAGACGATGTGTTTGTCGCGCGAGACTGAAAAGTTTGAAGGATGAATGGGTATAAGTTAGATAGGTACTGAAAGTTTTTATTCAAACCTTTTGGCGGACTTAATGCGGATTGAAGTTTTTGATAGTTCTTATATTTTTATGAGAGACTTGGAAGTACATTTTGGACTGTCAAAATTATGACTGCAAATTAGAATTAAGTGAACCTTTTGACAAGGCTTGCAAAAGTCAATCTAGGACCTTGCTATTTGGCATCCGTCAACCAACCAAATTGGCATTTTTATACAACCTTCTTAGCCTCTGTCAAAACTAGGATTCCCAATTTAAAAATATCAAATATCTCGGTATCGCTCTTAGCCTGTATAAATAAATCTCACTATCAACATCCCTTGAAAACAGTCTTTTCGATTCAGAATCCCATTTTTTGTTATGCACAAAGAGCAAACCCGTTTGTGTATCTACATTAGGAGTCGAATCCTCTACATTGTGGAAGGATTGCTTCTGCTTGTCTCTCAGTTCGTTCTCTTGTTTGTTCCTTAAATGGCTTTAGGGATGATAATGGATTTTAATTTGTGCGACAGTACACAAACAAGATTTTAACGTGCTTTGAAAGAAACTTTTTTCGGGGTGCCGCCCTAAGCTGCGGATGAAAGCAGTCGAAAGGATTAATCTGAAATTAATGAGCTTAAACCACACATTACTTGTTCTTTTTGTTAGTGCTTCTGTCTGATCCCGTATATTCGGGACACAACCATTCTATGGAAACCAATGTTGCGTCCTAAGATTTAGGGTCGTTTTCAAATCTTTAATCTTAATTCCGTTCTGGGTTGTGTTAGGGAACAGGCTACTAATGTCGAGTGCAATTGAATGGAATACTCTCTGTTTGTTGTACAACTATTATGTAAATATGAACGGCAATTGGGATAATCTGGTATTTATGGTTATGAGGTATGGAGTAAAATTGACATTATTGCGATCTTGACTGGGAATAATTGTGTCAGTTTAATTAGAGGGGGGTATATCAACCTACCGGTAGAACTGAATTTTTGAACTTGTGTGCATTACAATTTTAACTGTCGTAATTCTGTCTCTGATTCTAATCGTTGATCTTAAAAAAGACGAGCAAAAAGATTGGAGTCTTGAATTTAGAATTGGGAAATGGTTTGTATATACTTTGACTTATCCTCAAAATGCGTAGTATTACTATGTTTGTATATATGGATTCAGAGACAACTGTATCACTACGGATATAATGGATTTTTCGAAAACCACAGGTAAAATCAATTTCTGTACAAAATAGATCGCGTGGAAATAATTTAACATCATTGGGCCCTTTTTGAACGTATTACTCTTCTCTTGATATATTTGCAAGGAAAACTATACAACTTCTAGACCCTAAGCAATTTTTTAAAATTATTTAACAAGCATAAAATGTTTTTAATCTCAGAATACATTATGAATCTTCAACTCTTCCTTTACTTTTCTTTACTTATTGAAAATTAAGTTTCTAACTTGGCTACCGGTTTTGCCATAGCTCTTGAATTCATATTTGCATATATGTATATTGAAATGTAACTTCAGGAATTTCAGCCCTCTTCTGTTGGACAGTCCTCTTGACCCTTAAGCCAATGGATTCACCCCCGTATTAATAAACACTGTGTTAAAGTTATCAACTTGTTACTCAGCAGTTATGTCCAATTTTTGTATGCTACCTAACTTAATTGTTTTTTTATTAACTAGCTGACCCGGCGAACTTCGTTCCGCACAAATCTATATATATATAAATTGAGCCTTAAAATTGTGTTCGTTTGTCGCCAATTCACGTCTTAACGCATTTACCGATTTTAACCAAACTTTCACACATCTTTGGTATTTATCTATATATAATTTTTGTGAAGTTTGGTTGCAAATGGTAAACGTGTGTTTGTGTAATTTATTTACAAAAAACGGTGCAAATAAAATATATTTGTGGCGCTGCTGTCGATATCCTAATCCACTCAACCGATTTAAATGACATTTTGTGGCTGTGTATTTTGGACCCGAAAGGTGGCGCTGTTGTCGATCTCCTAAACCACTCAACCGATTTCAATGGAATTTTGTGACCATGTTTGGTTGGTTACAGTTTGAAAAATAGGATACTATTTTGGGATTGTTGGTACGGCTATATGTAAAAGAGACTGACGTCCGTATGTGCGTGCACTCATAACTCGGGAATGGATCGTGGTTCGGTGAAGATTTGGTGTTAAACATATTTTTTTGATGCCAAATCTAAAAAACGTATTTATGAAAAGAACGTAGGAAGATATAAGAAATCGATTGATGTATGGAACGCGCTTCATTATAGTGAACAACATTAAATATTACATCATTATGTATACTGAACGTCCGCTGGTAATTGAATTTGAAAATATTGTAGTTTTTTTAAATGCAAAAACAAAATACCCTCTCTGCCTAAATTAAATATAAGCAGATTATTACCTCTTTAAATCAGTTTAGGTAAGATTTTAAAATTACCTACTGTCATTTCAGGATTTAAAAAACAAAAACTGTTCTTTTCCAAACAATTTGTAAAAACACAAGAAGTTAATACAAGTTTTTTGTTTATCTTTAAATATTCATAGAGAAGTTAGCGTTTTAGTATAGTGGTTATGTTCACCCTCTCCATTTCTTTGGTAAGTTACATACAAACCGGATATAAATATTATTTGCTTATTTCAGGAATGGCTTAGGAAAAAAGAAAAGTCATAAAATCCTCAACATGTGGCGTTTTAGGCCTATAGCCGTATTTTATTATCAGCGTGATCTGATCCGGATCAGATCACGATAATAAAACAATACGGATCATTGAAGAATTTTATTTTTAAGTTGTGGCTACAGTTGCTATGAGTATGGCAAACCTCATTTTGCAACCGGGCCATATTGCAAGCATTCGGTGCAACGGGAAGACAAACTTCATACTGCCACCAGCCATATTGCAAACATTCGGTGCAGCGTGACGTCACAACATGATTTCAATGGACATGACATTTCACTCGCTTGTCGAAGGTGTTACCATTTGAGTCAAATTTGAGTAGTTTTGATTTTCGATATTGTTTTTTAAAAACTAATTTAAAATTTTATGTTGAAATAGGCAACAAATAAACAATTTCGCGGCTAGTTCATATTTGGGCTTTTCTTGGCTTATTAATGTGTATCCAGACCAGCGAAAGATTTGTTCAGAAACATTTTTTTGTCAAACATTTCGAAAATGTTTTTGTCGTTGAAAACGCCGATGAAGTATTTATTAAATATTTGTGAAAATGTTTTTAATTGTTATCATGGCCAGGGGCTCGAAAACAACAACACCGCTTCCGTTATACCTTATACGGTGCGTTTTATTTTTAAAAGGAAATGATTTACAATCAGTTCGAAATGTAGGTAATGAAAATCTCACCGCAGTTTGCAATTCTCGTCGGTAATTGGAATTCTAAGACGAAGTAAATGACAGCGGTGTAAACACGAAAACCCAAATGAACAAACTGAAGTTAGTTACAAAAAAATCGACGAAAATTGTTGCAATTATATTATTTCTTTGTACTTTTTTGTGATAAAAAAGAAATGTGTTTCCCAATAATTAGCTTTGAAAATAATTTAAATGTATACAGCCTGCTAGTTTCCATTTTTCATTATTCCAAGATTTTTTGGAAATTCGTATTTTATGATAAATGAAGACAACAAAAAACACCTCTCACCTTTCTACAGGAAAACTTGTGAAACAATAATTATTTACGATGGAGAAAATGCGAAATATTTCATAAACATTTTTTGTTAGTAAATGGTTATGAAACATTTACTTAAATGTTTATGAAATATTTTGCTCGAAATACGGACGGGAAATTTATTCGCATGTGAAAAATATGCTTGTTGATTGCTTGTTCTGAATGTTGTTGAATATTTTAGTCTGGCAACGTGTGGCTTGGCTATCGTTTACAGGCATACCAACATATAAAAATGAAACAAACAGCGCCAAACAACGCAGCGAGAAATAGGAGAAAAAAATTTCAGATCATCATTCATGATCTCGATGAGAATCATGTGAAGGATCATGTGCTGTTGTTGTAATTGCATGTAAATCGATGATCTGTATAGATCATGGCTGATAATAAAATACGGCTTATATTTCGTTTTTAAGTTCAATTCAGTTTTCTTCAATAATAATCTTCTTTATATGTATAATTCTTTCGGGGTGAAACGATGACGATATAACTTGGTAGCCAATGGGCAAATTTTTATGATTCTTCTTGTGTTTTGTTCGTATTGTTATATTTCAGGTTTAGACAGTCTTAAAAGATAGGATTTTGGACCCGATAGGTGGCATTGTTGTCGATCTCCGAAACCACTCATCCGATTTCAATGAAATTTTGTGGACGCGTATGACTGGTTCTAGCTTAAAAGATAGGAGAGGTACTTTTGGACCAGGCAGATGTCAATGGTGTCGGTCTCCGAAACCACTCAACCGAGGATATATAGGTATGGATAGTTTTTAGTGAAAAACGGAAGGTTGGCCGACACGTCATAATCATTTTGATTGAAACAAATCAACATTTTTATTCGTCATTTATTTCTGTTGTATTTAATATAACTTTTGAATAAAGAATTTTAATTGGCCGACTTACATTAATTAGCAAGTGATACATTGTTCATGCTCGGAATTATTATTTTCATTAACACATTTGGGCGGAACGAAGTTTGCCGGGTCAGCTAGTAATTTATAATTTAAATAATATGTAGTTACTTAAAATTCTTGAAACAGAATTCCAATAATTTATTACAGGCAAGCAATGGAATTTCAAAAAATTGTATACCTACTGTTGTCACGATTTGTACCATTTGTTTTTTTTTTTTAAATTACTTACGACTTTTGATTTTTTTTAACTTACCTGAAAGAAGAAAAAAGAAACGAAATAAGTATCAGTTGATTTTAAAGAACAGAATGTGTTCAAAATAATAGAGTTTAAATTGTTATAATCAATTTAAATGTTTCTGTCGTCTGTTTAAAAGAATTTTCAAGCTTATTTGTTATTGCTCTTTCCTATTGCAAATGCAAAGTGCAGTAAGTACTCGTAATTTAAGACTGATATTTTCAATAATTTGGGCTGCAGGTATATACTCGTATAGGTACAAAAAGTTGAATAAAAGCAAATTTAATGTAATGATAGCTGTTGGATTACATTTGGATTTTTCTCCTGTAAAATATAAATTTGGCAACATGGTCAATTATGACTTTCTCTTAATCAAATTGAAATTTAAAAAACTATCGGAAATCTTTTCTCGTCCCAAATGCGAAAAATTGTCCACCGAAATTGAAATAATTCCTACCACTAAAAACATAACGTAACAGCAATAAAGTGAGCCGACTTTCAAGCTCCACTGTTGAAGCCCCCAATAACTGAGTTCACAACAAAACAAACATAGTTTGGCATCAGTTATTTCAGAAGTTTGATGTTTGGCAGCGTGTTAATGACCAATCGATAAAATATGATCTTCGTTAGCACCGCCCTCATCTACTTCGATGTTTTAAAAATGCGTGCTATTAGTGCCAATGTCTTCACTATCTTGTCAGTGGTTTAAAAGGACTAAATAAATTGTTCAACTGCGTTGTGAACCCGCAACAAGCCTGCCTATTTGGTTGAGTATATTGACCAACAAAATGACGTGACTGTGTAGCAATTTTGTTGCTGAATATTTATTGAATTTGAAAATAAATTTCCACAATTTGTTAAGTAAGACTTTGCACTATGATTTGTTAAAATGAAATCATAAGTTATAAAAATAATGGTCGCCTTGGCTTTAGTGGTGCAGGGAAATAAGTCCTCGGGAAAGTAGTGGGAGATAAAACCACTTTCATGATATGGACTTAGTTCCCATTAAAGGTGGGAAATAAATTTCGAGAACTTTGAGTATCTAGTTTTATTTCCCATTCAATATAAAATAAATTCACACTGTCGTAGTAAAATTAAAGAGTCAAGTAGGTAATTTGCAATTTTTTTTAACAAGAGAGAAATTAACTTTTAACTGAGACAGCGTAATACATATATTCCAAATTTGATTAACAATATTTTAAAATCGAAATTCAGTTTGCAAGAATCTGAATCCTTACTATAATAAAACTGTAACTTTTTTTCCGGCTGTAATCTGTGAGACGAGAATAGATTCAAAAAGTACTGCACGAATTTGATTTCGGTTTACACAGTTGCATAGGAAATTGTTCAGATTTGAACATAGGATATGTTTTACCATTATTCGCTGTCCGGAAGTGGAAATCTAAGCTGATATTTAAGAAAAGTGGTAATTCTCGGATGCCTTCTAGCTCCTAGCTTAGGAATCACTCATCCAAATGAAATGGGATTTTTTTTAATACAAAGTTCAATAATGTACAAAGATTTTAAGATATAAATCATCTTTGTACGTTATCCTGAAGTCGAACAATAAGCAATAAACTATAAATTTAATACAATTGAAAAAATCAAAATGTTCGATTGAAGCTAGATCGTTGGATTTTTCCAGCGTTGAGTGGAGGAAATTTTGTGTGTGTGTGCGGCAAAACCTGTTTCTCTCTCCATACATTTTCTGCCGTGTGCTTCTCTTTTTTTATGAAACTTTTGGGTTTTGTGTTGTTTTTTTTTTTTTTTTGCTCACGTTCTTAAATTATTAGTGAATAATGACAATGAGTAGTAGAGCGAATGTGGTGCATGGGATTGAGGGAGATAGCTATGTAATTGAGATTGAGGGAGTCACACTCAGTTGTTAATTGTGATTGTGATTTTTAAAATGCGCTATAGTGATTCTGATCTTATTAGTGATACTGATTCACGTCCATGCTAAAACCTGTTTGTGCATTTGCAGTTTTTTTTGCTTCATGTTTTTTTTGTTCTCTTTTTTTAATTTGAACTTGATGATGTTTGTGTTTGAGTAGTAAGTGAGCGAGTTGTTATGGGATTGAGATGGGGAATAAAATGTAACAAGTAACAACTTACAAGTGGAATGTAAATGAGATTGAGAGGGAATAATAGAAGTTAGCCTACCAAAGTATTTGTTTGGATTGTTTTACTGGCAGTTTTTCTTCTCTTTTTTCGGGTAAGCTACTTTTTGTATAGCGCTAATTATTTTGTTTTAAATTTGAGAAGTGGAACTCTGGCGAAGCAAGGCGAGCACGGGTCAGCTAGTATAATATAAAAAGACTCGCCGTGATTTTCTAAAGGAGTAGTATTTTGTCAAACAGAATAAAAATTAAAAAAAATTCAGTTTGCAAGACTCTGAAAACAATCAAAGAAAAATCACCGCGTTTATTTAAAAAAATAAAAAAAACTCCAATTCTACATGATGGAAATTAGCTCCTTCTTCTTATTTTTGAATGTTTTCTGAGTTCCCATAAGAAAGTGGACTAAGTTCCCGAAAGTTGTTTTACCTCTGGGACGTCTACGTTATTAGGTGCGGAAAGTTCGGGGTATCGAGAAATGCTGATGCTGATGTCAAATACAGCCAACTCGGAACTAATATTGTGTGCGCCATTGACAAACAATTAAGCTCCCTAAATTCCAATTGAGCTCTTAGTTTACCTAGGCATAAAATGATCTGTCAACACATAACCAAATAAAAAAATCACTTAAAAGTAGTCTGATGATGAATTAGTGGTGTAGTTCGAAAAAGCTATCATTCCTACCAAAGTTCCTGTGTCTACGAGTTGTTGTTAAAAAGTTGTTCTCTCAAAAACAATAACTCAACTAAAATTCGACAAAAATTTCCCAACCGAAATTGCCATGGCTATGGCTAACCCCAACTAGCGAGAACCGTTGTTACTCCTCGCTTCCCCATTCAAAAATGGAATCCGTTTCTGTGTAGATATCGCCGATAAAAATAACTTAACTAGCACAAAAATGTATACCATGTCATTTCTTGTGAGGTAAGCGATCTTCGACCCCCAAAATTAAAATAATCTCTTCACTGTGGCTTAAAATGGACGTGGTGTTTATTAAAAATGCACCAAACTCGTGTTTTTTAAATTAATAGAATAACGACAGCATAGTTCACCAATTTCTATCATCAACTGTGTACAGGTGACACGCAGTGGCTTAGTGGTTAGTGTGTTGGACTACAACGCTAGGGGTCGAGGTTCGAATCCCGCAAAAAGCCATATTCCAACTTAGGGTTTTTTTCACTGCGCCACCCTCGCGAACGTCTGACAAACATCCGAGAGTATGACTGTCTTGAAAGAGCTTCTCAGTTAGCCGTTTGGAGTCGGCATAAAACTGTAGATCCCTTCCATTCGTTCCAAAAATGAAAACTCACACAAAACGAATGGTTGTGAGAAGCTAGGCCTAGGGCCCCTTCGGACCTGTTGCGCCAACAATTTATTTATTTTAGTTCACCAATTTTGTTTTTTTTTAGTTATATACCAACACTTACGTGGACAATTTTCCACGCCACATTTGGTCGACCGAAATTGGTTGAAAATAAACTACCTCCTCCTCCATTGACATGGTCCACCAGGACACGGGTAATTGAGAGGTGTCCCACTACACAAACATGCAAACACTCAGCGGCCGTAAACAAAATCAAATTAAAATTTGTTTATCATTTCGTAATTAGTATCTAAGCGTGCTGCATGTGACTGCACTGCACGCCACCGCACATTACACCATCCATTAACCCAAAATGTCACCAGCAGTACAAAGCTGAAACAAAAACTAATAATAGGACAGCGCGCTTATCTAAACGGGTATTATAGACTCTTTTTTTTTTTTTTTTAATAGAATACCGAGAGATCCGAAAATAGCCGTTTCGTTTAAGGGATACAAGATACACATTTGAACAAACTGGATAATTGATTGCAAGCATATGTCCATATCCATATCCCACGGCGCATATCTCTTGCTCTTGACCTCGTCATCGTCATCTTTCATCCATTAGGTAGTAGGTAGTGGAGGCACACTCATAGACCGCCGCGCAAAGAAGCAGCTATCTCATAAATCGTCATCACTCCCACGGTGGTTGCTCCTGCTCATTGCCTGGTTGAACATGATCCAGGGCGGCCGACTATAACACCGACAGCAGCGACAACTACGCGAGTATTCATCATGTTGGCGGCAGCACATTCGAATTATTAATAGCTACTTAATACCTCTGGCAGTGCCACCTTTTTCTTAGTGTGTTGGCCATAAATCCGAAGGGAATAACGCAATTTCAATTCACACCCAATAGGATGGACATTTATTTTTAGTTTATCACCGTATGGTGGGATGGGGTTTTGGCCGCGGCCACGATAAATGCAAATGGATTCGTATATCTCATCTAGCACGTAGCGCAAAGTGAATTTACTACTTAATAGTTTGAAGGCATTTAGGGGGGAGCTCCCCAACCGAACCCCTATTGGACCAACATAACACCCTGCTAAGTGTTTTATTATACTTTGGGTGAGTTGTTGCCGGTGGCGGAGTTAGAAGTAGGACTCCGGCTGTCTTAAAGCAAATCCTGACAGTGAGGTGTGCATCTCGATGAGACGGATGAGCGAGTGTCTTTTTCAACGAATATTTTACCTTTGGGGATTAGGAGGTAAGCTCGTTTAATGCGATACCAAGCCACCCTGATGATATTTATGATGAAAGGAATTATTTGTTTATCCTCGTATTTTGCTTTCGCATTAAAATGTGAGAGGTGTTGCTGCGATATTTTTGTGCTGTCGTCGTTGGTGTTGTTTTTGTTTTTGTTTTTGTTGGCGATGCGAGTTGTGACAGCGATAAGGTTTCCTTTTGATTCGCACGTTATGGTGGATGTGGCAATCAGGTGGCAATTAAAGGTCAAAATTATAAGGTAGGTACCATTTCAAAGTGTGAATAAGGATTCTAGCGCGTGTTTTCTCATTCCCAACAAATTGGGAAAGGTGATTGATGCTGGAGCAAAGGCAACGGCAGGTGCTTGTAGAATTACAAGAAGCCAATTGTTTTTCTATACCTACCTGGAGATGCGGAAAATAGTCCATTAGAGTTCAAAACAGATTGGGTGATTGTTGTATTCCACATCAAAGACATGTTTCCTAGTTCTCCAACCCAGGTAGGGGCATAAAATGAAAACACGTTGCTGACTTTGCAACCCACTGTGAAGATTGAGGTTTCCATTCGAAGGTCTACAATATATGTTTCCATTATTTGTGAGTTGTTATGAATTAAGCTCACCTATCCCGACAGAAAAAAGCTTCTGATTAATTATACGCCCCAGGTTCTGAATATAAAATTTGTTCATCGAATCTTCTAGGCAGAAGAGTAGGCAGTGGTTGACAAAGGAAAGTTGTCGAGACCTTTTAGGTCCGTAACTTAGTCTGTAAAGAGCTTTGAATGGAACGTTAAATTTAAGACAGAATGTCAAAGGCAGTTCAAGCTGTATTTCTTATATTTTTAGCGCAGAGATCTGTTCCGACTTTTGATGGTAGCAAGTTGTCCAAGTAGCTTAACTGTTCTCTCTTTGCAATTGATTTCTGTTGAATGTGTCTTGTGAGTATTAAAGTTCTCCACTCAGCTGCGGTTTTTGACACATTCCGAAGTACATCTACGACAAAAAGACGGAAGCTGGATTGGAAAGGGCAACAGAAGAGCCTAAAGAACTCACTAAACAAAAGTGGCAAGAGCGCTGGAGCTCGGAAAGCAGAGGACGATGGACAGCGAGGCTGATCAGGAACGTGGCTGAGTCCAAAGACCGGAAACACGGTGAGGTCAACTATTACGTCACACAGTTACTAACCGGACACGGACATTTCAACGCCTTCCTCCACAAAATTGGTAAAAAGAATAGTCCAGCCTGTCAGTACGGGGACTTCGAAGAAGACGACGCGCAACACACCTTCTTCACCTGCACTAGATGGAAAACCGAAAGAGGAGAGCTGGAGAGAAATATCGGTACTATCACTCCAGAGAACATAGCCGAAAAGATGCTGGCCAACGAGCAGGACTGGAACTAAGTCTGTACCTACGCCCAATGTGTTCTCAGAAGAAAGAAAAGAGAAGAAGAGCAATCCCGCGAGATAGAGTGAGTCCGAAAGGATATATGATGACAGCCCCCCGGAAGTAATGCAAATAGCGGTCCCTGGGGGGTGGGTCAGAAACCAAAGGGTCAGGGGGAGTTTTAATTTACGTATACCTTGCAAAAAGGGGAGTCGGACACACGGGGATGGTCAACGCCGAAAAGACCTCCTTATAGTGCATAAAGCATTTTTCCTCTTCCCAACAGGAAAAAACGAAAAAACAAGCCCCCAGGAAAGGATATAAATCTTTAACATTGTCCCAATGGCATTCAAATAGTCTGCATTCCATCCCATCTCTCGTGTTTTTTTTTTTTTTATTTTGTTTGCGATGGAAGCAGTAGGAAACCTTGCATGAGGCACCAATGGTCCCACGCCCATTGGTAGTGCTTTCCTACCGGCTAAAACCATCCTTCCCGAACCGGCCGATTTGGGTCCTTCCGCGAGCGTAAGGCATAACTTCGCGGAGGTCGGAACGAAGACTTAGCTTTCTCTATCAGTTGCTTTATGTTGACGCTCTAAACGCCTGAGGTCGTTGAGTATACTCGATGTACCTCTCTTGGATGTATTTCTACATAGGTACACATAACCAGTGGCGTACGCTGCGTGCATAATGCTTTCACCTATACTCTGTCCAAGAAAAATTGTCAGTACAGGGAAGATAGGATGTTTGTCTCTCAGTCTGGTTGCAATGACTTACATAAATCGGTCCCTTTTTAAAGCTCTCACAGGGTTGCCGTAGTATGTATGATAATTCGCCATAACTCAGAGAGCAATACTGTTAGGGTTACCATCTTCCAATTTAAAATAAAAATATTGCTGAACGAAATAAATTCCAACAAAAAATTCTTTCGCTGACGTTTGACGAATTTAAGTCCGAGATCTTTTTGCAATATTGTATGCAAAGTTGATCTGCTTAGTTTTGTTATATTTTCACTTTTTGTACTTCCAATAATATCTTGTCTAGCATTGGAAGGTCATTATTCATAAAAAAAACTGATGGACTATCCGCCTAATCGCACATTTGTCAAAATCATCCACCTTGCTCTTGATACCGGAATTATTTTTCTTCTTTGGTGGTGAATTGTGGCCTTTGATTGCTTTTTTCCTTAAAACCCTGTATACAGTTTGTTCCGTAACAGGAAAAACCGTAGCCGCATTTCCTACGGCTTCCGATTCACTTTTAAAAAAGCCATAGCATTTTTCAGTTGCATCAAGAATTTGTTGTTTCTTTTCTACACTTAGATCCTTTGAAGCCATGTTTCTGTTTATTCATATGCACTATAAAGTTAACCACTTGTTTAGATGCACTATCCGCTATTGAGATAACAAACATTGTTTCCGCCTTATATACACAAACAGGCAATTAGACAAAATTATATAACCACGACGCAATGCCATATACCTAAACAGATGGTAAAAGGACTGCACTTGTGCACATATATTTTTTTAATATAGACATAATACCTAGATTACATATTTGTTAAAAAAATGATTACCCGTAAATGCAGAACTTCGCGGAAACAGTAGCAAAAAAAGGATCATAAAATCCTTTCAAGGCATTTGCTTTACTGGGGAGGAGTGACCGGATGTGGTAAAACAACGACCGAAAATAAACAAAATAGGTTTACCTGCTTCATCATTTTGATATTTCAGTGTGAAAAATATGCTCTACAAAGTGAAATATGAATTTATACCTACCTACCAAAACATGCAGAAATATGCCCTAACGAATAAGGCTGAAAATTTGCCTTAGTAATCACTATTAATTTATTGCAATATCTCTACAACGCACATATATGATCACTTGTTGCGTTAATGAAATGAATGCATTAAAACACCTCCCGAATAAACATTATTTCTAAAAGACAACATTCAAAAATATGTTTTAACTGAATAGTATTGGATCTTTCAGAAAATACAAACAAATTAAAACCGAATGGCAGCACCCCACATAAAATGCCGCTCTCAAAAGCTCCAAAAAGCTCCAAAAAGCACCAAAACCGAAAGTTCTTTGACAAAATTCAAAGAAAAACCCTTAATGATATGCTAACATTGACAAATGGTAACACTTCTCTGATGTGCTTCAGTCACTCACACTGCTTATTTTGGTTGATGATAATAGCAAGCGAACACAAGCCATCGTGCTCATTCTGCCCGCGGCTGCATGGCAGACTGGTTGTGGAGGGATGTATGCGAATTTCAGGAAAATTACAACAACAAAATGCTTTGAAATGCCAGTGGTTTCGTTTTTATTTCAGTGGCAAATCCTGTGTTTGAGTGCCGTGAGAGTACTACAGGCACCACTGGTAGAAAAAAGAGCTTCCCATAAGGCCTGTACTGACAATTTTTCTTGGACAGAGTATAGTACCTATATCAAGGTCAACAGCATTTTTCGAAACTCAGAAACGTAAGGTTAAGCATGGGGCTGAAGTCGGGTCGGAAATAATAAGCAACGGCTAACCCGTTCGACTTCTATGAAGTTGATAAAGAACCCGTGTTATTGTGATTTTACGAATTGAAGGGCTAGCTCTACAGAAGACTTATAAAATATTTCCGACTTCATTTCGTGTGGCGCATTTCTCTCAGAGCATTCCATCTAAACGGAGTTACCACCATTGTCAATAGAAAACTGATAGACCCTTTCATTTGCCCTAAAAATATTCTTTTTTTTCTCAGAGGTAGGTGGAAATCTTATAGAAGGCACTGTGAAGACTGATTTTTCGACCGTAAGGTGTTTGTCCGGAATTAATTTTAAAATTTCTGCACGAAAATTATTCCCTTTCTCAGAGTACCATTGCAAAATATTGTGATTAAAATATAGGAATGGTATTTCAGTTATCTGAAAGTCCAGAAGTGGAGATCTAAGCTGATACCCAAGCAGAGACTATTTCAAGAACACCTTCTACCTCTTAGATGTGGAATGCCTTGCCCGATTGGTTTAGAAATTATTTTGTCTAAAAAGTTCAAACTTGCTACGATATCCTGAAGTTCAACAATTGAAACGATAAATTAAAAATTTTATAATTACAACTCAAGAAGGAAATATATATGTTGTAGACGCCCATAGTCATACACAAAGGAACAGTGAGTAAAAAGGAAGTACAATAGAATCCTGTTTGCATACAGAACAGACATACAAACGAAAAACTGTTCGTATCCGCGAAGTGGCAGTCAAAGGAAAACATGATAACTGAACCTAAATGCCACACAATCATATAAACAAATAACGTCAAGTGACAGTTGTATTGACTTTGACGCGTCATTAGGTTAAAATGGTTAAATCAACCAAAAAAAAAGTTAATGGAGGTGCTTTTTGGGAAATAAAGGCCACAACATATTACAGGGTATAAACGTTCATGAGGAATAACGTGAAACAGATAATTTAATCGGATCAAGGTGAAAGTCCCTAATTGCAGGGGTAAAAACAATCTCCCTACAAGCCCATGTAGAACGTAATTTGTCAATTTAATAATGCGTTTCGTGGCTGTTTCCTTTTCAAACCGTGCTATTAAATCCTAACTTTCCAATCGTGTTGCTACACCAAAATTCCTACTCATGTCGCTCCTACTGAGCGGGAGTAATAGCGATGTACATTCGATTAACAAAAGTACGTGCCTATTTACTATAGCTCTTTAAAAATACATACATTGACCCACTTATTTGTGTAATTAAAGACTCGCAGTTAAGGCAAATTGCTGCCAATTACGTACCATAGACGAGGGAAGTTTGCCCCGAATAACCAAAGGTTAACCAATGTTGAGCTATACTACCAAAATTGATTATTTTCTTTATGACAATAATAACCTCCTGTAAAGTACACATTGGCCAAATTCAGATTCACACACACACTCCGGTGCATACAGATGATGAATTTCCTCGCATTTGCCCTCGGTGTTCATTTAGTAATACCTCGTATCCCCCGGTGGATAGGTACATCCGGCCAAAATGACGAATAGTTCGTTGATGATTTAGTGCTTCAGCTTCACACCTCTGGCAGCACTATCTGGCACCGTTCTCTCCAACAATATGCCAACATGCAGTACAATCAACCGAAAATGGCGGCCATATAGTGAGGTGATTTGGATCCAAACACAACACCTCATATCCAGAGCAGCCTAATGGGCAACCTGAAGCAAACAGATTCAACCCCAATTCGATTTCATGTGCTGCAATTTGTTTTCGTAAATTTGCTTTTTCGCCATCCCTTCTGCCATAGCTAGCGCCCAGACAGACTCTTCTCGTATGCGAGTACACATTGCACGCCATAGAACGCAAGCAGCCAAGCAAATACGCAAACAAACCGAAACGTCCTTCCAGCTCGCGTCTGCACTTTTTGATTAGTTAAATCGGTCGATAGAGTTGCGGGCGGTGAACGTGGAAAATGCTGGCAATTTTTTTGATGGAATAAACATTTTTTGCACACCAACGGATTTGTGTTATGTGTATAGTAAACAGTTGCCATAAATCAACTCTCCCTGCAGCACATCCCTTTGGTGTGCATGTGAGAAAAACGAAGAAACAAAAAGACCAGCACAATCCGGAGATATAGAGAACTTCTTCGCCGCATGGCGGGGTGGCCTTTCTGTCATCTCCCAGATAGAGATGCAGAGATAAGAGAACGCGAATGTGAATCTGAATGCGATTCAAATGTCAAATATGAAGATTATTTGACAAATTTATTTCCGCCACTTGGACGAAGGATATCCCCGAACGAGAGACGCGTTTATGTCTGGCATCTGGCTGTGCAGAAACAAACTGCAATGGAACGGGTGGTGTCGGCTGTTGGGGGTTATCCCAGTCCAGCTCTAACAAGCACACAGCTTCTATATCGCGCGATGATTTATTGATGAAAATTTCCACTTTGTTCGGTGGTGCGCTAATGCGCTGTTGTGCGATTTTCACAGTTTTATTCGAGACGACCGCAAAAAGTTGAGCGAATAACGCCCGAATGGCGCCAGATGAGAGGGCGCGGGACCGCCGCCCGTTAAGGGTGGACAATTTTGCTTAAAGCCGAATGTTGTTTCATATTTCATCCAGTTAATTGTGATGAAGTATTCATTTGCTATGGCAGTTGGTTTTAGGATTGAGCTGGTTAAGGGGGTTTTTACGAGCAGAGTATTCTAAGTGCCCTCTTGTTTTGTCAGCTAATAGAATAGATGCGATGGGGAAACAATGTTGTGTCGATTAGGGGACAATTAGGATCTTGATAATAGCTAATTAACTGGATTTTATAGGTTAACATTGGTTAAAGTTGGCCAACGACGGAACTGAAAAACTTCACAGTAGTAGGTTTGTGAATAAATTTTGAAAGTGTTTTTATACATTTATCTATACATTGATGAACGAAACCGAACAGCATGTGACTTTATAAAGGACGAGTCATTAATTAGCTTACTTTATTTTATTTTTAAATAATTTTTAAATACGCATGAAGGCTCTAAATTCTTAAATTTGCTTATAGCAACATAAATGTTGCAATAATCATATACAAGTAGGACTCGTAAAAATTGTGGATGCATTGACTTCGTTAAAGAAATACTTGTAATTTTTGCTGGAGATTGAATCAGACAAGATTTTATTTAGAGTTTGTTTATATAAAAAAAAAATCAGATTTACTATAACTTTTGTTGGGCAAGTCTTTTCTGGCCTGGTTTAGAAGGAAACCCATCGGCCAGGCAAGTTACTGTATATAGGTAGATGAAAATTTAAATACAGGGTGTCGCAAAAGTAATCCTCCTATCAGAAAATGTTATAAATTTTGCGTTTGGCCCCTAATGTCAGTTCTGTTCTGACATTTGTGTAGTAAACACATGCGAAATATACGTTAATAAACAATGTTACGCTACACTGGTCCAGAACGCGGAGTATTGGTGACTATTTATTTGGGCAATAATCGGTCGGTGACCTTGGCACAACGTGAATTTCGTCGCAGATTTCCTAGCCGTCCAACGCCTACGTTTAGCCGCTCGCCTCCAAGAGACTGGCACAACACGAGATGCTGCCAGGCGTGGCAGACCCCGGAGTAGCCGTTCTGCAGAGAATATTGCTGCTGTAGCCGAAGATGTCATGGAAGCGCCGTCGACATTGACCAGACGACGTGCCACGAATGGTGAGCGCTACAGAGCAATGATCAACGAGTTCTTTTTGCCGCAACTTGATGAATTGGGATTGGAAAACATGTGGTTCCAACAGGACGGTGCAACGGCACACACTGCACGTGCCACAACCGATATGCTGAAGGATGCATTTCCCGGGCGCCTAATCTCCCGTTTTGGCGATTTGCACTGGCCAGCAAGATCGCCTGATTTGACCGCTTCAGACTTCTTTTTGTGGGGCTTTTTGAAGTCGCGGGTTTATTTATGTCAACAAGCTTCAGACTCTTGCAGCTCTTAAGGACAATATCCGTCAAGAATGTGAGGACCTATCGCCGGAAGTTTTGGCCAAAGTGATGGAAAATGTCATAAAAAGGGCTCAAATGACAATCAACTGTGGCGGCGGCCATTTACATGACATCATATTCTCGACTTGATGTAAAAAAAATTAAAAGACCAAATAAAAATAATCCACAAGAGATTCAAAGTTTTTCATTTTTTTTTTAAATTACAGCCAAAAGACATCGGAAGGTTTTTTTTGCGCCACCTTGTATGTATAACTGAAAAGAAATGGTTGATTGTAGGTAGGTACTTTTGAAATTTGAGCATATCTCG
The DNA here is from genome assembly GCA_946477585.1 of Cheilosia urbana. Classification (NCBI taxonomy): domain Eukaryota; kingdom Metazoa; phylum Arthropoda; class Insecta; order Diptera; family Syrphidae; genus Cheilosia; species Cheilosia urbana. The sequence continues at coordinate 14,457,036 of OX297855.1, forward strand.
AAAACGATCCGTAGATACGATTGTAACAAAAATTCATTTCAGGTAATGCGGTCATTTCCACATTAATAGCAAACTCAGTTTTTCTCTATTATGTATATCTGTACGATAGTACATACATACAGTGGATTTTTGAAAAAAAATATTTTTTTCTTGAATTTTCCTGAAAACGGCAATTTAGACAAAAAATGAAAACTTAGATTCAGATTAATGTTTTTAAAATTATTGCGTCCTTAATTTTCAATTCGAAGCACCGAATACGATAATTTTAAAAATTGTTCATATCTCGAAAACCCTATTTCGAACTTTAAAAACCAAGTACCTAATGCTTACATGCCGAAGAATATTTTGTAATCGGTTTTCTGTTACATAGTTAGGCAATAGTATTTCTCCAACTACAAATTGCAATATTTGGTAGTGTTTTATTTGCCAAATTTGTACAAAAACCGCTCTATCGAATTTGATCAAAATGCATACTAATGATAATATCAGTATTCTAAATAAGATCCCGTACTTAGTTTTTTCTCAAAAAATTCGAATAAATGCGTTTTTTAATTATTTCTCAAACATGACTATGTACCCAAGAGCCGATCTCTGTTTATGTATATTTTTAAAACCCAATACCGCTCTTTAAAATTAAAATTGCAACAGCCATTAAAAATACAATAACTTCTTCTTTTTTCAACCATTTTGAATAGGTATGCAGCTCAAATAATTCCAACCACTTTCAGTTTACACAGTCAGAAAATCTCACTTCAATTCCCACATTCAGTTTATAGCTACTCATGCAGATTCAAAAACAAATCTCTGAATTCAGATATATATGAATACAGATATCCATCTATCACGAACGCTACTTGCAATCATTGACAACTTAAAACAAGTCAAAATTAAAATCATGCCCTAAGCCCTAACAGATCAAGTAACAGAAACGATTGTCCTCTTACTCAAAAATCCTTATAAAATAGTACATTAGGCGCTTATAACTCTCTGACCAGAACTTGCGACAATTACCTGTTACTGAGAGCTAAAAGGTAAAACGTATAAAAACTCACATTGTTATTTGACATGTACCTACCTATTGCCATATCGAATGAATAACCTAAAATCGAGTTTTATTTAACACAATTCCTTATACTATATTTTATGCACCGTTTCATTTATCTATCATATTGCTTCTCAGATTTTTACCTACCTATACCTAATAAAACAAGCAAACATCCAACCAAACTTCTGATGAACGAGAAAGTTTCGTTCGACCCAGTCGTGCACTTTATTTTATTTACACTATAGAATGCAAAAAAAAACTCACTTTTCTTATGAATAAAAACATAAATTCGTGAGATTTTGAAAGGTTCGTTCCGCAATATCAACATAATGTCCAGATATGTTTACATTTCGAACTGACAACCCTACGCGCATTAGACGTGAACGACCTCAACCAAATTGAAAAGCGGAACGGAGGCAGTTAGCTAAGGATCGGGCTAACTGCACATACTTCTTAGTTGGGATTCCAAATTATTAAAGTTATTAAAGTGGTAATTTTTTTTTAAATGTATTAAAAAAACGTACTTTTCTTTTGCTGCATATCTTTATTGATCATACGATTTAAAGTTATTTTTTTAAACTGTGGAAAATCCTCTTGGACCGTTTGGCTTGAGTTTCGGAGTATGCTAATATAACTTACACTCTTGTTGGTACTCCATACATTCTATTAGTAGGGTAACAAATTCTTTGTCGTATTACTTACGGCGTTATTTCAAAAACAATTTTTATGCGACATAAACTAAGTAAAAGGTGACTTTCCATAAAGAATAAAGATACGTTAAGATATAATTTCACGAGGCTTAGTTTCGGCTCTATGAGTTTTCGATGTCCATAAAGTGGCGATAAAAAATTTGAATCAGATGTTCATGCATTTACCTTATGAAAGGATAAGGACTATTTGACTGAGTCTAAGCCTTTTTCGCACAATGCTTTTTAAACGCTGGGTTTTCCAAATACTCAATGTTGCTTTGCACTAGTTCTTAGAATGATTCATCTAATTCTGTAGGCCTACAGCTATATCTTCCAACGCCCAATGAGAACCTTTCAAACATTCCCTTTGACTTTTGCAATTTATTCTGATAAGGCTGACTTTTTGACATCGGAATTGTCTCCCTTATCATTTTAACATTCAGCAATCTGACTTCAAATTGTCTCGATTTGGTTTTCTTAACATCCAGGGGATATACCGCGCAAAGCCACTTAATCAAACCTCCATCCCATACACAACCGAGACAGACAGACAACTAAACCCATTATTAACGAATTTACCTTAATAATCGTCTAAATATCCTAAATTATGAACTGCAATCAAAAAGCTAAGCCATCACGCACGTATACTAACAAAACACATAAGAAAAACCCCTAATCTAGGCGAATAAAAATGGTATTCTTCCATCAAACCATCAATTGGAATAGAAAGAACAGAATATAAGCCCCCATCCATTGGAGCATTTTGCGGATGCCAAAACAACTCTCAAATGATTAGCCCCAGGGAGTATACAATCGATGATGCGATGATACATTGGCTCCTTTAGGCGAGAAGTTGGCTCTCTTGCGATGCCTTTTACAGGGCGTCTTGCCATTTTTCTGACATTATCTGTCTTGCGAATGACAAATTGCCAAACGTTTTGGAAGCTAGACGCTCAGCATGATTTGGGTACCACACTTAGTGAGTCTCGCAGCTGCCATTCAGACAGTCAGTTACCAAGTGATGGTATATAAATCACAACTGAGTGTTTAGCAATTAGGTAGGCAGCACCGCCTGTCAAATTCACATAGACGAAAGATTGCTTTTTGAATGCGTTAATTTTGAGGGCAAAACCTACGGTGATTCACCCTCAATTAATTCCGTCTGGTTTAGGGGAGAGAACGAATACACACAATAAAAGGTTCCTTAGTGGATGTTCGTTAATGACTACAACTCATAGTAACTGGGCCATGTAACTGGTGTAATTTTCTGACGGAAGCATTTTTGTTGTGTGTACTGGTGGGAGAGTAAACAACGGTTGTCATAATGCTTATTGACGCCGAGGTAATTCAACCTCGCTCGGACATAATTCGAACTACACCATCAGGGTAGTGCGATTGCAATTCTCATAATTGGCTTCCTCACCACTGGAATATGAATTACCTGGGGTAATTTATGGCCCCCCTCCCCCAGGGCGGTAAGTAATTGGCAAATAATTCACAATCGCAATGCAATTTCTCAATTTACATGTCCTTGTGTAATGTGGCGGATGTCAATACAAAATCGAAGGCAACACACAAAGAATTCAATTTACCAATATCAATTGGAGCTGCCATTTGCGGCAATCACTTAGCCCATTAACTGAAAGTGTCAGCGTTTTAATCCTGATTGCATCGCATATAGTGTATGGCTCCATAGCCCAGGACAGAGGACACACCTGACAGACTATTTATTTGCCTCTCAATTGGAAGAGTGTCCTCTCAACCGCGCCCCGGAAATGCTTGCTTCGCCACCACATTTTGCCCCACAAATCGTATTGATGAGTGTGTGTAATGCTATCAATTACGGAATTGAAATTTAATCCATTACGCCTAATGAGCTTGGTTCAATTAAATTAAGCGTTCCGCATCTAATATCCTGTTTTGGCAAATTGCTGCAATTGTTGGTTACAATTATCGGTGGGATTTGAATGAATCACTTATGATTTATGATGATTCGGATAATTCGGACAGGAACAATGTGTTGTTTGCCACTATAAATGAGGGGTGGATGCTATTCATATCCTGTGTATAGTAAGCTGAGGAATTTTAATTTAAGAACGGGAATGATGACAAGTACCCTCGGGAAAATACGATGCAACGGAGAGGTTATCCCATACGACTGATTTATCAATTGGGTGGATCCACAAAATAAGAGTTTTTTTTTTAAAGCAGGTAGCATTATTTAAATATTCAAAGCAAACTTAGTATCTCTCACTGAGTGAACTGTTGCAATGCAATATTAACTAGGAAGAGCCAGCGCCAGAGGCCAAAAATTTGCTTGCATATTTGACAGGATGACATGAATGTATTTACATTGTACATTGTACATTGAACATATATGTTAATTCACTTCTCAATCGAAATTTTTAGCATCACAAAATTCCAAGCGAACCTAAATTCAGAAAGTCTCTTACGTTGAATTTAAATTCAATAATAATTGTTTATTCAAGCGGAAATAGTCTGAGGAAAGTCACCATTAAGCTTGCCATCCGTCCTCCACTGTCCACAGTCATCCTTTTTTATTTTTTTTATTTTCCTAGTCTATGCACTTTTTTATTAATTATTTTATAATAATTGGTGAATGCATTTTAAGTTTTAAGAAAAAGTTTTACTTTTTTAAGTCCTCCTAGAGATTTTCTAGAAGCTGGCAAGTCTATAGTCACCATCCACATGGTCCATACACAGACAAACTAAAAAATTGGCTATAGCCGAGTGCGATTTTGCTCGGTTAAAAAGTGGGCTTAAATTAACTAGACAAGTCTCTGTTATATTGAAACAAGTATTCGTTCTTAAGAACTACCAAGATAAAAAGTTTAAATGCATACCTACAGCTAAAAAAAAACACATTTTAACAAGTTTCTAAACTCATGTCAACGAAACAAACTAATTTAGGGAAGGTGGGAAATTAAAATTATGTTGTCGGGGGGCTTCACAAAAACACACTATTATTATTTTGAATATAAATACATTGGACACTCTTTATTAAATAAATATCATTAACACTCTTCAGAAACTATATGGATTACTCCACTTCACGCGTGCACGTCTGATCTGTTCAGTGGTCCAACTTCGTCTGGTTTTACAATTATACCTACAGCCGGCAATCCCATCGCAGTTAGCAAAACGTGTTCTTTTAACATGTTGGCTTTATTTTTCGCCCCTCTCTTTTTTGGTTATGTATATAATATTATGTTTGTGTTTGTGCTCTTAAATTGTTGGTTAAATTCCAAAGAGTTAGTTTGTTATTTACGACCGATGAATTGCCGATAGCCCTGATGAATATTTAAAAAAAAATAATCAAAAAGTTTGACTAGCACTCCAGCAGAACTTAGAATTCGGGCACTTTTATTTCAATATCCTGACTCGAACATTTTATATGAAGTCTTGGTTTTATTTTTGTCTCTCACGAAATTTAAAGTTCAAGAATTTGTAATTACCTAATACCAACTGTTATAAAAGTCACAAGGTTAAATCAAAAAGTTTTCCGATTTTTGGACAGACGTAGGCTTCTCAACCGCGTTAACTTAGAAACAACCGAATTATTAAATACAAAAAATTTAATCAGGAGATTAAGGCGGATAAAACAGCGTGATCTATACAAATTTGAAATTAGGTTATATTTTCTACCAAAAAAGTTCAAAAATCCGACAACGACCGGCGGTTCTCTCACATTCGGGATGACGAAAATCAGTCCCCCAGTGAGATTTTTTAGATGGGTTAAGGTCCCTCACTATTGCAGAAGCATCCCTCGCGCTCTAGCTCTGCCATGTCTTTTGATGATTTTCCATTCCAGCAATAAAAATGGAAAAAAAAAAAATTCCCACAAAACGAATGGTTGTGAGAAGCTAGGCCTAGGGTGGTCCCTTACGGACCTGTTGCGCCAACTATTTATTTATTTATTTATTTTTTATCGATAAGTAATGCCCTTGGACGATTGAATTTTTACATACAGGAGAAATAGCTAAAATACTTATTTGCAAGATAAAATAAATAAGAACGAATCATTTCATGCCGCCCGGCTTGGGACCATTTCCGAAGCCCAAAGTCTTCGTCTTCGATACGCCTGCCTCCGAAAGATTAACTGCCAAGCTGAGAAACCAATTTAGGTTGTCCAACTCAACATGATGCACACCAACGTTCAGGACGTTAGCCGAATATATCTATTCAGCACATTGCATCAATAAACATCGGTTCAATGCATTCCTCAAAATGGTCAAAGGTTATAACCACACCGATCGCAAATGACATGATGAATATTCATTCACAAAATGTTACCCATCCCAAGTATCTGAGCCGATATATGGTCTCCGTCAGTACTGCGCTGCGTCATATAGAAGAACAACTTCCAAGGACTGCTCTACATAGCTATGCCTGGGTACAGGAACAATAATTCTTTTCCCAATTGCCCACAGATAATACTGACCACATACACACTCTTGTACATGTTTGGCTTACTCGTATAAGTAGTATGAATATGAATGTCCCTTTTCTCGTATCACATTACCAAAAGTCGAACACACAAATTCTATTCCGTTTTCAGCAAACGACAATATGTGCCACCGCAGGATAATGCAATGCAATTGAGAAGGAGCCGAGAAACCATAGCATAGCCATTGTAGGCTAACAATAACTTTATTCCAACGGAAGTGGTAAATTTTGTAAAAAGAGTCCACAAGAGAAGACACACAGTCGTATATAGATACACTTACGATTACGAGGCAGTGTGTTGCGGCCAATGTCACTGTGTGTGCGGGCCTCCTGCTGGACTGGAACTAACTGAACAGGACGGGCTGCTGACCTGCTCTTCTATACCTATATACCGATGCAACGTATTAATGGGGCATTCACATATTCCGCACTGCATATGCATACCCAGTCGTACGGGGTACATTGCACACATTCAACTTGAATTTAAGTACATCACAGCGCAGTAGACACAGGAGGTTCTTATGTGGCTTCCTGAAATGAAGAGGAGGTTTTCTAATTCCGTTGCATTTTGAATTGGTGTCCGCCTGATGGGTTGACAGTTCACCCCATCGCCACCGTCTCCCGTTTTCTGTATTTAAAAGTGAAAAGTCTGGGAAGTCGTTACGTGCGAGCTAGCTACAGCCGTGCAACTTGAAAAAATGACAGAAAGTAGATAACTGGAGTGGAATGAGTAAAATTGCAATACGACTTACAGGGGTCAATGGGAATGAATATACACGGAAGAGTGTAATTTTATTTTTATTTACAGTCCCTAATCGGCCTATGAACTACACCTGACCGAGCAAGGAATTGGATATACGCGTTAGCCACTTTGAATGGGTGTGGGTCTAGTTGAGTTGATGAGGTGGTTAAGTCGGATTTAATTGGCTTAAAGGCGGTGGGATTTAGACAGTCTGTTGTTTATTTTCAGTGGTATTGACATCTGTAAAACTGTTACGTTGGCCTTCAAGTTATGTCGGAAGCTGCTAAAGGGCCACAGCCTAGATGGCTGGAAGTGCAACAGGAATTGAGATGTTTGTAGAGCTTGAACTACTTTTCAATACATACAAGAGTGATGTCCTAGGTTAGTGGGTTGAAAGGGCGAGGAGTATTCCGTGCTGATACACAATATAAATACTATTTGTGCGAAAAAGATCACCTCTTAACGAGGACTTGTAAATTGACCGTTGAAAATAACTTCAAAACACTGGAAATGAATTCCTGCGAGTGGTACAAGGTTGGTTGCAAAATAAGAAAACTCAACTTAAAATTTTTCCGCGTGCGTCGCCACCTCTTTCGTATATCTGATAAATATTCAAGAGTTCAGTTGTATTAATAAAGCTATTAAATTTAGTCCTTTAGACTCGTCACGATATGTCCTCTGGTATTATAATAAAACAAGAACTTACGACTTGACTTTATTAGACCGTGGTATAATTACGACTGATTATGTAATAGAGTAATTATTGTAACCATATTACTGCACAAACACACTTAGATATTGTATATCTAAATACGTGTAACCACATCATACAACAGGCCCCTTCCATTTTAAGGCAACACCCCTCTGAGTAGTTTGGGCTATCATTAATATTTCTGCTTCGACGAGAGACTGAGCTACAAAGCTTATTTGTTGTCGCTCTTCTTAAGAGTGGTTGGCGCACAACGAAAGCCTTTTTTGCGCACACTAAAAATACACTGTCCTTCGTTGAGTGTCTGTGGCGTCTGTTGTATTATTGTGTAATTGTATGAAGGAAAGGATTCCCCGAGCTCTTGGGACCTAAAGGCCGAATGGACGTTTCATCAATTCGAACTCCAAAAAAAGATTTAAAAGAGAATATTTCTGCCGGGAGTGGTAGAGCACCATGCACCACGTTTGGGTCAACGAAGTTAGGCTTTGCTTTACCTCGTGGCAAACTGTCACCACGCAGCAGCGTGTCGGCTATCTTACGGTTGAGATTCAAAATAAAATAAATAAGTAGTTACAATTCCCTACTCACTCGACGGTGCAGACATGCTTACCTAATTATTTCCACAAAGTCCCACCTATCTAATTTAAATTCAACCATTGCCAATCCCGTTTATACGGCCCCAGAGTATAAAGTTACTTTCCTTCCGCTAAAGAAGTGTCCTATATGCACAAAACCGTGTAATGCTAATGTGCGTGTTTTTTGTTGCCCAAATTACAATTGTGGCATCCAATTCCAAGACCATTTCGGAAAATTTATTCCACGCCAGACAACTCTAGTGACAATACAAGCCAGGGCATGGCACCATGTGGGTCCTGCATAGATTTAGCCTTCAAAAAAAAAAAACCCAATTCCAAGCAAAAGGATAGAGTAAAGCCCATAACTGAAAAAAAAAAATGAAAACCAGTCTCATGACAAATTATATTTTCATGTTACCACAATTTGCTGCTTGGTAGCATTCGCACAAAACAAGGACACCCAAACCTAACACACCCGTTTGCATTTGACCACCGCATGATGTTGAGCATGGTTTGTTATAGTCATCCAACAAACGGCGAATAATCGTTGCGTTCCAAGTAGAAATCTCTTTCAAAGTCCTTGTAGCTTATCTGCGCTATAGCAATTTTGGGCGCTCGTATACACCTAGCGTGGCTAATTACCATTGCTGCGCGCCCAGCAAATATAATGCAAACCTAACACGAGGTTAAAGTTTTCATCATACAGAATCGTGTGTTTTTCCTTCCGCCCGTTTGCCGAAACCAGCAGAAAAAAAAATTAATTTCTTAAGAGAAATACATAGCTGCTACAACTACAACTAATGCAATTTAATGAGCCACATGAAAGCGGCTGTCAGGGAAATGAATATGAAAAATAAAACGGCAGCCAACGGTCGTGGAATGAGTACACTGAAAATAATACTGTTCATAAAAATTATAAAAACCGTTTATTGACTTATTTTTCATTGTCGCAATAAACTTTTTATTGTCACAATAAACTTTTATTGATTTCAGATTTACGGAATCAATAAACTGTTTATTGCGACAATTAATTTGAGTTTATTGAATTCCAAATCCGAAAATTAATAAACTATTCATTGCCGCAATAAACTTTTACATTGTCGCAATAAACCTTTTATTGTCGCAATAAACTATTTATTGATAATCGAATTTTCCATTTCAAAAAACTTTCAATAAACCATTTATTGTCACAATAAACCTTTTGTTGTCGCAATAAACTATTTATTGATAATCCAATTTTCCATTTCAAAAAACGTTCAATAAACCATTTATTGTCACAATAAATCTTTTATTGTCGCAATGAACTGTTTATTGAAAATCCAAATTTCCATTTCAAAAAACAGCTAACTTTCAATTAACCATTTATTGTCACAATAAACCGTTTGTTGTCGCAATAAACTATTTATTGATAATCCAGTTTTCCATTAAAAAAAACTTTCAATAAACCATTTATTGTCACAATAAACCTATTATTGTCGCAATAAACTATTTATTGAGAATCCAATTTTCCATTTCAAAAAAGCATTCAATAAACCATTTATTGTCACAATAAACCTTTTATTGTCGCAATGAACTATTTATTGATAATCCAAATTTCCATTTCAAAAAACTGTTAAACTTTCAATTAACCATTTATTGTCCCAACAAACAGTTTATTTTTGCAATGACCTGTTTATTGGCGCAATAAACATTTTATTGGCGCAAACACATATTTTTTGGGGCAAACAACTATTCATTACCATAGTTATCTCAAACGCACAATTAGAATTGGCTGACGATTCAGTCTGTTCCTAGTTCTTATCGCGAGTAAACGTCCTGGAATCTACTGATGAAGTTGTGATAAAGAAAGTGCAAGAAAGTGTTAAAAGTTAAACAATAAAAAAAACACAATTAATAAGATTGAATCCATTCAAACAAGATTTATTGAACTTAAATTCTATATAAGTAAGTATTCAATTTTTCTAAACTATTTTCTATAATTCGTTCTCAGGATCTTCGATAGATCAGAAGTTCAAAACAATATGCTTTGATCCGTTTTAGGTTTGATACAAAAAACTACAAAATTAAAGTCAAGTTTTAAAAAAAAGTCATCTGAATTTATTACAAAAGTGATTTGTTTTGTTTGTAAGGCTACATTAAATGCCGTAAACGCACTTATACAACACTTAAAACAAGAACATTATTTAAGCTCTTTTAGCACTTTTCGATGTAGGGAAAGTTTGTGTACCCAGTCATTTCAGAATTTAAGCAGCTTTAAAAAACATTTAAAATTTACACTAAAGGCAATGAATACCCCAACTTCAAGTAAATCAAAACGTGGAAAAACTGGGGACGTCGAAAGAGCCACAGAAGTCGAAATGGGTAAGTCTTATCTTAAATATCACTTATCTACATATATTTTTTTTCAAATATCCTGATGCAAGTTCCAGCTTTTGGAACTTTTTAAAACCTTTTGATCAAAAATGCTGACCTACGAAATACAGTCCATGAATATATTTTTCAATTTTTTTCTTAAAGGTGGACATGGATTTCGGGTATATGTTTAAGAGCCACAACTCTCTCCTTGAGCGATGGGAACATGTGTATTCTAAAATTCGAGAATTTTTAACAACGGAAGATCGAGTTAAAGAGAAAAACATCAAGGACGTTTTGGAAAAGATAAAATCTAATAATATTCCAGAGAGTAAGTTGAGTATAGTTTTATTATTTAATAGTCAATAATTAATATAGCGGCATTTGAGATCTACTTCCATTTATTTCCAGATTTATCATATCTTTAACAGAAGTTAATATGCTAGTTTTATTTAAGTACTAAATAATTATATCACAAAATTGTATATCCAAGTTTTCATTCTTATTTTCAGACTGTCGGGATGCTGCTCTCTTGTGGGCACTTCACGGGTACTTAGTACCCACATTAAAGTTTGTGCCAAAGGATCGGAAGGGAATAAAAACAACTATGAAACCAACTATCAAGGACTCCCAAGAATCGTTCGTTCGAAAATAAAAAAAATTGTTGTACAAAAGCACACATCCTTCTAAATGTTATAAACGAATAAATTTTTAAAATTCAATAAAATGTCATATAAAATTTAACTAAAAAGTTTCGTTTTTGAACTTAAAATTCTTACAGATTTCAGGAAAAATTTGGAAATAAAAAATAAAATGTAAGTATATTTAACAAGTACGTATGTGTTGCCACAGTAAATTATTTATAAAAAAATTTAAAAACATATTAAAGATTTTATTTATTTGGTTATATATATCAATAATTATATATTATATATATATTAATAAATAAAAATTCTAATATTTTACTAAAATTTTTATCAATGCGTTATTTGCGGCAATAAACTGAGTTCATTGCGCCAATTAACGAGTTTATTGCGCCAATTAATGAGTTTATTGTGACAATAAATGAGTTTATTGCGCCAATTAACGAGTTTATTGTGCCAATTAATAAGTTTATTGCGACAATAAACCCGTTTATTCCGCCAATTAACGAGTTTATTGCGCCAATTATTGAGTTTATTGTGACAATAAATGAGTTCATTGTGACAATAAATGAGTTCATTGCGCCAATTAACGAGTTTATTGTGCCAATTAATAAGTTTATTGCGACAACAAACTCGTTTATTCCGCCAATTAACGAGTTTATTGCGCCAATTAATAAGTTTATTGTGACAATAAATGAGTTTATGGCGCCAATAAACGAGTTCATTGCGCCAATAAACTGAGTTTATAAATTAACCGCTTACTAAAATTAACCGTTTATTGCCGCAATAAACCGTTTATTGCGCCAATAAACTCTTCCAATAAACTGTTTATAAAATCAATAAACGTTTTATAAAATCAATAAACTATTTCAATAAACGTTTATAAAAATCAATTAACAGTTTGTTGAAATATTATGGGAAAATGAAATCAATAAACAGCCGTTCATTGTCGCAATAAACTTGTTAGTTGGACGAGTTTTAATAAAAAAGTTCATTGTCCCAATAAACTTTTTAATTGATATTACGTACCTTTTTGGTTCAGTGTAATGAGCGTGCCATTAAATATTTAAATCTCCCGCCAAAGTACTTTTAAAGCAATTAATCTTGCCCAAATAGGACGAGTTAACATATACCTACCTATTTAAAATGTGACGGAAGCTGGGCTAGGAACTTTCGGTCCTTTTATCTTCTCCTCCACTGGTGGGATGGGGGGACAAATCGAGAGATCGAAAATGAAAAAGTCCATCAAACAATTCGATGGAATTAAAATTCTCTTCGTCAATTAAAAAGTTTTGGGTATTTAGAAACTAATTGGTTTTGTTATTTTTATTTTTATTTACTTTCGGAAATGGATGTTGTTTTTTATTTATTTATACAGAAACTGAAACTGGCCAGGGATGTGTTTGTCAGCTGTAAATTAAATTGGTGGTGATATGACCCTGGCAGTGGCAGAGTACAGACGAGGGTCTGAATTATTAATACGCAGTTGATATTGCGGAGTCTAGGAGAGTTAGGTGTGCAATCGATATTTAACAAGAAGTTTCGGGAATTTTTAACAAATTATTTATCAAGTTATTTTTAACAAGTAATTGGGAAAGGGTTTGCATTTATAATTCCATTAATATTTTTGTCGCATAAACCATGACCAGGAACTCTTCAACGGGTTTGTTTTATGTGTGAGATCTTGAGGTATTTTATTGGGAATTGTCAAAATAATGTCAGAGGTGAGTCTTTTCAATCGATCACTTTTAATGTTTTAATGGGACTGCTACTTTACTTTTGTATAGTTGCATGATAAAGTCACAAACAATTTCTATCAGACATGAATCAAGTAGATATAATTAGATAGAGTTTTGAAAAAAGTTTTGACGCCCCATTATTTATTACCCGACGGGCTACCCTATCTGCGTCATATTGCTTAAGAAGCTATCATTCAATTCCGAACCGTACTCGTATATATAGCAAAACCACCCGATTCTCCGCGTGTACCTACTAATTATTTTCAGTGTTGGTAAGGAACCAATTAAAAAGCCATGTCAAGTCTTGGCATCCCCGCCAAACTCGTCCGTTTGTGCAGCATGACGATGAAAAGATCTCAAAAAAGGTTTGCGACAAGGCGAAGCGCTATCATGTACATTCTTTAACATCCTTCTTGAAGCAATTGTACGAAACTCACAAGCCAATACCAGAGGTACAATTTTTCAAAAGTCCGTTCAGCTACTTGCCTACGCTGATGATATTGAATTATTGGGAGAACGCGGCGAGCTGTCAGTGGCGCATTTGCAAGCATCGAGACGGAGGCGGCGAAAATGGGTCTGGCTGTTAATGAGGACAAAACCAGGTAGTATATGTTATCAATGAGAAAGGACTCTCAACATCGTCGACTCGGACAAAACGTCACGATGGACAGATACAACTTCGAAGTGGTTAAAGACTTTTTATACCTGGGCTCCACTATCACTTTGCAAAATGGCATCGGCGCAGAAATCAAGCGAAGAATCACTCTTGCCAATCGCTGTTTCTTCGGGCTCAGAAGGCATCTAAGAAGTAAAGCCCCCTCTCATAGAACCAAGGAGATATTATATAAGACCTTAATCATCCTGTTCCTGCTTTATGGTGCAGAAGCATGAACCCTGTAAAAAGCGGATGAGAACCTTCTGTGGGATGCTTTGAGATAGAGATTCTTTGAGTGATATTCGGTCCAGTTTGTGACGATGGAGTATGGAGAAGACGATTCAACGACGAACTATACGGGCTATATAGCGACGCTGACCTGGTCAAACAGCTTAAAATACAACGCCTGAGATGGATAGGATACGTGGAGCGTATGGACAAAAACGCGTCCGCCCGACGAGTCTTCGAATCGACCCCTGAGGGACAACGCAGCAGAGGAAGACCCCACCTTAGGTGGCGCGCACAATTGGAAAACGACCTCAACCAACTTGGTGTGCGTAACTGGAGGCAGCTAGCGAGGGACCGAGCTGGCTGGGGGGCTTGTTGGTTGAGGCCGTGGTCCACCCCGGACTGTAAGCGCCACCAAAAGTAAAGCAAAGTTAAGTAAAAAAGTGTACGGAAACTTCGGGTGCTTGCGTATTAATATAATGATAGATATAATAAGTTAAATAAACTAAAATTCAAGTTAAAAAAAAAGTTAGTTCCTATATAATTAGAGAAAACTATATAAAGCGTATATTATATACACCAGAGAAACTCAAACGATGTTTAAGTGAATGCTTTACAAAATAATTATAGAAATAAGAAACTATAAAGTAAATAATATCCGTTGTTGAATACAATAAATAAACACAACGGGGGGTCATTTGTCTTTCTGTGAAAAAGTGAAACGAAAATGTCTTAACCCTTTCACTGCAATTTCGAATCTCGTTCTACGAAAATGTGACAGAAACCATACTTCAAAAATGTTGATATGAATAATTTTGTTTCACGTTCTCATTTTTGCGATAGTGAATGCTTTTATTGGGAGTTGGAAAATTGACAACCTACAATCGTACAACGCAGCGTGCGATATTGAATTCACCACGATAGTTTCACTTATTGAGCGAGAATCGCTTTTTAGAACGTAGCTACTTAAAACATGTGTATCGAAAAATGAAAGCAATGTGTCGAAGCGAACCAGAATTGACCTCCGGTTTGGAATTTTGATCGAAAACAATAGGTGCAAACTTTTTAGTTATTAAAATAATTACATCTAAGTAAGAATTTCTTTCGAACGACTGTGTATATAAGAAAACAAAACTAAGGAAAACAAATAATTCAACAAAATATTTTTGAACACCTCAATGAGGTATTATTATGTAGTTCCAGTTCTGCACTGTTGGCAGTAATGCTACATATTACCTACTAGCTATGCCCGCAACTTCGTACACGGCGTGAGACTGTGTAATTTCCAATAAAAGAGATTTGACCGTTTTCTCAACGGCATATTTGCTTAAAATCAACACTCTAGCTAAAACAAAGCGGTGAACATTGGCAATGTGAAACAATAAATCAAACAAATCTATTTACCTAAAACACCAATTTAAGAAAATTAAATTCAACAGCATAAGTACTAAAGTTCCACTTCCTTACTATAGGTATCAGCGTAGGTACTATAACAACCATTAAAACAAAAACCTTGAACTCAATTTCTATATACACCACCATACGTCCATCAGCGCACGTCATCAGCCATCTGCGCATTTCCTCAGAAACACATTGTCGCTGTTGATCACATACACATTCACGTCGCATACTTCTCTTTCGTTTCACTTAATTTGGAGAAAAGACCACGCAGTTTTTTTTTCATATGAACGCCACCCAACCAAAGCAGAACAACGATCAAGAACGGCGGCTGCTGATAATGTTTGATTTGAGAAAATAAATTTATTTTTTTCATGTTAGATTTTAGGTTGTAGCTCAGCTTCTAGAGGACATAGAAAGCTGATTGATGGCTTAAAATAACTATAAAAGTGTTGGCTCTCCTAAGTATTTTGTTTTGTTTGCATTGATTAAGAATTATTTGAATAATGGCGAGTTAAAGGCAGTAAAGTCAGAAAAAAACACATTTTGGTCAAAAACGCTCCAAAAAATAGGCATTGCAATGAAAGGGAATAGCCTATGTGTTGCACAAAATCTTAAGGAACATTTCAAAAAAAGTTTCATCGAAATCTGTGCAGTAGTTTTCACGCCATTAGGTAACAAAAAAATTGCCTACAGTTTTATTATAAGTATAGATAAGAGGAATAACATGTTTTTTTTTGTCGGTCTCAAGAGCAATTGTAAGGACTCAATTGTTTTTTTGGTTAAACTTGGATAAGATGCTTTTAGCAATCGCTAGACAATGCGTTTCATAAATATTCCGGGTTTTTTTTTTTTTTTCTTATTTCTTTAATGGTACTTCTTCTTTTTTCCCTTCTAATTTCTTGGATACTTCACGCGTCTTTCTTTTCCACGCTGTCAGACTTTGGAACTCTCTACCTGTCGCCATCAAGCAAATAGTTGGAGCCGATAAATTTAAAAGTGCACTTTTTGCACATTTTGCACAATTTACATTCGAGTACATTCGAATACATTCGTCAAACTTCATTCACTTCTACCCAACTTTTGCGTAAGGGAACGAAGTTTGACTAATGTATTCAAATTAATTATCGTAAGGGAACAGACCATTCGTATGTTTACTCTATTACTCTTTATTTCTCCTTATTTTCACCCCCCTCTATTCCTTTCTATATTAGTCCTATACCCACATTTTTAAATTTTATTCTTGTATTTAATTACATGTAATTTTCACTTAATATTAACTTTAGTTTTCTTTTTCTTTGCTCATTATGTGAATTAATGTAATTTTATTGTATATCTGAGGGGTTATAATGTACTACAAAAGACAATTAGTGTTCTTATTTGTACTTTGCCAAATAAATTGAATTAAATTTCCTTCTTATTGCTACAGTCAATCTCTTACACTTACGATTTAGTTGAAATATGTAAGCAATAATAAGCCTTACCTGAAAATAGAAATAAAAATTATTGTCTCTTAAAAAAAAAAACAAAAACAAATGTATAGCACAAATTTAAATGGGTTTTCTTATTTTTATTTTGCCCACCAAAAACACCAGCTTAATACTGAGTTATTATTTCTGTTCTAAGACCATAGGCAGTGTGATTGGAATTTTTCCCCCCTTTTCAAGAGGAAAATATATCTTTTCGCAATTCATTTTCATTTCCGAACGATATCACTAGCGATTTATTATCTCCTAACGCACGCAAAAATCCCAAACTCAACCAAATTGTCATTTCCATAAGCGACGACAAACGAGCATTGAAATTTCGAATTTATTCCTTTTCGATTGGTATCCTTGTGCGAGGATAAGATGCTTTCTCCTATAATAACAGTCATTTAAAACAGACATCGTCTAACATGCAAAGCTATCTCTGCCGGCCATTCGTATAGACTCGGCGCGCGGGCGAAATGAAAAACTGGAAAATGAAATAATTTATCATTAATATTCATGGTTTGGGGGGGAAAAATGAATTAAGAAAATAATTGGCAACATTCATTTAGGAGGCTTTCTCTGTACCAAGTCGAGATGAATACATTTTTGTGCGGTCATCGCAATTGGGATGGGATACTTATATTCTTTACCATTATTCATGATTCATGTCATGGTAATCACTTTTCTGCACTTCAAAAGAGAGATCGCCTCTATTTTGTTGGAGCCGTCTCTCCTAACGAAAGTTATACTTATGGAACTCATTTTAGGTGTCAGATAAAAGCACAAATTGTTCGTGGATCTCAATACTGTATACATAGAGAATATAGGACAGCAAATACATTTGAATATTCCTGTTGGAAGTTTACCCTGATGGGCTGAGTTTGAGAGTCTGCTCATCTCAACGTTGGTAGACTCCATAAGTGCTCTCTATTCTAATAATCCCATGGATCCCCATACATCCTGGGAGTGCTTTCTTCCCCCCCCTCCCTGCTACGTTACATGGCCATCATCATTGCATCCAATAACGTAGCATAAATCCGAAAGGAAATTTTGAGACAAACAAGCTTATTTTGATGGCCTATTTGAGTGTCTTATTACAACTTGCACCTTAATACCTTCCAATTATAAAGCAAGTGAAGCAAAGTAGGTTAGTCTCACGATGAATAAAAAATTCCCACAAAAATGTGACTACTCAAATTGACAAACTAGAAAACTGGAGAATTATAATAATCTACAAAAATAACCCCGGTCCTCGTTAGAAATATGAACGGCTGCCTTAGAAAAATCAACCCAACTCTCTCTCACTCTCTCTCTCTTTCTTTCTTTCTCTCCCTTTCTCTCTCTCTTACATGATTACACAGTTCGTGAATCGTGACCTCATAAAAAGTTGCCACGTACTGTAACGACCATCCTGTGAATATCATTCCACGAAATGTCTTTTGCACGATTTCCAAAATTGTACGTATATACTCGTATAGCTAGCTTCCCCTAAAAGAGTTCATCATCCTATTTCAACTAATTGTCGCCATTGAGACCCATAATTAGAACAGCAAAATAGCTTGCAATTACAATCCCTTTACTGTGCTTAATATCCCAAAATTATCTCGAAACGCACAAGAACCCAATACTTAAAGAGCCCGAACCGGCAATTTGGTACGTCCGTGCTGCCTTCCAAGACATTCGCAGCACCGCTCTGCAATTAGACAGTCCTACATATATATGTGTAATTCAATAGGCTAGAGCCAAATAAATAAACGAACGTAATTACCCTCGTTCCACTTCACTAGAATGTAGACGGTTCCCTGCGTTCCTATACTACAAGCCTTTTAACTCGTTTCAAGTGCACCAACCCCCAACCCCAACCGATTGCAGAGACCATCGGAAAATAAAAACAGTTAAACGATTTTTCGTTATCCTTTTCACCTAAAGCAGAAAAAAATCGAAATTTAATAAGGTTATGGTTCGCTTCATTAGTTTTTATGATCGACTAAGTATCCCAATCCCAATCCCAATAGAGGGCAGATCCATTCAACTTCCGCTCACATCCGACAATGCTGGCCGCCGACCCCCTGCAAGCGTATAGCAAAAAGGTCGTAAATTATTATAACATAGTTAAAGGATATTTGAGCATCATCATCATTGTTGTTTTAGTCGTCATCAGCGCTGTGTGTTGACCGGGCCTGCTGTACAAAGGAGACCACTCCTATTACAGTCTGCTGATTAAGTATATTCCCCGTTTAGAGGCGGTGTAATAATCCAGCTTGAGGATAAAAACTCTATTCACTGGCACATCCACATGGGCAGAGGATAGCAAGTGAATAACCCGATAAAAGGATAATCCGAAGGGAGAACACAATACAAGAGGGTATAGTAGCAGAAAAACGAGAAGAAAATCAATGGACAAAATGGAACTTTCTTAATTTGTTTCTTTTATGTCTGGGAGGCATGTTGGATCACATCGTCCATTGCTCGACATGGACTAGGGAATGCTTTTCTAATTTATTTCGTATTTTGTGATGTATTTGACAGCCCATTTGGGGGCAGTAATAGACTAAACAGGGGGCTGGACTTTAATCAAAAAAAAAAAAAAAAAATGCTATTTCAAGTATAATCTTTGCTGCTGAGGTTGGCAGACCTTTTGAAGGAAAAGTCGTAAAATTCTGGTTGGTAATGAATAGGGTTCGGATTTTCATGCACTAAAGATCTCAAAATATGCGCTTAAAATATGCGCTTAAAAATGCAAAATATGCATTTAAAATATGCACTTAAAATTAGTTAAACTTAATTTCGGTTCAATTTAAATACACATTTTCTTCAGTCTATAAGAATACGTTCAATTTTTTTATTTTTATTATTTAATAAAATAATAACTTAAAACGAGATCAACATTCAAAAAAAAAAAAAAAACACAGTTAACGTAAGCATAAACATCTTCCTTTGTTTAATAAAAATAAACAATTTAAAATAAATTGCTTAATTGCTTAATTCATTTTGAAAAGTTTTATTTGCATAGATCATGAAATTTTTTGTTTTTAATTTTCGAATTCAAAACGTTGGCGATTCGGTCTTAAGAATACCTTATACAACGAAAAAGATCTCTCGACGTCAACTGAAGTTAGTGGAGCATTTTGAAAAAAAACAAATCTCATCGCCGGTAAAGTTTTTTGTGTAATTTTCGTCATTGCTCCAAAAATATGAATTAATATTATAAAAAATATGCAAAATATGCAAATATAGTAAAATATGCACAAAAATTGCAAAATATGCATTTATAGTAAAATATGCAAAAATATGCACTAACGGTTAAATGCCATTTTAAAGGAAATTTCATGATACGTATACATAATAAGTTGCCTTGCATCCAAGGTGTTCATAAAAAAACATGCATTTGCATGGAAATCCGAACCCTAGTAATGAATGACTGCGAAATGCTCACCGCGCCTCTCGGGTGTGAACTTCTGGAAAACTGTAAACAGTTCAGAAATGTGACTCAAATGACCTGCATGCTTCATGGTATCCACCCAAAAATTTCCTTTAGCGTGATTAAGATTTCATTTGAAGTAAACATTGTAGCCGCACCAAATCTGTAGGAAAACCCGTATCATTTTCACTAAAAAATCCCGAATGTGGGGAATATCAGCTGATTTGTTCAGAAAGAATTCCCATCCCAAGAGGGGATGTAAGTACCTACCGTTTTTTTTTTTTTGTAATACTTTCTTTCAGGTGGAATATTTTTAAATGCTGCTTTTATATATGTAGATAAATTTGTTTAAAACTCGACTTGCTTCGCTAGATTTCAACTTGTCAAATTTAAAACAAAATAATTAGCGTTATACACACCCACTCCGCGGAATTTTCTGATCGAAAAAGAACCATTAATATCGACTTAGCTGCTACAAGTGAAGTGTAGCCAGAAGCAGTAGGGATTTATTAATTATTATAATACCCTATCTCTCTCAATCCCATGCGTCACATTCGCTCCACAACCTACTCATTTATATCCTCCAGTTCAATTCACAAAAATAGAGCTAAAAAAAAAGCATAATAAAAAGAACAAACAGCACAATCATAAAAGGTACACAGAGAGAAAGAGATTTTGCCGCACACTACCACAACATTTCCTAAACTAAACGCTGGGAAAATCCAACGATCTAGTTTCCATCGCACATTTTACTATTTTGGATTGTATACAATTTATAGTTTAATGCTTATTGTTAAACTTCAGGATAATGTACAAAGATGATTAGAATCCAAAGCTAGGAGCTAGAAGGCATTCGAGAATTACAACTTCTTTTAGATATCAGCTTCGACCTCCGCTTTTGGAAAGCAGTTAATGGTAAAACATATCCTATCTGGTAATCTCGATAATTTTCAATGCAACTGTGGGAACCGGAATCAATTTCATGCAGTACTTCTTAAATCAATTCCGGGCAAACACCTTAGAGCCGGAAAAAAAAGTTACAGCTTTATATAGGAAACGCCACCGCTCGTCACACTTTCATGGCCGCTATAGTACACTTTCTATGGCCACTGCTGTCCTCTTGTGTATTGTGAATTTATACCAGATAAGGCTTCCGCGTCCCGCATAGAAAGTGATACTTCCCAGTCCATGTTCCCTAACTTTTGGCTTCTGAATTCCCTTTTGGAAAATCGGCCTTAAATAAGCAGTGTCCAGCAATCTCAGCTGGCTTATAACTTTTTGAACATTTTGAATTTTTCTTTTCAAAGGGATCTAACTTTTTAAGCCACGAATTCTAAAATATTAATCATTTGCACAGCAGGTACCTACCGCTATACCTACGGCTAAGCCCACATTATATGCCAGGAACATGTTTTAAACATGATTTGGTTAATGTAGGTATTTGAGTATGGCCCTTAAAAATATAAAAAACAAAATTGGATTCTAAAGTCCACTTTTGCTAGCGACCGCTAAATTCTACCCAGTGTTTCAAATAAATGAAACAAATTTAACAAGAATCAAATTCTGCTAGCTCAATTTATAAATTGTAACTCAATTTTGTTATTTCGCAGAGGCGAACTTCAAGTTGTCGCTGATTTGAACCAAATAAATAAAAATTGTTATGATTTGACAGATAAAGCAAGGGCAAATTCGAAAAAGTAAAAACGCCTGTGATTTGTCTCAGCGAGGACTCCAATCTAACTACAGTGCGACCTCAATAAAAGCAACTAATAGAAATTTGGGCAGCTGCTTTTATTGAGTACCTCAGAATAGTAAAGAATAGTATGTAGAATAGAATACAGTGGCGTAGCAAGGGGGGCAAGGGGGGCATAGGCCCCGGGCGGCACTTTGCCAGGGGCGGCAATTTGGAGCGGTTAATTTTTTTTGTTTTTTTTTATTTGTAAAAACATATAAAATTGACAATACGCAATACTGCTTCACAGTAAGTAATCAGACATTCCTTGTGTATGCAACTACATTTTTTTCAGAAATTTTAAACACAAATTAAACACTGTGCACATCTGCCTTGGAAAATACCTACCCCTTTTCTCTTTTCTCGCTAGAAGTTGGGTGTGTGCGTATGTAACTGTAAGCGATGTTTTTCTGGAAACTGGAGTTAGTGCGATTATAGTTTTGCTTTTGTTGGTATAAGAGGTATCTAATATAATTAGTTCAGGCACTCTCTCTACACGCCCACACCCACACACACAACATTGCAGGTATACTTTAAGACCTCTGAGTTTAAAGGAGTTCTGAGCGAAACATTAGCATAGATCACTAGGGTTTGCGAATCGTGCATGCAAGTCGCACTCGGGTTACTAGTACCTATCTATGAAGATTACACATCCTTGGCGCAACCAAAAATAAAAGAAAATGTATACTTTTCTATTGTGTTTTATTTTGCTCAAAAGAAGTGAATTGTTGGAATTATTGTATGCTGCATATTCAAAATGATTAAAAAAAAAGAAGAAGTAAGCAATATTTGCAAAAAATAAGTTTTGCCTTGCTGCTATTGCATTTATAATGGAAGTGCTGACACTGATGCCAACCCTACAGAATTTTCTGTATATCTACAGAATTTTCACTTTGCCTACAGAAATACAGAATTCAAACTAAAAAATACAGAAATCTCAGATTCCAGTAAAAGCTTGATTTCCTTAATTTTGTGTTGGTACTCTTTCTTGCTGTACGACAAAATATTCATAACGTTTAACAAAATTTATAGTGTTTTTTTTTTCAAACCAGAGTAGGTAGTAGGTGGATTCCAGGTTTCAGCGATACCAGCGGCTAATAAAAAGTATGTAATTGTACAAAATTAATAAATATAGTTAAAGGCTGATATTTTATGCCACTCAAATTTTACATTTTTAGAACTTTTACTATGTTAAAAAAGAAGTCTAGGTTTCTACAGAATTTCGACAAGCATAAATACAGATTTCTACAGAATTTTTATCTTTCATCTACATACTTTTGAAAATTAGGGCTGGCATCACTGAGTGCTGAGTTCTAAAAAAAAAATATGAACGCAGATCGTCTTTTGGGTAGTCATTTTTGAGAAATAATTTAAAAATTGATTTATTCGATTTTTTTTTTGAGGAAATCTAGGTAAGGGGTCTTATTTGAAATACGGATATTATCTTTAGTCTGCATTTTGATCAAAATCTTTAGCCCGGTTTTTGTAATCACGCAGACAAAACCGTACCAAATATTGCAATGAGCTGAAAACTGACTACCTAAAAGTTATTTTTCGGGATGGAAGCATTACTTGGTTTTTAGAGTTTTATCGGAATCAAAAATAAGGGTTCTCGAGATATAAGCAGTTTTCAAAATAAGGGTTTTCGGTGATTCATTTTGGTCAAAATCTTTATCGCCGTTTCCTTAGAAAACTAAAGAAAACCAAATTTTCGAAAATCTATTGTACGTTAATGTAGAAAAAAAAACTGAGCCTGCCATTCATTTAGAAAGGACAATATTACCTTAGAAATTAATTTTTATTTTCGAGATATTTCGAAAGTTCAAAAGTATCGTTATTCGATTCCAGAAATTTTACCAAGTCTACAAAGGTCTTTTTAGTGTATGAAAAAATACGGGGGGCGGCATAAATTGGGTCTGCCCCGGGCGGCTCCAACCCACGCTACGCCACTGATAGAATAGTAAAGTAAATTGTAAAGAGACCAAAACTGATCATTTAATTCGTAGGTATTAGAAATTAAAAAATCAAATTTTAATTGTTTTTAAAAAATATCTACAAATAGCGAACGAAATAAGAGCTCATGAACCAATAGTTGCTTTTATCGAGTCACCTTTTTTTGAGGAGTTGCAATTACTGAGTCAACAATGGTAAGATTTAAGGTGTTGCTTTTATCGAGGAGTTGCACGTATCGAGGGTTGCTTTTATTGAGGTCGCACTGTATTTCCTAAATTAAAGTCATATTTTATGCTTTATTTCTTCTAATAAGAGTTCATTTTTTGCCAAAAGTCGTATCCTAAAATTTGTTATGCCTAAAAAAATGCAAAAAATATTAGAATTATTGAAAACGATGAAAATCATTTCAAAAATTCATTTGATTGGCTGCCCGACCATGATCTGAATGTCGACTATGTCTATTTAGTCGTAAAAGACGTCAGATATCCTACCATACCATCTACTGCTTGTCAAAGCGGTGAGGTTATTTCAGTATATGTAACTGAGTTAAATTTAACCAGCCTTAATTAGCTTGCGTTGGAAAAGGAAATTGAAAACCCTCAAGCGGTTGGTGTTGTAAAAATTGCACTGGTTGCCCCTATATAAAGGGTTTTCCAATAAGAGGTGTTATTTGTGAATGACCCGCTATTTCGGTAGGTGTCACTTTTGAAACGTTTGTTCTTTGATATTTGACAAGTATAAACTACGCCATTACTAAAAATGGAACGACACACGCTTCAACAAGGCATTGAAATTAGGCATTTTTCTTTGAATACCAAAATAGCACCTCTTATTGAAAAACCCTTTAGTATGATAATTATCATTGATTGAAAACTCTTTTCCTCTTCTGTGGACTGCCACTGGACTATACTTTAGCGTTTAGCCCAATAGTCTTTGGGTTTGGCCCCCACTTTCGGCAAGAGATCAAGTTGCATGCATATTATGATTGTGCTGCTTTCATTATGCTCCTTCATTGGAATTCAAATTTTTATTAATTTCGTCACGTCAATTAGGAATACACCTTACAATCATTAGATGGACTCTTTTGACGAAATTAATTTTCTTTCCGTACATAGGTTTACGTTTGGGTGTTTTCTTTATCTGTCAAATACAGAAAAGCTTTTTATATGATACAATACAAACTATTTTCAAGAGGATTCGATTTATTTTGCCACGGAACCTAGTACTTTTATTGCATAGCACTGATGGCTACCCAATGCAATTCCAATAGAATTCTCCGTCTACATGCTGTAAAATATTTTAAAACTTACTTAAGGTGGTGCTACAGTCCGGGGTGGACCTGGGCCTCAACCAACAAGCGTCTCCAGCCAGCGCGATCTTTAGCTAGCTGTCTCCAGTTTCGCACGCTAAGTTGGTTAAGGTCCCCTTCCACTTGCGCGCGCCACCTGTGTCGCGGTTTTCCTCTACTGCACCTTCCCTCGGGTGTGGCTTCGAAGATCTTCCAAGCCGGAGCATTTGTGTCCATACACGGAGAAAAAAGTCATGCTAAAAGCAAACAGAATCTGTATTAAATTAATCGGATTTCTGCATGGTTTTTTGCCAAGCGGACTTCCGACTTAATATAAGTGGAAAGATCATCTTAACTATTTCTATGCGTGTTGCATTTTGTTATCAAAAGAATCCGTTTAATTTTATAGGAAAATGATTTTTTTTAAAGATATTCTATAAGGTCAATTAAAGTGCAGTTCATTTTAATTTCGAGTGCACTCCCATAAAAATAAGATGTCATGCACTTTTAAATTATTCTTTTCCCAATTGATTCAACTAAATAATCGCTTTGATTTAAGACTTCGTAAAGGTTAATATGAAGTGAAGCATTATGCTATTTGAAGTGCATTCCTATAGAATCAAAACGTTGGCACTTTAATATCATACGTTTACCGATAGATTGTACTAGAAATCCATTTGGTTTTAGACTTCTTATAGGTTAATATTAAGTGAAAGCTTTGCTTATTTAAAGTGCATTCTTATCAAAATTATATATTTTGCACTTTAATGTAGCACGTTTTTTTTAGTGGGAAATCGTTTCCTTTTCGGAGTTCTAAAAGGTTCAAATTTGAAATCTCATTTTCATTAATATGATATATTTGGCACTGATTTTTGTTTGCTGAATATCTTATTTTTATGAAATGCATTTTCAAATTAATCGTTTGGATTTTTATTTTTAAGAAAACAATGCATGTAAATAAAAGGCAGACAAATTTTCAATTAAAATAACCGCCATAGCAAAATATATATGAAAACGATGCTAAAATGCACTCATTGACTTCTTATTTAAAACTTCAAATTTGTATTAGTTACTCCATTGTCCATCAACAGTAATGTTTGAGAAATAATAAACGTATCTTTTTTAGTAGCTAAGCATTTATTCATAAATTGAATTTTACATTTTTATTTAAAAATACAGCTTCGGGCGAATAACTTTGAGGCCATTATTTAAAACGTAAAAATGAATAGGTGGTCCATCCACATTTTTTATATTCATTGAACTAAATCCTTTTGACATCTATTATTCAGAATTTTGTTTTCTTTATAGAAATCTTTTATCATTTGGCCTTTTATTGTTTTTTGTAGGATATTTTCTAAGTTCAGTATATCTGGAGATGACAGTGTTTCAGAAGAAGATGAGGACTGCCGTATGTTATCCAGCCAACTTAAAACAGACTTGGATATTGATAGTGTATCTCTATCGGTTGAGCTTGATCCTGCCAATGGTTTGTCCTTTCAATCAAAAAAAAGTAAAAAATATTGTAAACAATGAATCAATCTCTAGTACAGAAATAATATAGAAGAAATTATCCTATGTGATAAAAATGCATAACGATTCCACTTTTTCCAACAAATTTCTAGACATGATACAGGCCAGGTAAAGACAAAGAAAATTATTTCCTGAAAATTTCTCACATACGCTATCAGATAAAAAAAAAATCTGATTTCATACGTACCTGTGCAATGCGCCAATTTAACAATCCGTCTTTGAATAAAATATACTCCCGAAAATTTAAATTAATCTGCGAACGTAGAAATTCAATGTCGCTTCGCTCCATTTTGCAGAGTATGTTCCTATCGATACCCTGCTGGTGGAGTAATGAAATCGATGTTGGCGAGAGTCCCCATTCAATAAGGAGATCTTCAATTTCACTATCAACTTGTGAATAAACTATTTCATACACTAGATTTTGTGCATCAGCTTCCGACATTTTATAAAACACTTCACTTTTTTAATAAAAATATCTTAACTCCACGTTTCGTACCGCAAAACAATCACTACCGCACTAAGTTGATGAAAGCATGGAAGAACAATGCGTCTACTGCGAAAAAAAATGCATGTCAAAACACGTACAAGAAAGGAGAATCATTTAATTTTAAGGTGGACATCTGCTTAAAATAAAGAGTCATCACTTACCTTCAATAAGGAATCCATTTAATGCGTTTACCGTGCAAGAACATTCTTGCACAAGCAAAAATTGAAAACAGCAAACGGTTTGGTTTTAAGCAGATGTTCACGTTATTTTAATAAGATTCTCTCTTTTTAAGAAAATTCTCTTATTTTAATAAGTCAGCACTTAGAATTATACGGAAATTTGTTCATTTTAAACAGAAAAAGAAAGGTTGATTTAAAAAGAAATTTCTTGTTAGAATGAAATGGCGTTCATTTTAGATCTAATAGAGTTTGAAAGGAATCCATTTATTTTGTTATGAAATCTTGTTGTTTAACGTTGATTGGAATTAAGGTGAGCGTCATATTATTTCAAAGTGGTCGATTTTTCTCCGTGTACGCTCTAGATGACCCAGCCACCTCAGTCGGTCCAACCTTCACTCTTCTGACTAGGTCGATATCGCTGTACAGCCCGTACAGTTCGTCGTTGAATCTCCTCCTCTATTTACCGTCAATGCCTCTGCGCCATAAAGCAGGACTGGGACGGTTAGGGTCTCATCCTGCACAAACGGACGAGTTTGGCTCGTCCCTATAAATGCTGTCATAGGCGCCCTAAAATCGATGAAAAGGTGATGGGTATCGATTTGAGTTTTCTCCAAGATCTGCCGCATTGTGAATATTTTGTCGATGGTTGACTTTCCTGGCCTGAAGTCACACTAATATGGACCAATCAGGTTATTTACAAAAGGCTTCAGGCGTTCACACAAAACGGCAGATGACATCTTGTAGGCAATGTTAAGAAGACTGATACCTCTGTAATTGGCGCAATTCGGAAGGTCTCCTTTCTTGAGGATATTTTGAAAGTCAAACTAAAAACAAGCATTATTGTGTGAAGTGAGTACCCACGCCGCAACTGATGTGCTCGGTTCCATTCACGGTATGCCTTATGAATGGAACCTCAGCATCGTTTGCCCGATCCACAAGAAAGGAGACTCTCTAAACTGCGCCAACTACAGAGGCATCAGTCTCCTGAACACTGCGTATAAGATCATGTCTGCTGTATTGTGTGAATGCCTGAAACCATTCCTCAACGATCTGATAGGTCCCTATCAGTGCGGTTTTAGGCCCGGTAAGTCCACGACCGATCAAATATTCACACTACGGCAGATCCTGGAAAAAAACCAAGAATACCAGATCGATACTCACCATCTTTTTATCGATTTTAAGGCCGCATATGACAGCGTTTATAGAGACGAGCTATACAGAGCCATGTCTAGTTTTGGCATCCCTGCCAAACTTGTCAGATTGTGCAGAATGACGATGGAGAACGCTCGCTGCTCCGTAAAGGTCGGAAACAATCTCACCGAGACCTTTGATGTCAAAAAAGGATTTAGACAAGGTCACGCGTTGTCATGTGACTTCTTCAACATCATTCTTGAGAAAATTGTGCGAAACTCACAAGCCAACACCAGAGGCACAATTTTCCATAAGTCTGTGCAACTGCTTGCATACGCTGACGACATTGACATTGTTGGCACAACACAGCGAGCTGTTACTGGTGCGTTTGCAAGTATTAGTACAGAAGCGGCAAAAATGGGTTTTATGGTGAATGAGGGCAAAACAAAATATATGCTGTCAACAAGAAGGGACACACAACATTGACGAATCTGGCAGAACGTCACGATAGACAGCTATAACTTTGAGGTAGTTAGGGACTTTGTCTACCTCGGCTCCGCTATAAACTCTGATAATGACATCACATCAGAAATCAAGCGAAGAATCACACTTGCCAACCGCTGTTTCTTTGGCCTAAGACGGCAACTGATTAGTAAGGCCTTGTCAAGAAGCACTAAGGAGATTCTATATAAGACTCTCATCATCCCTGTCCTGCTCTATGGCGCAGAAGCATGGACCCTAGCAAAAACGGATGAGGATCTTCTTGGTCGCTTCGAACGCAAAATTCTTCGAGTGATTTTTGGTCCCGTTTGCGTTGACGGGATTTGGAGGAGAAGATTTAACAGCGAACTCTACGAGCTGTATAGCGACATCGACCCGGTCAGAAAAGTACGCATTAGTCGTCTAAGATGGTTAGGACATGTAGAGCGAATGGACACCAACGCTCCGGCCCGGAGAGTCTTCGATTCCAACCCGGAGGGACAACGCAGTAGAGGAAGACCTCGCCTTAGGTGGCGCGCGCAAGTGGAAGGGGACCTCAACCAACTTGGAGTGCGCAACTGGAGGCAGTTAGCCAAAGATCGCGCTAACTGGAGAGGCGTATTGGTTGAGGCCCAAGTCCACCCCGGACTGTAGCGCCACCTTAAGTAAGTAAGTAAGAGTACCCACATAATTAACACGATCGGCTTGTTTTGATTTCATAAAAATTCGCGATACGAATCCTTTTGTACATTGGCTACAAAGCATTACAATCCATCATTATTCATCGTTATCTATGTCAAGCTGCCTTGTTCTGCTCGCTCTAATTTGGGATAATTTTACTGTTCAACACGAAACCCTTACTTTGGGGGATAAATAATTGAATAGCGCCATCATACCCCTTTAAGTCCATAGAGAATATTCGATTTCCACTAATCCTTTGAGACCTCACCTTCCAGATAATGAAGGAAATAGGGACCTCTCTCCAAGGCTAATTTCAAATGCCAAATATACACACGAAAAAAAAACTACCCTCATGTCGTTTTTCGAAAGGGTTGTTCGCCTGGATGTATATAGGTACAACCTATAGCAAACCCCACCGAGGGACAATGTCGATGACACCAAATCACACGATTGAATGATTGAAATGGGTTTCGAGTCTTATGTCGATTGTTTGGGAAGTATATATGTACATGGACGCAGGGACCCCCCCATAAAGTTTATATTTATGTGTGCCACGCTCTGACCCATAAACTGAGTAAGCACACACCCCCGCACTTTCCCGGTTAAATCCTACACCTATACCAGTGCATTGAACTTTTTTTTTTTAACTTTTTTAAGTTGAAGAGGGGCCCCCTCTCCACGATTCAACTTTAAATGGTGGATCAATAGTTTGTGATACCTTATTCCACATTTTCTAAGAAAATTATTTTCCTTTCTCGTCGATAGGGATAGTGCGTTTGCAAGGAAACACGCAGCAAATGCGAACGGATACGGGGGGTGGGTGTGGTTTGTGTTGTAAAACTTTCGTCATGACATCTATATTATGAAAGTTTGCCACGAGAAAGTCAGAGAGAGACTCGCTGAGTTCAGTTTGGCGGAACTCTATAGATAAGTTTGATGACTTTTCCTCTGTTCTCCTTGAATGGTGAACGATTTAGTTGTATTTCTCTGTAGGAGGAGGAGGAAAGTTTTCTTTTGACAGGACTATAAACAAACATTGACTGCAGGTACGTGTGTGAGTGTAGTAGGTTGGATGTGGTTAAAAGTTCCTTAAATATGTTTACTTTTGGAAATGGCGAAATGGATTTCCCATTTGGTGTATCCTTAACTGAATATGATGGCGACGAGACAAGTGCTAGCTGAATAGGCCTTGAATGTATTGGAGGTCTGAACATATTTGATGTTACCGAACGAGATTGAGATCAAAGGAATCTGTACTTGTGATATTGACAATGTACTGTTGAAGTAGTTACTTCTATTGTTGGTGCAGACATGTCAAGTTGGCTTTTTGTGTGATTTGACGTCTGTTTGTCAAGTACTTGAAACGATAAATACAGTTTGGAGATGTTTTAAATTTCAATAGGGGTGTGTCGGAGGTTATTTTAAAAGCACTTCGGTTCGAAAGGCGTCTGATTGATCAAGGGAGCAGCATAAAATATGTACATATAAAAGGGAGCTCCTTCGGCGAAAATAAAGTACACATTAAGCTGACAGTTAAAGGAAGCGCACATATTCTCCGGGTTGGTTGTGTAATAAAGTTCGCTAAGGGCAGATGGAATACTACCTATTAAATTTGCAAAACATTCATGAAAATCATCTCATCGAAAGTATAGATGAACTAACAACTTTCTTTATAAAGGGTGGTTACGTTTTAAGGGCCGATGTTGATTTTGAATAAAACATAATTTTGCATGTAACAGAATATTGGCCAAATGGCCGCCGCGACCTCGGCGGCACACCTCCATCCGATGGTCCAAATTTTCGATGATGCTGAGGCAAAATTGGTGTTCTATGCAGTTAATCGGCCGAATTATCTCATCCTTTAGCTCTTAAATTATTGCTGGCTTATCGACGTACACCTTTTCTTTCAAATAACCCCAAAGAAAGAAGTCCAACGGTGTCAAATCACATGATCTTGGCGGCCAATTGACATTGCTACCACGTGAGATAACACGGCCATTGAATTTGTCGCGCAAAAGAGCCATTGTTTCGTCAGCTGTGTCGCAAGTGGCACCGTCCTGTTGAAACCACATATCGTCCACATCCATATCTTCCAATTCGGGCCATAAAAAGTTCGTTATCATCTCACGTGAGAGGTGCAATTGTTGGGCACGACGACGAGTTGAGGTGGACGGCTCTTCAGCCATACTATCGCGAACAGGAGCAACATTTTCGGCAGTACGAGCTGTACGAGCATGCACTGGTGTTTTTTTATCTCCTACAGACCCGGTTTGCTCAAATTTTTGAACGATTTTTCCGATTGTACGCACATTTGGACGATTAAATTGACCGATAAAATCACGAAGTGCACGATATGCATTTTGATTTGAACGCCATTTTTCATAATAAGCCTGAATAACTTTAACGCGTTTCTCGATTGTGTGTCTTTCCACAGTTCAAATTGAGTTAGTCTGAAATTGGGAAATGTCAAATGAAATGCAGAAAAAACGTTTAGACCTTTAGGTGTGGTTCACATTCAACATCGGCCCTTAAAATCACCTTTTATAAGGAGACTATTTCCTTGGAAATCTGGGGTACTACCCTCGCCTCACGTTTGCTCTATCAGTCAATTTATTTCAGAGTTTAAATGGCAGAACAGTGGCGAGTGGTTAGTGTGTTGAACTACATATTATACTTAGCAAGAGGCTGGATTTCCGAAAAAAAAAAATCCATCTTAAGGTTTTTCTTCCACTGCGCCACCTGTTGTTACAAACATCGGAAAGTGTGTAACTGCCCTGAAAGAGCTTCTCAAATATCCGTTTTGGACTCGACTTAAAATTGTATATCCCTTCCATTCCTCGCAAAAATTTAAAACTCACACAACATGAATGGTTGTGATAGGATAGGTCTAGGGTCGCCACAGATCTATTGCGCTACGGCAACTATTTATTTATTGTTTGTAAATAGCAACACATTAAGGAGCTTGGTAGACACTGCTATCCTACACCCTTACTTATGTTTTATAACAATGTAGGTACCTACCTACAAATCTGGTCTAAGTAAAGTTTCAATCGAAAAAGAAATTCCATTGGGAAATTATGATCAGGCCTAATAAAAAAAATTGATCATTTGCATTACCAATCCCGTAAACATACCTACACACCCTTAATCCTAAAAGAATAACCTAATGATAGATCAACTAACTCCGTGCGAGATGCGACGTAAGCCAGCTTTTATAACTCCTATTGCGAAATTTGCTCCAACTATTGCATTTTAGATTTAATTTAATTTTTTATTGAGGCTAATCCTGTTTACTTACTTACTTTACTTAAGGTGGCGCTACAGTCCGGGGTGGACCTGGGCCTCAACCAATACGCCTCTCCAGTTAGCGCGATCTTTGGCTAACTGCCTCCAGTTGCGCACTCCAAGTTGGTTGAGGTCCCCTTCCACTTGCGCGCGCCACCTAAGGCGAGGTCTTCCTCTACTGCGTTGTCCCTCCGGGTTAGAATCGAAGACTCTTCGGGCCGGAGCGTTGGTGTCCATTCGCTCTACATGTCCCAGCCATCTTAGACGACTGATGCGTACTTTTCTGACTAGGTCGATGTCGCTGTACAGCTCGTAGAGTTCGCTGTTAAATCTTCTCCTCCAAAGCCCGTCAACGCAAACGGGACCAAAAATCACTCGAAGAATTTTGCGTTCGAAACGACCAAGGAGATCTTCATCCGCCTTTGATAGCGCCCATGCTTCTGCACCATAAAGCAGGACTGGGATGATGAGGGTCTTATACAGAGTTTCCTTAGTATTTCTCGACAAGGCCTTACTTATCAGTTGCCGTCTTAGGCCAAAGAAACAGCGGTTGGCAAGTGTGATTCTTCGTTTGATTTCTGATGTGATGTCGTTATCAGAGATTATAGCGGAGCCGAGGTAGACAAAGTCCCTAACTACCTCAAAAGTAATAGCTGTCTATCGTGACGTTCTGCCCGATTCGTCGATGTTGTGTGTCCCTTCTTGTTGACAGCATATATTTTGTTTTACCCTCATTCACCACTAAACCCATTTTTGCCGCTTCTGTACTAATACTTGCAAACGCACCAGTGACAGCTCGCTGTGTGGTACCAACAATGTCAATGTCGTCAGCGTATGCAAGCAGTTGCACAGACTTATAGAAAATTGTGCCTCTGGTGTTGGCTTGTGAGTTTCGCACAATCTTCTCAAGAATGATGTTGAAGAAGTCACATGACAGCGCATCACCTTGTCTAAATCCTTTTTTGACATCAAAGGTCTCGGTGAGATTGTTTCCGACCTTTACGGAGCAGCGAGCGTTCTCCATCGTCATTCTGCACAATCTGACAAGTTTGGCAGGGATGCCAAAACTAGACATGGCTCTGTATAGCTCGTCTCTATAAATGCTGTCATATGCTGCCTTAAAATCGATAAAAAGATGGTGAGTATCGATCTGGACTTCTTGGGTTTTCTCCAGGATCTGCCGTAGTGTGAATATTTGATCGGTCGTGGACTTGACGGGCCTAAAACCGCACTGATAGGGACCTATCAGATCGTTGACGAATGGTTTCAGGCGTTCACACAATACACCAGACATGATCTTATACGCAGTGTTCAGGAGACTGATGCCTCTATAGTTGGCGCAGTTTAGAGAGTCTCCTTTCTTGTGGATCGGGCAAACGATGCTGAGGTTCCATTCATCAGGTATACTTTCGTCTGACCAAATCTTGGAGACGAGTTGGTGTATGCTCTCTACCAGGTCATCTCCCGCTGCCTTAAACAGCTCGGCAGTTAAGCCGTCCGGTCCAGCAGCCTTGTTGGACTTAAGCTTAGATATTGCTATCCTCACTTCATTTTGGTCAGGTGGACGGAAATCTTGGCTGTCATCGTCCAGGTTGAATGGTTCGTTCTGCCTAACTGCGGAATTTGTGTCGTCTTCGCCGTTTAACAGTCTGCAGGGAAAGGGTTTTTCCATGTCCTCAGCACCGACTATGACTCTACTACAAAGTTTCCTTGTTCGTCTCTACAGGTCTCCGTTCGGGTCTTGTTGGCATGACACGTTCTTTTTACCTTTTGGTAACACTTCCGAACATTGTTCCTGGAGTAACACCTCTCTATATCCTCGATCGCGCGCTTCTCATGCTCTCTCTTTTTTCTCCGGAGAAGCCGATGTTCTTCCCTCCTTTTTTGCTCGTAGAGCTGACGAGCTGCTCTCGTCCTTCTATGCAGCGACGCTTCACTTTGTTTTGCTGCATGTGCTTGCCGGCACTCTACGTCAAACCAGGGGTTTCGAGGGGGTGGGCTGGTGAAACCGAGCACATCAGTTAATCCTGTTTACTGTTGCTAAATAAAATCATTCTGTGGTTGAAATGTATTTAAAATACACACAAGTATACTCGCAGGCAAAACAGTCATTCAGACGTCTGCGTCAGTTCGTGCGGTCAATCTCAAACATTCCAGAACACATAATAATTGAATATTGAAGTGCCCTTCCCCAAACAATGCCAAACTAGTATTAGCTAAGCAAAAATCTTTTATATACACACAAATATCCTCCGATATTTATACGTAGCGAAATCATTAAACATTGTCAGTCACGTCTTTGAGGGTCATCGCTTCGCCTACTAAACTAATTTCCGCATTCAGCGGCAGGCAATATATTCATAAAGCCCGAATGAGGGATGCCCTGCCATTCATAAATCATATCCTTTTTCGGCAGCCGCATGAAAATGGTTTATCCCGTCGTCCTCGCAGTTAATCGACCAAGAATATGCAACCGCAAAAAAAAAAATATAAAGAGCAAATAAAAGTCCTTCGCTGACTGATATGACAGCAGCGTGATCTGTTCTGCTTTCCATTGCGGCGTATAAGCTCAAGCATAGAAACCGAGCCGCAAAACCATTCCACACAATTTGTCAAGAAATCCTTGGACATGTCAACTTGTCCGTTATATACGATAGTACATGCATAATTATGATTGATTAATTAATCTGACTCAGCAGACCGTGTTCGCATCTATCGCGAAGAGATGAGAAGGCTCACAGCTCTGTGCAGCAAACAATTATCAGAGCGAGGGGATACCAATTACACTGTATGAAATGAATGCCACCATTGGTTTCCAAACAATGAATTATTCCCCAATTCATTATCACTTCCACTGCCCAGTGCTGGTCCCTCGCTTGTCTCCCCCAGCCCCCATGGGGGATGTTATTTGTATAGCCTAACGCACTATCTCGTGTAATTTATCTTGGGGGTGTAAATCTACTGTGTGTGTCCTTGACCCGTGTACAGTACAGGTGTGCATTGTGACTCTGTGTTCAGTGCTGGCTCCTGTTTGTAATTTAATTAGATAAACGCAGTGTTTAGAGTGATTATTAAGATGACCATGTACAACGGGAAGATGGCACCCCTACCATTGGGGATGGTGTTAATTAATTCCGTTTGCTGAATTGTTCTTATCAATGCTGACATTTACTGGCACATTATTCATCTGAATGGATCAACTTAGCGCTGATAAGTAATTCGATTAATTAGTAAGTGTAATTCTGTGTAATCTCAAGAATTTTGAATGAAGTCCTGGGGTAGTATAGGGTTGTACTCTGCTGGGGGGAGGAAAACAAATAAGACGATGCTGCGAACATGAATTGCTGAAGTGGAAGTAAATTACTACTACTACGAACGAATTCTGGATCATTGAACTATGAACATAATCTACATCTAAGCGATATGATGGTTGATTCGTTGTTATACAAATGTTAGTGGTGCTAGGCGATACACTTTATGGTTGGTTGGTTTTTAAAGGGCGGTCCTTAATTATATTTTTATATTAAAAAAATTAAAAGCATTTTTTTCTTATATATAATTTCAGATATTTGGAAATGAAATACTACTCGATAGCACAGTCAACAAAAGTTGTTCAAATTCTTTTGAAAAATTCCTTTTAACATGCATACAAGCAGTCCTTCACACAAAACCTAAGCATGGAAGAACACCTGAAAGGCAAGCTTGAAAAGGCCAAAACCGTGATAAATACAACTTGGAGAAAATGTTTTGCTAACAGGTATATATCTCATAGCAGCAAGTTTCGTGTTTTCGAGGCGGTCGCAGAGTCATCTATGCTGTACGCAGCGCAGGTGTGGGGCGGAAGCCGGTTTGAGGAAATCGAAAAACTACTGAGGTTTTATATCAAAAGGATATTCCGTTTGCCACTCAACACCCCAAACTATGTCATAATGCTGGAGACTGGTCTTTCTCCACTGGCTACAAAGACACTTAAACTTCATGTGGACTACATTTTGAAAGTCTTCAACATGCCTTGGGAAAGATTACCAAGACAGGTGGCCTTGGAGGCACTACGATGCAAAAGTAGTTGGTACAGTAAATGGAATGACCCTTCGCATCCGTGTGGAAAAAGCCTGGACTTGAATAAAGCAAACCTGGAATCATGGAAGCCACAGCTTTATCAGTTGATTGCAGCTGTAGATCCTAATTTCAATCAGCTATCGGAAAGAGACGCATCGGAATCACTGCATCGATCTATCTAACTCACTCACCATTGCATACTTTGAAGCGTGAGCGTGAGCGGTACCCTCACACCTTATAGTAGTGTTAAGCGTTTAACACTACTTTGTTGGAAGTCGCATAAGAAGTTTCACTTCAATAAACAACATAATTCATTAATATCGTCTTTACTTTTTGAATTCTTCAATTTCTATATACACC
Organism: Cheilosia urbana; assembly: GCA_946477585.1. Taxonomy (NCBI): domain Eukaryota; kingdom Metazoa; phylum Arthropoda; class Insecta; order Diptera; family Syrphidae; genus Cheilosia; species Cheilosia urbana. The sequence goes on from OX297855.1 coordinate 14,494,337, forward strand.
ACCATACTTCCATCAGGGCACGTCAGCAGCCATCTGAGCATTTCCTCAGAAACACATTGTCGCTGTTGATTACATACACATTCACTTCGCATACTTCTCTTTCGTTTCACTTATTTTGGAGAAAACACCACGCAGTTTTTTTTTTTCATATGAACGTGCTTCTGCAATGTGCGCCACCCTCACCCTCCCTCACACCTTTGAGTATCCAATGTTTTCATTAGCGTTAAATGTTTAACGCGACCTTGAGTTGGAAGTCGCATAAGAAGTTTCACTTCAAAAAAATGTTTGGGTCTTCCTCATTCACTCTACAGGGACTTCTCTACTCAGAAAATATAAACGTCTTTTAACTAGACTAAATGGTCGCTCAGTGAGCCTCTCTCTCGCTCTCATAGGTTAGTGAGGGATACGACAAGACAAACAACAAAATGACAGGTCGTGGTAGATCAATTCTGAGTACTAGGCGTTTTTCTTTTTAAGTTCAGATCGTTCTGTTTTTTTTTTTTTTTTTTTTGTCAAATGTGACTGGAAGTGTATGTATCTATAGGTCTGTTCCTTTACTATTCAATCTTACGAATTTTTACTAATTCTTACGAATTCTTACGAATTTTTAGTCAGTGCCGTTCCTTAACTCAAAAAATTCGTAAAAGAGAGCGTCATCGAGAGACAAAGATATTTCCCGTCCAGCTCCAGTGAGAATCTTACGAATTTTCACTCAACAAATTTCTTGGTGTAAGAAGTGAAAAAGCTGTCACCTGTCAGTCATCTTACAATTAATAGCTGATTTGAAATTTGTCGTTCTATTTGACATACGATAAATGCGTGCATTAATCTTGATTTGTTGCGTATTAAAACAGGCGGAAAAATAAAATCAAATGTTCTTCTCAAGGTTCTTTTCGAAAGTGACGACGAAATTCTTCCTCGCTGTAATAAGGACACGGCCCTAGGGAGGTATCCGTCGGAATGGAAAATTCTCCGATTTCGTACAATTCGGAGGATTTTTACTACGAGGTATTCTTCGGAATAACTGTTCGGAGAATTGTTCCGACATTTTGTAACGCATATCGGCGAAGTGCAATGAAGGACATTTTTTAATGAAATTTTTGACAGCTAGGTTTCGATATCCTTCGACAGAAATTGGTTTCGGAAGCCTCCGAAAGAGTATGCGTTACGGAGAATTTTTCATTCCAACGGATACATAGGTACTTGGATTCATCAAAAATAAGTTCGATTAACTCATTTCGTAGTAAATTAGCAAATTACTCGAGTTTATCAGATATTTTAATTACTCTTCGTATCACTTTTTTTAATATTTGAATTATGTATCTGTCATTTTTCATAGATTACTACAAAAATGTTCCCTAACTTTTTCGTAAGTATCTCTCTCTGTGAGAGAATTTATCCCCACCACTGCCATTTTGACAGTCTTTTCCATTCTTACTACAAAAGTAAAGGAACAGACCTTGTATGTGTAATTTTTACTCAGCCAGCCCAGTCAATTTACTCTCAGCTCATAGAGCGCGCTCTGATCATGCTCTAAACGAAAAAAGAAATACAAATTCGAGCTCTGATGTGTCTGAGCTAAAAAAAGAAACACAAACTTTTTGTATAACAGTTCGGATTGTACTCTGAACTAAAAAATAAAAACGCATACAATTAAATACGCAGAGTTTAGTTTTTCTTTAAATCGATAGAAATAGCTATTCAAACACAGTAAAGTTAAGCTGCACAATTCGGCGCCCTCCATGCAGGTGTCGGCACCCGGTTGCCCTCACAAAATTCAGTGATGAATTTCTATACCAATCGTTTTCACCTCAAATGTTTTGCTTTATATGTAACTCCGAAACGAAAACAAAATAATTAAAACGAAACCCATCAGTGGTGCTGTCAAAATTCAAAACTCTCACAACTATGAAAATGTTGTAGAAATTATTAATTCGAAAGCGAAAGGAGTTACGTAAAGAAAACGTTCAATTTCGCGTGATTTCTTTCGCTTTTTTAAATGCGAAAGTGTTTTTCGTTTCGCTTTGGTGAGAATTCCGCTCGAGTTCTTTCAAAAGCTAAATCTTGGTGACTAAGCAAAACGTGTGTAGTACTGCAGGGCTGCTGTTAATGTAGCCAAGACTGATGATGATGAAGATTTTTTTAATGATGAGTAGACGGAGTCCCAAAAATCTCCACCAACGCCTTTTGCACCCACTTCGTCCTAATGTTAAATGTTGTACAGCCTCATATGGAAGATTTATTTCCTGTATATTTCTTCTAAAAGCGTTTCGGTTGATGAGTGCTCCTAGACTTTGAAGACCCCCCTTTTTTTATCAGGAAAAACTTTAGTTTTCCCCTTAGTTCCAAAAAAAATCACATTTTTTTTCCCCTAGTGAAATTTGCACTTGTTTTCATAAGAAACACTTAAAAATTGTAACACATAAATATATAAAATACACAAAAAGTCCTACGAAGACGTTCGATGGGCTGTTTTCTTGCATGTTTATATGAACAATTCATTCATTGAAATTTGTCCGTTATGAAAATACGAATTACTTTCATTTTAAAACATTTTACGTTTCACATAGATTTTTTTCCCATCCCCTTTTTTTCCTCTTTTTGTCCCTTTTTCTCCTCAATCTAGAACCAATGGGTATATAGCCAGAGAGCGATGCTTCAGGACTCCCTCTTTTCAATCGTATAGGATACAAGAGTACGATGGGATGCCCCCAAATAGAAATCACCTGCCAAGGCATAACCGACAATGTCTTCATTTAAAAGCGAAGCTCCTTAACACAAAGTAGTTCGTCCGATATAGCATTTAAATAGAAGACCATCATCAACACTAATTATAGCATCTCAAACTTCACTCGAATTGCTACCATATTCTACCAATAATTAAACAGCATCCGTCAAAGTTTTAATTAGGAAACTAACCCGCAATTCTCTTCCCAGAAAAGCCGCAACACTGCAGAACATCTCAACAATGTCTCCCTCTCCAGTGGCTAGGAACGATCCGCTCAGAGAGTCATCCCAGTGGGTATCCCATTTCCCATCTCTTTTTGTGTATTCTGCACTGCATACGTATCATGGAAATGCAAATATACGATACGACTGAAGCTGAGAACACAATCCCAGCCAAGCGGCACGGCAGTGAGACCAAAAAGTCAAGTGAATATCCTGCAAATGTTTTTGTTATGAATTGAACGGAATCCGAGTGTTCCGTCATCTCTGATTGTTACCCGCGCACGAACGGCAAAACAAAAAATGTCACCAAAACCAACTGAAACTGGAACACTGCACGAAATCCATTTAAAATGAATGAATGAGCTTGAGTTGCCTGAACATTGAAGCTGTGCAACATTTTGCTTACTTTTTGCCTCCTGGCCAATTCTTGTGTTGGCGAGGACAAAAGCGTCCACCATATCGGAGAGAGGGTGGTAACTTGCATAGTTGCGCGCGTACACAAATGTGCTCAGATCGTATCTGGGCGCTGGGTTCTGGGGCTGACTGGGGAGAATATGGTGAACTAACAAACCTCAAGGATTATGTTGCGGAACGTGCGAGGTAATATTTCTTAAGCCCCTTTCCTGCTGCAGAGCGGGTCCCTTTTTTCTGTGTGTTGGTTATTTTTCAGGGAATGCCAAATGTGTGTGTGAGATTCTTTTGTCTTACTGGTGGTATTTTAAGCGAAATCGTTGTTCCTGTTCACACTGCATAGTGTTGCAAAGGAATTTTGATTAGAAATCCAAATGCTTGTGGCTACTGGCTACAAGAAAAAGGATTTTCTTGATGAGAAATTAAAAGTTTTTTTTGTTTTCGGATACTCGTATCTTTGTCTCTCTCATTTGAGCTATTCAATTGTACGAGTGAAATAAGGGAATTAAGCACAAAACTGGCGAACATCCTTTATATGTGGGTAATAAAGTACTAAGTTGGAATGTTCTGTGCATGTTTGCCAAACGAATGGCATTTCAGGGATTACCAGGAATAAATGGAGTGTTCACAAAATATGGAAATTGTTTCTGGAAAATTCCATGTGGAGATTGAAACAGGTTTAAGTGGGATGTGTCCTTGGAAATACCATCGGATGAAATTGGATTATCGCTTAATTCCAGTACAATGTGCGTGGGTATATAAGAGTTATTTTAAATTTGGGTCCTTTAGAGTTTATACTTACGTATGGTGTAAAATTATGATAGTATGGATTTTCAATTGATATGTACTCTTTGATAGATCCTTATTGGTATGTTACTGAGGAAAGTATTTCTGATATCCGTGTGAGAGCTCAATTTCGGACTTATGCCTAAAGCTTATACTTCTCTAAGGACTGATTGCACTTCTACAAACATTTAGCAGATTAAATTAGTTGTCACCATAAGAAAGGCGTTATAATAGGATTCCAGCTCCTTGCAAATAAAAAACAAAGTGCCTTTTGTGACCACCAATATGTACCGGCATCATAAACCAGGAGCCGAATTACCGCATCCGTGAGCGAGCAATACTTCACTGAATTTTGTGGATTTTACAAGCGAAATAATAACAAATTCAGTCACGTATTACTCGATCACGGATGCGGTAATTCAACCTCAGATGATGAGAAAAAATTGTCGCAAGTGCAAGGGTTGAATAAACAGACTCCTTCGTTTGCAATTTTAACTGTTCGTTAGTTAGGTACTTCTATTCAACGAGTTATTATTTTAAATCTTAGATACACCGACAAACAGTGAAAGCATTTTCCCCATTACTTCCATCTGCAATACAACCGAGCAATTAATGCTATGAAATACTATGGTATCATTGTAAGTAAGCAAAAGGGTCTTAGGGTAGCAACCATTCAATTTCAAAGGCGCATTAATTCATTCCAACGAACGGAGCAAGTTTATTGCTTACTTCCTGGAAACTGTATTTGAAATGTAATAAAAAATGACCGTTTCCGTTTCCGAATTGAAATGCTGAGGTAAATATGTACATAATTTTTGTGTAAGAACGCCGTACAATAGAGGGTCCTGGATAAGTGACAGAAATTGGCATTTTGTTGCCTTTGAGTTTTTGTTGTTGTTTGTTTGAAAATATTTTTACTTAACCAACATCTACAACTGAACTTTTTTATAGGCAGGTATATTATATATGGCTTGCTATTGCAAACAATTTCATTTCATTATGCACGGCCTTGCTTTGATCTAGACGGGAACTATAGATACCTACTGCTACTCCCTGTGGTCCTGCTAATGGACTTTTTCTTTTACTCTTGCGAAGCGAAAGCTAAACTTGAAAGGTGTCATAGTAGATTCAGCAGCATGGCATAAATTATTAATGAACTGACTTTCCGGAAGATAAATTATTTTCAAAAGTGTTTCCTTTGAAAAAGTCCACCAGTGGTGGTCTATTTATTTTCTAAGTAAATTTTCAAAAAATGACGTACTGTAACAATTGTATTGATTTTAATATGAAGTTTGTGGATTTATTTGAACTATTTATACCTACCTAATTTAAATTTACGAAAACTTGTTTTTGAACAAATGCTCCAAACCAGGAAGCATTTCTAATGCCAAAAAATAAAAAGTTCAACTTAGATTTGCAATTTTTCTTCGATTAAGCCACAGTATGCTAAAAGTCGACGTGAATATTGACTCAGGCAGCGTTGCTTCAATTTTGATGCGGGACGTAATGTTACCATAGCTATCTCACGGTTTCCTCTTCTCAATATCCACAAAGGAACATGGCGGTCACCTGATCACCAAACCGTCAACCAAATTGATCACGTTGCGATCGACGCAAGGCACTCCTCCAGTATTCTAGATGTCCGAACTTTCCGAGCGGCCTACATAGACTCGAACCACTACCTTGTTGTAGCCAAGGTACGGATGCGGATATCCCAGACGCCACAACAGCGAGAAAATACTGTGAGGAGATTTAACGTTGGACGGCTACAAACGCAACAAACCGCCAGAACCTTTGCCGATCGCGTATCCCTCAACCTCTTGAGAAGTCCTATACTGCCAGCATCAAGTGCCGAAGACCAGTGGCGCCGATGCCAAGAAGCCATCAAAACCGCCGCAACTGATATGCTCGGTTTCACCAGCCCACCCCCTCGAAACCCCTGGTTTGACGAAGAGTGCCGGCAAGCACATGCAGCAAAACAAAGTGCATACGAAGCGTCGCTGCATAGAAGGACGAGAGCAGCTCGTCAGCTCTACGAGCAAAAAAGGAGGGAAGAACATCGGCTTCTCCGGAGAAAAAAGAGAGAGCATGAGAAGCGAGCGATCGAGGATATAGAGAGGTGTTACTCCAGGAACAGAGTTCGGAAGTTTTACCAAAAGGTAAAAAGAACGTGTCATGCCAACAAGACCCGAACGGAGACCTGTAGAGACGAACAAGGAAACCTTGTAGTAGAGTCACAGTCGGTGCTGAGGACATGGAAAAACCATTTCTGCAGACTGCTAAACGGCGAAGACGACACAAATTCCGCTGTCAGGCAGAACGAACCATTCAACCTGGACGATGAAAGCCAAGACTTCCGTCCACCTGACCAAAATGAAGTGAGGATAGCAATATCCAAACTGAAGTCCAACAAGGCTGCTGGACCAGACGGCTTACCTGCCGAGCTCTTCAATGAAGCCGGAGATGAATTGGTAGAGTGCATACACCAAATCGTCTCCAAAATTTGGTTAGAGGAAAGTATGCCTGATGAATGGAACCTCAGCATCGTTTGCCCGATCCACAAGAAAGGAGACTCTCTAAGCTGCGCCAACTACAGAGGCATCAGTCTCCTTAACACTGCGTATAAGATCATGTCTGCTGTGCTGTGTGAATGCCTGAAACCATTCGTCAACGATCTGATAGGTCCCTATCAGTGCGGTTTTAGGCCCGGTAAGTCCACGACCGATCGAATATTCACACTACGGCAGATCCTGGAGAAAACCCAAGAAGTCCAGATCGATACTCACCATCTTTTTATCGATTTTAAGGCCGCATATGACAGCGTTTATAGAGACGAGCTATACAGAGCCATGTCTAGTTTTGGCATCCCTGCCAAACTTGTCAGATTGTGCAGAAGGACGATGGAGAACGCTCGCTGCTCCGTAAAGTTCGGAAACAATCTCACCGAGACCTTTGATGTCAAAAAAGGATTTAGACAAGGTCACGCGTTGTCATGTGACTTCTTCAACATCATTCTTGAGAAAATTGTGCGAAACTCACAAGCCAACACCAGAGGCACAATTTTCCATAAGTCTGTGCAACTGCTTGCATACGCTGACGACATTGACATTGTTGGCACAACACAGCGAGCTGTTACTGGTGCGTTTGCTAGTATTAGTACAGAAGCGGCAAAAATGGGTTTTATGGTGAATGAGGGCAAAACAAAATATATGCTGTCAACAAGAAGGGACACACAACATTGACGAATCTGGCAGAACGTCACGATAGACAGCTATAACTTTGAGGTAGTTAGGGACTTTGTCTACCTCGGCTCCGCTATAAACTCTGATAACGACATCACATCAGAAATCAAACGAAGAATCACACTTGCCAACCGCTGTTTCTTTGGCCTAAGACGGCAACTGATAAGTAAGGCCTTGTCGAGAAATACTAAGGAAACTCTGTATAAGACCCTCACCATCCCAGTCCTGCTTTATGGTGCAGAAGCATGGGCGCGAGCTGTACAGCGACAAAGACCTAGTCAGAAAAGTACGCATCAGTCGTCTAAGATGGCTGGGACATGTAGAGCGAATGGACACCAACGCTCCGGCCCGAAGAGTCTTCGATTCTAACCCGGAGGGACAACGCAGTAGAGGAAGACCTCGCCTTAGGTGGCGCGCGCAAGTGGACCTCAACCAACTTGGAGTGCGCAACTGGAGGCAGTTAGCCAAAGATCGCGCTAACTGGAGAGGCGTATTGGTTGAGGCCCAGGTCCACCCCGGAATGTAGCGCCACCTAAGTAAGTAAGTAAGTAAGTATACAAAGATTTAAATTTTAAATAGGACAACAACTGATTGACTGTCAATGGCGTGATTTCCGGGAAAAGAAATCAATACAACTGTTTTATTTATATGTATCGCTCCAATTTGTTTTCTAAACTTAGCTGGTTTAGTTTCTATTCGAACCATTTTATTTTGACACCGAAGCTAAGGTTCCACATGTAATTTTTCGTAGCGAATTTCGACATGACGACGTCATTATGACGTCAACACTTGTCCTAAAGGTGTCACTAGTTATTTGGCCCGAAATGAAGCACCCACTACGACTTGTAACCTAGTTTATGGAAAAATGTATTTATACTTGCTTGCCTCTGGAGAATAGTTACGGGCTACGGTCCCTTCGTCGTACGTGAGTCGTAGGGACAAAAAAGTGGTCGAGAGTGAAATTGGTGTTTGAAAACGCCATTTCAGTTAACAATAAGCGCTGATAATTTGTTTTCTACCAAAATTAACATGGATCTGCACTTGTATGCTCTTTTCTTTCAGCATCAAAAAATCGATCTTTTGGGCTCTAAGTTCGGTAATCCTGTTGTCAGCCGCCTTGCCGATATAAATTGCTCGCGTTAGAGATATGATTTGGAGGCAGCCCTATGAATGAAATTGTGTTCCCCAAATAATGGAAATGTCTGCTTTTTCCAATGAAGTCATGAAAATGATTGAATTTTGCCAATTCTTTTTAAAAGGAGGACTTTTTTTGCACCACCTTTTACCTAAAAAATACAAAATCTTAGGTATACCTCTGATTGGCTATGATTTATGATAAAGGTAGTTGGCATTGCTCCGTACTAATAACAAATTTTAGTTACAACTTTATATTTACGGAAGCTCACAATTGCGAAATGTGTATGGAAAATATAGCCACCGTGAACTACTAAAATTAAGAGTCGAAACTAGAAATGTTTATTAGTTATGCCCAAAGTGTTTCTATGTGAATCGTGTGTTGCATTGGCTATAGATGTACTTAACCATACCTACAACGAAAAGATATACAAAATGTTAGGTTTCTATACCGCAGAGAAAAAAAAGCTCTTTTGTTGAAACAATCGCTAATTTGGTAAAGCTATGAGCTCAAACATTACCTATTGTAAGAAGTTTGCAATGAGTCGCTTACAAAAAACCTTAATCCGATTCTGTAAAGAGTTTTGTTTTTTTGGAAATTCCGCTTTCATCGATGCAACATTCTCATTGTTAAGCTCTGCTGAACGTCATTATTATTTTGCTAAACGATTTCAAACTAAAAAGTTCAAACTAACAGATTTGTCATTTCTGTAACTTCAGTCAATCTTTCTTCAGCCTTTCTAAAAATAAGTCACGCATTTTTCATAATCTGAAATTATCACTGAAATTTTATTTTACATAAGAAAATTTATTATTTGAATGTTCAATTTGGCTTATCGCCCTTTTCATTCAATATCAAATTTATTTCTCTTCAAAAGTTTGGTATATCAAAAGATCAAAAATACGCATTGCTAACCTTTTGCGTTGTTACTACTGAGCAATACATAAATCCAACACAAGACTCAACGTTTTTTTTAATGCTTTTCTAAATAAAACTAAGCTTGAAATTTTTATACAAACCTCAAATCAAAACTACCAAGCCTACAACATAGAGAAATTCTATTAGGTATGATTGGAAAAGTTCCTTTGTTGAAAATTGTTGTTACGAAAACTCCTGGTATCCACCGAGTTATACCAAAGAACGAGTCACCATAACAAATCGTTGGATAAGTTTTTTTTTGTATTAAAATCTGTAATTTGCGACACAGTAAAATGTATTGGCTTGAATATCTCCCAAATATTCATCCCAGTCCAACTACAATAAGTTATTGCTATACAAGCAATTTTTCAAATCAGTATGGACCTATGGGCTCCAGTTGTGGGCATGGGCATGCATATACATATGATAAACAAATTTACAAAACATTCAGGTCTTCCAAGATAAAGTACAAAATCAATGCACCTTTTGGTACATGCTTAACGTCGATCTAGAGATCTAAATATTGAAATGGTTTAAGGCGAAGCTTAAAAAGTTGCTCAAATGCACAGACGCAGGCTTCTCAACCACGTTAGTTTAGAAATAACCTAATTATTTAATACAGGCAATGTAATCAGTGGCTTCGTTTTAAATTTTCAAACGATTCAAAAATAAATCGCCGATTAGTTCTACGACTAGGTGTAATCACATTCGGAATGACGAAAGTCAGTCAACCAGGGAGGTATTTTAGACGGCTTAAGGTCCCTAACTATTGCAGAATCCCCCTCGAATATAAAGTAACTGAAAGGAGTATCATTGAACAATTAAATGGAGCCCTCTCCATCCTTGACTCCTGGACCAGGAAATGCGGTCTATCAGTCAATCCTCAGAAGACAGAACTGGTATTATTCACAAATAAAAGGAAAATTCCGCAGTTTGTCATGCCTTCTGTTGGCGGTACACCCCTCAGAATCTCTGACAATGCTAAATACCTGGGACTAATACTAGATAAGAAACTAAATTGGAAAATGAACATAGACGAACGAATCAAGAAAGCCACAATAGCATTCTACACCTGCAGCAAAATTTTTGGGAAAACATGGTGACCATCTCCGAAGATCAAACTCTGGTTGTACACAGCTATTGTAAGACCAATACTGACATATGGCAGTCTTGTATGGTGGCCAGCAACAAAAAAGGCTACACACCTAAAGGCTATCACAAAAGTGCAAAGATAAGCATGCATCGGGTCACCAGCGCGATGAGATCAACTCCAACCACCGGACTTGAGGCTATCCTCAACCTGCTTCCGCTAGACATCTTTGTACAGTCTGTGGCAGCAACAAGTGCCATGAGAATTAGCCAATAAATAGACTGGAAACACGATGAAGAGGGTCACTTAACGATCCTACAGAAGTACCTTGGCAATGTACCTAACACGGATTACATAACGCCATATTTGGAATTGAGAAGACCCTTCTCTAGCGCCTACCCCAGCAGGGAAGAATGGAGAGCAATCCATTCCCGTGTACACAGACGGATCTAAAATGGACAACGGCGTGGGGTCAGGTATCTTCTCTGAACCGCTGGGCATCTCAACATCAATACGCCTCCCAGACCACTGCAGTGTATTCTAAGCGGAAGTCATGCCAGTGACTAAAGCCGCCCGTGAGTCTGCGATAAAGGCGATACCTCCGGAAGGTATCACCTTCTTTATCGACAGCCAGGCAGCTATAAAAGCTTTAACTGCCCCAGAAATAAAATCGAAGCTTGTGAAGAGCTGTCGCGAAGAGCTCAGAGCTCTTGGAACACAGCACAAGGTATTACTGTGTTGGGTCCCTGGACATGAAGGCATTCCAGGCAATGAGAAAGCGGATGAACTAGCACGATATGGCTCGGCTAATGCTCTAGAACAAACATGCCCCTCTGTGTGCATCCCGCTCTGTACACTAAAGCTAGAAGCAGGGAAAAAGCCCACGGATGAGGCAAACGCTAGATGATGGAAATCCATGGAAACGTGCGAAAATACAAGGAAACTATGGCCATCTTTCTGTAAATCCAGAACAGAGAGAATCATGCGGAATAACCGGAGATGTCTCTCTACGCTTGTAGGTATCCTTACGGGACACAACACCCTGCGATACCACATGAAGAAATTGCGACTGACCGAGGAAGAACTTTGCAGAGGCTGCGGTGACGAGGGAGTTATAGAGGATACAACCCACTTCCTATGTCACTGTCCAGGTCTTCAACACTCCAGATACAGAGTTCTTGGAAAATTCTTCTTTAACAATCTGAACGAGCTATCTAGCACACCAACGGACAAAATCATGAACTTCATCAAATCCTCAAGATGGTTTGTATGCAACGACACAGTAAGTAAATAATTAATTAATTTACAGGCAGAATAGGTTACTACGGATAAGGGATAACCTTTCCCCCGACGGGTATCACAATGGGTCAATATTGACCAGTGAGTGTGGCGCGGGACACTCCCCGCCAGCCCACCAACCTAACCTAACCATCATCCTCGATTCAGTGTGCTCATTACAACGCATCCAAATCCATACTTTTAATTTATAGCCCATTGACTCGCTATTTTTCGAAATGAGTCCTGAAGCCGACAAGAAATATTAAAATACAATTCACCTTTTAGTGAGTCTTTTACCCTTTTACGAGTGGATGGCGAAAATCAGCACACATTTTAACGAGCAATTATTCATACGTTATACACTCAACTTTGACAAGAGTGGATTCGCGTCTATGCTTCGTTTCTTTAATAAAACTAACTTTCATAAGCGCAAGATCTCCGTTTTTATCGGCTAATCAAATATAAATCACCTAATAACACGAATATTCCAAAATTGCCGTAAACTTATTAGTGCGCACTGTATACCAGTTTACTTTGAAAAGTAAATAAAAAAAAAAAAAATCTGAGCTGGGGCAGTCGTAAAACAATAAATGGTTGCCCGTTGCCTCCTTAAAGTATGCGTAGGTACCTATTAAAGGTCATATCGTGTGTCTTTCCCATGTGTATACTAGATACACATTATCCACCCACGTTTCCCTGTTTCGGAATAAAATGAAGAAAAATAAACAGCAATTAAATTCGTGTCAACGACAAAAAATCGAGGAAAACATTTTCTAACTTGTCATGCTCATGTTGTGTTCAGTGTTCAGTGTTCACCCACCAACCCCCGTCGACCGGTCGTTGTGTTGTCAATTTTCAATTTCAATAACATTAGGTTGTCAAAAAACCATTAAAGAACACGTCCCCTGTATTGCTGTATTCGTTGTTCGGGTCGGGTCTCGGCTCTCGGGTCCTTCAACTGGCGGGCGGTCGCCTCACCCCGCCAGCCAGTAAAAATGCCGTCGTCAATCCCCTCTAAGCAATCTCTTTATCGAATGCAATAAAAACATACTGTCAAGCGGATGTTTTATTCAAAAGGAGCAGCACAGTATAGACCACTCAGCCCACACAAATATTCCGCGTGTATTTGTGAAACAATACATATGTACAGAAAACAGAGAAATGCGACAACGGAGTTTGAACAAGAACGACGATTAGGGATAGGGACTGGGAATGGAACGCTCTGTGTGTGCCTAATGCCGAAGAACTAAAGTTGGCACTTGGAAATGTTTTTTTAATAGAATCACGCAAACTGTCAGCCGAAGCTTTTCCTATTCTCGCTACATGGCGCGGTAGCGGTGTGCCTTTGGGCGGTCTCATTCTTATCCCGGCGCTATATCCTTTCACACATTTTCCTCCTTGTTTCGCGTGTGTGTCTTTAGCTGCAAATACAAGCAACAAATATACACACATGTACCTATAGATATACTTTCCAGGGAATTATAATGATTTTGAAATAGAAAATTGACATTCAACATACTGGATGGCTCCCAGGCGCTGCTGTCTGTTTGTAATTTGTATTGCCAAGACGTGAGGTCCTGCCGATTGCTTTCGGTATCGAATTCGAATGTGTATCTCTTTTGTATTTCTTTTAAACATACCTATTAGTATCAAATTGAATTTTCCGATCGTAAACTGACAGAATTGGTATACGTTTCGACAGCGCACGAGTGCAAGTGCATCATAAGAGGGATATTATATAGCTGTGACAAGCTAAGCAAAAATTGGAAATGTGAACGTGACCTGTCGACATCTCGGGTGTTTCGAAAAATGGTTTCATATTGCTTTGGCAAATAATAAGTGTATAGAAGTGAGTTATGAATGACTTCAGTTTTGCTTGAGTAATGGGAATAATGTCAGAAACACTTGGAAGCAAGTAACGGGTGTGTTCGCTTCCTGAAAAGATTAGCAACTGGTTTATTTTATAGCAACGAATTGCAAGTTGCTTTGTGTGATGTTTGCTTATGTCATCTTAAAATTACATTTTTCCGACCAAATTTTATGAGTAATACTCTTAGACAAAAGAAGAAGTATGCTTACTTGCAGGAAAAATTTTACATTGTTACATTTAGAAAAGCAGCTCACGGTTAAACAGCTCTAAGTATTTTTTTTTTCTTTATCCGTAGATTTTCCTTTTATCTATTTGTTTAAAAATGTTTGAATTAGTCACAATGACCCTTTGAATTAGGAAAAAACAAAAAATCGATTCTAAAGTCGACTCTAAATTCCACCCACCATTTCATAGAAATGAAACAAAATTTAACAAAAGTCAACTTCTGCTAGCTATTGTGACTCAATTTTGTTGTTCCAGCAGAGGCGAGTTGTCGTTAATGTGAACCAAATAAACAAAAAATTTTATGACAGGACAAAACAAGGGGAAATTCCAATTTTACCACTGGATTTACAATTTAAAAAAATCAAATGCAGGTAATAGTGCACTACGGCTCACTAATGCAGAGCTTTTTAAAAAAATACCATTTTAAAGGAATCGTGCTCCGAAATCCCGGAAAAATCGGATAAAAGTCTCAGGAATTTCCGCACAATGCTTAAGGTATTATGTTCACAGAACCGTGTCAGATTATATTGGGTACCTGGGCATTGTGATATTGAGGGCAACGAAAAGGCCGACGTTTTGGCTAAGGAAGGAGGGGAACTCCCACTAAATACAACGATTGAATGATTGAATGTCAGACCACCTATGGCCGTTGCTAGAAGGGTTATATTGGAGAAAACCTCCAATAAAGCAGCCACAAGATGGTCACAACTAGAAGGGCATCTAGAAGAGGCACTGTGGCCCGATCTCAATAGAACAAAGTTAAGATTAACGTTAGGAATACTCTCTGGACATTGCCTTCTAAGCAAGCATGCAATGAGACTAGGATTGATTAATACGGTAACATGCAGGTACTGTGAGGACCTAAAAGTTACGGAAGACATCTCCGACCTTCTATGCGAGTGTCAATTGCTCGGAGTAGAAGGAAGCACCTACGCAGATACTTTTCTTTAATAACTTAGAGGAGGTCGGTTCCTCTATTGTGAAGATCTCACAACCCCGCTCAACCTAAACTAACCTAACATTCTCGATCAATATTTGTTCTTTTTTCATTTTTTCATGGAGAATGTTGTTATGCTATCCACGTTGTTATAATGCATCAACAGTTCCTCAGATCTAAATGGATGACCATCCAATCCATCACAAGGACTCAATGCACCTTCTAGGAGTCACAGTCAATTCAGGAATCACATGGCGAAACCACATATCCTATATCGCAAAATCGGCGTCCGCAAAGTTGAGCTACCTA
The DNA here is from genome assembly GCA_946477585.1 of Cheilosia urbana. Lineage (NCBI taxonomy): Eukaryota > Metazoa > Arthropoda > Insecta > Diptera > Syrphidae > Cheilosia > Cheilosia urbana. Next base: position 14,509,487 of record OX297855.1, read on the forward strand.
TTTACAGCAAAGAGGCACTTTAGCCCCAAGCAACTTCTCCTTCTCTACAAAGCACAGGTTAGACCAGGCTTGGAATATTGTTCCCATATATGGAGCTCGGCCCCAAAACATTCACTTAACCTGCTTGATAGCATACAGAGACGAGCAGTTCGACTCATTGGAGACCCTACACTCACATCGAATCTACAACCGTTGGTGCACAGAAGACAAGTCGCTGACCTATGCTTGTTCTATAGGTACTTCCATGGTAGATGTTCTGAGGAACTCAAAGACATTATCCCTCGAAATGCAACTTTTGGGCGCCCAACAAGACAGGCTGCTAATGCTCATGACCATACAGTACACTTGACAACCGCGAGGACATCAACTTTCAAAAACTCCTTCTGTTACAGGACAAGCAAACTTTGGAACTCGCTTCCTGGGGATATATTTCCAGAAGACTACAATTTGCAGCAATTTAAGTGCAGAACAAACATACATCTGCAGGCATCTCGGGGCGCTGTTGAAGCGTTATAGGTTCGCCTTTCCCGGGAGAAGTATAATATAAAAAAAAAAAAAAAAAAACTCGCCACTAGATGGCGCTTCGTTTATCATCTTCTATACTATGTTGGTCGATTCAACAAAGAGATTGAATTATTGTACATTTCTGCAGCGGTAACAAAATATAAATGCCTTTATAGGAAAGAAGAATAAAAGAGGTAAATAAATGCGTATAGATACATAGGCAGAACAACGTCTTTCGGGTTTAACACACACAGTTATACCTAGCCCTAAATATTTTCTTTTTCTTATTTTGACCACTTGAGCTTGAGGTTTGAACTAATTCTTGGTCTTGAAATATTGCTTATTAATAATAAAGTTAGTTTATTAAAAAGAAAAAAGCATATTATCTTTTAATTTTCCTAGAAATTTATTATTTTTTCCGTACGTAAAACTTTTTCCGATCACGGAAATCCTTAATCATTCAAGGGTTGCATCGAAGTCTCCAGTAAGGTAAGTGGAGTCAGGAAACTACGTGAACTAGAATATTGTTAATGTATTTCTTTAGTAGCAGTTTTTGATGGTAACTGCGACACCCTGTTTTGGTGTCTTTTTACCTTGGCGATTGTAATCGAACAAAACGAAAACAATTGATTTTAATGAAATAAAAAGGAACTAAAAGTTTATTAATTTTCTACTTTTCTTTTGTTAAGTTTGCTGTCCAGTTGACTGTCTTCTCTATAACACAACTGATTCCTGACAAGTCGCAATATAAATCCTGATAAACTTGACTTAAGTTTGTGAGCTTTCCATAGGCGCCCTCGTAGTAAGCTCACACAAGCTATTTAAGTTCTGATCCTATTGGGCTCTGCGAAATAATGCCCCAATGAAATAAGGCCCCAAAAAATTATACAGGAAACAACAATAACGATTTTTAATACAATTTGGGGTGTTATTACCCTTTTTGGGGCCTTATTTCCCAATGAAAATTGGGGTCTTATTTCATTATGAAATAAGACCCCAAAATTAATTTTTTTATTATTAATTGTTATCCTTCCGATATGGGATGCGTATGGAGGGACATGCTGCCCCCCTGCAACCCCCCTGCTTGGATTTACTGTTAGATTACGGGGCGAGTGCGAGGTTGAGTATATAAAATGTTTCTTTAATCTTAATTAGTTTATCCAATATCAACAATATTAAATAAAAAGTAGTTTTCATTATTTTTAATTTCGTTATGAAATAAATCCCAAATTTGGGGCATTATTTCATTTTGTTTTGGGGCCTTATTTCATCGAGGTGGGGCCTTATTTCATAGTTGAAATTGGGGTGTTATTTCATTAGTAAATAAGACCCCAAATTTGGGGCATTATTTCATTTTCTCTTTTGGAGCCTTATGTCATTGGATCCTTATTTCCTACAGCCATCCTATTGATCAGGTCCCAAGCAGTTACAAGCGCTATAGTGTAGTAAAATATTTGCATTTGAAGTCCACTTCTACCCACTTACAAGACCCGAAAATTCTGTTTCCTTTCTTATTTCATTAAAATAAAACCTATTGGTATTGAAATTGATCGACTCAGCTCGATTAAAAGAGTTTTTCAAGTGTACGGTGATACCCAACTCCAAAAATAAAAAAAATCATATCTCTACTAACACCACTCAATTGGGTTGTTGTACCAATGAAACCGTATTCATATATTATCCTCGACAAGTATTTTATATACAGAACCAAACACGAAAACAACAAACTGGAGCTCATATGGAATTGGGATCATATGGGATTGGGACTCGTACTCCTTGAAAATATCACTATTTGTAGTATCCTACTTACCACATTTGACTACCTCCAACGTGGTTTTTATGTTAGTCGCAGGATTAAATAAACAAATGCAACAGAAACGAGAACCCCCTGTGCACTAAAATATGACAATATGAAAATTCTTGTGTGTATTAGCTATAAAACACTTTCGTATGAGGTGTTACATCGGCCTGTTAAACTACTCAATCCTGAAAGAAAGCCTGAAAACTGAGGTTGGTTAAATATTGTCTCGCAGACATTTCTTCAGTTTATGCAAAGACACGTTTCAGACCCAATTAATGAAGCAAAATTTAAATTTTCAAACCCTCAATTCCCAGCATGTGCTCAAGGGATAAAAGTTTCCTTTGTGTTTCTTTTTTTTTCCATATGAAACTAAGTAAAGTTTTATGAATGCCATGCACCGCACCCACCCCCATTCAATCTCAAAGGGATCAATCGGAAATTGTCCCCTGCGATCCAATAAAATAGATTCCAAGCAGAAGAAACCTCTTATTATGATAAAGCCCTAGGCATACTTTTATCCTAACTTATGTACCGGAAAGAATGTCCATGCATGGACTTAGGACAGAGAGACATAAAAAAAAAATAACCGAAGCACCTCTCCTGGTCAATTGGCTCAAATTAAATTTCTTATTTTCCATTTATTTTTTCTACTTGACTCAACAATAGGAAGGCAACAGAAGCTGTTATCATTTTGATTCACACTAAGCCGGTCAGAAAGCGCTCACCCCCAATTGACCCCAATCAAGTTACCGACATTATGAAAACCGTTTAAATAACCCTTTTTCGAGTGCAAAGGAACGAACCAACCAAAAAAAAAGGGGTTCACTATCCAGGGTGCCTTTCAACAACAAACAAAAAATATCAATTCATACAATCGCCTTACATTCATGAGTGAACGCTCACAGTCTTTTAATAGGCGTAGGCAGGGCCTCAAAAAATATCCGTCAACATCAGCTGTAGGTTTTTGAACGAAAGCGAAACTCTGCACAAAGGTTTTGCTTTGTGTTCTCCAGAAAGGAATCTATCACAACCATCCTGCTTTATATGGGTGCTCCCAAAGGAGCAAATGCAGACAGAGAATCTACTTTTGTTCTTTCTATTTCTCCCTCAACGTGCATAGCCTTTGATGGGATGTGGCGCGCAGCGTCACATAGGCGCGTAATGCAAATAGGGAAATAGGCGAACACATTTTGATGAGCTTTGTTCGTAGGACGTTGGAGGATGGGCTGGGCTGTGAAATAGATCAAGGCAATATTAATGATTCTCTGTATTCCCAAAGGATACAAGTCACAAAAGCTATAGCAAACACAATGGTACGGCGGTGGTAAGCTCCGCTGCATGGCTTGTACTTCACTTAAAATATTCACAACAGTGCGGAATACAATTTAGAATTAGAACAACGCCGGTGAGGAGACACGACCAGGACCTGAATACAACAACGACGACAGAGACGAGCCCTCATTAATTTGCACAATATAACCGGCGGTATAGGAGAAAGCCAGCAGCACATCACATCGCCATCATCGACAGGAGCCACAATGGCGGTGTTCGTATTCAAGTACCGAGTGGAGCTATACTATCTTGTTGTTGCTATCAGTGACATGGCAACATTGCAGGAAACATGGAAAACACGATCATAAAAGATGTTATTTTTCATGTAATGATTTTCATCACTACGGATACATCGTCCTGCAGAACAGAGCAATGCGGTGAATGGTATGAAACGCTAAAAATAAAATACAACCTCCAACACAATGGCGCAATGAAACCGAAACAGTTTTCCCTTTCATTGTTTCGCCAAGTTGTGGTGCGGTGGATGGGTGGGGGGGAAAAGCGGCCATTGAGGGAAAATTAAATTTCATTTTTCACCATTTACATCAATTGCTATGTGTGTTTTTTTTTTTTGTTCTTTGCTATTTTCCGTCCTGCCCCCGGTTACCGCGCGTGACAAGGGGCTGTACGCATACTCCGATATTGTGGCTTTCACTTAAATACTCATTAACTTATAACGAATTCGTCCGACAGACTTATCCGTAATTTTCTTTTTCAACGCAGGAAAACAAAAAAAAATCGAAGAAAACAATATTTATGGTAACCGGAAATTCCTTTTGAGCAGGCAGTATAGGCATTTATTGACTCAAAAATAAAAGTGGTCGAAGGAATGTTAACTTTGACCTCAATTGAGATGATGTCCGGTGGGCTTGTGTGTTTTTTTTTTTTTTTTGTAATTCGATTGAATATGTCGAAAATAATTTACTGCAAGGGCAGTAAGTAATTCAATAAATCGGGATAAATGTCGTGATAGCCGTACAAACAAAGGGCTGGTGAAATATTGCACGTGATTGAGCCTTCGCCGACCCTATTTGAAAACACATTTCGAGGGACCATATTTTACCAGGCAAGGGTTGATTTTAATTGAAGTGGAGTACATAAACTGTCGAATCAGATTCAGATATAGTGTTTCGTGTTGGGTCCAGTAATTGAGTTTCTATACTGAAAATGGGAGACTATTAAAATGGGTTTGCCGATGTACCTATATCGGATGGCATAGGCGTTAGGTCAATTAAGGAAAATCAACCAGATCTAGATTTATTTCATTTTGTAAGTCCAACGGATGTTGAAATAAATCTATTTTATAATTGAACAGATACAGAACACAAGGTTAGATCGGTCACTTTTGTCTGGATTGAGATGAGCTCAAGAGAGATCTTTTCACAGCAGCTTGGAATAAGCTGTGTTTGGGGTTGGGGCGTGAAGGGTGCACGGAAAGCCAAAGCTAGTCCTTAACATTTTAAATTTGGAATGGCCATTTTTTTCAGATTGTCAGTTTTTGAATTATGTAAATGTCGTGTGACAAAGCTTGGACAACAAATTATTTAAAAAAAATTTACACTCTTTCATGTAAGCCCAGATTCACATATCAAAAGAATAAACTGCATAAGCTTCAATTTACACACAAAATTTACAACAATTTGCTGACGTTTATTATTAAATGAATTAAATATATTATTAAAAATATAAACTTCCTACTTAACTTTTTGGTTAAAATCAACTTCGCTTTTTTTTAAGTGGTAACACTGTTTGTAGTTGACTTAGCTATTAAAAAGCTTAAGAGCAACAAGCAAGCAGGCTCTGATGGTCTTACCAACATATTTGGTAGGTTGGTTTAAGTAGCTGTATTTTCCGTTCTCTGACGAAGGAAACCACAAATAACGCATTGAGCGCCGTTTTGAGAAACAACTTACGAAATCTGAAAAAACAAAAAAACAAAAAAAAATGCAGGAGAAGGAAGTTAAAGGAGCTCAACACCAACCTAGAGAACTGAGAAATTTTATGATCTTTTTGAAATGGATACTTTGGATTGCCGAAAGGTCCCCATAAAAAAGGTAACCTAGTGCACTATGTCTGGTGCAAATAATTCTTCGTATTCCGTGGCGATTTTTTGGTAGGGGCATTCCACAAATCATCAGCCAAGTGTGGATGGAAGAAAGCATGCCCGATACTCGGCACATACTAGTGTGGCCCGGCAGAGCGACTATAGATCTATCTATAGATCGAATGTTCACATTGAAGCAAATCCTGGTACAGACCAACGCAAGTTGTATCTCTTTAACCATTTGGATAGTCTTTTGAAATCGGTCGGAAGATAAGCTTAGGTACGAATGGAGTCTTAAGTATATGGATATGGCTGTTGTGTAATTTCTTTGTTAACATACAGTGTGCATTATCATCATACAAGTGCGAAGGACTCTGAGGATCACATGAAATCATGTAGAAAGGTCAGCTGCTTCTAAAAGAGACTACAAGTGTATTACACAAACATATCTGGACATTATATTGATGTTCCGGGACTCGTCTCGACATTTCAGATTTCGACTTTCAACTAGCTAGAAAGAAACTTCGAAAAACAGGAAATTTAAAGTTACAAAAAAAAAAAAAAACGTAAGGCCGGATTTGGCATTAAAGTTCAATAACCTATCAAAAAGTGGGGTTTAGCTTCAGTTTCAAAGTGATTCAAGTTTCGTTAAGTGGATGAGTTCTATCGAATTCGGACCTTTTTAAATTAGAACTTTTCAACGATTTAGGTAGGTAGGTATTCGAAGAAATATGTTTTGCTGAGAACTTTGAGTATTTGACTCGACAAATTGTTTTTAACCGGGACTTTGAACACGATTAAAATGATCTAGACAATCCTGGCGAGTCTCGGGCATCTGGCAATCCTAGGTAGCATGTGTTTGCTAAGCAACCACAAATTTCAAACGAGTCTATTTTCAAATAGTTATTTTTAGCAGTGGTATGCATATGGATTTGCAACAGTTTGTTAAAACAGTCGCTGGAATACCGTCGGTACCAGGCTAAGGATTTCCTTTGAGACTGTGTATAAATTAGCTTATGCTCTTAAGTAAGTGGACTGTTAACTTGTACAAAACATAACAAAACAAAACTGTTTACAAACACGTCACTTTATTTATTTTATATTTTATTTAAAGGATACGTCTGTATCCGTCAGCTGTTATTCAATCGAATCCATTGTTGAGAGGACCGAAGAGTAGCGCACGATCGGTCGCTCATACACAGATAAGTATGTAGAACTGTGTGCGCAGTAAATGTCTCGCTTCGACATCTGTATCGTTGCGATTAGGTAGACGCACACGAGTAATTTAAATTCAATATTCATAGGAAAATCGAACAGACTGTGAATAGTAGATTTAACATCTTGCATCTCAAGAGCCAATTATGGACTTTCTTTTATGGTCAATAAATGATCAGAAAGGTTTAGAATCAACTTTTAGCTTGTTTTCCATATTCATAATGAACTTAGGTATTGCACAATAAATTATTGAACGTTATGACAGCTTTCGTAGACTTATAGTAAATAATTCTTAATTGAAAGGGTCTCCCAATTTTTTCGAAGCGTTTGTGGGCTTATTTAAGTTTTTAATGTGTATGAACGTTTGTTATAACAAGGCGCTTGGTCCAAGGAGGATTGGAGTTCGATTTCCTTAAAATATTTGTAGGTACATTATCAGAGAGACATAGATCTCGTAATTCCATATCCCAATTGAAAGACTGAAGAACTCATTTAAAGTTTAAAAATTAGTTCAAAGTTACCCCACTTCGGCCAACAAATAGTAACAAAGCTTTATCGAAGCTGTTGCCTATACAGAAATTACAAACTTCAACCTTACCGTAGTTAAATTTATTTTTATTTGGGAGGGGACACTGCTTTTTTTTTTCTTAAGTGATAGGATTGATATAGGATAATTCAATCTTCCGCTGTTTTAATTTAAGCGCTTTCTTACCACTGTTACATCATAATGCGAACTAGTAAATAGTCCTGCTGTAGAGACTGTGAGTCAGTCGATTTGTAGCCGTTGAAGACGAACGTTCTCTAATAAAATAGAAGCTGAAAGGAACGGTGTCGTGTTTTTATTTTTCATCTGTGGTTTCGGCTTGAGTTGGGTTGTCGCTCCACTCGGTTTTAGCTCACACAACCTACAATTTGTGGAATTCTTTAGTACGCTTTCATACACTGGTTCCTTTTTTTTAAATTTTAACTGTCGTATGTACCTAGCGTTTTGAATACCTACTTCTATATAGGTATAGGTACCTAGGTAAATAATGTCAGGCAGCAATATACGACCAAACTTTGGGCCCAAATTACCATATTTATCAATACTTAGACTTTTAGATTAATTTTTATCACTTGCCAGACGACACGTATCTACTTTGAATAAGAAGTACCATTCAATCTTTTACTTACGGCATTTTACAGACAGCTATGCTAAGTCTTTCACAAATATTCAGACCGACTTACCTGAAAGAAGCAAAAAAGAAGGTATTTATTAGCTTGAGGGAAAAGTTTTTGAATAATTTTCGAATAATTGGGAAGAAATGAAGCGAAAACTCATAACATCCTTAAAAGTGCAGATATCGCTGCCATACATTAAACATAAAACCACAACATCCCGAAACGGGTAGATACCAGACAGGTGCACCCGATCAATAAACCAACCGAACGAAAAGGTGTGACACCAAACTGACAGCCACTCGATCATAGGAGCTCTTCAGCCCGATTCAAGCCCACTCTTCACTTCCAGTTATGTAAACATGCATTCGCATCGCTCTTCCGAAAAGGTATTACCAGCAATTACCGATCAATCACTTCGAACGCACTTAGAGACATGCATTTCGCCAACTGCACCGCCATGCAACCGCTAAATGTCCTCGAAACTACTTGCCAATAGAGCGTATATATAATTTAATAGACGGATGCATAAACTCGAAGGCGAAGCATTGTCAAAGCTTGTCAATCTAATGCATGTGTTTATGCGTACTACTCGTATGTATATTAAGAGCCAAAGTACAAACACTTTGAGCCCAAAACAACATACACAACAAGCCACTAGCCTTCATCATCGTCACAAGTGCTTGAATGCACTTTGGCCATGTTAAGTTGATGCTTGGATGCGGGGCATATATTCACAAGCTGTTGTGCTATATATATATATGCCTGTATAGTGTATATATACGGGGGTGCATAACGCATTCATTTTGGCGAATGTCCTTTGTCCGAAGCACCGCTGAAATCACATTTTCTCCGATGGTGGGCTGGGAACACTATATATGGGTGCTGTACAAAGACTAACCACAGTGTTGTGTGCCCTGGATTCTCTCTCAATCGCATTGTGTTCTGACCAATTTCAGTTTCAGGAACATTATATACATTCAAAGGACATTTTCTGCTTCACGTACTGGAAGAACTAAACAATTTAACCTAGATTTCAGCGAAAGAACATTAAAATGCGTGCTCTCCTCCTTTGTTGTCCTTTCGGAGATCACCCGAGTGTTAGGACCTATAATCTGGTCAGGCTATACAAACTTACTAATTTAACATTCATTTTAACTACAGAAGGACACGAAAAAGGACGTGTTTTCAAATCCAACCAGTGCCGGTGGCGGCAGTGCAGCGAATCCAATTTGAAATTCAAATACCGGACAGCTCCAGCTCCAGCTCCAGCTCCAGTAGCCATAGGTCAACAAAGAGGGAGACATTCAAAGTTTAAATAGTGGAAAGGAAAAAAAAAATTGTTTGCATCGTATAATTATCTGTGAAAGGATCTTTTCTTCTTTGTCGCGTTTAAGGATTTTACATTTTTTTTTTTTATCTTTACAACCATCAACATTATTTTCTTTTGCATTCCTTTTCCAGGACGTTATGAGCCGTTCTGGGCTCACTTGAAGAAGTGCGCGCCATTGTAAGGCACTTCACATCATTATCCCTCACTTTGGCAAAGGGTGTGTGTTCTTTCAAATGCAGTAAGGTACCCACAATCTATCCAACATAAAGTGAGATTCTTTTTACTTCTATCCTCATTTCCTTTTCATAATTTTCAACATCTTTCCTCTACCTGTCCTTGTACTGCTGTGGGTGTATATTTTCAACGCCAGAGAGCAGGGATAAACGGCAAAAGAAAACCCGGATGGATGGCAGCAGAATGATGTCTAGGATTACTTTTTTTTTTTTTTTTTGTTCCTTAAAAACCAAGTACCAGGGCACACAGGAGGCACCCACATTATCAGTGAATAAAAATGTCGCAAAAATGTCCTCGCAAGCTATTCGAAATTCGAGACATGTTGACTGCCAGCTTTATGGCAGTTCTTACCAACGTCGTCAGCTATGTTGGCGTTGACAGGGCGTAACGATGAATGCGTTTATCGTCGCACCGGTATAGTCTCTAGGCGCTGGCGAAAAATATTCCATTTTCAAGCGATCATTATTTCGCGAAACGACCGACCGACGAAAGCGCGGCGAAATTGCTGCTGATGTGTGTTACACGAGTATATCTATCTGTATAGCTGTTGAGATTCATCGCTATGTGCTTACACCTCGAGTTGAAAGAGGTCCTCACTGCTCACGTATGAATGTAATCATTCTGGCATTCCATTTGCATTTCGAAAGGGGGTTTCTAAAGTCATTTACACAAACATATAACCAGAGGGCGAGGGAAGGATGTCTTTGAATCTATGCAAATAATTTTTGCAGATTTTTCTTTACTGTGCTTGTCCCCCTTCTTGAATTTCGTGTGACACGGGGAGGGGCAAAAAAAAAATACCCGATTCAAATGCGTTACGTTACTGCTCGCTGCAGGGTCGCACGAAGCGAATGCAGTTGGTGATGGGTTAGAAAGAGCCTTCGGCCTTTGATGGTCTTTCTAAGAGATTCGGAACGGTATTCAAAGAAAGACTTAGAACGGAAAGGAATTTGAGCGGGGGACACATTTGCGTAGGTGATAGTTGGTATTTCGGATGCACATACATTAAAATCTGTTTGTTTGTGTGCTTCTTGAGATTTATGCTTATTTCATCTTTCCGTCAAGGATGTTTGGGGAATTTTGGTATTCAGATGTTGTGTAAGGTCGATCGAGTGATAAGTCCGGGACACAGGGACAAATGTGCTGTTGGATTTGGCTGCAGTGGGAAATGGCGAGCTAAAGGATTTCGATTGAGTCACCAGTTGGGTTCAAGGAAAAAGTGATTTGGTGAAGTGTACACAGAGTGCAAAAGTGGAATCGTTCAAGATGAGCAATAACCCAGTTTGCATTTGATTGGAATTGAAATTGATTTGCCTTAAACGATTAGGTAAACTAACCGATCGAAGCCGATTCTACTGATGTTGATGCATTAAACCAAATTTTTCAACTCGACTGGTGTATTTTTGAAAACACAAATAAAATACGCGTTTACCAAGAAACTATCACGGGACATGAATTAGTACGGCAGGGTGAGGACGGTTTATTCAACCGACGGACTCTCTCACTGAACCCAACTTCAAAGCTTCAAAGACTGTGGGGAAGAGTCTAAACGTCATTAAAGCTAAACTGCATTTTATTCAAAAATGTCAGACCAGCTCTAAGATCTATGTCGCCACCCAAATACTTTCCGAAAGTCTTAGTTATAAAACCGGAATATGCCGAGAAGACTAAGGCAAGCTAAAGTCGGTTCCTGGGTATGCAGCTGGATACTCCTTAGTTACATGGATCGCCAACAACATCGGTTAACCCCTAACAAGGGCGTCACAATTGGTCCACATGAACCTAAGTGGGGTACACCAGGGCTACTTCTGCCATATCAACTCATACACCTAACCTAACCTACGTAGATCTGGGCCCCAACCAATACCCCGCTGCAGTTAGAGCTGTTTAAACTTCTAAGTTGGTTCAAGTCAACTTCCACTAGTGCGTGCTATATCTAAGGCAGCTTAGTCGAAGACTTTACGGCGCGTAGTGTTTGTCTCCATCCGCTTTAGGTATATATCGGAGCCATGTTCGATGACATATGCGCAATTTTTTTTGTCAAGGTCTATGTCGATATTCAGATCGTATCGTTCGTCGATGATTCTTTATCTCCAAACCCCGTCAAAGGAAATCGAAAAGCCTAGTTCCACAGGACCGCGACGGTCACGGTCATAGGAGCCTAGGTCAACAAAACAAAACCGGTTACCACCTCAAGCGAATAGCTCTCGATTATGACGCTCTGTTCAGTTTGTAGAAATTATGTGACACTTCTTGTCGACAGCAAATAGTTAGTTACGGCAGATGAAAGAATAAGTTAATCAGCCAAGAAAAGGACCAGTGCAGGCACCCTCAATAAAATCAGGGGCCAGATTCTGTAGCGCAATACGATCAAACGTTTTCGTGCACACAAATGATTTGCCCTATGCTAGACAAGCCTTACATAATCTGACCCCAGGTTTCAAAAGCCGGCAGAGTATGTATGGCTTGAAATAAAATCCATCGGCTGTAACTAGCTAAAAGGAGGAAAAGGGGAGACTATCCTACGCATGCTCTGTATCTGTCCCGCTCTCTCTCGCTCTCTCTCAGAGGAGGGAGCCTTCTACTTCGACGGCACAAGCGACATTGGTAACACCGACGTTACAAGTCTACTTCGCTTCATTAGAAGCTCAAATTGGACTTATTTCCGAGTGAGGATTTAGGATTCTTGATCCAACGGTATGGCAATGGACCTTCTTATGGTCTAAATGTGCTGGCAGCCGATCTATCCTAACCTTACCTAACCTAATGAGCTAAAATAAATTGCTGTATATACCTAGCCATTCTACAAGAGAGTTGCCCCAAGGTGAGCTTCAGTATGAATCGTAATTTTTACATCAAGTGTTATTTCAGAGGCTGATAAAAGAAGGCTTTGCAGGGAAAATGGCGAAACTCAGTTGCACCTTCTGAAGGCCATGCAGTTTTGTTAAGCTACACAATTTCCGCACCAGAGAGATCCTCAACTTCGCAAAGGTAGTTGAACATCGCCTCCGGAGATGTTTCATTGTTTTCGAAAATAAGGCATCAAGAATAACTGCGTGTTTCATTTTCCCGCTTCCATCTGGATTTCAGTTTAGTTGTGAATATCATAGTTCAACAACTGCACCGCACATCTATTCAAATGCTTCTCATTGTCTATGCGCAGTTACTGATAAGGATAACATCAAAAATAATCTTCCTCCTACCGCCGATCCTTAGTCCTATTGAAAAGGAACCCCACCACGCAGGTATAACAATGCAGCAGTAAAGTTTCCCTCCTGCAGATGGAGGTATAAGGCGCAACATTACAATAAAATACGATTTGTTTGCAAATTCCATTTCCATTTTCCGTGATTCGTTTTACTTTCCTGAGACGAAACAAATTTAATTACAATTCTCGTCCTTGCAATCCGGAAACGTTTCCATTTCATGTATATATTCGCGAGGCACTGCACATGTACGTTTCCCGTTGGTTTTGTGCCGCCGCCTCCATTGGCACAATTCCACACTTGCACTTTGCACAGTCCAACTCTGAGAGAAAGGTGCGCAAAGTAAGTGAAAGAGGCCATCATGCAGAAAATGGAAAAACTTCTTCACAACCAGGCAATTAATTTAGATGAAACCTTGGCACACCTATCTCCTCACGTTTGTAAGAATAAGAGCAGTGTCTCAAAAAGTGTATCCAATTTATACAGCCCCCAATCAGCCGTATGCTCAATAAGATGAGTTTGGAAAATTGCCACTCCGCCAGCACAAGTGCGAACAAGTTTAATTAACTAATAACAATGGGACGGGCATTTCGATACGTTGACTCCTTTGATGAGTCGCCTTCCGCACATGATTTTGCAGGAGTTGGCCACTCTTCTCTTCTCGCTACAATGACACTCGAAATTTGGCACACTACCCCGTTGGCCGACTCATTAAAAAGTTATCCCAAACACACAGTAGCTTCTAACACCGGCCATCACTAAATTCCCCAATCAAATTATGGGGAAGCACTAAAAATTATGCAAAACCCAAAGAAAGGACGAACAAAAAAAAAAATCAATTATTTCGAAAGTCCGAAATTGAAGGCCATTCCCTCGCCCGACCACCACTCACGTTAAGTTTTTACTGATAAATGTTTGTCCTCGAAGTTTGAGAGGGGACGGCAGACGGAAATTGAAATAACTTACCACAAAAAAGGCGTTCTCTGGAGGCGGGCGTGTATTTCTTCTTTTAACAAGGACACACAACTAGGTACCGAATATGGCCAAGAACTAGGGCGAGCATGTGCTGACCGAAGTGCATCTGTGACACTGTTCCCTCTAATGTGTACCAAAGTGAGCAATAGTTGGGATTACACTACACAGTGTCCTTGCGTCCTTGTCCGAACTTCGAACAGCTCAAAAACACTGTAGGTGGGGGTATAAAAATCGGAAAAATAAAGACAAATCCTAGTACATAGGACGGGATAAAGGCAAGGACTTTCCAAATGAGCAAGACAAATAAAAAACTCCACAAGGAATTAACTGAGGAGCACTGATTTCGCAAGGAACAAATCCGCAGCTAAATGCAAAACCTCGAGGCACGAACACGAATACGAACACGAAGAAAAGGTGAAACGGTAAAGAAACTGGAAACGGAAATTGGCAGAGGAAAGCTAAGAAAAATTTCAGGATTTCGCTGACAGGTGTAGAAATTTCCCTACCGACTGTGCGAGAATAATTGTCTTTCCACAAAAAAAAAGAAAGAAAAAAAGTGAAGGAAACACAATCCTCCTCCCAAGGACAAAGGGAGGAGGCTGTCATATATAGGTATACATATTTTTTCCCAAATGGTGCAGAGAGAGTGGCTCATGGTTCACGTTTCATGGACAGGGACTGTATTTATGTGCAATAGTTTGGTTACGAAACAGAAGATTCCAACGAATAAAAAATTGTCCCCATCCCCCATAATAATTCGTCGCTTATTTGCTTTTACCGCTCTTTTTCTGTTCCCTGTCAGCAGTACTATTAGGTGCACATTATCAACAAAAGGCGCAGGGGACCTTTCCCAAGGAACAATAAACAAAAAAACAATTTACCCCTCGTGCCAAATATGTGCCAGCACTACACCTACATACTTCTGGTTATTAATCCGTTCGGGCAGGGATAATTTTATTCAAATCCATGCTAAATCGAATGAAGAGGACGACGTAACTGAGAGATAGAAGAATCCAAAGTGAAAATCACATGAATTCCGTTTTTTTTTACACACGTAGATCGCCCCCAACACCCACTCGGAGCACTGTGTGAATTCCCAAAAAGGCTAAAGTGAAAAAGAACAAAAAAAAAAAAACGAAAAAGGGATATCCACTGCATGATTTATTCGTGCATATTGGTCCTTGAGCAGGTGCTACACACCAACGATGAACCATCTCATAGCGAGTGTGGATAGTGTATACAAAACGACTGCCAGGGGAGAATTTATCATTTCAGATCGGCATGGAGATTTTTGTCCTAATAGAATACCAAAAAGGACTTTCTAAGTGTATCATTTGCAATATACTAGCAATTCGTTTCTCATGCACACCCAAACACACATATAATACACCCCAAGTGCACTGTAGCTGTAGGGAGCTTGCGTGTGAATGGTGTTGGTGTGTTGGACCAAATGGGATTTCGCTTTTCTTTCTTCTTTTTTTTATGGGGATATTCAGCTTTCTATATCGGCTGCACCCGAAGTGGTGTGGGAAAGAGGAAAACGGACAGTAGTTGAGCCGGATGGATTTTCATTGTTGTGATGTATACTTTTTGGACGTGCAATACAATTTCGAGGATATTACGTCAGTGTTGGGATGATTGCTTTGAATATTTGATTCTTGCTGTGAGGAGTTGTTGTGCTTTGTAAGAGCTCGACGAAATCTGAGATTTTTCTTCCTTTAACGGTCTTTTGAAGAGCAGACTGTGCGTGTCAGTGGCTTGTGTTTAAGGACGAAAGCAATAATAGTGGGTGTTATTGAAACCATTGACCCTTTGTAGTTCATTTTTGTGAATTCAACATATCCGCAGGGATTTTTACAAAGTTGTGGGCTTAGGCAAAAGAGACAAACAAAAATGAAAAGTCAAAATGGCTTTATCAAGAAGCTTCTTGGGGACAGGTTAGTTCTGGGCGCAGTGAACAAAAAACTTTGAGATCTTAAACAACAAGAATTTACGCAAATTCCTCAGACTTAGACTAAAACTTTTATTATTACTTTCCAATTCGTATAGGAAAAATCGTTTAGCCGGTAGTTAGCGAAGTAGAGTGACCCTCTTGGGTCACTCGTCGGCAGTGTTGCCATAAAAATATTTGGACAAATTTTCATTTTACAAAAAAAAAAAAAAATATGCAGTGCAATTTTCTATGAAAAAATCCCCCATCACAAAATTTGTATTTGTTTAAGTAACAATAACAAAAAAAGAAGAGCTTATTACGAAAATTATAGCATACAACGAAAAACGCAAATACAAAACGCAAAAAATGTTGAAATTTATTTATTTACTAGCTGACCCGTGCTCGCCTTGCTTCGCCAGAGTTCCACTTCTCAAATTTAAAACAAAATAATTAGCGCTATACAAAAAGTAGCTTACCCGAAAAAAGAGAAGAAAAACTGCCAGTAAAACAATCCAAACAAATACCTTGGTAGGCTAACTTCTATTATTCCCTCTCAATCTCATTTACATTCCACTTGTAAGTTGTTACTTGTTACATTTTATTCCCCATCTCAATCCCATAACAACTCGCTCACTTACTACTCAAACACAAACATCCTCAAGTTCAAATTAAAAAAAGAGAAAAAAAAACATGAAGCAAAAAAACTGCAAATGCACAAACAGGTTTTAGCATGGACGTGAATCAGTATCACTAATAAGATCAGAATCACTATAGCGCATTTTAAAAATCACAATCACAATTAACAACTGAGTGTGACTCCCTCAATCTCAATTACATAGCTATCTCCCTCAATCCCATGCACCACATTCGCTCTACTACTCATTGTCATTATTCACTAATAATTTAAGAATGTGAGCAAAAAAAAAAAAAACAACACAAAACCCAAAAGTTGCATAAAAAAAGAGAAGCACACGGCAGAAAATGTATAGAGAGAGAAACAGGTTTTGCCGCACACACACACAAAATTTCCTCCACTCAACGCTGGAAAAATCCAACGATCTAGCTTCAATCGAACATTTTGCTTTTTTCAATTGTATTAAATTTATAGTTTATTGCTTATTGTTCGACTTCAGGATAACGTACAAAGATGATTTATATCTTAAAATCTTTGTAAATTATTGAACTTTGTATTAAAAAAAATCCCATTTCATTTGGATGAGTGATTCCGAAGCTAGGAGCTAGAAGGCATCCGAGAATTACAACTTTTCTTAGATATCAGCTTAGATTTCCACTTCCGGACAGCGAATAATGGTAAAACATATCCTATGTTCAAATCTGAACAATTTCCTATGCAACTGTGTAAACCGAAATCAAATTCGTGCAGTACTTTTTGAATCTATTCCTGTCTCACAGATTACAGCCGGAAAAAAAGCTACAGTTTTATTATAGTAAGGATTTTTTAAAAGAAAAAAATTATTATTGCGAGTGCAGAGAAAATCTGAAGCGCAGATTTCTGCTCGTTAAAAGTCTGACGCTAGAATTAAATCTGCTAAGTGCAGACAAATCTTCACTTACGGCAACGCTGCTCGTCGGTAGCGTTGACTGGTTAGGATATTTATATTTTTTTATGTTGTAATGGAAGTCTTCCTTTTTTAATATAGGTACGTTATAAATATTCAATAATTTATTTTTATATTAATTGTTAATTCAATTAGGTTTACAATTTTAATGTGTATATGGCATGGATAGGTTAAGGGCAACGACCAAGAGGTTAGAACGAAACGTGTGCGTTGGTAGCAGAGTCACTCGTCGGTTACAGGGTGTATATTTATTTAAAGAACTAGATTGCAATAAGGCAACGGGACCCGATGGAATCCCGGCTATAGTACTCAAGAACTGTGCACCAGAACTTGCACCTGTACTCTGTAAGCTGTTTAGCATGTCGTACTCCCAGAAGACGTTTCCTTCTTGCTGGAAGACCGCTCGCATTCAACCTATTCCAAAGAAAGGGAAGAAATGTCTGCCACAAAACTATCGTCCAATAGCGTTACTTTCAATGCTCTCTAAAGTAATGGAAAAGGCAATAAATTTAAAAAAATCAAATATCTAGAAGGTTATCGATTAATAAGCGACAGGCAATACGGATTTCGGAGCCGTCGTTCCACTGGTAACCTGTTAAGCTACGTAACGCACTTATGGACACAATCAATTGAACAACACGGCGAATCCAGAGCCGTAGCCTTGGACATATCAAAGGCATTTGACCGAGTCTGGCATAGAGCCCTATTAGGCAAGTTAGCGTCTTACGGATTACCACAACAACTCTGCGGATGGATGCAAAATTTTCTTCTGGGAAGATCGATCCAAGTTGTTGTAGATGGTGTATCATCCAATTCGTTTGCTATAAATGCAGGAGTGCCCCAAGGATCTATTCTTTCTCCAACTCTATTTCTTCTCCACATCAACGATTTGCTTGGATCGACAAATAATAATATCTACAGCTTTGCAGATGACAGCAATCTTATATCCTCCATCTCGAACAGTGGGTCTGTGAATACGGCTACATCACACAATCAGAGATGTGAACAAATTAATTCTCTAAATGATGATCTGGAAAAAATCTTGAAGTGGGGAAAGGACAACTTGGTTGTATTTAATGCAAGCAAGACACAGCTCACAACATTTTCCAGAAAAAATGAATCAACAGTTCCTCAGATCCAAATGGATGACCATTCAATCCATCACAAGGACTCAATGCACCTTCTAGGAGTCACAGTCAACTCAGGAATCACATGGCAGAACCACATATCCTATATCGCAAAATCGGCGTCCGCAAAGTTGAGCTACCTATTTAGAGCAAAGAGGTACTTTAGCCCCAAGCAACTTCTCCTTCTCTACAAAGCACAGGTTAGACCAGGCTTGGAATATTGTTCCCATATATGGAGCTCGGCCCCAAAACATTCACTTAACCTGCTTGATAGCATACAGAGACGAGCAGTTCGACTCATTGGAGACCCTACACTCACATCGGATCTACAACCGTTGGTGCACAGAAGACAAGTCGCTGACCTATGCTTGTTCTATAGGTACTTCCATGTAGATGTTCTGAGGAACTCAAAGACATTATCCCTCGAAATGCAACTTTTGGGCGCCCAACAAGACAGGCTGCTAATGCTCATGACCATACAGTACACTTGACAACCGCGAGGACATCAACTTTCAAAAACTCCTTCTGTTACAGGACAAGCAAACTTTGGAACTCGCTTCCTGGGGATATATTTCCAGGAGACTACAATTTGCAGCAATTTAAGTGCAGAACAAACATACATCTGCAGGCATCTCGGGGCGCTGTTGAAGCGTTATAGGTTCGCCTTTCCCGGGAGAAGTATTTATATAAAAAAAAAAAAAAATCTTAATATTACAGCATTTTTTAAGATGGAGTTTTGTTTTTCTGGGGTTCGAACTTAAGATCCCTCAGTAGTAGATATAGCAATGAGCCACGAGATTATAAACAAAATTGAGGAAAAGATTTGAGTTCGGCATAATCATTGTACCTACATACTCCAAAGTTTGGTTGGTTGACTTTTGCTTGCAAAAATCCAATACCAGCTGCGCCATCTAGTGACTTTTCTGTACAGCAACTGTCATACCTCATACGCCTTTTTATACTGACTTATTCGGCATAATAAGTATGACTGCTGATGGTTAGCTTTAAAAGGCAGTCTTTTTTGCAGTTGCCGACAACTGTTAGGATGGCTATTTCTGTTCTCGAAATTTATTTAAACATTGACACATTCTTAGGCTTCAATCGTGCACATCCCGGTGGTGGAATGCCGATGGCGATGCTCCAAAAAGTGGTATCGATAATTAAATACGAAAACACGTAATGTTTCATATACAATCTAAATTTTTGTAATACGTAGAAGGTCTTACCTCGATAAGGGTTAGTGGAAAAAGGAGCGTGAGATATACCGGAAATTACTGTGGAAAATATGAAAGTTTTCAAACTCCTTATTAATACGCGAGCCATCTATTCATAATGCAAATAATTTTGAGTATATTACAATTTTATAGAATAGAGTAATTTTAAAGCTTTTGGCTTCAACAATGCATTTTCCGGTAAGGATTTTAAATAAAATCAAACGGCTCTTACCAATACCAGTTCCTTTCGGCTCAGAAGACGATTGAGTGTTGGGGACCTATCTCGAAAACGTAAGGAAATTCTGTATAAGAGCCTGCTAATCCCAGACCTTCTTTACGGACGTGAAGCTTGGACTTTGTCTATAAATCAGATGAACATAAATTACCCACGGTAGTTTTGAGGGAAAAATTATTTATAAAATAGGCCTTTTTCATTAGGTATGCTGACATGATCTATAGTCGATAGATCATTGATTTCGGTCCCTTTTGCCCTTTTGCGTTGACGGGTTTTGATGGAGAAAAATATTCCACGATGAATTGCACCGCCATTGATTTGTTCAAAAAATTACTCATCAGTCGTCTGAGATGGTCGCACTTGGTTTCAATTCAAACTCAGAGGGAACGTTTAGTAGAGGAAGACTTCGCCGTAGGTGGCGCGTACAAATAAAAGTAAAAGGGGACCCAAACGCACTCGGAGTGAGCAAATGGAGGGAGTTAGGTAAGGACCGGGCATTAGTTTAACGCGATCTTTAGAGACGCCTTAGTAATTATTATTCAAGGGTCGTTGTGGTTATTTCTGTGCTTAAAAATCCAACACCATGAGATCAGTAATGCACCCATTTGCTGATCGATGGTGAGGTTATCCAGACTACTAAGCCAAAACTTCATCGTCCAGTCTTTCCTATTGTCCGTTCTTCTTGTGAAATTTGTCTTCGCCCATTCTTCGCCTGGGAATTAGTTGTCAGTGTCGAATGTATTTTCTGTCAAGATGGTAAAGAATCGTAGATCCTAGGATGGTGGGTGATCCGAGATGGGTACCATTGATGGCTGAAGGTTTTTCTCCGGAATTTTTTATTTCCTAGTACGAAGATTCTGTTTCAAAAGGATGGACTCATAATCTACTATTAGGTACTGTTTTTTTTTTTTTTTGTCGAAGGTTGTAACTATACGATGAAGCACTCAGACACAAACTGGTCCATTGTATACTGAGAAACAGGCACCTTACTTTTCTGTACTTAGTTTTCTCGTCTTTCGAAGAAACATGAGGAGGAGCTTCAGTGATGAAGAGCTTAGATGGTCACCACGTCAGCCCCAAAGATCCGCCACCTGATGTGAGCAAAGGCAGGATAGCTACAGAGGAAGTGTTCCGCTGTATCATCGTCCTCTCCACAAGCAGGACAGATGGTGGTGACGCTCAAGTCCAATACATTCAAGTGTTTGGCAAAAGCTTGGTGGCCGGGAAGGACGCCCACAAGCAGTCTGCAGTCGATTCTCCTGAGAGACAGAACGAATGACGCGGACCTTTTGCAGATATTCGGACATAGTCGTTTAGTCTGTCTACACAGTCATGCCACCCACACTCGTGTTCACGAGAAACCCAAGAATCAGTGGATGACCTAACCACAGATGCAGCCAGACCCAAAGCAGGTTCAGGTCCTGAGAAAGCTTCTTCACTCCCTGGCCAAATGTTACGTAGTTACACCACGGACGCTAGTGCCTAAAATAATGCCATTTCCTTCTAGAAGGTTAAGAAGAGAAATTAAGTTGGCGTCCAAGAAGAAGGTCACTTTCGTCCCGCGATTGGATTTTGATATTGTAACGCGCGATTGGATTTATATTTATATTGTAACACTTAGTATTCCGATTGGATACACAATAAAACAGTAAGCTCGTGAATGTCTCGGACCACATATCATTAAACTGATCGAGCACGTTTTGCGCCTCCAGTCTGACATAGTAAAATCCGCACTCCATAACCTAGATAAGCAGCCCATATTATATACTCTGACTTTGTTTGTCAAAATATGGGTAAAATTGCATTCATAAAAATACAGGCACTCTGTAGTTCTGAAGTATTCAACTAAAAGGACACGTCTCCATCTCCAAATGATTTCCAGTGTCCATTAACCGAGGAGCTATTAACATGAGGCAACATCTCCTTGAAAATAATAAAGCCAATAGAAATTGTATACCTCTGCCTTAAACACCAGTCCAAGTCGCGCAAAATAGCCAAAGAAAATTCTCAATCTCAACCAGGCTCTCAAGAGCAAACCGCTTTCCCTAAACTCCTGAATATTTGCCTTTCAGACATTCTGCTCTGTTTATTAATGTCTGCCTCCTCCATTCCATTTACTCCTCAAGTGTCAAAACAACATCAACTGCTTATAACCACTTTATGAGGCGCTCACGTTTCCCAAACAGAAAATACACTTTTATCCGTCTGAGTTCATAGACAATAATGGTCTTCTTTTTTAACCACCATTTCCACCGCACTCACGGCACTCTCATGAAAAGGACATTTCCGTCCACGTTCCCGAGAACCCATTCGAGTGACTTAGTTTCCGCAATGCCATCACACCATTCTACAATAAATACGTTCATCTGAACCTTATCCTTGAAATTAAATTATTCGGGACGCTAACAAAGTTCGGCATCGCAGCACAAGCACACCGAGGAGCCCCGAAGCGTGTTGGCGCGTTGATTCCAAGTGATTTTCTGTATATCTATGGATGCGCAATGATGGCAAAGTTTCCGCAAACTATAAATCTCTCAAATTGCTATGAATTTCTTGAGCACTCCGCCAGCAGCGTCAAGGTGCCAAAGCAAATGCTATAATGATGCCAACGGTCCTGAGATCTCCAATTTTCCACCTCCATCGCCATCCAGCGTAGGGACATCAACACCAGAAGGCGTTCGATAACCGTGGCAACGAAATTTAAGTTGGCCACCAAACATTTTATGCCCAGCCATTCCCGCTCTTCAACTGAGTTGAAGTGGAACCGTGCCTTATCTGCTACGACGACGGCTATATGTATATGCTGGGGGAATTCCTGGCGCTTCTATCCGAAGATATATATCTATGAAATTTGCTGGCAAAATTATGAACATCTCAGTGGAGAGTTTTTGGCAAGCACTCCAAAGTTTATGGACGCGCGTAAAAGATTCGGCAAAGATGCCTTCTTCGAACTCAGTGGTGGGCAAGAAGTATACCTACTTTGAAAAGTAAATTCAATAAATCGAAACAAAATTGAGGTTTATATCTTAAGAGATGTGTTTATATATTTATACGGTGGTCGGGGGATGACTGGAGGGAGAATGAAATGGGATTCGATAAGTGGAATCGATAAGGGACAGTGCTTTTTTCGAGAGTGCTCCTTTGGTTTGGAGGAGTTATATCGACTGTTATTTCTGTCGTTAACTAATTGATGTCGGTTGCTTCTGTTTTAATTAAATCAACCATGAGGAGTCTTATCTGCCGATATTGGAATATTGCTACAATTTAGCAGACGACGCTGTCTCTGTGGACTGATTGCGGAGTGGACTATTTTAATTAGATTTAAGGAATCAGATTGGTAAGTGCTGTTTGTGTTTCTCACGAGGAAATCGATTAAATTTGAGGGAATTACATCGAGTACTTAGTAGTCAACGTATATTGAGAGGTCGGTAGATCTGTGCGCTTTACAGAAATCAGTAAGAATATGGGTAGATCGTTGCACTTTCTAAACTTGCACGCTTTGCTTTTTAATTTGGTTTACTTTACAATACAGTTGTAAATAATAAACTGCATGAAGTCGTAATTTATGCATTATTTATGTCGGTCTTTTAACATTTCAACAACATTCGTCTAAAAAGTTGCCTGAATATACTTGTATTACTATCACGGTTTCCAACTTTAAACATAACTTTGGCCAAATATGCCGAAAGAATGGAAAGGAGAAATCAACATTGGGACAAAGATTTCATTTTCCAACTGAAATAACAAATTTAAAAAAAATTATAAACTGCACATCCAACTCGTATTTTAGTACACCTCAAAACGTACTACCTAAAAAAAACCTAATCTGCCGCTATTTTCGTAAAGGCCCTATCTACAAAATTTTCAATTTTGATATTAATGCATATTTAGGGCTTTGTCTCCGATTTAATTATATTTATTTCAAAATGCTGGAGCTTCAAATGCGATAAAAAATTCAAATTTCTAGAAGCCCTAAGTACAAAACATATACATCAATATTTAAAAAAAGCCCTAACTGAGATATAGGGCCTTTTATAACACATTGAATAGAGAAAATTTACCCACGTTTTTCTAAAAAGCCCTATGTTCCGTCACGTATTTTCTTGCAGTAACATGTTCAATCCCGTCTTAATAATTTACTTTTTGTTTCATATATTTTAATTGGAAGGTGCGTTATTGTGTATCAGTTGGTAGCATTTTTGACGCGGTAAGGTTGTGTGTTAGAACAAAATGAATAGGGCACGAGTGCTAGTAAACTTAGCTTTAAATATTAATCAAAAGAAAAAGATTGAATTGATGAAAGCAAATTTAAGAGGTGAAAATAACAAAATCCCTGATATTGAAGTGGATCCTGACTATGTTCCGGAAAATAGTTGTAGTAGTGATTCCGAAAATGAAAATGTTCCACAACAAAATGAAAATGGCTTATTCACTGCTGGCGGTAGCAAGAAAGGGAGTCAAAAAGGAATCGAAACACCAATTATTGCAACTTTGGAGCAAGTTAATGGAAGTGCAGAGACCAACAACTCAGGACAGGTAATGGAAATCCTCGCAGATGACGGAAAATTGAAACTAAAGAGGAAAAGGAAAGGGCTGTCAATTAAGGAGACAAAAATTAAAAGAATGGAAAAGGAATCTAAAAAACATCCAGTTCGACCACCGTGTGGAGAAAAATGCATTAAAAAATGCATTTCAAAAATTTGTGAAGGTAGGAGATTTGAAATTAATACTCAGTTTTGGTCTTTAGATTGGATTGAAAGGCGACAATTCATATTAAGCTCAACACAAAAAAAAGATACTGCTCGTGACACAAAAAAGAATAGCCTACCCTCAAGGAGAAAATTTAGCTTCTGTTATTTTTTAAAAAATGGTGAAGGTTTAAATTTAGCAGTTTGTAAAGCCTTCTACCTGACAACTTTGGGATTTTCAAAGGAAAACAACAGCGTTGTTTATGATGTTATAACAACAACTCCTCAAGGTTCCTTGGCACCCCTTGTTGATAAGCGCGGGCGATGTGGGCGTTCGGTTGCCCAATTGGACGTCGGAAAGATTAAAGCGTTCATTGAGTCGTATAATCCGACGATTTCCCACTATCGGCGAGAGCATGCTCCTCTCCGTCTATATTTACCAAGCGACCTTACTATGAAAGGAATGCATAACGAACTTATTCATAGCCATCCCGACCTTAGATGTTCGTACCCTGCTTTCTGCAAAATTGTGCGGGAAATGAACATCTCTTTTGCTTCTCTTGGGCATGAGGAATGCGAACAATGTGAAAGTCACAAATTGCATGATACGACTATGCATGGAAATAAGTTGAATGCCGAGGTCAGCGATGAAGAAAACTGCGAGGTGTGCAAAGCTTGGCGTGATCACAAAGACCGAGTAGCGTTGACACGAGCGGAGTATCAAAGGCACAGCAAACTTGATGCCAATGAAATTGCACCAGATACCCTTGTTGTATCTGTTGATTTACAGAAAGTGATCATGCTACCACGTTTGGAAGGTTTTAAGGCTGTTATCTTCTCCAAGCGGATTATAGCTTTCAATGAAAGTTTCGTGCCCGTTGGAACAAAAAGCAAAGACATCCCTTTTGCTGCAATTTGGCACGAGGGCACTTCCGGGCGAAAGAAAGAGGACATAATAAGCACTTTTCACGCTTTCTTTGTGCACCACCGGGATAAAGTACACTTAAGTGTATGGGTTGATAACTGCGCAGCTCAAAATAAAAACTGGACGTTATTTTCTTACCTTATAATGATCATCAATTCCAATGAGATATCTGCAAAATCAATAACATTAAACTTTTTTGAACCTGGTCATTCATTTATGTCTGCTGACAGTTTCCACCATCAAGTCGAACTCTCAATGAAAAGGAAGGGAAAACTTTATGACTTTCAGGATTTTTTCGACTGTGTTCAAGCCGCAAACTCTTCTAGAGTTTTTGTAAAGGAAATGGCTGTATCCGATTTCTATGACTGGCCCGATTGCTCCTCTCTGCACAAAATAAACAAGGCCAATCCGAGACCATATTTGCGCGACATTTCTTGCTTAAAAGTAGAGAGAGGAAGCAACAACTTACTTTACAAACGGGCTTTCGATTCCGAGTTTCTTACTCTTAACTTTTTAAAAAGCCAATATATGAAGTCAGGATTTCTGAAGCCAGAGTCACTTGGACGCTCTCAACCAAGGGGAATCGCATTCGAAAGGAAAGAATATATAAAAAAAAATTTATTTCAATTGTTTCCTGAAAACCGAAAGCATTTCTGGAATAATCTCCCAATATCCGAAAATGAAGCAACCCTGGATTAAGGTATCTTTCCCAAATCAACAAAAAAAAAAAAGGGAGAAAAGGAGTTCCAGATATACCGACAGTTTTTACTACATATTTTAAAATATTATTAGTTTGCTTTGACATTATTTCGTAAGGTTTTATGTGACACAATTTTATGTTTTTATGTTATAAAAAGTATTTTTTCCAATAAATAAATGAAATTTATATATAAGTTTTTTTTTAGTTATAGAATAGTTAGTTTAAAAGCCATTACTTGTTGTACATAGGGCTTTTTATAAGATATTTTCAAAAGCTTAAAAGCCCTATCTACCCTATTTCTCGAACACCTAACAATCGTTCTTTTGTAACTACTTCAAAAAATAAAGCACACATTAAGCATCCAAACAAATTTTTTCTTGCATTTTTCATGTTTTATCTTCAGGTTGCGGAACTAAATTTAGCATTTTCCTCTATATCTCGAAAGTGTGAAAATGTTAGTTAGGGCCTTTACGAAAATAGCGGCAGTAATGCAAGAAACAGATTAACACAGTGACAGCAACAGCGAATTTAGGATTAGCTCTTTAACATTGATATCGCTGTCGATGTTGCTGTGCTGATGTGTTCAAAGTAATTAAAATACATTGGATCTAAAAAGTTGTCAAAGTTGCTGTTGCTGTTGCTGTGTTAATCTGTTTCTCGCATAACCAAGGTTAATTGTACGTTCGGAATGTAGGTTACCCAATTTTTTTAGTTTTTTGTTGAACTATTTTTCTTTTTTTATAAACTAAGTTTGGGACTGAGTAATCGTCGGGAAGGAAGGGCAAAGAAGCATTAGGAAAGACAAAGACTTTGTCCCAAATGTACCGTGTTTGTAACCGTAGCTATACTACCACAACTGGGACATCCTATAAACTTGGGGGATAACTCGACATTCTACCTAGGTTAGGTTAAGGCTAGATGGACGGCTGTGAGGAGAATCGTCACAAGACACTAGATACTGG
Source organism: Cheilosia urbana (assembly GCA_946477585.1). Taxonomy (NCBI): domain Eukaryota; kingdom Metazoa; phylum Arthropoda; class Insecta; order Diptera; family Syrphidae; genus Cheilosia; species Cheilosia urbana. Next base: position 14,536,653 of record OX297855.1, read on the forward strand.
GTACCTTCACGGGCCCTTCGCGATCCCTGGGAGAACCATCACTTAATATAATGGAATTTAAAATATAATGGAAACCATACGCACTTTCCCTAAAGCATTTTATTTTCCAACAATATTAATTCAGAATTCCATAACATTCCATAACGGCCCAAGACTGTCGTTCGTCTCTCAGGGAGATGGCGGACCAGTTCAACATTCACCTCTGTTGGGTGCCGGGGCATAGGAACATTCCAGGTAACTGCAGGGCTGATGAACTCGCCAAACACGGAACTACGATACCTCTGCTCCCAATTAAGGATTCCTTAGGTATTCCACTCGCTACTTGCAAACTCAAAATAAAGCTGGACGCTATCGAAAGAACAAATCTTAGGTGGTCAACCGGCTCGACTTGTCTAGCGACAAAGCAGATCTGGCCAAAGCTGGATCTAAAACGTTCTAGGCATCTGATCTCCCTCGATAGGAAGCATATTAGTGCTACAATAGGTGTCATCACGGGACACTGTCTTATCGGCAAGCATGCAAAAAGGCTTGGCGTATTCTCTAACGATTTTTGCAGAAGCTGTTTTGACGAGGAGGAGGAGGAGACTGTTCTCCATTTTCTCTGTACTTGTCCGGCTCTCTCACAGAGACGAAAACTCCACTTTGGAGCTTTCTACCTTAGTGATCTGAACGATCTAAAAAACATAGACATCAGAAATCTACTACGCTTCATTAGAAGCTCCGATTGGTTCCACGAGTAGGAGGATTGAATTATAGATTCACGTGGTATCACAAGGGACCTTATAATGGTCTAAGTGTGTCGACTAACCTAAACAGTTAGCTGACAGCCATTTCAACCTAACCTAACCTAACCTAATTCGGAATTAAGCCATAAAGTTAACTAAACCGATGGCCGCAGTAACTCAGTGATAAGTGTGCTGTAGTACTGAGCGAGGGATCGAAGGTTCAATCCCCGCAAAATTGTATCGAAATATTTTTTTCGAATGTGCCACCTCTCGCGAACGTCTTACAAAAATATGCGTTCGGACTTCGGAACGAACAGTGATCCCAGATTGGGCGGCACCTTTATAATAAAAAATGGGAGAACTCGGGACAGGATTAATAAAGCGTAAAAAATCGAATATCACTTTGAAACTAGAACCGCTATAATTTAAATGCATTTTCATTACCAAAAAAGCCGACGGGAAAACCATTTCAACAAACTACACATTTTCATAACCTACAAAGAAATATCAAAGTTTACCTACTCAGAATGAAATGTTCACACTAAGTATGAACGAAAACAGCCCATCGAAAGTCCATGTAAGAATTTTTGTATTTTTCTGCATAGAATGTTTTGCGAAGCCCATCTATTCACAGATGGGCTATCTTTTTCATTCGAACGTCAAAAAAAGAACTTATAGAATAAAAAGCCTATTAATAATAGAAAAGTGTCTATAGTTCAAATATTCGTAGAAAGCGCAGGATTCGCATTATTTACCTAATTGAACTTCGCAGCTTTTACCAAAAACATTTTATGAACATCGTTTTGAAATTCTACTATGCTTTCATCCTGTTTTTCCACTTCATTATAAACTTTTTAGTAAATTTTTAACAGAAATATGCTACAGCCATTTATATAAAATTTGTTTTCTTTTCCCTCAAGTTTTATAGCTGTCACTTGTTTTTTTCTTCTTCTTATTCGACACTGCCAATTAGAAAAGGAAATCATTGCCATTTTTATAGTTAATTTATATGCTTATTTTAAGACTGAAAATAAAACTGGCTTATATTTTTCAATTATTTCATGTCAAAACTCAGCCTTCAACTCTGGAACACGGGTTCGGAATCGGCGCAAAATTGATTCTTTCCAAAAAAAAAAGAAAGCAAAAACTCTGACAGACGAATAGTTGTGGGAAGCTAGGCCCAGGGTACAAACGCGATTTATTTATTTTCGATCCCGTTTCAACTCAAAAATAAAAGAAAAAAAGAATAGGACTGTATTATATTTCCCCTCAAAATAGCACATCAAACTGTGACACAAAGTTACACGGCTGAGTCGTTTCCGAATTAATCAGGAATTATGCATTCTTTTTAACACAGCTATTGAGGAGGAACTAACCTCTTGCTCTTATAAATAATTTCTTTAACTTATTCCAAGCTTGACATTCTTTTTACAGCAGTAAGCTGCCTAATAATAAGGGACTTCTGATGTAGCTTCTGTTAAACAGAAGCTGACTTAAAAACTGATACAAATTCCTTCCTTAAACTCTCTGAAAGCTCATCGGTGACAATCTGGGTACGTGGGATGAGCTATATCGAGAGTTCGTCGTATGGTTTTACGCGACTTCTAACATTTTGAGAAAACCCAGCTGCAGATCTCTTCGTCTGACTATGATTGATTGAGACTTTTTGGAGAAAATGCGACGCAAAACGCAACATGATACCTATAGATAGATATTGTGATCCATTATATAAATTTGAAATATATATTTTCAATGCGAAGAAATATATTGAAAAAAAAAGTAATTACATTAAAAAATTACTAAAGAGATGTGAATAAGAAACATTCAAGTATACCTAACTAATTGATAATCGGAGACCACCCCTACACACCAGACTAACAAAAATATGCGAATTTAGTCTCCGACTGCCAAAGAGTTAGGTATACTTGGACGAGGACGTGTCTTGTTCAAATCTTTTTAGTTATTTTTGACAGTCAGTCGCGTTTTTTTTTTTTTTTTTTTAAATAACTTAATTTTTATCTTTTCAGGCTATGATTCTCCGGGGAAGAATACGAATATAATGACAAAATCGGGCAAGCCGTTTGGGCTACAGGAGGTCATGTCCAAATAGGCATACATTACGCTCGAAGCTCATTATACCCTCCTTCTGTGTCCAGTCGGGTTATAATAGTTGGCAAAATGGATCTTATAAGTCGACGTGCCTCTTCATCTATTTATTAAAAATAAAGTGCACGACTGGGTCGAACGAAACTTTCTCGTTCACCAAGAGTTTGGTTTCCTTATTTTATTAGGTAGGTAGGTAAAAATCTGAGTGGCGCAGTGGCTTAGTGGTTATGGCGTTATAGGGTTAAGGTGCCTATGGCTATGATTGGAAGTAGGTTCCGTAATGTAAGAACTCAGAGTTATTTTTGAGTTTGCAGCAGCAGTCTTTACCATAGATATTTCAATTTATTGGAAAAAAAATTGTTATTTTTTTTCGAATATTTTGAGAAAAACGTTATTTTATTTAGAACACTGATATAATCTTAAATATTCATTTTGACAATAATCGTTAGAGAAACTTATATAAAATTTGGCATACAAAACAGTTGCAAATATGGCAGGTTTAAACAAATTTACTCTATACTATTATTTAGCTGAAAAATATTATTTGAAACGTATAAAATCATACTTATCGAAATCCAAAAATGGGTTTTCGAGATACGGGCAGTTTTTTTAAATCAGCGTTTTCGGTTACCTATGCGAATTGAAAATAAAGGACGCAATAATTTTGAAATCATACATTTTACTCTATTTTAATTTTGTTAAAAATGTTTATTTCTGCTTTCAGGTAAGCTAAAAGAAATTTAAAAAAATGCTTTTTTTCCAAAATCCCTTGTACGATATATAGAGAAAAACTGAGTTTTCTATGAAGTTATAAATGACCATATTACCTTAGAAATGAATGTTTGTTACAATCGTATGAACCATTTTCGAGGTATTTCCAAAATACCGGTACACGATTTTTCAGCGAAGAACTATGCATGCAACCATGTTATGTACAGTCGAACCCGTTTAAATGAAATGAGAAAAAATCGTTAATGTAATTTCAAATAAGCGGGTTTTACATTTAAATGGACTTCGGATAACTGAAAAAAAGTACACAGGTACAAATTAAATTTTTCATATAAGCGGGGTTTTCAATTTAACGAGCTTCAAATTAGCGGGTCCGACTGCAGGTGACTATTTAAGCTCAAATAACAATTTTTGTTGAAATCGGTTGAGCCGTTTTCGAAAAAATCAAACTGGTATAAACATTTTTTATGGGAAGTACCATTAATACTGAGGTTACTTTGCAAACAAAAAAAATCGACCCCGAACTGTAAGCCCCCAAACTTCAAATCCGAAGTTTGAACGAGAAAGTTAAGAAATAAGATTTTTTGGGTGACAATTTTGTACATCACGGTTGGCCAGTACGAGTGCTGTTTTTGGGCATACGTGGGTCTTCTGTGAACAACATAATCCTCCTGCGCAAGATTGCACAACACATAAGCTTCATTTTTTATTGAAACTTTTTTTGGACCCAAATTTGTTACTTTAAATATTTTATTATTTGTTGGGAATAGTACAAAGGGACGTTACAAAAGTGTAATAATTGACACATCGGCCACGGTCGACGATCCGTGCACGACAGTATTGTTAGCCTGATTACCATAGGTATACCAACTTTTGCAGGCACCATTTATTAATTCAATGACTCCTAGCATGTTCCAACCATGTGTGTGATGTTTAAACATTTCTTTTCTAATAGGCAATTATATAATTGATTCAAAGTACCTATGGGCATGTATGGAAGGTCTTAGGTAAGGAAAATAACAGTTTTTAGTTCCCACCATCTACCAAACCTGACACGTGAACATTCCACCTAAAATAGGAAACACGCGATATCACCTATACACTCATCGGCAGAAGTATGTTGACAAAACCAAAAGTTAAATTTTGTGAATTCAAAGAAGAAATGCAAAAAAAGAATGAATAATCAGTTTGGCTTACTTAAATAACAGTTGAACAAAGGCAAGATACCCGAGAGAATGACAATTGACACAAAAAAACACCTCGTAGCACGTAGCAACAACAACGCACAGAGGTTGGTCCTCTCCTCCGTCTCCGACTTGCATTTCTGTCAAAATACTTTTGCCGACTAGTGTACCATGTACCTACATTAAATGTGCAGAGCAAACTGCATTCATTCAATTTTAATTTACGTTCGTTGGCGGGAGCATTATTATTTAAACATTTTTTTACACTAATACGTGGTGGGAATTCATTCGAAATTGGTGCGGAAACATTTGTAAAATTCATAGTCCTATGCCCAGCCCATCTTGGACCCATTATTTTTAATGGAACTAGGACGGATCTATAATAATAGATAAATGGGTGAATTAATTCGCAAACAGATGGTTTTGCATGGGCAATTATGTCCGAAAGCTTTTATTTGAACCTTAAGGTATTGGGTGTGTAATTAGGTAACAGACTGCAAGTTTTTTCTTTGTCGAACCTATTACCACGTGGTTTTGAAACCGATTCTTACGCAATAGGTACCAAGCAACAAATAAAAGGCCTAGACCTTTTTTCGCATGACCGCAATAGCTAAAAACCAACATAACACAGAGCTGTTTGTTTATCTACATAGATATCTAAAAAATGCGGTAGAGTCCTAAGAGTACGGGCTCACGGTTTCACTCCGGAAATCTGAAATTTTACTTTAACACATTTTTACTGCCCAAACAGGCGATTCCAAACAGCACTGGTGCCACTATCTTGTGTACCTATATGCAGAGACAAGTACTGACTACTGTTAGGGATGCCAGATCTGAAAAATTAGCCGGGCGACAAGTTAAAAGGCGGGACATTACGGGACAAACTTTTCAATGCGGGACATTCTGCGGGACACTTGCGGGACAAAAGCCTTATGTCCCTAACTACTGTACTGAGACCCTCAACTCGCAATCCTCTTGGCGCTGGCCCCCTCAATTTTTTTTTTTTTCAAATTCGCCATTTTGTTTTCCTATCGATGTTCTGTCAGTTCAGAATCCGTGTGACATGCAAAGACATACAAAAAATATAAAATCAATGCTGCCAACCTCTGACAACCGTGGGGGAATGTTAGAATGATAGAGTTCGGGAATAACACATTTTAACATAACTGAATGCTATTGGTTGGTTATTATAAAGGTTTTTCCAATAAGAGGGGTTATTTTGGTATTCAAAGAAAAATTCCATTTTTTGAGATATATGATCGGATGTTTATTTCATAATAAAGAGGAAGATATGCCGTTAATAATGAAAAACAACATCAGCCAAATGGCCACCACGAGCACGCATACAGGACCATATTCTTTTCATGAACTTTTCCCTAACCAAATCGCAAGGTGGCTGCCCTATGTCCTCGATAGCCACACGAATTTTATCTTTGAGGTCTTGAATCGACGCTGGGTTGTTGGCGTAGACCTTATCTTTCACGCAGCTCCAAAGAAAGAAGTCGCAAGGTGTTAAATCACAAGATCTCGGTGGCCAATTGTGATCACCTCTTCGAGAGATAACATGGTCCGGAAACTTTTCCCGTAAAAGATCAATGGTTTCGTTGCTTGTGTTTCACGTAGCGCCGTCTTGTTGAAAGTAAACGTTGTCCAGATCAGTACCATCCAACTCCGACCATAAAAAATCATTAATCATCTCTCGATAGCGCAATCCATTCACCGTAACTGTTGATCCAACCGCATTTTCGAAAAAGTAAGGTCCAATGACCCCGCCGGACCATAAACCACACCAAACAGTCACACGTTGAGGATGGAGGGGCTTCTCAATAATAACTCTTGGGTTTTCCGATCCCCAGATTCGACAATTTTGCTTGTTGACGTAGCCCGCCGAGGTGGAAATGGGCCTCATCAGTCAAGATGATTTTACGATGGAATTCCGAATCATTTTCATGCACTTCAAGGACCCAATCAGCAAAGACACGACGTTGTTGATGATCGGCCGGCTTGAGTTCTTGTGTTAACTGAACTTTATAATCCTTAAGACCCAAGTCTTTATGCAAAATGTGGTGTAATGACGTTTGTGGAATGCCCAATTCCAAAGAACGACGAGGAATGGACAAACCTGGGTTTTCTTCAACACTTTGGGCTACAGCAGCAATATTCACATTTGTTCTTAAGCGACACATCACATCACATCACTAACTTGTCCCAACAGCTCGAATTTTTCCACCAATTTTTTTCTGTATTGCGGTCAGACAAGGTGCTTTACGACGACCAAAAAATGCTTCAATTTTGCGAACTGTGACTGCAAGATTTTCACCATTTTTTAGTGAATTTTAATAATTTTAATGTGTTGTTGAAGCGTGTATCGTTCCATTTTTAGTAATGGCGTGGTTTCTACTTGTTAGCTACCGAAATAGCGGGTCATTCACAATAACACCTCTTATAATGATTCTGACAGTCACTGAAATGTGTGATGAACTAATTCCTTCGTCTTGCATTTGTTGGGATGGTTAGTTCTTATGACAGCCCCTTTAACACAATCGAAATTGCGAAAAGACAGGTGTATGAAAGCACCACCGAAAAACCTATGCCCCCATAAAGGTGTACTCTGCAAATTTGTTTTTCCCAAAAGCGGGCGCGTCAAAGAATGCTATTAAACTTCGGGTAACTAACCCAATCGCTATAACGCAGAATGCTTTCACTCATGCCGCTGTGGGGCTGAACAAGGACACTTTTTTATGAGTCATAAACTAAATTCCCTTAATTTCATATTAAAGCAGAACACAAAGAAGACAGTACACACTACATACACAGGCATTCACAAATCAAAAACCTCCAAAAGGGAATACTTATTCGCCACTAGAATGTTTTCAACACCAACCGCACATAGAACGTGAACAACTAACAGCTCCCAATGAAAGATCAAATAATAGCCAAATAACCTACATTCGTGCCGGCTTGGTTAATGCAAATATACAAGGGACGCTTTGTTAGAAACACAATGGACGATGTCAGTGTTTTATTTACTTTGAGAACATAATCCAGAGTCGAGTAGTTGGTCCGTTTTTGCACGGTCCCTCTGAGTGAGTATGTGTGTGGATGCATGCGAGAGGACATAAATAAATGTGTCGCACAAGATGCCCCAATTATCACAGTGTAAATGTTTGCTGAAGACAGTGTTTCACCCGAGCAATTTAGGTGAACTCTACTGATATTTGCACATGGGGAACGCTACGGTAAAGTCTCATAATAATGGAAAATTTAAAACATTGTTTTGACTTCACTCTGGTCTTCCAGCTGCATGTATGCGGGTGCGGGTGTGGATGGATAAACAAAGAGCCTTTTCAAGGAAGTCGGCCAGGGGCTATTAAGTCATTCATAAGTCATTGTGAAATGCACAAGGTGTAGGTACCTAAATTCGTATTGTTTACGAATCTCTCCATCCAAGCGCTGACAAGTGATGATAACAGTGTTTTTGTGTTTTTGCTACCTGCACGCACTTGTGTCATTATGTATATGATAGGTGCGAGAACAAAGTTGTTAAAGCAAATAATTTGAGACTTATAAAAGCGGTATACAATATTTCTACTGCAATGATTGGCATTAGTTTCTGAAAATTCGAAGGCGCAATTAAGGGGGCTCTGAAACTTTTTTCAATACTAAAGAGATGACGCTACTGTGTTTACTAAAGTTGTATATACCTACGATAGAAATGTCTCCAGGAACGTTTCCAATGTAAAAAACTCTCGGAGAATGGAGACATTCATTGGCCTACTAGTCGTACAGACTTTTACCAATGGAGTTATCTGAAGGGAAAGCTTGAAATATTCCTCGATTTCTATAGTTACAGACGGTGCAGGGAAGTCCTCGGGAACTAAGTCCATCAATGAACTTAGTGGGAAGTAAAACCACATTCGGGGAGTAGAATTAGTTCCCATACAAAGAAACTCTAAATGGGGCTTGACTCAAGCCGCTTGAGTCCCATAATATAAACCAAGGACCTGAGTCTTGTGAAAATATTCCTCGATTTCTAGTTGCAGACCTCTAAAGCGGCTTTGAGCTGAGTTATGACAGACTTATCAGACTAATTTGCACACGACGATTGCCAAAAATACCATTTATGCTGTTATTACAAAAATTCCACGATATTCCCCACGAAAAAAAAAAGGCACTCCGGGGGTGGCGACAGAAGTGATAACTTGAACAATTACGTGTGTATTTTTCGAATTGTCAGAAAATATATTATTGTGTAGGAACTACTTTTAAATAAAGTGTTTTTTTATTCATTATTATAAACTACTACTACTACAAAAATTATGTTACATTTTTCATTTTCATTTAATGCGGTATTTTACATCAAAAATAATACATATTATTTTACATACAAAATTGCAATCTATTGCTTAAAATGTATAAATTTACAGATATGTACATGAAATATTAAATTTAAAAATTAATGGGTATTCTTTGAAATGAATACCAATGACACTTATGAAATTTCATCAACAACTTCAAACTCTTCCATCATCATCATCATTATTATCATTATATTTGAAAACGGATACTATAGGTTTATGGTAGGTAACTAAAATAGGAAACAAACAATTTTGATTCGAATCTATTTAAATATCTTGTAAAGATGGCATCAATTGTAGTTTTATGTCTAGTCGTGCTAAGATTGCGATCATTACTCATCGTTAAATCAAATTTGCTATTTAAAAATTCAATTAATGGTAGTTTTTATCATCTGCAAAGTTGATGTTGAAATCACCACTCAAAATGATTGGAATATCATCAAATCTCTTCCCAACTTTATCTTGAAGTAATGCAGAATTATCTTTAGCATATATAAGTAATTTTCATCGATGCTGTCTTCCAGCGTAATCTAGATAGATTACAGTCTCGAATGTACATATCTTACTTCAGCTACCACAATCCGATTGTATCTACTTGTATTCTACCGAAACTAGCACAGAACGAATAAATTAATAATAATTATACTGAAGCTTAATTGAATATGAATTTCTTTCCGAAAAATACAAATTTTACTTTTAAAAGAGAAAGAACGAGAAAAGACAACAATATTTTTCTGTCTTGCCGCATCGCCATTGATAATGCTCTAGATCTCGTGGTACGGCATCAATTGTAGTTTTATATTCATTATTTTACACAAAAATTACTAATCATATTTTACAGTATACACTAAGGCGACATGAATATTACAATTATTTATATAGTATACCTACTCTTAGGGTGGCAAGTTTACCACAGTTTTCTATTTCTTGTTTCGGTAATTATAACACAAGCTACTGTGCCGTAAATGTGCACAAACCCAAAATCATGGATATAATATGTCGGAATTAAGCCTGGTAAAATTAAGCTATGAATTCCCCATACAAAACAGGTAATTGAAATAATTTTGGTGACAATCAATTTGTCGCTACCATAAATTACCATAGTAACGTATTCAAATAAAAATCATCGTAGGTTAAGCTATAAATTACCTACCCCTAAAAGTAAGCAATAGTATAAACGTTTACAACTAAAAGTATGCAATCGGTGTCGGTGTCGGAGTCGGTGTCGGTGTCGGTGTCGGAGTCGGTGTCGGTGTCGGAGTCGGTGTCGGTGTCGGTGTCGGTGTCGGAGTCGGTGTCGGTGTCGGTGTCGGAGTCGGTGTCGGTGTCGGTGTCGGTGTCGGTGTCGGAGTCGGTGTCGGTGTCGGTGTCGGAGTCGGTGTCGGTGTCGGTGTCGGTGTCGGTGTCGGTGTCGGTGTCGGTGTCGGTGTCGGTGTCGGTGTCGGTGTCGGTGTCGGTGTCGGAGTCGGTGTCGGTGTCGGTGTCGGAGTCGGTGTCGGTGTCGGTGTCGGTGTCGGTGTCGCGAGTTTGCTAGTTTTTGCCCATCCAAACAGTGCCCAACGCGCCTAAAGAAGTTATCACTTCAAAAAAACGACAAACATATCTAAATACTTATACTACACTAGCTGTCCCCGCCCGGCTTTTGCCGTGCTAAGGAACTTTGTTGCTTTAATATCTTATCTAATGTCCCGCTCAGCAAAAGTGCTTTGACAGTGCTGAATTTCAGCTGCCATGAGGTTACGTTGAAACAACGTGTTGTTGCCGCTAATAATATTTTCATACTGGAGATATCAAAAATAAATACCTAACCAACATTTTCCAAATTGCCAAAAATCCAATTGCATTAGAACAAGAAACGGTTTCCGAAAAGAAAATTTCCGAAATCATGAAAATGAGGCAGAACTTTTTACAAACACGATGTCACTTACGATTAAAATTTAAATAAAATTAAAATTCCAAGTAAAAATGGACGAAAAATCTATTTCTACTGGACTGTAAAAAAGATCTCACTGACATTTGTGTGACAACTTTTCTTTTAATTTTTTTTTAAATTTATGTTTTCATATTCATTTGTTTAGCTTAGGACACTCCGGAAGAATCTACCAATCTAATGACACCTCGCTCTTCAAAATCGGTCAAGCCGCTTGGGCTACAGGGCGTCACGTGTGAGAGTACATAGGATACGCGCGAAACACATAACCCTCCCTGTGTCCAGTCGGTAAAAGCACTATAAAAAAAAAAACAGTTTCTCTTCAGTATTTGAAATACCTACCTTTTTTTCTGAGAGATATAAAAATGCCCTTTCATCGCCCTTTAGTTTATTTTGAAATGCAAAATGCCCTCGAAATGGCATCATTCCCTGGGACGCATATTTTGGTCTTGATTAGATGGAAATTTTCTGCAAAAGACTCGAGTCTTACGAAAACCAAAACGGTGGTAAATTGTGTCAAATACTAAGCCGCAATATCTACTGTTTTAATTTTGTCGAAATTCAGAGTTCATTTTATTCCAAAACTCACTGACTACTTTTGGCCCACCCATCAGTAGCTTAAAAACGCTAAATTGTCAGTTGATTTAGTTTTGCTTGTGATTGATGGGATTTTTCCTAAAAAAAAATACAATAGCATGTCACTGAAGGAACAACTGATTCCAAAGTGTAAAAGAAATTGACAAAAGTTCAATCAGAGGACGACACTCCAACTAAATTTTATCAAAGGTAGATTGTAGTAGAATGACAAGCAAGAACTATTTCGACAATAGATTGCTTTTTATTTTATCTTCGCTTCAGTAGAGCATGATTTTTTAGACTGATGTTACCATCGAAGCCGTAAACCTCTAATACAAGCAATTAATCACTATAGGTGAAAGTTTGACAGTGGAATCCATAGTGAGGTTGCCACAACTACAATAAACTCGAATAATAGTCACCTGAAAAATATAGCTTAAGACGTTTCGTTAAAACTTCGAAAATAGTATCCGTTCAGGTGGTCAATTCTGGTTCTGTGAAAGAGTGAAACGAAAATGTGAAACCAAACTTCAAAAAATTTCATAAATGACTAATTTTTGTTCATGTTCTCATTTGCATGTGAATTTTTTTATTGAGCGTTTGAAAATGGAGAACCTAATTTTATACAACACAGTGTGCGATTTTAAATTCACCACGATATTTTCACGTATTGAGCGAGAATCGATTTTGAGTACCGAGTGAATCGAAAAAATGAAAGCAGTGTGTGAAAACGAATGTGAATTTTTCGATTCACTCTTTCACAGAACCAGAATTAACCCCCAGGTGATTGACTTATAAGAAGCAGGTGTGCAACCATCGCATTGGAGTTTCTTAAGCCGACACTTAAATGTATTGGGCTTGAGCGTCACCACCATCTGACCTGCTTGTGGAGAGGACGACGATACAGCGGAACACTTCCTCTGTAGCTGTCCTGCCTTTGCTCGCATCAGGTGGCAGATCTTTGGGGCTGACGTGGTCAGCGCCGAATATCTAAGCTAATCATCACTGAAGCTCCTTCTCACCTTTCTTCGAAAGACGGAAAAACTAAGCACAGAAAAGTAAGGTCCATTGTACTGCACCTGTAGTTGTGTCTGAGTGCTCCATCGGATAGTAGCAACCTCCGACAAAAGAAGAAAGACAACTATGAACAATCTTCGAAAGGCACGTCTAAGATTCAATGCCCAACTCAAAAAAAGTTGCAGTTTTTTCAAGTTGTTCCTATTGACAAATATCATGGCAAACCTCCAACATGAAATAACGTCGAAAATGGTTGCCACAAAATGATTTTCCTATTCAAACTTCACCGAGCTTTTACCGCTCGGATTGGATTGCTCTATAATGGACCTTATCACAGAGTAACTTAAATTCCATCACTTTAAACCACAACAAATTTCTTTATTACTTTGCTACCCCGGATTTTCGCGCCAAAATTCCATTTAAATTAAAACAATTTCATTGCGTACAGTGTCAACTTATCATGATAATGGCAAACAAAGTGCCATTCTAACTGAGCCATGACAAATGGATGCAGAATTTTTCTGTGAACTCTAAATCCAAGGACTGTTGTGTTGAAATTCATTCCTATTTTGTTACTCATCCTCGAGCAGATTATCCTGTCACAAGTGAGATATTATAATACCGGAGCTTACGCTTTTCGTCGAGGCAATGAGTTACGAAAAACTGGGTTAAAACTCTCGGCGACAGCTCCAAAACTGAGCCAACACGTACGTAAGTCCTAACGTTATCATGCCACATGTAGGTACAAGGACCAGCTGAATACTTTCTCCGTTTAAACGTTTTGTTCGTTTGAATAACTTTTCCATAATCGCATAATCACGTGGCAGAAACTTCATTTGGAAAACCTTTAATAAGTAGTCCACGGAAATTTTAATTCTGTCAAAAAGGGGAAACTTTTTATTCAACCTAGAGGTAGTTTTGGAACATTCTAACTGGTCGCGTTATAAACGGATTAGATAAACTCGTGCCTCCTAAATCCTAATGTGCAGAAGTTTACCATTCGGGATAGTTAAAAGCCCGCCTCACGTTATACCACATTGGAGCGATTTACAAACTAAAATCGTAGTTTTATTGGCCATTTAGATTAGGACATTCACTTAGATTCCAGGGCGGAATCAATTAACTGAACCTATGTGCTGGCGCCTCTTCATTTTCACATCCTGCTGCCTGTTACTGCTTGATCTGCCAGCACCTATACTACAATATGTCGAGTCGAGAGTACACCACAAATCCATGCGAGAAATGGAATTTCCTTTCAGCGGGTGACGCGTATGACGATGACGACTCCACCGTAAGAGTGTGTTGGCCCCTACTCAACGGCTGGATGGCTGGCGTGCGTGTGATATCATCTGGAGAGGCTGTAACTGTTATCCAACCATTAGGCAAATAAATTATGCAAATCACGCGATTGGTTTGCTCTATTGAGCTCGCTGTCATTTGCATATCATTTCCATAATATAATAACCGAATCTCATTCCGGGTCCAGGAGATGACTTCAACTTCAGATACAGTCTTCGGTGCTGGGGGAATCGAACACACATTTGCTGCTAATAAGTGGGAAAATGAGAAGATTTGTTCGGATTTATATTTGAAGACTCTTCGCGTATATATAGAAGCAGATTGAATGGCACATCGTGCTCATGTGACGTATGGAGCAAGTCACTTACACCGACTTGTGCAGGGGGTGCGACATTCTGCCAAGATGATTATACTACGCACCCGACCCTGGCAAAATATCTAATTAATATTATAACTTTTATAGCGATAAGCTTGGTGTAATAAGCTGACAAGTTATGCGTACGAGTTTCGAGCCACCCTCACATATGGGCTATGGGGTGGTTCAGATTGCGGCAACGACTGGTAGAAATTCAAATTAATTTAAACGAGACGGCAGAATTGTAGACGAGGAAGTTCAAATGGTCTTTAAATTAGAGTTTGAAACTTTGTAACGCACAATGAGCGGTGGCAATGAGGCGCAATTCTGCTCGGAACTGTGTGTATAACTTTTATGTGCATAGGCAAGAAGTTGTGACTGTGCCAGTGCCAAAGCAAATGGAACATGGAGTTTGCAGACTTGTGCAAACAGAATCGGCGATAATAAATATAATTCACTTTATGTTGTTTGCTCAGCCTTTAAACGTATAAAGAAGCTTTTGAATTGGCTCTAAGCCAATCACACTATAAAATCAAAGCAAAGTAATCCCCTATTGCTTAGGGGTTAAAGAGATGAATGTGTTAGTTAGTGGCGTGAACTTGTTTGATAGAGTTTGCTGATACTAATCATAGCGATTTGAGTTCCACTTAAAATCTTATTTGACAGTAGTTTGACATAGAAAAAGTATGTACCCCATAAGATAGGTATTTAAGTAGAACTTAAATCGCTATGAGTATAGTACATATCAGCAAAGGGGCCTAAAATGTACCTATTTGCAAGTTGAGCAGACGAACAAAAATTCACTACAAACAACTAGAAACGAATGCCTATCGAACTGCAAGGAACGTTTCGTAATCTAGAAAAAGTGCGGGCCAACTTCAAATAGATGTTGAGCAGCTCAATGAAAAGCAGTTTTATTTTTTGAAAGGTACATGTCTTATTTATAGCAAAAAGAAAAAATGTGCACGACTGGGTCGCACGAAACTTTCATCTCAATCACTAAACAACATCTCAATCACTCTTTGAGAATTCCACTGCGAATTCAATGTAAGAAGTACCGCGCGAAATGCATTTTGAATCCCATTCCGAGGCAGTATAAGCCACGAGGGGCATTATATCGACGAAGACCCTTAGGCTGCCTCCACACCGGGTGGAACAAAACGCCTTAGACAAACAAAACTGTTTTTCTGTGTATTTCTTGATTTTAAATAAGAGCGCCCCCACTGAATAAGGCAAAACATATAAAGAAACCAAAATAAGGCGTTTTGTTCAATCCGGTGTGGAAGCTCCCTTAGACATCGACCAGGCGGCGCTCATTCTAGATAAGTTTTTATTTATAGTACATGAATGAGAATGAGAACTTATGTTTTTCATCTCGAATTGGGCACAAATTGTTCCGAGAGTACGAAGGTCCAATACCGAGACTGCTCTGTACCAGCTAACTGAGATTATTGAAAGCTTGAAGCGAAAGAAATTGTACTGTTTGCCTTCCTGGACATCAAAGGAGCATTACATCGCATGATCCAATTACACGAGCTCTTGATAGAAAAGGAGTAAATAACACATCGAGGTGAATGTATGAACTCCTGAGGACAAGATCACCAGAGGCTCACACATACGAAGTCAGAAGGTACTATCAAGGCAGCGGTGCCAGTTTGGGGAGTTTTCCCCAGATTTATGTTTTTTTTTTGGTCGACGGGGGGAAATCTGGGGTTTTTTTTATATTCTAATTTATTTGTATTTCGGTATAGAATCGTTTTTGGTAACCTAAAAATGAACTTCCGCTCAAAAATGAAATTTATTTGCATTCGGTGAACGTAAGAAACGCTGAGTAACTTATTCTTAAGTATAGGTACCTAGCGTAGAGATTCTTCGTTCTGCTCACAACTAAATTCAAGATTCAAAATTGAGCACAATCCAGGATGAAATATTCAGTATCTGTTTTATTTTAAAATGCTGTTGATCGATCCTCCAAAGTCAATATCTCTGGACTATTTTCATTAACAAAACATTTCTTTCAAAAAAAGCTAGTGTCAGTTTCATTAAGAAAAGTCGTCTGGATTCTTAATTGGCCGTTTAAACGCAGCATAAAATTGTAGATCCCTTCCATTCGTTCCAGAAGTGAAAAACGCTCACAAAACGAATGCCTGTGAGAAGCTTGGCCTAGGGTCTCTACAGATCTGTTGCGCCAACTATTTACTTACTTTTAAGTTGTACAAAAAACTTGTTAAAAAAAATAATGACAAAAAGTTGGGTTTTTTTTTTGGAAAAAATGTTTGAATCTGGGGGTTTTCCAGATTCATCTGGGGGGAAATATTTTGACCGTCTGGCAACGCTGTATCAAGGTTAACATAGCAAGAGGCTGTCCGCAAGGAAGAATTCTATCTCCCCAAATGTGGAGTCTTGTAGCGGACGAGTTGAGAAATTGACGATTCGTGGCTTCAACTGTCAACCATATATGCTGACGGCATAGTATTACTCAACTCGAAATAACTCGGGATTGGTGCAAAATGGCTGGGCTAAGCCTATATCCGGCACAACTAACAATAGTACCGTTCACGAGGGAAAGGAAACTTGAATGGCTGAGGCCGATAAGGTTATCGGGTACAATACTGACATCGGTCAATGACAGGAGAGATAACCAGGAAAGCAACGCGGGCTATAATAATCTACCGGAATCTAGCTGGCAAATCCTGGGGATGTAGTCCGATGTATATGGTGCGACCAATGATCACGTATGGTGTATGGAGTAATTGCATGGGCAAAAAGCACCAGTCTATCCACCACACGGAAGACACTCGATAAAGTCCAAAGACTGGCATGCCAATGTAAAACAGGGGCCATGAGAACTTGCCCAATCGCAGCTATGGAAGAGCTATTGGAACTAACTCTATTGCACCTCGTGGTTGAGGAATGTTCAAATAAAACGATCCTAAGAATGCCAATGAAGGACTAGGACATCACACTGAGACAGTTTGACGCCTTGCTCAAAAAACAACCATTATTGGCCATTCTCAGAGACGATATCATCAAAGGATTTTGATTTCCAAAAAAAACGCTGTTAATAAGCTCAGCAATAAGAGGAACTGGAGCAGTGAATCCACAATTCACAGACTGAGCAGTCTCACAACAAAGTGGTACACAGATGGGTCGAGAACTGGTGAGGGAACTAGAGCGGGAGTGCTTGGGCCTGGAACCAATATTCTGAACCAATAGGTAAAAGCACCAGCATCTTCCAGGCTGAAGTCTATGTCATAGATAGATGTGTCCAAATCAACCTCGACAGAAACAAAGTCAACTGTGATATATATACCCATAATGTCAGACAGCCAGGCTGCTATTATGGTACTTTATTCCTACATCATTAAATCCGAACTTGAATGGAATGCCTACAAAAACTTAATGAACTGGGTAGAGGAAACAAAATAATTATGAGGGAATATACCTCTCTGAGGCGTAAGCAGGGTGTGCAATAGGTCAAAACGTCGCAGGTCAACAACCCCTTTCACATAATATCTCTATACATTCAAAAGAGAGTTGCAAAAGCGTTGTAACCTTATAACTCACAAACGGTCGAACCGAATTCGTTCATATTTTTAGGGGTAGTTTGCATGGTCGCGTAGTTGGTTTATCTAAAGTTTGCTCGAAATTAGTCAACGCGTTCCTGAGTTATATCAACATGTGATTTTGTCCATATAAGAAAAAACAAAAAATGTAGGCGCCTATAGGGCCCTATTAGGTATAAATCGCCTCCACACGTATCAATGAATATTGACAATGTTTGCTTGAAATTGAGTAAACGACCAAATCATTGTCAATTAACATTGAAGAAAACCAAATCGATTTTGGTTTTAGCAATGTAACTTGACAAGAACTTTGAAGAGCATACAAATGATCAATGTTACTTGAAAGATGAGTCATTCAAGTAACATTGACAATTAACATTGAACGTGTGTAGGGCCCTTATGAGCGTGTGCTGTATCATTTCATCACATCACAAGGATGAAAATGGTTTATGTTTTTGAATAGGAAAACCGTTCCAAATACCATCAACATTGATTGAAATTTATATTTTAATGCCTAGCAAAGCAGGCGGGGATTCGGTAGTAATAATATATAAAGAAGCTACAGGTTTATTGTCGTACCGATGACGGTGTCCTTTCAACACCGATTTTTATGAAATTGGAACCAAATGATAGGCTCATTTTCTTACGTCTGTTTTACCATCAGTAAATATTGATAATGGGTAGAGTTATTGTTTACTTTAAAACAACAGAACGAAACAAAAGAACAATTCCATTGGTTCAATGAGCTTGAGTTACCAATCACTGTTCATGTTCTCTTCAAATCAGATGTTATCTACTTCACCTTCACTTCACATCAAACTGCCAAAAACATAAAGTAAAAGTATACTTATACAATAAAAAAAAATCTACTTAACTTTTCTCTAAAATGCGTTAAAATTGTGACTGCTGGGTTTGCTAACTGGTCCTTGAGTTCAAGTTACAATTATCCAAACAATGAACCTACCTTGACCCAAATGTGACTGCAGTCACATTCGTCGACGCATAAACCTAAGGGTGGCATTCAAGACTTGAGTCAGGGTGGAAGTTTCCCCTCCTTCTCATTAGATTATATTTTCAAGGAAAAGTGCAAAAAGAACTCCATCAAAAAGTGTTACGAACTCACTTATCCTTACGCTCTTACCAGGGTGAAAGTGTAACAATGCAACACACACTTTGCGGGCTAACTAACAGCATACCAAATAATCCCATTCGCACAAATAATGTGAACATAAAACACTGTGCACAGGCACAACCCACGAACTTGTCATTAAGGCAAGTTAATTTCATCAACACTACTTCCACCGTCATTAACATTAATTTAAATCATTATTCTCTTCTATACCTTCCAGACATTGAGTAATAATACCCACCACACATCACAGTAAGCCAACTCATTTTCGTTCAGATGCTTATCTATAACGTATCAAATTGATATTTTACGCCATCACGATGAGCCGGCCACGACCTTCCTGAACTGAGGATGACCAATTGACCAAAGAGCCAGCACTCGAAGAGCACCGCCAGGGGCTGTGGTAAACATTGTTTTTCATGTAATTTTCCGGTCAATAGTTGACTTTTCGAGCGATTCATCAATCACCCATAAGACTATTTATCATTTGGCAATAAATCACGGAAAAATCTACTGCCAATTGCCATGTTTAAACACTCCGCCACGGAGTTCTATTTTTTCTCCCCCACTATCCTGATCGCCGCTACCGGCCTTCTGCCTGCTGGGATGATTAATTAAGTTAAATCATTATAACATGGAAATCACGATTCGCTCGGCCTATGTGCTATTTGTCCAGTTCCACCTTTATGCAACTGGAGTGCGGGTTCGGTGTTTACTTAGAAGATGGTGCGTGTGCGGCCATTTCGCGAGTGCTAACAACAATATATGAACGAGAGTTATTAACATCTTTTTGATTATTCAAAACGGTAATGTGCGTGTACGTGGATCCTGATCCTTAACAAAATGCTTGTGATTACGTTTGCCAGCCTCCTCGTGTATGCATGCACAGACCATAGTCCTAAGAGTTGATTAGCAGTTCCTAGGCGATAATAGCCAACAAAGGTCATGTGCGAATACCACCACCAGCCGCACACGCAATACTTTTGCACCTTGAATGGTTTGCTTCCGTGTTCAATCCATAATGTAGGTACATATGCGTCCCACTTAGCCCGATGATAATTTACGTTTACACCTAAACTCAATATCCCTCTGCACTTCGCCACGGATAAATTAACCAGGACCTAGGGAACCCATTTTCATCGTTAAATCACAGGCCAACAACAAAATATGCTCAACACTTTCGTTTCCATTGTCCTGCCGCTGCCACACAAGCTTTGCCGTGAGTAGAAAATAATTAAAGAGGATGCTGCCAAATGTTCCACTCACAGGTGCGGAAAAGTGCATTTCTGTTTCGACGAATCTACGACAAATGATAGACAAAACAATGCGGTTAGTGTAACTAACTGGGAGTACTATTTCACCGAGCGTAGTCCTTCACCTTGTGTATAGAAAAACGTCAGACCTCAGACGGCAAAATGTGTCAGTGTGGAAAATGACTTTTGGGCAAAAACCCACAAGAATAGAGTGATGCTTCTTGGTAATTACGTTGTCTCTGCTCTCGGGTGAAATTAGTTTGCTTGTCATCTCTCTGGGTATAAGCGTACAAAAAAAAAAAAAGAAAGAACGGAAGTGATGTTTGCCTTTTTGTGGAAATGTTTCAATGAGATGCACTCCAAATAGAAGGCGGTGGTTAGTAGTTTTGCGCACAGAAAAACTTTCATACCCAACTTGGGTGCAGTTCACATTTGAAAATTAAGAAATTCCCTCTCAAGCTTTCCGGTTGACGAAAGGTGCGCAGTGGCAAGCAAGGTTAACGCAAATATTTGTACACGTAACGAACGTGCAATTTTACCATGATGAAGCGTTGCCGAGTTTTAGTTTAATTAAAAGTGAACTTGGCAAGAAATTTTCAGGATATTTTTCATCTGCTTGGTTTTTTTTTTTTTTGTTTTTTGAATATTCGGAAAACGAAGTGTTCAAAGTTGATGCACTTTTCGAAATACAGTTTGTGGTTGTATTTGAAAACACTTGAGAATAGTTAGTTGATGAACATGATTTAAGTGCCTAGTATTTTAGTAATTTTCTAACAAGCAATGGATACACCGATCTAGGTTGCGTTTGGTGGCTGAAAATGGAAATGCAATTTAAACTTTGTTCAACATTCGATGAAAATATTTAGAAATCTCTGTGTCAGGGTAGATTAGTTTGTGAGTTTTTCTGCCGAGCCATGCCGGATATTCAGCTAAAATCTTATATAAAGGGTTTTTCAACAGGGACGCTACAAAAGTAGAGCGACAGGGACAGCAAACGAAACGACGCCGAATTTCTTGCCGCTCTTTTGAAATTTCTTCAGTAAGGTTTGCCATTATATGATGGAAAGATACACGAGCCAACAACGAGTCAAAATTATTAAAATTTATTCGGAGTCAGTGGCCTCAACGTTAAGAGCGCTACGTCCAATTCATGGTCGTCATAATCGTCCTAGCAGATCAACAATTGAGCGTCTAGTGAAAAAGTTTGAATCCACAGGCACAGTACAAAATGTTCCCATTGCAGTGAGACAAAGAAGTGCCCGTAGTGTCGAGAATATTGCTGCCGCTGAGGCTTCAGTTGAAGACAGCCCAAATGTGTCTCTCACACGTCGTTCTCAAGCGTTAGGCATCTCTGGGACTTCGTTGTGGCGAATTTTGCGAAAAGATCTTGGCCTACATCCTAAAAGATTAAATTGACGCAAGAACTGAAGCCGCTTGACCACCAGAAGCGTCGAATGTTCGTGAATTGGGCTGAGCAACAACTTGAAAATGATTCGGATTTTCATCGAAAAATCATCTTCAGCGATGGGGCTCATTTCTGGCTGAATGGCTTCGTCAATAAACGAAATATGTGGAATTGGTCAGGCAGCAATCAACACGTACTCCATAAGTCATCATTGCATCCCGAAAAAAATACGGTTTGGTGTGGTTTATGGGCCGGCGGCGTCATTGGGCCGTACTTCTTCCATGATGATCAAGACCGGCACGTTACTGTGAATGGGAATCGCTACCGTTCAATGATTACCGAATATTTTTGGCCCCAATTGGATGATATGGACTTGGAGGACATGTGATTCCAACAGGACGATGCCACAAGCCACACAGCGAATGTCACAATCAATTTATTGGAAACCAAGTTTGGAGAACGTGTTATCTCACGAAATGGTCTAGTCGCTTGGCCGCCTCGGTCGTGCGATTTGACGCCGTTAGACTATTTCCTGTGGGGCTGCGTCAAGTCTATGGTCTATGCCAACGAGCCAGCGACGATTGATGAACTTCGTACGAATATCGAACGTGAAATTGCAGCAGTATCGGCCGATTTATGCTTGAAAACCGTCGAAAATTGGGTTCACCGTCTGGACTTCTGCAAGCGTGCACGTGGTGGCCATGCAAAAGAAATCGAGTTCCATTCATAATGGCATCAAACGTACTTTCAGAGAAATAAAGAATTTTATTGATATCCAAAATAGTTTTTGTTTTATTTAAAAAAACATTTTTAGCGCTCTTATTGAAAAACCCATATAAATAGGCGAAGGGAAATAGTTAAGAACCACTTTCACTGCCTTAGCCATAACAATACATATTCGCATGATTTTTTTGTTTGTCTTTTTGGGGAGGATTGTGCAGAGTTGCAATGACGTGTGTAATTTGTTGGGTGCCGTGACATAAGGCCATGCGACACAAGGCCGTATTTCGAAAAGTTTTGAGAAATTGTGTGACAACAAAATTATAGTGGCAGTCTCAGTATGTCGTTTTACTTTCGTTGAGTAATTTTGGCTAAAAGCTGACAGTAGGAAATATTTTTATTATTATTTTTTTTTTAATTTGATTGTTTACGAAGGCGGGCGTTTAGAATGATAAACGTAATTTATGTCGTTTTCCATTGGAATTTTCAGACTTTTCGTGCCCAATGAAACATAAAATGAGATTTTTCTTTCTTTGCATTTGCGGTGATGCGTGTTTAAAACACACAGTCAGCTATTCTCAAATTGTTGTTTGTGTTTATAAACATTCATTCAATTTATGTTGATATCCATTGCAGCGGTCAAATGTAAATTTGTCTTTATTTTTCAGACTTCTCGCCTCAAAACGTAATTAAACTTTAAAGTTTGACAAACAACAAATGTTTTGGTGTTAGCGTAGGTAAATAGGTGTAAATCTCACTCAGAAATCGGGATTTGCAAAACTGCTCCGACTCTTAAGAAAAGAGCTTTATTTTTGAGGGCAATGGAACATAAAATCTGACAGCCAGCTGATTTTGAACGCAGAAATACTGCTTTGAATCTGAAAAAAGGTTTTTTTTTTCTGACGCAATGAAAACCGACATTAAATAAATAAATAACAGTAATAAAATAAAAATATAATCATTTCCAACTAACAATTGGTATCTTCATCCAGCCAGTATCTCTAATGTTGAGGTAAGTTTTTAAAATAGGAGGCACGTATGTCATTCGTGTACCTGTACGCAAATTAATATTGACCGGTTCATACTTAAATACTAAATGATTATATTGAAAGCTTGGAATGGTTGAATTTCAATAGCTCAGAGGGAGCTAGTAATAAATACTACTACTTCTTTGGCACCGTTCGTGCGCACGAAAACGTTCAAACGTTTTCGCCTTACAGAATGCCGGCCCTGCTTCTCGTCCGTTCCTTTGCTGGGTAAAAATACTTACTCATTCTACTTTTTTTAAATCATTTTACTTACCTGAAAAAGAAAATAAATAAAAAAACAATCGGTTACTATTTGTATTCATTTATAGTATAGGTAATCAGAATAAATGTTTTATGTAATTGCCAAATATTGCGATAACCAGAGAGACGTATTGGTAAGTACCTAAGTAGTACCTACATAAGTAAGTAAATAATTTGAATTGCAATCTAGGCAAAATCGTGCACGAAGTGCTAATAAAAATGTGTCAATGTCTAGCAGTTTTATGTTGGATCAATACGTTTTCCCACATATGCCAGCATTATGGTTTTGTGTCTCTTTTACGTTTCAAAAGAATTACATTTTTTTCCTTTAAATAATTTCGAAAACAAAAAAAATTGAATAATTCCCATGCCTGAAAGATATGTGACCTGAAAGATCTATTGTTTCAATCAGTGTTGTTAGCCGTCTCCCTTCATTTATCCCAAGAAGCGTGGTAATTTATCCCTTTTTTCCCTTTTCGCTGTACTCAAAATCCCTTTTAAAATCCCACGATACTTTTTTGCCTCAAAATCCAGTTTTTAGAAGTAAAATTAGTATTACAATGAAAAAAATCACTGTTAATTAACTTTTAGTATAAAAATCACATTATTACGATTATTTTTTGGTACTAGAAAATTTTGATAAAATACTATTTATATGAGCAGTTTTTTATGCACATTCAGTGTGTTGATAATCATGGTGAAATGAAGATGTTTACATGAAATTTCAACAAAAATGTATAGTTTGAATGTTTTTTGTTAGAACTACGGCGTCTGAAGAGATGACTCTTTTTCGTATAACGAGCTGTAATTGACAGGGCTTTTTACAGCCAACTTATAATATAAAGATAAATAAATTGACGCCTTGGCTTGGCTCTTTTGAGACCATAGGAAAAGCTTCCAATAAAAATTCGTTTATGTGAACGACTACAGCTTCAATAACTGTCGACTCAACAATCTTCCCGCGATGAAAGCATAAAGCATAATCTACCACTCAACGTACTTCCGCATCAAGCCCTTAGAAGACGATTTTATATGGTAAGTAGGTACCCACTTCTTTTCAGTTCCCCACGATTATTGATAAATAATTCAGGTAAGAGGTTCTATTAGGCTGAATGTGTGCTAAGAAACATTATCCATATTATAAGCTCTCTGAAACCAAATACAAGCCATAATGTACAGTGTCAGTCAATCATTGGTTGACTTACGTGAGTAGATTCTCCATTAACGTGTAATTCCCTTCTGCTATCACGTCCATTAACATCCATTAAAGTAAATCGTTGTGTGGCTAAGAGCATGCCATTCAATTGGGTTACTGCTAGATGTTATAAACGATTGGAGAACTCGGCTAAAAGGTTTTTTTTAACTGTTCCCCTGAAATCAATTTTTTTGTTAACATACGGTGGATATTTGAACTTTTATTCTAAATTTAAAACGAAGAGCAGACCCGAGGGCACTTTTGTCAAAAATCCAACGATAATGCGTTGTGTGTAACCTGCAATCAGACTCAGCAAATATTTCTGTGGGAAATTATAGACAATGCAAGAAGCCCCAAATAATAATTATTTTATTTAATTGCCAATGTTTACGAAAAACCACGCAATAAATTTTATGATCGAAAGCAACAATTCAATTGAACACAGTAAATACTATTATTTTGATTTATTGCTTGAATTTAATTTCAATTAAAACAACGCCACTCTAAATGTTTAGTTCCAAAATAAAATAACGTACTTGCCAATAAATAATGTATTTAATTTAAAATTTATGTAAAAGAATTCCCCACCAAAGTCAGTGACAGCAACATATTCGCTTGTCATAAATATAAAAAAAATAAATTTATTTCATTGAATTAGCATTATTGGTCGAATGAAATAAAAATGCAATTAAAATTCCATTAATCTGTGACTTTTTTCGTTTTTATCTTTAATTTCTTTCAATGCCAATATTATAACAATTATTTTGTTGCGCTTAATCCTTCTGTCAGAGATGGTAGTTGAAATTTTTTATTACCTATTCCATAGTGCAATTTAATGTAAAATGCGTATATTAAAAAAAAAAACAAAAATTAAAATGAGAATAGTGCTAGATAGACGATTTTGTGCTTCGCATTGCTATTTCGATTCGGGGAGTAATAAATAACGAAATATTGGTTGGACTGTATTTTCAAAATGGTTATTGGATTTGATAAACGAAAGAAATAAAAACAAAAGAAATAGTGAGTATATAAAGAATGAGGCGAAACCTACACTTACTACATGCCACTTAAGATTTTAGTAGCTTAACGCATACACTCCACAAAGCGGAAATCAGTTATGAAAATAATAAATTTATCGCATTTAACAATTTTAGATCGCATGATGATACCATTTTCGAAAGCAGGACCATTCCTTAATTGCTATTGGAAGTTGTATAGCTCTCGTGCAGATCCCTATCGTCATAAATAAACGAAATGTCTTACTTTTACAGTCTTCTGAAAATATTCTTCCCGGAAGGTTGTCTCAAATACTGCCTATCTTGATTTAGTGTGCGATGACAAATGCATTTCATAGGCATGTAGGCTTCTTCATCATCATTACTACTAAAAGTTTTGTCAACCTGTTATTGCGAGGGTAGAATGCTCAAGTGACCTATTCATAACTCTTGATCTTTTGTGACGGGCTTTAAAAAATGAATTGAAATTTTCATATGTGTAGGTGAGATATGTCTGACTGGAACCAACCATCTCATTCTGTGTCTATCTCGAAGAGACTTTACCTACCTTACACCAGGGAAAAACAAATGTCTGTCTAAAACTAACATAGGCTCCTATGTGAACCTTAATTAGGGTAAACTGTCCCACTGCGGCTCACGTTTCACAGTGATCAGTAAGTCTTTTAAATTTACAGAATCTCTGCTTAAAAGAGAAAAACGAAGTTAAGAGAAAATAAACCGCATTTCGTTCCTTTATGAATTTACCTGTCAGTTGAAGTAGTGGAGCGCGTTCGCAGTGTCGGTTGTGCTCACGAAAAACTGAATTTTACTAATAAGTAAAAACGAAATCGTGCTTTTTAAGGTTTCGAATCCAAAGGGAAAAACAGAACCTTATTATTTTCGCTTTTGTCCGTCTGTCCAAACCCACTAGACCAATTTTGTACCTAGGTCTATCTCAGAAACTAATTAAAGTAAAAGACTGCAATTTTCACACAACATCCGACAGTGGTAGCGATATATCGACTACTTTTAAAGTAATTAGTAATTTGATCCCGGAAAAACCCAAATTCCAACTAAGGGTTTTTTTCACTGCGCCACCTCTCGCGAACGTCTGACAAACATCCGAGAGTATTACTGTCTTGTAAAAGCTTCTAAATAAGCCGTTTGGAGTCGGCATTAAAATTGTAGATCCCTTGCATTCGTTCCAAAAATGAAAACTCACACAAAACGAATGGTTGTGAGAAGCTAGGCCTAGGGTCCCTCCGGACCTGTTGCGCCAACTATTTATTTTTTTAGTAATTTGATGAATAAAATATTTTCATTCGCACAAAAAGCTGTTTGTTTCCTGATTAACAAAAAAATGCTTTTTTGTAGATCATGCTCGTGACTATATTTGTGCCGAACAATGTTTTACCGAAAAGTTAATATTTTAAAAGATATTAAAAAAAAAAAACAGTCAATCACTAGGTATATAAAGTATATGATCCTTTAACTATTTTTCATTCGTTATTGATGTGTTCTCTTAACACTTTGACTGCCAAAGCAGTTTTGGGTAAATTTCTTGGGGTACCAACATAAAATATTTCGATATTTCCATTATTTAGCACAAATAAAACAATAAATAAATGCCATATTAATTATTGGCAATGCATCCTTAAATCTTAGGACGAACTTAGTCCTGGCTATCAAATGGGATAGCCATGGCACTTCAAGAAATTTTAAAGAAAATTCTTTCACTGTTAATCGATTCCTATTGGAACTTGTAATTTATACTCAACAGTAGTCATCCTCTTTTACATAACGACAAGGGTAACAAACTCCACCTAAATTCCGGACTTCACAGTTCATAGTCCACTTCCCCGTCCATAACTTCACACCAGTCTTCGTGCTCTCGTTCATCTCCATTCATTAAATCGTGTTCTCTTAATCGCTTTCCATTGGAATTTTTCCAATTTTTCTATAAATTTGTGAAATAGCTTTTTTTTATAAAAATAGTTTGCTCTAAAAAGCCACTATGTCCAACAGTCAATTAGGTCATAGTCGTACTACATAGTAAACCGTGAACATGGTAGGTTTTCCAGGCTTTAGAATTTAGTATTTCCATTTAGCAACGACCTATCAGCATCAGGATTTAACAGCCGTTAACAGTTCTGTGGAGTTTTTTTTTTTTACTATTTTTTCTTTATTAACTAAAAGTTATAACGTTTTGGTGTGGTTCGGGTGATAAGTAGCTAAAAAATATATTATAACGTGGTACAATTTCGAGTTTGTAGGTCGAACAAGTGGGTGTGTCTTAGGCACACGTTCGCGTTTTTATTTATACGTCCCCAGAAGGACATTCTTAACTATTTTAATTTTTGTTTTATTGTTGCTATTACTTTTTATTGTTTTTATTACTTATGTTTGTATTGTTGACTTTTCTTAATGTTAATGTTAAAAAAAAAAAAGATTTCTCTCAGTTCCTTCTTTTGTTCTTTATTTCTCTTATTAAATGATAAATAAAAAACACTATAAGTGAAATACAATGTGGTTCACTGTGCCCAACCCCTAGTGCACAGGGAACCAATTGAGGCGCGTTTAAAGAAAACTTAAAATGTAATATTTGCTATGATCTTTCTAAAGCTGCTTGTAAACTTCAAAGCTAATAAAGCAAATATTAAGTACCTTCAAACCGTTTAAAGATTAAACTAATAATTTAAAAACTACATCAAGTCAAACGCCAATTGGTTCACTCTGTGGACTCTATAACCATTTATGCTAATAAATCATAAGATTGTTTTTAAATTTTGCTACCTCTTCTGGTTGCTTAAAAGCAAAATGCGTATTCATTTCCAACTAAATGTTGACCTACTCCTCAAAGGAATTATTATTTCTGCATCATAGTTTTGTGCAACCTGGACAACATGCAAATGAACTAAGTAGCCGAGTAAATTACTATTTCCCTCAATAGTTGCTTGAACGCAATTCAAATATACAAAGGCAAATATCGATTATATAGAATCGAATGCATTGAAATGCATAGCTTTGAAGTTGCTCTTGAGCTCGGCACCATAAAGAAAATGTTCCAATAACTGCATATTTTTTTATACAAAAGGAAGTGCCAGGAGTGGATACGAACATCTCTATGCAATTGAAACCAACTCCTGCCTCACATAATACCATATACGAATATGGTTTTAATTGCTTCAGCTCTATGACGAAAATGAATTTGCAATCAAATATAATTCGATTATTTGCTCCTGCGCGAATCTATTAGTGACCGCACAAACAAAGGTAAGCACTACTTTTACTTTACTAGTTACCATAATTAGGCTGATTTGGCCTATGTAATCCTGTGTGATACAATTCCATGTTTTAACCTGAAGTTTCCACAACGAATTGATTATAATAAAAATAATTAGCAAGTATACAACAAAAAGAAAATACGCCTCCCTCCCCATAATCCCTATAAATTGGACAATTTCAAGCGAACTTAATTCACTATGCAATATATTGACTTACATCACAACAAAAAAAAAAAAAAAGGAAAAGGACATCCACTTACCATAACAAGGTCCACCCGTAAAAGTCAACCCATGAATCCTAGGGTTAATAATAACGACAATTCGCTACCAAACTTAACGACACGCAACGCAGAACAAACTGATTTTAATTAAAATGCATACCCAAAGTTGTAATGCCGGTAATGAGGGTGTTTCGTATGGCTTAAGCGAAAATGCATCTCTGGTCGGGTATCTCTGCGTTACATAGGTGGGCTCCATCTATATGTTTGTATTTGACATTTTAATATGTCCAATTTGCATAATTTTCCTCTACCCACAGCATAATTACATTTATTAAGTCCTACATGGGAAAACATTATACATATACATCGCAACGAAATAAATACTCGCAAGAACAGAGAGAAAATGTGCTCAATTTTTGAGGTCACATCCGTTGAGCGTTGAGTGGTTTCATAAATAAATGCAAGAAATTAATTAAATCGGATAGTTACTGACTGGAGATAAGTGAAATGAGAAGTGCAAATTTAAACAGAAGCACACACAGCCATAGGCATATAACGTGCCACGTAAAGCACGCTATTTTTGTTTAATTACGCGATTTTTATTTTTGTTTTTACTATTTTTGCTGACGTATACTTCACAACAATAATGAATGAGAAAACAAACTGCTAAAAGGTTCGAGTTGGAGAGGATTGATTGTGATTGTTGTCATGAATAATACAGTAAATTAAATCAATCAAAAATCATTTCATCGAGGGTATAATTGTATTTATTGCACAATATCCTGTTTTGTGAATATAAACACATATATTTATTTAATCTGTGTAATTAAGTGGAAGTTTGGTGTAAAAATAATTATGCCTTCCGATGAAGCGGGTGGTAGGACATTCCATCGCTTAAGACACAGGTGCGCAGTGAAGTATCCCCCGCCCATGGGTCTTATTTCCCCCCCAAAAGGAAACGCGTACTATTTCACTACACAATGCTTACAACATTGTTGGGTTAAGAAGCCGCATGTAATGTAAGATAACACCATGTAAACTCAGCTAATTGTGAAAATAATATTCCAACTCATCCACAACTAAGTCATTATACCATACCCATCCAATTCCTTTATGAGACAACTCATCTATGGGCCGGCATATTGTTCAACAATTTTTATTGCTTGGGGAACAATTTTTGATCAAAAATAATGGGTGCCAACCATACATGAAGATGTCCGAATTGGCATACATACTTTTGCTGTGAAGGAAGCGAACTACCCGCCCGAAAGTGATGGTGGATAAAAATGTCTCGCAAGTTAAATTATTAATTTGACTTACATACACGACACAGAAAGGTCGTTCCAGACCAAGGAGAATTCAAAAAGTTTTGCACTCGCACAGGCAGTCGCTGCAAAGGATAGACATAGGATACACACATACACACGACACAGATAGATACAGATATATTGGTCTGCAACGACATATCTGTGTTTCGTGTATTAGCCCCATAACATAACACATATGGTCCTAACAAGATGGTGTCACATCACACACAGCTTGTGCTGCGATGCAAATCGTCGCTACGATGCAGAATTAGACTAAGTCCTTAAACAAAAATTCAGTAGAGCGTTTTTTAAATTTGAAAACTTATTTACTGCTAAACAATTTTATGAAACACCTTGGCGTGAAAAACATTAGGTACATTATTTATCTGAGCTCTATTTTAACGGCACTTGATCTTTGAAGAAACATTTTTATTTTAGTTTATTTCTTATGTAAACTCGTAAATTTCGAATTTTGGACTTAGACTAGTTCTGCATTGTAGCGACGAAATTTTGAGAGGCATTTTCCCGGCCGAATGATGTCAAAATGCGGTCCTATCGACTGGCCCCACGATCCAATCGTTGGACTCCTAGGAGTACCTACTTGAAGGAAAGTTGTAACGGGTGATTTTTTAGCTGGTTTGGTTTTGGCAACACTGGTTTTGACAGCTGACGTGTGTTTAGTACCTTGTGTCACTGTCAAACAGCTTCAGTTTGGTTTGCAATTTAACCATGGATCGTCTTACAAATGAACAACGCTTGCAAATTATTGAATTTTACTATCAAAATTCGTGCTCGGTTCGAAATGTTCATCGCGCGCTGCTTCCATTTTATGATCGGCATTCTCGACCTTCTGAGCAGTCTATTCGGAAGATTGTGACCAAATCTCGCACCAAATTTACTTTGTTGGACATTAAACCACCAACACGTTTACGTACTGTGCGTAGTGATGAAAATATTGCGGCCGTATCAGCTAGTGTGACAGAAGACCGCGAAATGTCGATTCGGCGCCGTTCCCAGCAGTTAGGCCTTTGTTACAGCACTACGTGGAAAATTTTGCGGAAGGATTTGTGCGTAAAGCCTTTTAAGATACAGCTTGTGCAAGAACTAAAGCCAGCCGACCTACCACAACGCCGAATTTTTGGTGAATGGGCCCTTGGAAAGCTGGCCGAGGATCCGCTTTTTTATCGAAAAATTGTGTTCAGCGATGAGGCTCATTTTTGGTTGAATGGGTACATAAATAAGCAAAATTGCCGAATTTGGAGTGAAGATCAGCCAGAAGCATTGCAACAGCTACCAATGCATCCCGAAAAAGCCACTGTTTGGTGCGGTTTATGGGCCGGCGGCATTATTGGGCCATATTTCTTCAAAGATGATGCGAATCGCAGCGTTACTGTCAATGGTGAACGCTACCGAGCGATGATAACAAACTTTTTTTTGCCCGAAATGGAAGTTCTTGAATTGCATGATATGTGGTTTCAACAAGACGGTGCCACATGCCACACAGCACGCGAAACAATGGCGCAATTGCGAGGCGAGTTTGGTGAACAGTTAATTTCACGTTTCGGGCCGGTCAATTGGCCGCCTAGATCGTGCGATTTGACACCATTAGATTATTTTTTGTGGGGGTATGTTAAGGCTAATGTGTATAGGGACAAGCCCGCTTCGATTGACGCACTGAAAGCCAACATCCATGCATTCATTCGTGAGATACCGGCCGATATGTGTGAAAGAGTATGCCAAAATTGGACTCAGCGGATGGACTACCTGAGACGCAGCCGCGGTCAACATTTGCATGAAATTATCTTTAAACATTAAATTGCAAGGTTCAAACTATCGATTCAAATAAATATTTCATTCATTTTTTCGAATTTTTTGTGTTTTTTTTTTTTAAAAAGTTCTAAGCCTCTTAAAAAATCACCCGTTATATAGGAACTTGAAGCTTAAGTACAGTAGGGTGTCCTTGTCCAAATGTGACCCTAAAAAAAAAACATTTTCCTCCGAAAGATATTAAAGAGAACATTCGTTAAAAATTAGAGGACAAAAAGTGAGTGAAAATTAGAAAAATACACTAAAAAAAACTTAAAAAATGTATTTTGTCTAACAAAAACAATTCATGATTCGTATTTAGTAGGGAGCTTTTAAAAAATAATAAAAATAACAATATTCATTCATTATTTAAATAAAAAAATACAAATTTCAAGCTCAAATTAATACTAAAATAATCCTAAACTGTTCCTAGCCAATTTTCTTTCCCATTTTAAAATGTAGTAGGTTTCTAAATTGTTGAATCACAGTGATCCCCGGATAAGTGACCCACGCTTAATCGCGCCCCCCGTTTAATTCATCCAAAAACTGAGCAAACAAAGCATTCCATACGAAATGTACAGATTTTTTCCCGTTTATGAAACACGGAAAAAAGTTTAAGATCAAATCAAGAAGAAGAAGCGCCGAATCACGAAAAGTTTATCTCTCTTAGAGCTTAGCTCAGGATTTGCTAATTCACGACTTTTTATTCGCAATTCTAAAATTATACAAAGTGAAGATATTGACCCTCAAAAGTCTTAATCAAAACTTCTCAGTGTCAAGAATGCGATTGGGCATGAGACGAGCAGTTCGACTCGTTGGAGACCCTACACTCACATCGAATCTACAACCGTTGGTGCACAGAAGACAAGTCGCTGACCTATGCTTGTTCTATAGATACTTCCATGGTAGATGTTCTGAGGAACTCAAAGACATTATCCCTCGAAATGCAACTTTTGGGCGCCCAACAAGACAGACTGCTTATGCTCATGACCATACAGTACACTTGACAACCGCGAGGACATCAACTTTCCAAAACTCCTTCTGTTACAGGACAAGCAAACTTTGGAACTCGCTTCCTGGGGATATATTTCCAGAAGACTACAATTTGCAGCAATTTAAGTGCAGAACAAACATACATCTGCTTCTGCAGGCATCTCGGGGCGCTGTTGAAGCGTTATAGGTTCGCCTTTCTCGGGAGAAGTATATAAAAAAAAAAATACATACTGCCACAACCGATCGCAACTTGACACAAATAGTTGTCAAATTGATATTACTGTGATTGTGAAATGCAAAAACAAATCGTAAATTACCACTTTCCTGTTGCAATTACGATTTCATCCCTTAGTAAAGTGCAACAGGGACTGATTTACTACTTCAGTAGTTGCAATTTAAAAATTTTTAATCGTAAATTGCAACTTACATTTATCAATTTGCAATTCATATTTTGCAATAATTCATGTGCGAAATTATTATAAGATTTTATTGATTCATCATTCAGTGGTGGTAAATTACGAAATATTTTTTGCAATTTGAGATTTTAAAGTGGTGTTTGAGGAATTGACCTATTGAAGTATTGAATTGCGCCAAAAATGTCGCAAGTCACTACAAATAAATGAAGCTCGAATTAATACTTTTAATCGTAATATTCAAAAAACAAACTTTGATATTTTTCGCCGTTTTCAATGTCGAATTACGAATTTTTATATCAATTCAAGACAAAATCGTTGTGATTTGGGAAAAATATATAATTCGTGATTTGCAACTCAAAATTTTGCAATAAGTGACTTTGCAGTTCTTTGCGTGACCTATACCGTTTAAAACCGTTACCCGGAAAGCTTCTCTTTAATGTTCTTCCCGGTTAAATGCACACATACAACAATAGCATTCAAAGTTTCTTGTGCTTATAGCTTAAATAAAATCAAAGGCAGTTGTCAAATTGACATGGCATATTTTTAAGTTTAAGGTTTCGTGATTTAGTGAATATTTTTATGAACATGCTAATAAAAACGCTTTATTGCGGTCTCAAGGCGTCGAAAATATTTTTAATCTGGACGCAACGTTCCGGGGATTACTGTATATTAAAACGAAATACCTAACACCGCGCTTACATCTCGCTATAAGTAACATTAATTACAAAATCTTTTGGAAAATGAGATAAAATTTATGTTATTTAAAAAAGAGAGATATTTGTATGGAAAAGAGAACAAAAATAGATACGAAATAAAAAAGATAGTGCAAAAACGAAGAAGAGAAGATGTTCTCTTTCAAAGAAATCACCGCAAGTTATATCAAATGTGATCAAAAGACATTGCCCTTACGTCAAAGCTAGAGGATACATAATGTTAGAGACCATTTTTATGGGATCCATAAATTATTAAATTGCATTTCATACAAAAAGTTATAAAATAAATGACCTCTAGTAGTAGAAAAGTTGAAACCTTGTGTATAATTAGTCCATCATGTGTGTGTTATTAGATTTTTTGTTGGACGTTTAATTAAGAATGTGTAAGCCATGCCCACGCGCACCATTCTCGGTCTAAAAAAAAGATAACTGTTAAGTCCCTAAAGTCAGAAACTTGGTCTTTGCGATGGTCGGTTATAAGGTTTTGACTTAAAAAGGCAGCATCGGTTTGACTTAACGAGAATTACAATTTTTTTGCAGAAAAGGATTCTCTCTAAATGCATTCTGAAAATACTTCGAGCCCCTCTTTTCCAAGCGCCCTCAGCTTGCCCTAGGAACGAGCTTACAATGAGATACAAAACTACAATGCAGTAACTCAATTGTGTAAAGTCCGACATCTTCCTTACATAATTATAATGAATGCAAACTCAAAAAGGTGATCCTAATCCCAACTGTCTTCAACTAGATACTTGACTATGTGCTACCAATATTTTAGCGAAATATCTCAGTATAATAAATCTCCTTATCCGAAATAGCTACACGGGTCTAATGAGATTTATATAAATCGTGTATTCTAATCTACAGACATAAACGTGCAGACGCTTTTAAATACCTACATCTATATTAATGTTTAGGTACCCCAAAAAGGAGAAAGAAAAGGACCAGATAATCCATATATATTTGCTCTGTGCAAGTTTACAGATAGTACTTTGATAAAGTGTCTTTAATTAAGGGAATAAAACCAGAGATCCCATTTATACAACTCTTTGTGCAGGGAGAGGAGAGAGAGCCAATAAAAAACAATTAAGGAAAATCCTCTGTCAAAATGAGGTCGAAGAGAAAATTTCACTAAAGACAGTAATGGGGTTCACACAACTACAGGCTGTATCACAAATTTGTGTACTCATAATTACCAGAAGGAGTTCCGAGCTCAAGAAAGGAGCTTTCATTTACCTTAAATGTCCAGGTATATAGAATTGTACAAAGTTTACACTTTGCAAAATTATTCCAAACGTAGCTATCCGTACCTGTGAAATGTCATCTCCTAAGTGTTTCACTGTTTACGGTGAGAAATTGTTTCAATTTTCCGATTATTATGCGATGCCTATGTACTATTTTAATTTTACTGAAACGAGAAGAAAACGAAGGGAACATTCCTGGTAATGAAACCTGTCAGGGTTTGAATTAATGCATAAATGGCTTAGGTAAACCTCTGGGCACATCTTGGTGGTCGTATGAAACAATACGTATAGGAAAAGAGTCCACTTACGAAACCGCATGGATAGCAAGGTGAGGTGAATCAAATTGACCGGAAATAGAAGCAAAGAAGGAAATTAAAACGAAAAAAAAAAAAAAAAAAAAAACAAACAAACACAAGATCCACAAGTCGACACTTAGAAGTGTCTCATATGCGAAACGAACGTTTTTCCACATCGACCTTTATATTTTTCATTCGACCTAAAATGGAAGAACCATTCGTCACGTCGAAAAGGCATGTCCTTTTTCCAATCCTTGTGAACGTTTCCTAGAAAATTTCATTAGTTGACTGAAAACTCAATTTGTTCGTCCCTGTTGGCTTTTACCATGTGGTGGCATTGATCCGTTTCGACTAGGTATATGTTTACCTAACATTTTATTTTTGTTTCGCAGCATTGATTAGCAGTTATTTGGCAGAGGGGACACATGGAGAACCTTTACCTAAGTTAGGTTGTTTGTCGAAAACTACGCTGTGGTGTGACCCACTAGGTATAGGGTTGCCAGTTCGAAATCAGTACATATCTGGACATTATGTTGAAATTCCGGGACTCGTCTGGACATTTCAAATTTCGACTATTTTATTTTTGTTTATTAATGAACAAAGGGAAATAATTTGTTTTATTAATGTGCAAATAAGCGTATTTATTTCAATAAAAAAACAAAAAAGAATTACAAAAACAAAAACAAACAAAGATTTCAATCACATTTTTCTTCATATTCATATAATGTTATAGTCAAACAACGAAGTTCAGTCGCTCCTAGGTTCTAAAAATACATCACCAAAGGCCGAAATAAAACCCAATTTCGACCTTTGACCAAAGTAGTTTTAATCAAACCTAGCGCCTGATCTTCGGCCTTTGACAACAACATATTCTACATATATAATACTTTCGGGGTGTAACTCGATGATCATGTAACTCGATAACCCCTGGGACGATTTTCATAATTATTTTTTTTGTTTTGTTCGTATTGCTGTATATCAGGTTTTTATTTACTTTTTGTCGCGAAAACAAAACTTGGAGGGTTATGAAAGTTTGTATAGGGAAATAGACTTAAAAAAAAAAAAACTGGATAGAAACCGAGTAGTGAAACTTCAAATAAAAAAAAAAATATTTTAAATTTTAAAAGCAATTGTTGTTGTCAATTATTTTAATTATTTTCCAAGCAAATTGTTGTTGTCCACAATTGTGAAGTTTTTTTTTTTTTTAATATAGGTACCTTAAAAGTTTGTTCTAATAAATTATGTTTACTATGTTACATTAAGTAACTTTTGGAAATGAAGTAGATACTTTGATTATACAAAGATGATATCGCCGATGATATTTTGCATCGAATTCGCACTGTGACATCGGATAATGAACTGGAGATGTCAGATGAAATGCGCAACAAAGCTTTGATATTGATCGAGGATATGTGTCTGCTCATGAGCGGCAATTTGTTGTGCAAATTGGGGATACCACAGCCAAATCATTCAATGCAAGACGCATTTAATCGAGAATTGGAGCGAGAAATGGACTTCGATCGAATCGCATTGAGTCAAGCTGTTCGAACAAATGTGCCAATGTTTGAAAGTGATTGCAATTTCGTTGAGTGGATGAGTTCAGTCAAATTTTTACATTTTTAAATTGAAAATATTTCACAGTGATTGAATTTTTTTATTTTGTAATTTTATGAAATTGGAAATACATACACCTTTTTCAATAAATCATGGAATTTGAAAAATAAGTTTCGCCGGGACTTTTGACTGGACAATTCATTTTTCACCGGGACTCTGGACACCGCTTAGAATATCTGGACAATCCCGGCGAGTCCCGGTCGTCTGGCAACCTTAACTAGGTAGCTGCGGGTATCATTATGCAAACTTAGTATGTAATATAAATCTGATCAAGGACTGGCGTGTATACATAGTTGTTCGTTGCTTACAGTGGGGTTCGACTAATTGGAAGTTTGCAGGTTTAATCCCTGGTGGCTATAATGGGTCGTATGAATAAAGAGTACCTAGCAATTGCTTTTACTCAAGAGAAATGTCAAAGTCGAAGCATTTTTTGCTACGTTTCGTATGAATAAAAACTAATTTGAGTTAGTTCCAACTTTTGACATGTTCGAAAAGCGGCCGCACTGACCTTTTACTCAGATCGAAATGAATAAGCAAAGCAAATGCTATGCAAATTCTGAGTCTGCTATTTAGTTGACTCGGACCTTTTGCTAAATATTTTGTACGCACATTTTTTTACAAAAAAAAGGAAACAATGTGAATTTTCGATGGTTTGTCTATTAATAGTTACTAAATTAAGTTTTGTTTGTGCAGGAAAATCATCAAAATACCTGTGAAAAAATCAAGGTTTGGTGGGCGACGTTAATTTTTTATTGCGAATACCTCTCACTAGCCAACAATTGAATTATACAGAGCATTTTTTGATGTGTAAGCATCTAAGCGCGCGTTATTGGAATCTAGTGGAGCAATTCCACACATTTAACTTGCGGGGACGGAAATGCGTCACTGTGCTTTATCATTGCATACATTTTTTGGAGTCTGGTGGAGTAATTCCACACATTTAACTTGCGGGGACGGAAATGCGTCACAGTGTTTTATCATTGCATACATTTTATCATTGCGTACGTTTTTATCATTGCATACATTTATGAGCTGGGGCATAATAATTTCAGCTTTTTGTTGATGTGAAATAAAGCATGTTTTTGTTTTTAAAACATTTGTTACTACCCACTGGTGACATTTTTTATTTTTTTTTTTTCATTTTTCTTCGAGACTTAAGTTTGTGATAAGTATGGCGCACAGCGTACAAGGCCCCAAAAATTGTGTCTGGTTGGCAGCCCTTCATTCGACAAATTTTTTGATAAAATACACATCAGAGCGTTGGTGGTCTGGGGTAGGTTCATACGAGGGTGGTCCCAAAAGTACCCGACTTGATGGATAGATGGCGGTTTCGCATTGTAAACAGAGTATCGAAGTTCATCGCTTATAGTGTACCTACATCATTTGGAAAAATCTATCGAGCTAAAAGGAGACTATTTTTCCCATTTTTTTTTTTGTCTTCTCTTTGTTATGTCGAGTACTTTTGGACCACCCTATCGTGCATAGGAACTTCACAAATATAAAATAACAATTCCGTTTTCGATTGTATTATGGTGCTTTTATTTCTAAAACTAAAAGCTTCCCCAAAGTGTTTACATTTCCTTTTTGTCGGGTCTAAAGCTATATAGGTCTTTCGTGCCTGAGACCTATTATACACATAGCATTACCGAGTTAAAAACATAAACAAAAATGAATTCCCGACTTTGTTCCTACTAACTCACTTAGGTGCCGCTGCGGTCCGATTGGACCTGGGCCTCAATCAATACCCCTCGCTTTGCTCATGCTTTTAAAAATAGCTTAGTCATTTCTGCCATCGTATATTTAGTCACATTCACACGTCACACCTTATTTATCTCTTCGGAATAAGATATAAAATATATACGGACACCATCAGTGCCAGAAATTCCCTTTTTTGATTAACATCGATAAAGGAATACAGTTAAGTGGAAAAGCGCACCATCCCATCGATGTAAAACAAATCTCATACACTTGACACGCACACGTACCATCCTTCGAGGGAAATCACGTGAGCCTTGCTATTTATTCCGCACCAGTAGTGCCAGGAGAATAAATTACTCAGCAGCTAAGAGATCGACCAGTAGGATCTAGTTGCTATGGGTTGCTGATGGCTGACTGCTAAAATTCCACGTGTAAGCAGTAATGAATCCTCTGATCTTATTTGTGATATTTGATGACATTTGCAATTTCAGCCAAAATCCAATGCCAATCAAGGACACTCGACAATCGGACACAATCTACATCTCCAACCATCAGACCGAGTGGAATCGCAAAGATTTCGTATTAGTTTGCGATTCGGGGGCCAAATATAATCTTTAGGGGCGAAATTCCATTTACACAAAATGTCCTTCTTATTACATTTTCCCAGATTAGTCGTCTGTCCTGGGCAATCAATTAAAACGTAATCAGATTTCGCTCAGCACGCCAAACAGAAGCCAAATGATTGTTTCTGCTCTGCTTGCATAGGTAGTTGTTCCGTTTCCTTTTCTGTTATTTTTTTGTTTTTACTTAATTCCATTTCCTTGTGTCAGCCTAGAACAAAAGGACATTTGTAAATATTTACAGATTACCGGGGGGGTGGTTTTGTTCATAGCATTTAAATTGGAAGAAGTTTATACGCGTTACCCTTTTACGTAAATTTTATGTGCAAATTTAAATATTTTATGTCTCCACTTGAATGGGTTTTGGGTTTTGGGGGCGAAGGACAACTCATAAAAAATGTACAAAGATAAAAAGCTACAAAAATGAAATAAAGAGGAAGAACGAAGTTTGCGAATCATGAACGCATTGACATCTTTTAGGTATATTACGTGGACTGGGCAAAAATGAGTAGGTACTTTGCTTCGGAAATGGAAGTCCTTGTGTCTGAGCATGATCGATTTAAAGGGTAGTAAGTGGACGTTTGTGGCACCGACACAGATGTCTAAGGAATATAAATAAAGATACATAAATCTGAAAATCTGAATCATGTATAAATTTGCGAGTTTTTTTGTTTTATTTGCTTTGCAGTGAAATATATCAAAGTTAATCAATCCAGCTTGTTTTGACTTAAAATTAGCATTTCTTCTCTGATTTTATTTGACAGCGTCTCCAGTTTTGGTAGAGAAATTAAGGTAGAAGGAATAATTCGGAATTTCCAACACCAAAGGTATAGTGACCCACAGACGTAAGAACTTATTACTTACTTACTTATCGGGCTCCCGACCCGTGAAGTCACTGCCTGAGATACTGCAGCCTTCCATCCTCTACGATCCCAGGCACGCTGCTTCCAATTATCCAGACCAAGCGCTTTGGCATCCGCGATGGCTTGGTCTTCGGTCTTCCTTGTCTTCTCGAACCTGGGGGCTGGGATTCGAAGATCCTCTAAGCCGGAGCACTATTGTCCATTCGCTCGATGTGGCCGAGCCAATGTAGTCGACGTGTTTTGGCTTTTTGGACTATATCCACTTCTTGGTACAGCTCATAGGGTTCGCAGTTGTATCTTCCCCTCCATTCGCCCTCCTCGCACACAGGACCAAAAATCCGCCGAAGAATTTTTCTTTCGAAGGAGCCCAGTGTAAGCTCTCCCTTCTTGCCTATGGTCCAGCACTCGGCGCCATAAAGCAGGACTGGCAAGATAAGGGTCTTGTAGAGCACACATTTCGTCCTTCGAGTAAGGAGTTTTGAATCCAGTTGTTTTGCCAAACCGAAGTAGCAACGATTTCCTAGGGTAATTCTTCGTCGGATCTCCACTATGGTGTTATTAGTGGAGTTTATGTTTACTCCGAGGTAGGTGAACTTCTTATCTACCTCGAAATTGTTGCTATCAATAAAGACGTTTTGTAGCCGGTGGATTGATGCTTGTTTGTTTGTTGATAGCATGTACTTGGTCTTGCCCACATTTACTTCAAGGCCAACGGATTTAGCATGTTCTTCAATCGCCGTGAATGCATCTATCACGGTACGCTGGGAGCGACCGATGATGTCAATATCGTCCGCATAGCCCAGCTGCTGGACGGACCTGTTGAAGATAGTGCCTTCCGTTTTGACACCTGCCCTGCGCACTATCTGCTCCAGTACGAGATTGAAGAAGTCGCATGATTGCTCGTCTCCTTGCCGAAATCCGGTGCATGTCTGAAATGGTTCGGAGGAGCTACTTCCAAACTGCACGCTGTAGCGCGTGTTTTCCAGCGTCACGCGACACAGCTGAATCAGTTTTCCCGGGATTCCGAATTCGGCTATCGCCATATAGAGCTCCTGACGATGTATGCTAGCATACGCGGCTTTGAAGTCGATGAACAGGTGGTGAAAAGTTATTAGCCGCCCCTAGGTTAGGTTAGGTTAGAGTGGCAGGCCACCTCAAGTGCAGCCACACTTAGGCCAAATTAAGCCCATTGTGTTACCACAGGATCGATATCGACTCCTTATCTACCCGTTGAACCAGCCGGAGCTAAGAATGAAGCGATGGAGGCAGTTGATACCTATGTTTGCGAGTTCGCTGAGATTGTCGAAGAAATATTCTCCGAGGTATAGTTTTCTACGGAGTGACAGTGCTGGACACGTACAGAGAAGGTGAAGAATAGTCTCCTCCTCCTCCTCGTCCATACAAGCCGCCCCTAAAACTGAATCAATTTCTCAGCTCCCGTCAAGCCGCCCCTGTCGTACACCATATTCCATGACAGCATATTTACATTTTTATAGGTTTAGGACATTGACAATGATAAACGCGTGCAAGTGATTTTATTTACTTGGTTCATTTTTTTTTGAATAGTAGATAGTAAGACGAAATCGAGGACAAATGCCCGCCAGGCTTGGCAATGATTTCTATGGCCCACACATGAGTCGAACGAACATATACATATTTCATGCTGATAATCGCATCATGTGAAACTGCCCCGCACCACAAAGCTAATGCAATTTACCACGCTTGGCCTTTGACGGCAACGCCAAGATATATACCCCATTGGAAGTGGACACACACGACACACGTACATAAACACATTCCCAGAGAGGATATAGACAATCCCCCTTCCAATCCCCAGTGGCGTAGCAAGGGGGGGGCAAGGGGGGCAAATGCCCCGGGTGGCACTTTGCCAGGGGCGGCAATTTGGAGCAGTCAATTTTTTTAATTTGTAAAAAATTATAAAATTGACAAAACGGACACTGCTTCACAGGAAGTAATCAGACATTCCTTGTGTTGCTTAGCAACAAAATCCAATGAACGCTGCTCCCTAGTATGCAACTACATTTTTTTCAGAAATTAAACACTGTGTGCACATCTGCATTCGAAAATACCCCTTTTCTCGCTAGAAATTGGGTGTGTGCGTATGCAACTGTAAGCGATGTATTGCTGGAAACTGGAGTTAGTGCGAATAAGTAATTATGGTTTTGCTTTTATTGGTATTAGAGGTATCTAATATAATTAGTTCAGTCATTCTCTCTACACAACCACACTCACAGCATTGCAGGTATACTTTTCTATTGTGTATTATTTTGCTCAAAAGAAGTGAATTGTTGGAATTATTTTATGCTGCATATTCAAAATGATTGAAAAAAAGTAGAAGTGGGCAATATTTGCAAAAAATAAGTTTTGCCTTGCTGCTGTTGCATTTATAATGGAAGTGCTAAGTTCTAAAAAAAAAGGTACACAGATCGGCTTTTGGGTAGTCATTTTTGAGAAATAATTTAAAAATGTATTTATTCGAATTTTTTGAGGAAATCTAAGTACGGGGTCTTATTTGAAATACAAATATTATCTTTAGTATGCATTTTGATCAAAATATTTTGACCGGTTTTTGTAATTACGCAGACAAAACCGTACCAAATTTTGCAATGTTAAGTTTAAAAAATATACTATTGCCTAACTATATAGCTGAAAACTGACTACCTAAAAGTTATTTTTCGGGATGTAAGCATTACTTGGTTTTTAGAGTTTTATCGAAATCAAAATGTTCTCGAGATTATATTTATTTATTTATTTATTTATCTACGAGCCACTTATAGCTAACAGATTTTTCGGTTATAATATATAATCAAAAGAAATAAACATACAATATCAATGCCTTGAATTTATCTCTGTGTTGCGTTATAAAACGCCACAAAGACCCAATCCCACTTCCATCCCTCCCCTCCAATCCAAATCATTTTTTTTCCACCATTCGGTCATTCCCGTCGCTTTCGAGGGACAAGTGATCAGGGGGGTGTTCCTGAATTGGTTTCAATTCAGCGCTCTCACTCGTCATACGTCCGGAGAAAGTGGCAAAAGCAGGTCGAGCCCAGACGGACGGTCGGGAACCTCGCAACGATGAGTATAGGGGAGGACGTTCCCCGGGACAAAATACTCCAACGATGACACGACTCCAGAGCCCAGACAACGAGGTCTCCATCACTATAACACGAAGGCAAACAAACCCAACACAATCGGAACACAAACACAACATAAACTGAACACCAACACAACATAAACTCGAAAGGCCGAGAGCCCACCATATTTACTGAGAATATTGTAAGGAATTGGCACGTTATCTGCGAGTCTCGTCCCCCAAAATCTGCGCGGAAGTCCACGGAATAGAGTAGGGTACGCGAAATATTGAGC
This sequence comes from Cheilosia urbana, assembly GCA_946477585.1. Classification (NCBI taxonomy): domain Eukaryota; kingdom Metazoa; phylum Arthropoda; class Insecta; order Diptera; family Syrphidae; genus Cheilosia; species Cheilosia urbana. The sequence continues at coordinate 14,580,946 of OX297855.1, forward strand.
TAAGTTTTCTCTTCGTTCTTCTCCAGCTGTACTGCAAAAGGGCGAGCAATAAAGTCCACCGTCCCCAAGCTATCGTCTCTGTGAGCCTCTCCTACCCTTTCCAATTTTAATTGGCTGACATTGTTGGGGAAAAATATATAATAATACTAATATAATAATAATATTAAATTCTCGATTTTGGGGTCTCTAAGGCAATTTGGCACCACTGCCGAATCAACAAAAAAATTACAAGAATGGTTCTGTACTCGTTCATCGAAACGTCAGGCACTGGAAATTTCCCGGCGACCTGGCGAATTCGGATATGTGTGGAGTGAATGAGAGGATGCATTGGTGATCATTAACGGTCGTACCATGGCGAAAAAGCTGTGAGTAACGCTCAAAAACACTGTTAATGATCCCCGTTGCGGCTGAATGGTCGAATGCATGAATGTGTGAGGTTCGAGAAGGAACAAGAAAAAAAAAAGTGTGGGAAGACAATCACTTCTTGGTTGGCCAGTGAGTAGAGAGGAAGCAGTGTCCGAATTGCCATATTCGAGTTTTAAAATCGAGAAGTTTTTTTGTTAGTAGATTAGAGAGTTTTTTTTTTTGAAAATTTGAGTCCGACGTAAACGGACAAAAAAATTATTTAATATCAAGCAAATAGAAAGGAAAAGGAAGGAGAAAAGGAGAACAGAGGATTAGTGGCAGGACTAGGTGAAGGAAATATAAAACGCCAGGACGGCAGAGTAGTGGAGAAGGGGGAAGAAGGAGCCCGAAAAGAAAGATAAGTAGAGTGGAATAAAGTGTTCGTAGTTAGGTTATTGATTAAAAGGAAAAGTGATTCCGTCGGTTTCCGTTACGAAAAACTCCCGAAAAAGAACGGGACACGCGACCCTTTTCTAGTGTTATTTTTAACCGTTCGGACAACGCGATAACGAGCCAATTCCCAACGGCTAGAAAATTGTCATCGAAACCTTAACTTCAATCTGTCGCAATCGACAATTTTTTTTTAACGACCGTCTGGTCGCCTCGCACTCCAAAAATTTAATTAGTTTTCATACCATTAATAAACAGCCGTGCTCAAACTGAGCTTTTATAACGCAAATATATCTTGTCTTCATTTATTTTTCCCCTACAGCAATCATCGTCGGCATTGTCTTCAAAAGGTTTAACAATTCCTTTCAAAGATTGTTTGGCGCCCACCCTATCGCAGCGTTTCTGCATTTCATTTTTGAACCCACCCCAGCTGAGTGGCCGAGAGTGGCAGCGACCAACGCGCTGCTTGTTGCACACAATTTTCCCTTTTGTTCGCCCCTCGCCATTTGGATTTTCGACCATCATTCTCGACTTTTAATCGCCCGGTACGCAGCCGAATCTGCAATCGCGTTTGTTTTTTTATTATTTTACCAAAAAGGGAATAATTTTGCAACAAATTGACGCCCAACGTGTGGGGCTAACGTTTTATAATAACATAAAAGTAAATTTAAAGAGTTTAATCGATCTAAACGATCAAAAAAAAGAAAAGAAAAAAAAAAAAAGCCGACGGTGTGTTGCTGGTGCTGTTCTCAACCTAACCAAATTGGATTTGTTTTTTTTATTGTGCGAAAGTGTCAGGGAAGTTTGTGTTTTTTTTTGTATTATTTCTTTTACTTTGGTGTGTTTTCTTTCCCCAGGTAATTTAATTTCATTCAGCTGTAATTGTTACAATCGTTTTGGGAATAGGATCGTGGTCCGTGGATTATTGTACCCGAAAACCCTTGTTAACCTTGGCAGAAATTTGCAAGACGGGAAAGTGCAAAGTGCATACGGGGCGAGTGCGGCAAGTCCATAATACACACACATATATTGTGTCATAAGGTATTTTACTTTTTATACAATTTATTATTATTGTTGTCTGTAAAACAACGACCCACATTTTTGGTGCATTTTTATTGCAAATTCACATATATATTATTCAATTTTATTCGCTTACCCATTATACATATATATATATATATATACATATTAAGTGCGATTTCGTTTGCGGTTCGGTTAAATCGGCTATTACGGTGTTTGTTTTGGTTTCGCTATATACATATTTTTTTTTTTTTCTTCGGTTTTGATTAGCGGGTAATTTTTGGTATCGTATAATTTACATAGGGTTGCCACGTTACCTTTTCGTAATTTTCTTTGATTTTTTTTTTGGTTTTACGAGTGTAAGCTAGAGTTATAATTTTGTTGGTTCGTTTTCTTTGAAAGTTGAAGTTGGGTTTTGATCTTCTTTCGGAAGTGATTGTTGTGAGTTTGTTTTTTTTACAGCAAAGTTGCGTTAGTTATTTGCTTCGTAATCTTTTTTTTGGGTTTTAAGTTGATAATTGTTTGTTCCATTTTTAATTATTAGGCCTTTTGTAAGATTTTTAGAATGGAAGTAAATAGGCTTTCAGCAGATGAGCTAGCATATGAAATGCAGTGTAGGGGGTTAGACGTAGGGACAGTGGCTGAGATGCGGAAGTCATTCCGAGCAGCCGCGAATCTAGAACGACGGGGATCAGTCACATCATTGAGCACTGATTATCCTTTCGAATTTGAGGTAGATAAGGAAGAAGTGGAGGGAAAAATTAGGGAAATTAAATCAATCATTGATTCGTCACCAGAACCTAATTCAGCTGATTTTAAAAAGGCTGTGGTGAAGATAGAGTGGTCACTATCGAGGATAGGTAGATCTCGTCCAACTACGGTTGAAGAGGAGAAAGAAAAAATTAAGATTAGGACGGTGATTATGAATCTGTTAGGAGATTTGGAGGGAGACGAAGATGAAGATTCAGGGGATGAGGATGTTAGCGTGCTACCGCCAAAGCAAAAGCCGAGGCAAACGCATATAGAACAGCGTCGAACTGAAATAAGTGTAGGCCAACCGTCAACATCGTCAGCGGCATTGATGACCGCTTCCAATGTCAACACTGATGACCGCGTACCTATCGGTTCGGAGAAAAATGAAAATTTGGTAAAGTGGAATATTTCATTCTCAGGAGAAAGGTGTGGGTCTTCGGTCAACTCATTTTTGGAACGGGTTGAAGAACTCAGGGAAGCTAGGGGGATTACCGAATCTCAACTGTTCAGGTGCTCGGTTGATCTTTTTGTAGGGAAGGCTCTTCTCTGGTTTAGGGCGGTTAGGAGGACAATTAATTCATGGCAGGAGTTGGTGAGGGAATTAAAACTCGAGTTTCTCCCTCCCAACTATGATGACCTTCTATTGGAAGAGATTCGGCATAGGACACAAGGGAAGGATGAGTCAATAGGGATTTATGTGGCTATTATGTCTAATATGTTTGGTAGGCTATCGGAGCCATTATCTGAAAAGAGGAAGTTAGGGATGGTGCAACGGAACTTGGCACCTTTTTATCAAACACAATTAGGTCTGGCAGACCCTAAATCTGTTGGAGATTTAGTAGCATTGGGACGAAAATTAGAGATGGTCCGAGCCAATGTAGATTGTTTCGCACCACCTCCATCTCAACGATCGCGTAGTTTATTGGAACCCGACTTGGCTTATGTGGCAGTCGAGGAACCATTAGTTTCGGTTGTTAGCAGAGACTCTCGACCTAATCGACGGTTGAAGTGCTTCAACTGCAACCAAGAGGGTCATCTCTCTAACACGTGTTCCGCTCCTAGGCGCTGTATAGGTTGTGGTCAAGTGGGGGTTATAAGAAGAGATTGTAGAAATTGTTCGGGAAATGGGCAACGGTCTCCGCTGACAGCAGGGCGAGAGCGCCGTTGAATCGGAGTAGGTTGTCTGCTGGCAACCAGTTGGCCGGACAGAAAGAGAAGGTCGTTCATTTAGGTTTCGCGCTTGAGACACAGGAAGATGATGTGCGTCCATATTTGAGAGTTAGCGTTTATGGTATAGAATTAGTAGGGCTTTTAGATTCAGGGGCATCGCGCACAATCATCTGTAGGGAAGGGTGGAAAATTTTGAAAGATTTAGGTTTAAAGTTAGGTGAGGGTAATATTAGGAGAGTAGCTTTAGCAGATGGGGCAGGCATTGATGTAGCGGGAGTGGTATCTTTACCAGTGGTAGTGCAGGGAAAATCAATATTGCTAGAGTGTCTTGTCATTCCAACTATCCCACACGTCTTGATACTAGGAGCCGATTTTTGGGCACAATCGGGTATCGTCCCGGATTTGAGATCAAGCGAGTGGAGTTTTTCAAATCAAGCTACGATAGCTTCGATTTCGACGATCAAAGAGCGATCGGAGTTGGATGAGACACAGGATAGGCAGTTAAAGCAGTTTGTGAAAGGGATTTTCGAGTCAATGCCTGAAGGAATAGGGTGCACACATTTAGTGGAGCACAAGATTAGGACGACGTCTGAACCAATCAAGCAGCGGTATTATCCGGTTTCACCTGCGGTTCAGCGTCATATAGATAAAGAGTTAGAGGAAATGCTTAGGGAAAATATTATAGAAAAATCAAATAGTCCATGGGCTTCTCCCATAGTAATGATCAAAAAGAAAGATGGATCATTTAGGTTTTGCGTTGACTACAGGAAGCTTAACAAAGTCACAGATCGAGATGCTTACCCTCTCCCTTACATTTCGGCTACGCTGGACAAGTTGAGGAACGCCCAGTATTTATCCTCCTTGGACATTAAGTCCGCCTATTGGCAAATACCGGTAGAGGAACAGTCGCGGCAATATACTGCATTTACTGTGCCAAATAGGGGATTATTCCAATTCAGACGGATGCCATTTGGGTTACACAATGCCCCGGCCACCTGGCAAAGATTCATCGATACCGTGCTGGGAGCCGACTTGGAACCGCACGTGTTCGTGTACCTGGATGACATCATTATAGTCACCAACACATTCCAACAACACCTTCAGATTTTGGGAGAAGTTTTTTTCCGATTAAGAACGGCGGGGCTGAGGGTCAGTAAGGAAAAATGTAATTTCTGTAGGTCATCGTTGAAATTTTTAGGTTATGTAGTGGATAGGAATGGGTTGCACGTAGACCCAGAAAAAGTAAATAGCATGCTACAAATTCCGGCTCCCAAGAATGTTAAAGAGGTTAGGAGTTTTGTAGGAACGGTTTCCTGGTACAGAAGATTTGTACCAAATTTCGCGAGCTTGGTAAAACCGTTAACAGATTTACTAAAGAAGGGTAATAGGTTTGTCTGGTCAGAAGAGTGCGAGGGGAGTTTCAGGAGAGCAAAAGAGTGCTTGGTAACTGCCCCGATATTGACGTGTCCGGATTTTGATCGTCCGTTTGTGGTGCAAACAGACGCATCAGATTATGGAGTCGGAGCAGTGCTCACACAGACATTTGAGGAGGGAGAAAAGGTGATTTGTTACCTAAGTAGGGCGTTGAATAGGAACGAGCGTAACTATTCAACTACAGAGAAGGAGTGCTTGGCTGTGCTGTGGGCTGTGGAGAAGTTACGACCGTATATTGAAGGTGTTCGATTTACGGTCGTGACAGATCACTATTCCCTGGTATGGTTAAGCAACCTGAAAGATCCGTGTGGTAGGTTAGCGCGTTGGGCGGTTAGGTTACAGCAGTTTGATTTCGAAATCGTACACCGAAAAGGAAAAGATCACGTGGTTCCGGACATGCTCTCTAGGAATGTTGCCTCTGTAGCAGGATTAGTAGAGCAGAGCTCGGATCCTTGGATACAAAAGATGATCGCGAAAGTAGAGTCAGACCCTTTAGCTTACCCATCCTGGAGGGTAGAAAATGGAATTTTATTTAAGTATGTTAGGGCAAAGCATGTAGTAGTACACGATAATAATTTAGAATGGAAGGAGGTAGTCGCCAAAACAGATAGGATTAGGGTTTTGAGGGAATGCCATGATAACCCGTTAGCAGGGCACATGGGTGTTAGGAAAACTTTCTCGAGAGTAGGGACTAGATATTACTGGCCTAAGATGAGGTCAGATATTACAAGGTATGTTAGGAATTGCAAAGTGTGTCAAAGCGTGAAGCCGGTGAACGAAAGGCCAGCTGGGTTGATGACGGAGAGGAAAGGGGTAACCAATCCGTGGGAGATGGTATGTGTTGATTTGGTAGGTCCACTTCCTAAATCTAGTAGGGGTTATATTCACATTTTGACTGTTGTTGATTATTTTACAAAATTTCCACTTTTATTTCCCTTGAGATCAGCGACAGCCAAATCTGTCTGTAAGGAACTGGAAGATAATGTCTTTTTGCTATTTGGGGTACCAAAGATTCTGGTGTGTGATAATGGTCCACAGTTCAGGAGTAGGGAACTGAAGTCCTTGTGTGAAGGGTATGGGTCGACGATAAAATATACCGCGCATTATCATCCACAAGCAAATCCAGCTGAAAGGATAAATCAGATTTTAAAGACGACACTTAGAGCGTATGTGTCCGACAATCATCGCAATTGGGATTCGCAATTGGCGAAGGTCGCGTGCAGTATTCGGACAGCCGAACATGAGGTTTTGGGGGTATCACCCTATTATGCCAATTTTGGTCGAGAGATGGTGACTTTCGGCAATACGTCCTTAACCACCATCTCGTGTGATAGGAGTGCTAATAAAGGTGATACCTGGGAACAGTTTAGGAAGCTTAGGGATGAGATAGGAAAGAAATTAGCCATGGCAACCAAGAAGGCTTCGCAATCCTATAATCTCCGAAGGCGGGATGTACAATACTTCGCTAACGAGCTCGTGTGGCGGAGAAACTTCATTCTCTCCGACGCGGCAAATTATTATACCGCTAAGCTGGCCCCAAAATATGTTGGCCCATTCCGAATAGGGAAACGAGTTTCCCCTTACACGTATACGCTTTTAGACAGCGATGGCAAGGAACGCGGGACGTGGAACGTCAAAGATCTAAAGCCATACAACGAGGACCCTGACGCACCAGATTAACTTAGTCGCACAACGAACCAGGAAGATTGTGCTAAGAGGAACTGAGAGCATCATGCTCTGTGATGTTCACTACCTTTCGCCCTGAGCGGAGGTTTCTAGATGTTTGTTATGTCTTACTATTTGTGCATGTATTGTTTCGATCTTTACGATTACTCCGACTTTTCTTTCGAAAAGCCAATTTCGCCTCTTCAGGGAGGTAAGGATGGAGTTGTTGCGTTATAAAACGCCACAAAGACCCAATCCCACTTCCATCCCTCCCCTCCAATCCAAATCATTTTTTTTCCACCATTCGGTCATTCCCGTCGCTTTCGAGGGACAAGTGATCAGGGGGGTGTTCCTGAATTGGTTTCAATTCAGCGCTCTCACTCGTCATACGTCCGGAGAAAGTGGCAAAAGCAGGTCGAGCCCAGACGGACGGTCGGGAACCTCGCAACGATGAGTATAGGGGAGGACGTTCCCCGGGACAAAATACTCCAACGATGACACGACTCCAGAGCCCAGACAACGAGGTCTCCATCACTATAACACGAAGGCAAACAAACCCAACACAATCGGAACACAAACACAACATAAACTGAACACCAACACAACATAAACTCGAAAGGCCGAGAGCCCACCATATTTACTGAGAATATTGTAAGGAATTGGCACGTTATCTGCGAGTCTCGTCCCCCAAAATCTGCGCGGAAGTCCACGGAATAGAGTAGGGTACGCGAAATATTGAGCTAAGTTTTCTCTTCGTTCTTCTCCAGCTGTACTGCAAAAGGGCGAGCAATAAAGTCCACCGTCCCCAAGCTATCGTCTCTGTGAGCCTCTCCTACCCTTTCCAATTTTAATTGGCTGACATTGTTGGGGAAAAATATATAATAATACTAATATAATAATAATATTAAATTCTCGATTTTGGGGTCTCTAAGGCAATTTGGCACCACTGCCGAATCAACAAAAAAATTACAAGAATGGTTCTGTACTCGTTCATCGAAACGTCAGGCACTGGAAATTTCCCGGCGACCTGGCGAATTCGGATATGTGTGGAGTGAATGAGAGGATGCATTGGTGATCATTAACGGTCGTACCATGGCGAAAAAGCTGTGAGTAACGCTCAAAAACACTGTTAATGATCCCCGTTGCGGCTGAATGGTCGAATGCATGAATGTGTGAGGTTCGAGAAGGAACAAGAAAAAAAAAAGTGTGGGAAGACAATCACTTCTTGGTTGGCCAGTGAGTAGAGAGGAAGCAGTGTCCGAATTGCCATATTCGAGTTTTAAAATCGAGAAGTTTTTTTGTTAGTAGATTAGAGAGTTTTTTTTTTGAAAATTTGAGTCCGACGTAAACGGACAAAAAAATTATTTAATATCAAGCAAATAGAAAGGAAAAGGAAGGAGAAAAGGAGAACAGAGGATTAGTGGCAGGACTAGGTGAAGGAAATATAAAACGCCAGGACGGCAGAGTAGTGGAGAAGGGGGAAGAAGGAGCCCGAAAAGAAAGATAAGTAGAGTGGAATAAAGTGTTCGTAGTTAGGTTATTGATTAAAAGGAAAAGTGATTCCGTCGGTTTCCGTTACGAAAAACTCCCGAAAAAGAACGGGACACGCGACCCTTTTCTAGTGTTATTTTTAACCGTTCGGACAACGCGATAACGAGCCAATTCCCAACGGCTAGAAAATTGTCATCGAAACCTTAACTTCAATCTGTCGCAATCGACAATTTTTTTTTAACGACCGTCTGGTCGCCTCGCACTCCAAAAATTTAATTAGTTTTCATACCATTAATAAACAGCCGTGCTCAAACTGAGCTTTTATAACGCAAATATATCTTGTCTTCATTTATTTTTCCCCTACAGCAATCATCGTCGGCATTGTCTTCAAAAGGTTTAACAATTCCTTTCAAAGATTGTTTGGCGCCCACCCTATCGCAGCGTTTCTGCATTTCATTTTTGAACCCACCCCAGCTGAGTGGCCGAGAGTGGCAGCGACCAACGCGCTGCTTGTTGCACACAATTTTCCCTTTTGTTCGCCCCTCGCCATTTGGATTTTCGACCATCATTCTCGACTTTTAATCGCCCGGTACGCAGCCGAATCTGCAATCGCGTTTGTTTTTTTATTATTTTACCAAAAAGGGAATAATTTTGCAACATCTGGATAAACATAAATCAATATTACAACAGGATTCATTGAAAGATATGATTGCTCCAGACAAAGGTTCATTACACCCATATTTAGTTCTATGCATATATTGAAAAAGAAAATCTCTAGTTCTAAATGATCTAGCAGGTACATATATAGGTACCATTGAAAGAAGGGGTGGGCATCTAATAGTATAGCTAAGTATATCTCTTACAAACATTACATCATGGATGGCTAACGCTCGTATCTTTTTGCGAACAGAAAAGGGGATAAATGCCCGAAATTTTGAGATTTCAAGGGATATCGCAATTCAAAAAAGAGGATAATATAGGGGATATGTTTTTAACTTGTTTTCTCACTGAAATTGACGAGAAACCATAATATCAACACAAAAAATTAATGTAAATTGTGTTTAATAAATTATTATTATTTTTATACTACATATCTGTTTAATAAACAACCAACGTGCCGTCATCGCCATCGTCGTCTTTCGCATCTGAATCGTTTTTGATACCAACAATTTCTCCTCTTTTGGTTTCCTTCTTATATTTGTCTTCTGCAGCAATTGAACGAAGCAATTCAGGTTTTGTTTTCAAAAATGAATTCACAACACCGCGTTAAGTTGAATTCACAATGGCGCATAAGGTCGGTTCGCTTACAGTGTATGACGATATATCGTTAGAAATCTGCTGCTATGGTAAAAAGAGGAGTTTATAGGATAAAAAAGGGATTTTCGAAATTTTCAGGGGATAGTTTTTTTGACTTTGAAAAAAGGGATAATCCCCTAAAAAAGAGGATAGATACGAGCGTTATGGATGGCTCATGGATGGATGCCTCGATTTTAAAGATTTAATTCCAAGCAATTGGCATCTGGCTATATACTCTGGACGGAAATTCCAACGCATTTTGAAAAAATAATTGTCTTGTGAAACGCCTTTGTATTCTTTTGACGCGATCAGAGTGAGTATTCAACGCAGGGTTCCAAATGACATCGGCATACTCAAGAAGCGATCTTACCAAGGAGGTGTATAAAGATCAATAACGTAATCAAACTGAAAGATTGAACTCAACCTTGAGAAAGTTACCACGTTACACCTTTTTATATTAAGCTTTAAATCATTGGAGTTACAACAGTCCGATATAGATTTCAAATCTAACTGTACTAGGTGGCAATCCTCTAAGCTCCTAATTTTAAGGTATAATTTCAGATCGTCAGCGTATAACAGACATTGGCAGTGTTTAATCGCAAAAGTTATGTCATTGATGAAAATAATGAAAAGCAATGGTCCTAAATGGCTACCTTGGGGAACCCCAGAGGTGCATTTAATTGATCTGGAGCAGGCATTACCAATGCGTACTTTTCGAGTTCTGCCAGTAAGATAAGATGATAACCAGCATAACATCTTCGAATGAAAACCAAAGAGTTCAAGCTTTTTCAGTAAAATGCTATGATTCACTGAGTCAAAGGCTTTACTGAAGTCGGTATTCACTGCGTCGATCTGACATTTGTTTTCAATAGCGTTGACAACGTATGATGAAAAAAGTGCCAAATTGGTGGTGGTAAATATAAGCAGTTTTCAAAAATAGCGTTTTCGGTGATTCATTTTGGTCAAAATCTTTATCGCCGTTTCCCTAGAAAACTAAAGAAAACCAAATTTTCAAAAATCTATTGTACGGTAATATAGAAAAAAAAAAACATATTACCATAGAAATAAATTTTTGTTTTCGAGATTTTTCTAAATTTCAAAAGTACCGTTATTCAATTCCAGAAATTTTACCAAGTCTACAAAGGTCTTTTTAGTGTTTGAAAAAATTACGGGGGGGCGGCATAAATTGGGTCTGCCCCGGGCGGCTCCAACCCACGCTACGCCACTGCCAATCCCACAAAGATTACATTACCCGTGAATCTAAAAGAAGACGAATTCGATACACATTCTGCGACAGAGAAAATGAGGGAGAAAGATATAAAAAAAAGGAACCGATGTGCAGAGGGATAATGGTGGTCATGCAAAGGGGGGATTAAAAAAAAGAAAAAGAACAAGTGTCCCACATCCGGAAGCTTTATCGATTGCTTCTTAAAATTTATATGTGTTGACAGCTTCTGCAACATTTACAGGGACGAAAAAATCGCCCACTCATTCCCACAGTCAGCAGATTATTTTGTGCTTTCTGTAGATATTCGGAGGTTTTTTTATTTGTTTTTTTTTTTTTTTTTGTGGCCAGGGGACAGGGGAGTCATCGATGGTCCACGTTAAAAATACGTGTATAAATATCCTCTAGCAGGGCGAATGCCCAAAGACTACTAAATACTAATAGAAAAGGCAAAAGAAAAATATAAGTATGGCAGTAAAATTAATTACACACCGAAAGAGATATATGTGGACCGTTCAAGCCAGGAGAGGTTAACATAATTCATTGCTGCTCTCGAGGCAAATGTAGGTATACTGATGTCACTTGCGCTTCGAGTTTCCATACTTTCCGGGGTGGAAGAGTTTGATTCTTGGGCGCCTTGTCGCAGACTGAAGTTGAGGAAAAGTACATGCAATATGGGTTGAGCAGAGGCGAAGACTACATTAGACATATGTCCGTTGTCCTAGGGTTATTCCGTTTGGGCATTTAGTCTTGGAAATTATGAGATTGATTGAGGGTATTTGCCTTTCCTTTCCAGCCTTTGGTATGGGCACAACTAAACACGACACTGTCACTGGATAATGTCTTGTTCTACTTCTGGGGATGGTTGGACTTGAATAAACCTGACGTATGGTGGGGGAAATTATATTTATTGTTTCAGTCTTATTCGGTGATTAATATATTTTCTTTATTACTGTTGACACAGGATGATGGAACGGCTGAGTAAGTAAATGTTATAAACTGAAACGCGTCTGGAGTGTGGGGCTTCAATTAGGGACGTAATTACTAGGGTTGTTTACTTAAGCCAAGATAACAGGTGCGTAAAGGGTTAGCTGTGGTATAGCGCACTTAGTTTGAAGTAAACAAAAAAGTATATTATTTATGGGTGTAAATATTGAATTAAATAACAGCTGTGTGAGCTTAACACTTTCAGTTTTATGTCATTCATAAGCTTTAGTGTGACTTAATTACTCTCGTATGGAAAGACCTGCTATCTTTTTCTTACAATTTAAGTCTATGGAATTCAAACAATAGTCGGGCTATGTTTAACAAAAAAGGTTAGGAGTAGCTGGATTAAAAGCCTCTGCTAAGTCTTTTTGAAAGTAATCATCAACCTTCTTACAGAACTAGCAATTCAAAGATATTTTGTACCTTACAGTCGTTATACATATGTAGTTTAATTAAAAAAACAACAATTCAATCGGCCAAAGCTTTCCCAAGCTAAGAGCTAAAAGGTGTTAATTACTCTCTTTGGATATAGGCTTATACCCGCCGCTTCTAAAACGCGGAAAACGATAAAATGCATCCTATGTTTCTATCGTAATATTTTCCAATTCAACTGTGGAAATCGGGGTCAGTTTCGTTCTGTAGTTTCTAAATCTTTTCCGGGCAAACGACCTTAAGTCGGATAAAAGGGATAGCAGGGATAAATAAAAATTGATACCTACAACTACAATAGGTACTCAAAAGGAAAGAAAATAATGGGACCTAATTACCTACTACTTGTGGCCCAGTGGCACAGTAGTTAGAGTGCTTGACTTCTGAGGAAGGGGACACGGGTTCGATCTTCGGTAAACACAAATTACATAAAATGACTTTTTTCAACTGTACCACGGCCATCCCTTTCGAACATCCGAGAGTAAACTCTCGTTCTCGGACACGGCTTGAAAATTGTAGTTCCCTTGCACCCCAAAATATTTAGAAGGGCTCTATCTCCACACATTTAGGCGGGAGCGGCAATTTATTTATTTAATTTTAAAGAAAAATAACCTCAAATGAAGTAGGCGCAGTGGCTTAGTGGTTAGTGTGTTGGACTACTAAGAGAGGGTTCGAGGTTCGAGTCCCGCAAAAACCCAAATTCCAACTTAGGGTTTTTTCCACTGCGCCACCTGTCGCGATCGTCTGACAAACATCCGAGAGTATAACTGCCTTGAAAGAGCTTCTAAATAAGCCGTTTGGAGTCGGCATAAAATTGTAGATCCCTTCCAATTGTAAATTCGTTCCAAAAATGAAAAACTCACACAAAAAGAATGGTTGTGAGAAGCTAGGCCTAGGGTCCCTCCGGACCTGTTGCGCCAACTATTTTTTTTATTTTAATTAATTGGTTATTGGCTCAATTCAGCTTAGGCTTAAGGTAAAACTCCTTAGACATCCTGGCATACTTTTACCAAAAACTATGTAGATTTTACACATTTAAAAAAGTTCGGTTACATAAGGAATACGTATAAGGTAAGTTATCTTAAAACTTAGCAAGTTCAAAATGGCCTTAGGACTAAGTTGACTTATACCGCGATTTAGGCTTAATTTACACAGGCTTTTCTCTGGGTGTACACTTATACTCTTATAATTTTGTGGCGCCAAGGTTATCATACTCTCCACAAACAAGCATGAAATCAACATCGTAGGTACCTACTTCTATACCATACAGCTAACATTATTTGTGTTTACAAAGAATTAACAACCCTCCCACCGGCGGGCGGCGTCATGCTCATGCCTAAGGATTATTATTATTAAAACAACACAACGAATCACGATATGAATCGTAAAGCCAAATATCGAATTTAATAATTATTGTCTTATCTTCCATTCAAGGAGCACACATGCTGGCACTGTCATCGTCATGCGTGCCAAGAACATTTAAGTCATTTCCAATTTTACGTCATATCGTTAATAATAAATCGTCCCAATATCTCGCTGTTCGTTCTTCGTTTTTGACATAAACCCCTACCAACCCTCGCAGCACACATAATATTATACTTAACAGATTAACATAAACAAATTTATTACATCCAATTTACCCGGCGCCCATTAAACGATCATTAAAAGCCCAATTTCACTAATTTCCATCCAATAACATCCACCCCCATGCGCGTTCGTTTAATGACCACCATCGTCCCAACTTACATACAAGCGTCGAGGCCATAGGTAAGTGTTTCCTAAGATCGTTTACCAGATCGTAAACACAAGCGAAAAGCAATGAATAACATCCAAATGAGGCCTCTCCGTTCCGTCTCCATCCATCCGTCTCACAGCAGTCAGCATCCATCCATATCCATCTGTTTTGTAAGAACACTGACACACAACACACTATTACAAAGGATGACACCGCAATCAATTCAGAAACAGATTTTTCACCGTCGCGTCAGGCTATTCGATGAATAAATAAATAAAAATATGTCCAAGACAAAGTGAAAACAGACGAAACAAAACGCCTACAAGCGAAACAAAACAAACGGGTGTTCGACGAAAATACAGTCAAAGTTGGTGGGGGCTCACGGCCCACCCACCGCGGTGCGAACAATGTGAACACACCCGAATAAAAAAGTGAGTAAACATTTATTTTGTCCACAAGATACTTACACATACACAGCAGCATATTATATATCAATGTTGTGCGAATGGGGATGAGGATGGGGATACAAAAACAAAAAAACCGAACGGCTGTGCTGTGAACTGTGATATCGTTTTAAGAATTCCACAAACCGAAATCTGAAATCCACAAAGTTAAACAAATAGAATGTTCGACATGGACACCCCCACGGATCATCAGCATCCATCAGCATCAGCATCAATGTGGTGTAAACACAGGATAAGTTTGTATAAATAGCGTCGCCCGTCGGCAGCTAAAGTGTCACAAGCGAGGGAGGCGCTGACGTATCTATATTCTATACTTACGGTAGGTAGGTAGGTCGCACGGATTCGTTGCGCATTCATACTTCATAGTGTAAGAATGTTCAATTTAACACGTGTATTGTTTTTTTGACTCAAGTCAAGACGGATTGCTGTCTGTCGGTAGTTAAATTCTGTGACAAATTGGAGATGAAGATCTTAACGTGTACTCTTTTTTAAATCATACATAAACAAACGACCCCTTTGAAGTTAAATTTAACTTTTGGGCGGAATTCATTACCCTAAGCCTTTGCGACTTGCGGTCATTTCCGTTATATTCAGGCGAACATCAATAGATGCCATCGAACAAACGTATTCGAGCTATGAATAGGTAGTTTTGAATAGGTTTGAATAAATTGTGATTGGTTCCTATGAAGCCTTGAAGTGGACTATAACTGCGAGTCGGGGTGTGATTTTGTATAATCTTTCACTATCTATCGAAATGCGCTTTTAATGCCATGGCTTCAAATCGTGGTCGTCGCAGAACGCAGAAATGGAAAATATCTCATACAGTGACCGGTAAGTCACCAGGTTGTCTGATGCCATTGTCGGTTCCTATCCCTATTGCCGGTACTTTGGACTGGGAGGTGTGAGCTGGGAGCTTCTGTCGCACCGATGATGGCGATAAGGTGCTAAATGCTACACTTTGTGATCGTAATAGCATTTGTCACAATGTGGCTGGTTGTTGGTCGTAACTACCCGTACTTGACAGCAACCGTCAATGATGCGGGGCGGTTTCAACTATACCCAGGGCCGTCGAGGACATACCAGGGCCCTTTGGCACACAAAAATTTGGGCCCCTATTAGAACGCTAACAAAGAGAATGATAAATAAAATAATTTCTGTCAGGATGCTTAAGGGATCAAATATATTTCTTCTGTAGGATTAGCGGCAAAAATAAATTTTGTCAGGAGGTTTAGCGGTGAAATAAACTTTTTTTCAGGGGCAATCGAAACTAATCGTTTTTTTTTTTTTTTTTTTTTTTTCAATTTTTTAAATATGGAGGCAAAAAAAGCGGCTAACAAAATTCGTAAAATTTTATTAAAATAGATTTAAACCAACTATAATTTTCGAATAATCTAAATTGTTGCTTTTGAAATACTGATGTAGGTAAGAATATTTAGAGTAAAAGAAAACTAAATTTTTATATGCTTTCTTATATTTATATGGATAAAAATGTTCACAGTTTAGAAAAACAAAAGTAAAAAAACTGAAATAGTGTAGTGCCTGATGAAAATGTTGGAGGTAATTTTATTAATATTTTAGTTTAGTACTTACTTACTTAGGTGGCGCTACAGTCCGGGGTGGACCTGGGCCTCAACCAATACGCCTCTCCAGTTAGCGCGATCTTTGGCTAACTGCCTCCAGTTGCGCACTCCAAGTTGGTTGAGGTCCCCTTCCACTTGCGCGCGCCACCTAACGCGAGGTCTTCCTCTACTGCGTTGTCCCTCCGGGTTAGAATCGAAGACTCTTCGGGCCGGAGCGTTGGTGTCCATTCGCTCTACATGTCCCAGCCATCTTAGACGACTGATGCGTACTTTTCTGACAAGGTCGATGTCGCTGTACAGCTCGTAGAGTTCGCTGTTAAATCTTCTCCTCCAAAGCCCGTCAACGCAAACGGGACCAAAAATCACTCGAAGAATTTTGCGTTCGAAGCGACCAAGAAGATCCTCATCCGTTTTTGCTAGGGTCCATGCTTCTGCGCCATAGAGCAGGACAGGGATGATGAGAGTCTTATATAGAATCTCCTAAGTGCTTCTTGACAAGGCCTTACTAATCAATTGCCGTCTTAGGCCAAAGAAACAGCGGTTGGCAAGTGTGATTCTTCGTTTGATTTCTGATGTGATGTCGTTATCAGAGTTTATAGCGGAGCCGAGGTAGACAAAGTCCCTAACTACCTCAAAGTTATAGCTGTCTATCGTGACGTTCTGCCCGATTCGTCGATGTCGTGTGTCCCTTCTTGTTGACAGCATATATTTTCTTTTACCCTCATTCACCACTAAACCCATTTTTGCCGCTTCTGTACTAATACTTGCAAACGCACCAGTGTTGTGCCAACAATGTCAATGTCGTCAGCGTATGCAAGCAGTTGCACAGACATATAGAAAATTGTGCCTCTGGTGTTGGCTTGTGAGTTTCGCACAATCTTCTCAAGAATGATGTTGAAGAAGTCACATGACAGCGCATCACCTTGTCTAAATCCTTTTTTGACATCAAAGGTCTCGGTGAGATTGTTTCCGACCTTTACGGAGCAGCGAGCGTTCTCCATCGTCATTCTGCACAATCTGACAAGTTTGGCAGGGATGCCAAAACTAGACATGGCTCTGTATAGCTCGTCTCTATAGACGCTGTCATATGCGGCCTTAAAATCGATAAAAAGATGGTGAGTATCGATCTGGTATTCTTGGGTTTTTTCCAGGATCTGCCGTAGTGTGAATATTTGATCGGTCGTGGACTTACCGGGCCTAAAACCGCACTGATAGGGACCTATCAGATCGTTGACGAATGGTTTCAGGCGTTCACACAATACAGCAGACATGATCTTATACGCAGTGTTCAGGAGACTGATGCCTCTGTAGTTGGCGCAGTTTAGAGGGTCTCCTTTCTTGTGGATCGGGCAAACAATGCTGAGGTTCCATTCATCAGGCATACTTTCCTCTAACCAAATCTTGGAGATGAGTTGGTGTATGCACTCTACCAAGTCATCTCCGGCTGCCTTGAAGAGCTCGGCAGGTAAGCCGTCTGGACCAGCAGCCTTGTTGGATTTAAGCTTAGATATTGCTATCCTCACTTCATTTTGGTCAGGTGGACGGAAATCTTGGCTGTCATCGTTCAGGTTGAATGGCTCGTTCTGCCTGACAGGGGAATTTGTGTCGTCTTCGCCGTTTAGCAGTCTGCAGAAATGGTTTTTCCATGTCCTCAGCACCGACTGTGACTCTACTACAAGGTTTCCTTGTTCTCATGACACGTTCTTTTTACCTTTTGGTAAAACTTCCGAACATTGTTCCTGGAGTAACACCTCTCTATATCCTCGATCGCGCGCTTCTCATGCTCTCTCTTTTTTCTCCGGAGAAGCCGATGTTCTTCCCTCCTTTTTTGCTCGTAGAGCTGACGAGCTGCTCTCGTCCTTCTATGCAGCGACGCTTCGTAGGCACTTTGTTTTGCTGCATGTGCTTGCCGGCACTCTTCGTCAAACCAGGGGTTTCGGGGGGGTGGACTGGTGAAACCGAGCACATCAGTTGCGGCGTTTTTGATGGCTTCTTGGCATCGGCGCCACTGGTCTTCGGCACTTGATGCTGGCAGCATAGGACTTCTCGAGAGGTTGAGGGATACGCGATCGGCAAAGGTTCTGGCGGTTTGTTGCGTTTGTAGTCGTCCAACGTTAAATCTCCTCACAGTATTTTCTCGTTGTTGTGGCGTCTTGGATATCCGCATCCGTACCTTGGCTACAACAAGGTAGTGGTCCGAGTCTATGTTGGCCGCTCGGAAAGTTCGGACATCTAGAATACTGGAGGAGTGCCTTGCGTCGATCGCAACGTGATCAATTTGGTTGACGGTTTGATGATCAGGTGACCGCCATGTTCCTTTGTGTATATTGAGGTGAGGAAACCGTGAGCTAGCTATGGTAACATTACGTCCCGAAGCAAAATCAATCAGCCTAAGTCCGTTTCCAGACGTGGTGTCGTGTAGGCTGTGTTTTCCGATTGTGCTACCAAAGATGTCCTCCTTTCCTATTTTGGCGTTAAAATCACCCAAGACGATTTTAACGTCATGCTTAGGACATTGCTCATATGTTTTGTCGAGGAGCTCGTAGAAACACTCTTTGGTAGCATCGTCTTTATCTTCTGTGGGGGCGTGAGCGCATATCAGGCTGATGTTGGCGAATTTAGCCTTGATGCGGATAGTTGTAAGGCGTTCACTAACGTGTCGAAAGCTCAAGACTTCTTGCCTAAGTCTGCCGCTTACAACAAATCCGCATCCAAATAGACGCTGCTTTTGTTCTCTGTAGCAGTCACCGTAGTAAATGTCACAGTTTTTCATCCTCCTTTTGCCCGGCCCATCCCACCGCACTTCCTGGATGGCGGTGATACCTGCTTTGTAGCAGTCTAGGGCCTCCGCTAGTTGTTCGGCTGCACGCGGTCTGTTCAGAGTTCGAACATTCCACGTGCAGATCCGAACGTCATTGTCCTTTTTTCGTTTTGCAGGGTCGTCAACAGTGAATCCGTCCTTATCCGAGGCTTTTGGTTGCTTCGCAACAATTCTTTTTTTTTCCGTGGTAGGGTCGTTAACCCCACGCACAACCCCCAACCTGGAGGACCAGGCCCTTTCTGTAACCCCTTGGGCAAAAGGAGCCGGAATATTCCGGAGTCAGTAACCCGCTGCGGGGATGTGAGAGTTTAGTTTAGTACAGCCTGGCAAAAAAGGCGATGCCACATTTTCCGTTGAACTCGACATCGGCAATGTCATTGGCTTATTGTTATTATACTGTAACCATAAAGTCGCTAGCAATAGGCGTTTTTCTTTTTTAGATCAGAGTAGAACTGAAATGTTGTACAAAAAGATCGTGCTTCTTTTTTCATTCAGATCATGATCAGAGCGCGCTCTATGGGCTGTGAATAAACTGACTGAGCCAAGTTGAGTAAAAAACTGATTACACATAATGCATACACCAGTGGTCCCAGATTGAGGGGAAAAGCGCCAATTTGGCGCTTTTTGAATGAAAACGGGGAAAAAAGGGGAAAAATAAAAAACCTCTGTTAAACGTAAAATTTTTAAAAATAAAATTAAAATATATTTTTACTACGAACAAATTTCAAAGAATGAATTTTTCGGATTATACAAGAAAGAAAACAGCCCATCGAACGTCTACTTACGACTTTCTGTGCATCTGAACATTATTAACTCGTTTTGATATTATGCCTAATACAAAAAAAAAATTATTGTGTAGTAGATATGTATATTTTTATGTGATATGCTTATTTTAAACTTGTTAACAAAAACAGTTACAGTGTTAAAGTTTTTCTTATGAAAACAAGTGCAAATTTTACTTAGGGGAGAAAAATGGGTTTTCTTTTTGGAATTTAGGGGAAAACTAAGGCTTTTCCTGATAAAAAAAGGGGAAAACAGTCTTCAAAGTCTGGGAGCACTGGCATACACATACAGCGCTGAGCACTGAACTGAGCTCGATGATTATGACTATGATCTATTAGTGCGATATGAACCGAGCGTGCTCAGAAAGTTCTCATGTTTTATTTTAACTAGGGGTCGCCCCGTGGTCGAAATTCGACCAATTTATTCTATAAGTTCATTTTTGAAGGGGAAATATAGGAGCGCCTAAAAATAGGCAATCGAAGCCATTTCAGGCTTCCCTTGAATTGCAAATAAAAAGTGTCCAGTAATGTGGGCTGTCTTCTTTTTTATATCACAGGTAGAAAAGCGTGCATAGAATAGATATGCAAAGTTTCATCGTTTGTAGTTCAACAGTTTTAGAGTTATGAGGACCTTAAATTAGAAGCCAAAATTTTGATTAGATTTCACATAAATCATAGACCGTAAGGCCGATTGGTAGAATTTGAATTTTATTAGATTAGTAATGTCGAATACTTTCGAAAATAGATTTTAGAAATTTTATCAATTTGCTTGCTGCGGTTTCAGAAATAACACGGTTTTAAGGAACTGGGCTTTTGTTTTTTCAAATGGTTCTAACTTCTAACGGTTGAACTACAAACGAAAAGAATTTCACTACAAACAACAATTGTCTATCGAACTGCATTTCAGGTTTTTCATTCTAGAAAAAGTGCGAATTAACTTTCAATTTCATGCAATTCGCTTAAATTTACCTGCTGTAATTCATAATTTGTGGATAATTTTTGTATTGTGCACTTCTATGTATTGTCCCCTACCCAAATATGTATAGTGTTGGCATATTTATGTGACGTATAATAGGAAAAATGGGTGGAAACTGGAAACACGTTATAGGCAACTCCGTATTAATATATAGATGTAAAAAATATGATTTTAAGAATAAAGAATCTGGTTTGCTTATTTTGTAAAATGGGTCAATGCAGTCGTTGGACTATACGAACAGCATTGGACATTTTCCTAAGAAGAAAAAAAAAATATTATTTAAAAACGAAAAGTGTCTGATTTATTATTCCACTTGTTGTCCCAGCAACATGACACCACCGAAATAATTCTGTCTACTTATGTTTCTCTTTAATCAAAATATCAAAAGGTATCGAAATGGCTACACCCAAAACATTTCCTGATCAAAATCATTGCCGAAATAGGTAGTTCTACTACGAAAATAATAGCCCATTCATCTCATAAAGGTAGTTAACACTGAGTCACATCAGTCAATCTATAAAAACTGAAAGTACAAGCAGACTTAACTATTGTGCGATTGACATAGTTCCAAAATAGCTTTTGAAAGCTTTATCAGCACGCGATGCTTGACACCGATTTCTATAAGAGGGTGTGTTATGTAGACGTAACTGTATAAATAGTGGTGTTTGCGCAACAATTGTGATAGACAAATGGTAGTTTAACTGACTCTTTAACTTATCTGATGAAGTTGCAGTACCAATCAACGCGTGGAAGGCACATAAATATTGATTTGGCAATCGAATTATTATCCAAACGTGTCACTGAAACGGTTACGCATTATGAGTTTACAGGGATGGAAAAGAAAGGAACAAAAAAACACTTTTACTTTAGCTTATTTATATCTAGATCGGAATCAGCTGTGCTGTGCTGACTTAGGAACAAATTTTCCAAATTCCGTGTGACCAGAATATCGTTAAAAAATAATGAGCAATAATCGGGAGGGATGATATTTTCCTGAGCATTGTTCATGACATTGTTCACAAACTTTGTAAAAATCCAATCGACCATTTGCCACGCCCACTTCAGTGGAGAATTTGTTCCTAATTTGACAAATTAATGATCACTTTTTCAAGTGATTGACATGTAATCTATATAACAATGGGTAGTTAGATTTTAAGGGCCGATGTTGAATGTGAACCCCACCTAAACGTCAAGCTTTCTTCTGCATTTCATTTAACATTTCTCAATTTCAGACTAACTCAATTTGAGCCATGGAAAGACACACAATCGAGCAACGCGTTAAAGTTATTCAGGATTATTATGAAAATGGGCGTTCAAATCGAAATGCATATCGTGCACTTCGTGATTTTTGCGGTCAATTTAATCGTCCAAATGTGCGTACAATCGGAAGGAAAATCGTGCAAAAATTTGAGCAAACCAGGTCTGTAGGAGATGTGAAAACACCAGTGCATGCTCGTACAGCTCATACTGCAGAAAGTATTGCTGCTGTTTGCGATAGTGTCGCTGAAGAGCTGTCCGCCTCAACTCGTCGTCGTGCCTAACAATTTCACCTCTCACGCTCGTCGTTGATGAACATTATGCATAAAGACTTGCATTTATGCTCTTACAAGCTGCAATTAAGAACTAATGCCCCTATTATGGAAGACAACTTCAACCAAACCAAGGTTGTCTTTCTCCAATTGGGATTATCGATTACAACTAGTTGTCTGTCAATGGACAACCATCATCCTACGAGTAGACAACTAATAAAATGGTTGTCTTTTCAGTTGTGTGTATCTATCTGGTATCTATTATAGAAGACAACTAAGTTGTGTTGAAGTTGTCCTGAATGTCAAAATCAGACAACTGCTTTTTATCAGTTGTGTTGGATTTGTTGAACGAAAAGGATCAGCTTTTTTTAATGAAAAATGGACAAAAAAATGTAAGTAGGAATTAGAATAAAAAATGGATAATGGAATGTGTGTTCTTAAGGTTTAAAAGTCACAAAACCAGCGCAATTTGATCGGCTAATAGGAATTTTGAAAGAGCAACCTGATCTGGCCAGGAGTAAAGGACAGCTTGGTTCAAAAAAAAAATAAAAAAAAAAAATATTGGAGAATGGCAAAAAATAGCTTTGGAGCTCAATAGTATCTGGCCACCTTCAAGAAGAGGAAAAAAATGGCAAAGGGTTCATTAATAATGCGAAATAAGACTTTTTCTACACACAAAATATTTTTGCAAGTTTGGGTACATTAGAAGGCCAACTTGAAAAGAAAACTGTCCAAGAATAAGTAAAGTATTGAAACAAGCGTGGGTG
This sequence comes from Cheilosia urbana, assembly GCA_946477585.1. NCBI lineage: Eukaryota > Metazoa > Arthropoda > Insecta > Diptera > Syrphidae > Cheilosia > Cheilosia urbana. The sequence goes on from OX297855.1 coordinate 14,603,865, forward strand.
GTCATAGGGTTGGTGGAGCTGCAAAGTGCGGTAAACGCAATCGGTTCGACCTTCGGCTTTAACCAGTACGCGCCGATAAGCCAGCTCTTCGAAGACGAGAATGCAAGCGACAAAGAGAAAGTGCAACCGGAATGTGATCGTAAAGATCCTGCGATAGCATTTACATCCACACAATCTTTAAAAGCGCCTAACAGGAGGGGAGGATACTGGTGAAAACTATTGAAGACGAGCGAATTGCCTACCTCAAAACTCAAACTGACTGAGAACCAAACGAATATGCTAAAAACAATTAGGAAAATCGAAAAAGTGAACTACAGAAACTATGTTCTAAACAAAAAAAAAACTGTCGAGATACAAAAAAGCATTAGAACTGCAAACCAAAAAATAAATCAAAACTACTTTCCATTGTTTTTTTTAACTTGTTCGTTTTAATTGCAAATACTTCACTTCGTTCGATTTCAATTTCCACAAATAAATTCACAAATTTGACATTTAACAGCTGATTTCGAATTTCAATATGCTCTTAAAAGACGGCAATTTATTTTCTAAAGACAACTGAAAAGAGTTGTCTTGCATAATACGAAAAATTTGTTTGGTTGTCTCAAAGTTGAGTTGTCATGAAGACAACACAACTGAGTTGAGTTGTCATCCATAATAGGGGCATAAAGCCTCTTAACCATTTCCAGCGTCGTCAATGATCAGAATGGTGGCAAGAAATGGCAACAGTGGATGATCAATTTTCAAAGAAAATCACCTTCAGTGATGAGGGACATTTTCACCATAGTGGATTCGTCAATAAGCAGAATTGCCGCATTTGGGCGAATGATAATCCAAGAGTGACTGTCGAAAAACCAATGCACCCAAAAAGATTGACTGTTTGGTACGGTTTAAGGGCTGGAAAAAATATTCCGGCATAGATTTCCCAATTCCAATTGAATAAGTCTATGAAATTGAGTGAAAATTGTTTGCAACTCCGTTCTGGCTGCGGCTGGACATCAATGCGGGCGCATTGAAGATGTCGTTATTTAAATTTAAAATGCGACCAATCCCTAAAAGAAAAGCCAACCAAGAAGTGGATTAAAAAAATGCTGACAGTCGACGGATTGTTCTTATAATTTATTTCCCTTTTTTGCCATCAATTCGCTGTTTTGTATATCCCAGCATCATATCATCCCATGGCAAAATGAAAAAAAAAAAAACAATGTCTGCGATTTATGCTTCCAGGAAGAGTCTAACTTTTCTCTTTAATTTGATTTTTTTTGCCGATGGTGCACGCTGCCAATATCGGGATGTTGTCCTCCTGATTTAGCCGCATAATCATTTTGCTTTGCCTTTTGTATGCACAATAATGAGAGAATCATTGTACATACATATATAGTCCCAATCCCAACCCAATGATCGCTTCTTTGTTGCTTCAGTTGGAAAACTGAAATGTGAGCAGTGAGCGCCTTATGGAAATGAGTTTAAGCGCTAAACCGAATATCTTTGAGGCTGTGATGATTGCAGTTATGGGTTTCAGGGTATTTTGTAGTTGGAAATTATGTTTATACAACTTCAACTTGTTTTAATGAGTAGGAATGAAAAACTTCAGCAATTGGGAATTTAACTGACTTATGGACAGTAGTACACGTATACCAAGTAGGAGGTTAGGAAAACTCACGTCGAAAAAGGATTTTTGTGCTGTAATTAACTTTACGCTCTCGGGACTGTACGCATGCTACATCAGAGTGGAAGTTACATTACATAACTTTTCGTTGCTTTGAAATGACCTGGTGAGTTGACATGTAGGATGGCTAAGTCCCAGTGGACATCAATATGTCTGAACATCAACATAGATACTGATACTAATGATACGAATATAGCACATGGGAGTATAAAAACGAACAGAAACAAGAAGTTACAACCGACCTCAAAATTATTTTCTTTCGTCAAATGTATTATGCTATACAAAATGTAGGAACTATGAAATTATTTACCAAAAGAAAATTTAATTCCACACAACGGACCACTAGTCTTCGCAACTTTTTTGTTCTACCATGTTGAATATGTACAGACTCCGAAATGTGCGTGAGAACTACTTACTAAAAGTATTTAAACAATTTTACACAGATATCCTTCAAAATTATTATCGAAATAGGTTAAGTACTGTTTTTCTTTTTTTTTGTCATACCGCTCAAGGCGTTATTTGAAAACCGAAGTTAATAAAACAAGGATCAACAATAATAGGCGCGTTTTTGTAGACTTAAAGAGTTTATAACATTTTTTAAGTTCTGTTGGAAATGATAAAAATTAGCAACAGACAAAGTTTCTGATGTTCATGCAAAAAAAAAATGCGTTGCTTATTAATAGGCTCAACGTTTTTCTGTCGTACACATTAGATGTGCTGCCTATAGGTTTGAGCAGCGCTGCCGAATGTACATACTACAATAGCAGTATTGTACTCCTTTTTTCGGCTGCCGTACTCATGTACTCCACAACGACAAATTTCTCCTATTTGATATCAACATCTACCTACACTTCTACAGTAATATTATAAAGAGGAAAGATTTGTATTTTTGTGTGTATGTTTGTAATGAATAAACTCAAAACCTACTGTGCCGATTTCAAAAATGATTTCACCATTAGAAAGCTACATTTACCCTGAGTAACATAGGCTATATTTATTGCTAGAAAAGATTAGGGCTCCTTACTAAAACATTAGTAACGTAACCCAAGGTGTAAAAAAATGTCATAAAACATCTTTCGTCCATGCGCTGCGGAAACTATTGGTGATAGAATAAAAGTTATCTTCTATCTTCTTCTTCTATATATATAAAAATCAATTGCTGTGCGTTAGTCGGGTAAAGGCTCCAGAACGGCTCGACTGATTTGAATGATTTTTGTTCTGTTTTGTTCATCATCAATCAAGGACGGTTTAGGAAAAAAAAACAATCGGAAAATTTTCAACATATGGCCTGTAGGCGAATATTTCGGTTTCAGTTCAATTCAATTATCTTCAATAATAACCTTTTTTATATAGGTACCTATAATTCTTTCGGGGTGAAACTCGATGACGATATAACTCGATAACCACTGGGGCAATTTTTATGATTCTTCTTTTGCTTTATTCGTATTGGTGCATTTCAGGTTTAGACAGTATTAAAAGATAGGATTTTGAACGCGAGCTTAAACGATAGGATACCTACTTTTGGACCAGATAGGTGTCAATGGTGTTGATCTTTTGGCACGTCCCATTCAAAAATAAAACCAAACGCTATTTGTAAAGTCGTAGGTGTAATTAAAATTATTAATGGACATTGTCCAAATAAAGCACTTTGCGAAATAAGCAAGATTTAATACGAAAGGTACGGGCAAAGCCACTGGGTACAGTTACATATAAAAGAGACTGACGTCCGTATGTGCACTCATTCGGGAGCGGATCGTTCGATTTTTATGATTTTTTGGTTGGAAGGAAGGACATATGCTACCTTTTGTCGTGAAAACAAAATTTTATGGGGATTAGTTGAACCTTAAAATTCTTTATAACTATGTTCCGGGCTTACCTCTACATAATTTGGATTTGAAAGTCTGCTCAGTTATAATTTTGTTGCACAACATCAATATACCGAAACTTTGTAACAGAACGCATTTGATTTATGGTAAAGGATCTCAAACGATCTGAGATGCATCTGTCAATCATCCAAAAAGGAAATGGTCCCTTTCAGTTTGAATAATTGCAAAAAAGCGGCCCAGCAGCTCATAGAATCTGAAATACCCACAAGGATCCACCTAGGTGATAAATAAAAAATATATTCCCAACCCAAGCCTGCTTCACGAGTATAGACATATTGCAAAGGGTAACATATTAATTATCTATATGTCATAATTCCGAGCAAGGGTTTTCTTAAATTCTTCTTCTTTTTTCCTCGTACCTACATGCACGCAACGCAAAGTGCTGCGAAACAGAAGTAGTAACCATTTCTTAAGGAGCACTGTACCCACAACTGCCTCGTAAGTCAAACGTGCATGACCTAGTTCGACGCTGTAAGATCCAATATCAGAAGACTGATGTAGGACCACAAGAAAACCACCCACCAAGACAGGTTAATCATAGAAATACCCCAGAGCTGTATACCGGGGTTGTGCCATCATAATTCTTCATTTCCTCAATTTGCTCAACCCGTGTCAGTGCCCAAACATCACGCGTCACTACCTTATTCTCCTGCCATTTCCTTCGGATCGTCTAAAGGGCGAGCCCCGTATAAGCTGCATTATGATAAACATCAGTCTGGAATAGAAGAAAATTACAAAACTCCTCGCACACGTTGTGTACAAATATTCGTTTCGCCTTTTGATTAAAACATATTGCTCGAGTTGAGTATAGAAAAGGATGTGATTCGTATTGCGTACAAGGCACAACTAGAGCGAGATGCCATCCTGTGACTCCTGTGAGCTGTGATGCCTTAGCCTAACTAAGTTAAATTGAAACGTATATATCGTGCATCTAATTGTAATTTATTTCGAGAAGACACAAGCGCACCACCATTCAGCCATACACACACTTACACACAACAAACATTCCGCACTTTTCCCTTATTTATTTTTGTATTTTAGAAAAATTTGTATACAAATGTACGCTCAAACAGGACATATGCAAGGCATTTATGAGAGGGTAAATATTTAGGCAGGGATCTTGGGAATTTTTTGTTTGTGTTTTATTTAAAAATATTAAAATGTTTCATAGTATAATTTTTTCGAATTGAGTTAAAATGAAAACTCGTGTATGCAGAGGTAATATCCGCAAACAGAAAAGGGAAATATTTTCGTTTCTCTTGAAAAGATAATGGATTCTTCATTATTGTGCCACAACATGAGTGTGTGTGTGTGTGTTCATATATCATATATGTTTGTATATAGCCTAAGACAATTTCCGTAAGATCAAAAAATGTTTGCATACCTACAGCTCCATTGTGCTGGCAGATGATACGTTTACACGTTTCTGTCGGCGGTTTGGGTGAAGATGAACTCATATGGGGATATTTATTAAAAAGATCCTTGGCAGGATGTAGGGGCGTTTGGTTTAGAGACATACCTTATACACTCTTTTATCGGCACAAAGCTTATTTTGTTATAGAGAGGCGGTAATTCAATTTTATGATTCGATGCCCTTTGAGATGTGAGCGAGATGTGAGTGCGCCTTAATTTGCGTATAGACTTACTTACTTATGCGTGATGTGTGATAAGAGGAGGGGCGATTTAATATATCATCCTGGTTATTGAAATTCATTTCTGTAAAGCGTGTAAGATGCGTTCGAGTCAGAAAACGTTTAAGGTTAAGGTGTTTTGCAACGGTTTAGAGCTTGGAAGTGGCAGTCGGAGTTGGTGGGTTTTCGGTTAATAATTTTAAGATAGTACGCGAGGCAATTGAATTCGTCAATTTATAAATGATCTTTGGGTGGGATATATATGATCTGGCTCTTTTATGAAAACATGACAAAAATTGGTTTTACTTACATATTTCATGTTGTTTCCTCCACTGAACGCTGTTTTTTTTTTTTTTTTTTTTTTTAATTTTTGCAATGTTGTCAAAAAGGTCATGGACTAGGTATACTCTAAAAGTGTAGTGTGATAAAATTATATATAGGCACTGCCACCGTTAAGAAAATAGTGGCAGATAAAACAGGAGTTACCGATGGCTGTCTATTCCGAAGGGCAAGTGTCAAACCGTTTGTATGATGTTGTCGGAGGTCTATACTAATGGGTTTTCCAATAAGCGGTGTAATTTTGGTATTCAAAGAAAAATGTCATTCTTTGAGATAAATGATCAGATGTTTATTTCATAATAAAAAGGAAGGTATGCCGTTAATAATGAATGACAACATCAGCCAAATGGCCACCACGAGCACGCATACAGGACCATATCCTTTCACAATAATACCTCATATTGAAAAACCCTTTAAAATGAAGAGTGGACAGTGGGTCAATGTTCGAAGAAGCGCAGTTCTCGTTCGTGTTGAGTTTGTGTCTGGATCTGGAGTTCATGCTTTTGTCAACGAAACCGTAGTAAATAAGTACGTTGTGTTGTTTAACTGGTAGAGTGTGTGAGGCGCATTCGTCATCGGGGAACTTTCGTCTTTGCCGAAATTTAAACGAAAACCCTACCGTATAATCCAATAATTTAAGGACGAACGCATCCTTTTGTAAACCGACACACCAGGTGTTGTAGTTTGAGAGTTCTAGTCGGAAAAAAGGTTACAAGTAATTGTGTGTTTTTTGGCTCTTTCCTGTAATTTCGCACTTCAGGTAAGTAAGCAACTTTTAATATTTATTTTGTGCAAAACAAAGAGAAATTTTGTAAAGCTTGTTGATGCGCATTATAGTCTTTAAGTTAACCCAATAAGTCCCGAATTATTTGTATTCATTGAAAATCTTCCAAAATAATAAAATTATTATTTTTTGATGAGAGGTCTTAAGTCTTATAAGCTGAAAAATAATATGTGCCTTGAAATTCTACGAAAACTTTTCTTATTTCAATTTTAAGACTAAATATCAACGTTTGAAACAATGACTTCATCTTTTCAAAAAGTTGAATATATTCATATATTCTGATGGTGGAAGGGAACAAAAACGCGGACGAATTGGCCAGATACGGCTCTGATATGAACCCTCAACTTGCGGACGGAGAGGTGTTACCGCCTTTCAACACTGCTAAGACTTTTATTGAATGCGTCACCACACCACACAACTGGCTAAGGCACAATGGAGCAACACCATCGGTTGCGTCATAACCCGTAGTCTGTGGCCTGTGGTTGACACCAAAAGATCAAAGTTCCTAATCTCCCTTAATAGAAGCCAAATCCGGATGCTCGTCGGGGTTTTAACCGGACACTGCATCATAGGAAATATGGCTAAAAGGCTAGGACTTTTTGCAAATGACTTCTGCAGAAGCTGTAGAGACGAAGAGGAAATAGAGTCCGTGGAACATCATCTATGCCACTGCCCAGCTTTACAGGAACGCCGCTCATCCTGTATGGGAGCTAGGTTCTTCGAAAGTTTGGACGACTTGGCAGGGGTACCTCTATCAGGCATAAAACTATTCCTCAACAGATCGAAGTGGTTTTGTTAGCCACATGTCCTTGCATGTACAAACAGGGTACTCACAATGGGCCTTCACGGCTTCTGGGTGAAAAGTTGCATCGGTTGCAAAACTGCCCTCCCAACCTAACCTAACCTAACCTTTGCTAAAATTATTATTTTTTGATAAGAGGTCTTAAGTCTTATAAGCTGAAAATCAATATGTGCCTTGAAGTTCTACGAAAATGTTTCTTATTTCAATTTTAAGACTAAATACCAGCATTTCAAACACGACGCGAGTGCGAGAATCTGTCGCCCGAAGTTCTCGCCGAAGTGATGAAATATGCCATAAAATGAGCCCGTATGGCAATCAATTGTGACGGACCGACTCGACTTGACCAATAAAATTCTAAATAAACATAATCAAAAAACAGAATCGAAGTTTCGAAAAAAATGAGAGCCAATCAACATCGGATGACTTCTTTTGGCCCACCTTGTATATGATGCTTTAAATTCTTGGTGGCGTGCCCCAGTTTAACGTGCCTACAGAGAGGGCATGCAAAATGCTGAGCAAATTTACGCTACATTTATCTTAAAAACAGGTTTACTTCTAAAAATGAGAATTTAAATGGAATAAATTACCACACGGCAGTGTTATTATTTGGATATATTCCTTCTTGTGGGATATTCGATGTTGAAAAAGCCTTTCGTGGGATTAATGGAAACAGCAGCAAAATCGTGGGAGTCTCAGCAATCTAACAAAAAATATTGAAACTACAAATTTTGCTTGCAATTTGGTAAATGTAAATGGTCTTTTACGAAAATGTTCTATTACGAAGAAAATATTCATTCATATATTCATCTGAGAATTTATACTAAAGCTAAATTTAATATTTATTTATTTTTTTCGTCTATTACAAATCTTACTTTAAAAATTCGATTTTTTTTTCGCAAAAAAACTATCGACTCATTTTTTAGGCCAATAAATATAAGTACATTGATATGGGAAAGAAAATGATTGCTCTTCGTGGGATAAATGAAGAGAAAGTCCTAATAACATTGCCACATGGTATACCTAGGCAGCACAATTTGCTTTATCTTGTTGACACATTTAAAATATTTGTATAGCAAAAAAAAAAAAATATATATTTAATTAATTTAATCTTTTTCTTAAAGCTATTGTCCAGCGTGTCAAAGTAGCTGTTAATATTTCTATGCTCATCCGTTTCAACTTTGTGGTGCGCACCATCATTTTAAGGAACGATTGAGCTTGATGCATTTACGGTCATTTTGTAGGCGCAGTGGCTTAGTGGTTAGTGTGTTGGACTACTAAGCGAGGGGTCGAATCCCGCAAAATTCCAACTTAGGGTTTTTTTCCACTGCGCCACCTCTCGCGAACATCTAACAAACATCCGAGAGTATAACTGTCTTGAAAGAGCTTCTCAATTAGTTGTTTGAAGTCGGCATAAAATTGTAGATCCCTTCCATTCGTTGCAAAACTCACACAAAACGAATGATTGTGCGAAGCTAGACCTAGGCTCCCTCCGGACCTGTTGCGCCAACTATTTATTTATTTACTTTTTTATTCACGGTCATTTGGGACTTCTTTCTGGGAAATTCCAGAAACTAGAAATCCCACAACAACATTTAGTTCAGGCTTGTTTCAATATGAGACTTGTACTCGTATCACTGGCAGTCCAACAAAGCCGTTTTATCTTCAACCAAACATCCAATAATGATCTTATTTCAAGTTTTAATTACTCCCAATCCTCATTGTGGTAGGTAGTTATATCTTAACTACCATCAAGGTCCGTTGCCAAACGGCACCAGTTCGAAATCAATTTTGCCTTTTTACGCCCGTAAAACGTTATTTTTTCTCAATTCATTTTTATTACCTATCTCTATATCTTGCCTGGTTCATTACGTCAGTAATTACAACGAACCAATGGACATGAATTCGAATCTATGACATTTGAAATGAAATTTCTTTTTCGTTTATTCTCTTGAGGATATGAGAGAAAATATAATGTACATGACGATGTATCCGTATCCTACACACCTAAACAAAGTTTTCTTATACCTTTTTGGTCTGGCATTATTTACAGCATAAAGTTCATGTACCTAGCTAAAATGAAAAACAAATGATTTATTTTTATGAGAACCACTATTCCATTATATACTGAAGATAACATCATTACAAATTGCGGCTGCGTTAATCTTCTTTAAAGCATAACGAGATGGAGAAGCATTTGCAGATCATTAGACAGGCTCTACGAATGAAAGGACGTTATTGGAAAATCTGAGAGTCTAGTTATTAACCACCCTGTAGGCTCAGTGGCTTAGTGGTTAGTGTGTTGGACTACAGGTCTACAGGCGAGGGCTTCCCCGTTCGATCACCGGAAAACACAAATTCCATCTTAAGGTTTTTTTTCCACTGATCAACCTCTCGTGAACGTCTGACGAACATCCGAGAAAGTGCTTCTTTTTGAGTCTGTTGTGGTATCGGCATAAAATCGTTTATCCCTTCCATTCGCGAATGGAATGTGGTTAGGGTCCCTTACGGATATATTGGGCCTATTTTATTTTTTTATATCTATATTTCGGTATTGACTACCTTACCTATATTTTGGGTTGTCGTCAAAGTGCAATTCACCTGATCCGTCCATGAAGGAAGGAAATTATAAGATGACGAACTCGGGTGTCAGTTTTTCTCACGGTCTTTTTGCTTATAAGTTAATATTTCTAAGTAAAAAGATGGCATAATACCGGCCGAGCTTCAAAACACCTGCTAAGGCTTATGAAAATCTTGAGAAGCTGTCTAGATCTGGTGTACATCCTATTGATATGGAGAGAGGTTAAAGTAGTGTTCATACCCAAAGGAGGTAAATGCTCTCACGTGAGTCCGAAAGATCTCAGACCTATTAGTCTTTCATCATTTCTCCTTAAAACTTAAAAGCGACTGGTTGAACTCCGTTTATGCAAAAGCATTGACGAAAATCGTCTGTCAACAGCGCAACGTGCCTACTCTAAGGGCAAATCAGTAGAAACGGCCCTACACACGCTAACGCGCTCCATTGAAGATTCCCTTCGTCATAAGGAGTATACAATGGTTGCATTACTGTATATAGAGGGCGCCTTTAACAACGTCAACTCATCTGCAATCGCTGGTGCTCTGACAGCTCTGAACGTTGACGTCTCACTTGGCGAGCTGATCAATTTGATGCTTAATAGCCGAATTATCAACTCAAGTCTAGGTGAGATATCTACCAGAAGATCTGTACTAGAGGAACACCACAAGGTGGCGTCCTGTCTCTCCTTCTCTGGAATTTATTGGTGAATGAACTGCTGATATCCCTGGAAGCGGAAGGTTACAATGTGATTGCCTATGCAATGGGCAAACAGTTGTGGGTTGGGCGTAAACCCTCACAAAACTGAACTTGTCCTCTTCTCTAGGAAATATAAGATTCCACACATTGACCCTCCATCTATAAATGGCACTAGCTTGACGTTCTCAAATGAAGCTAAATACTTAGGCTTATTTTTGATAGAAAGTTAACCTGGAAGTCTAACATCCAAGAAAGAGTTAAGAAGGCCACTGTGGCGCTTTTCTCTTGTCAAAAAGCCATAGGGAACAAGTGGGGCTTACAGCCCCGCGTCACTCACTGGCTGTATGTCTCGGTCATAAGGCCAATACTCACGTTCGGTGTGGTTTTCTGGTGGACTGCTTTGAAAAAAGCCATTTATCGCGATAAATTAAGCAAAGTCCAAAGAACGGCTTGCTTGTGCATCGGCGGAGCTCTTCGCAGCACTCCCTCCGCTGCACTTGACATCCTGTTTCATCTGACACCCATTGACATCTTCAGCAGGCAAACGGCAGCTTCTGCAGCCGTACGCCTCAAAGCTATTTCACAATGGACAAGCAAAACAACTGGCCATGCCGATATCCTCAACAACATAAGGATCCATTCCTTCACAGATGGTTCGAAATCTGTGGACGGTGTTGGTGGCGGTGTCTTCTTTTATACACCAAATCTTAGTCTCTCCTTCCGTCTTCCTGATCACTGTAGCGTTTTTCAGGCGGAAATAATGGCTATAAAAGAGGTCCTATCTTGGCTAAGGGAAAACGTGATATCTGCTAAAGATATCCGTATCTTCTCTGATAGTCAAGCCGCTATCAAGTGCCTGGAATCAATCTCCACGAATTCTATAACAGCCCAAGACTGTCGTTCATCTCTCAGAGAGGTGGCGGAGCAGTTCAACATTCACCTTTGCTGGGTGCCGGGCATAGGGACTTCCCAGGTAACTGCAAGGCTGATGAACTCGCCAAACACGGAACTACAATACCTCTGCTTCCAATTAAGGATTCCTTAGGTATTCCAATCGCTACTTGCAAACTCAAAATAAAGCTGGACGCTATCGAAAGAACAAATCTTAGGTGGTCAACCGGCTCGACTTGTCTAGCGACAAAGCAGATCTGGCCAAAGCTGGATCTAAAACGTTCTAGGCATCTGATCTCCCTCGATAGGAAGCATATTAGTGCTACAATAGGCGTTTTTCTTTTTTAGTTCAGAGCTGAGCACTGAACTGAGCTCGAGCTATATGAGCGCGCTCTGAACCGAGCGTGCTCAGATCGTTCTGATGATTTTCTGTTTTTCCTGTTTTTCTTTTCTCTCAAATAGGACTGGAAGTGTGAATGTATATGTGTAATCAGCATTTTACTCAGTCTGCTCAGTCAATTAATTCTGAGCTCTTAGAGCGCGCTCTGATCACGCTCTGAACGAAAAAAGAAACACAAATTCGAGCTCTGATGTATCTGAGCTAAAAAAGAAACACAAACTTTTTGTATAACAGTTCAGGTTGTGCTCTGAACTAAAAAAGAAAAACGCCTAATAGGTGTCATCACGGGACACTGTCTTATCGGCAGGCATGCAAAAAGGCTTGGCGTATTCTCTAACGATTTTTGCAGAAGCTGTTTTGACGAGGAGGAGGAGGAGACTGTTCTCCATCTTCTCTGTACTTGTCCGGCTCTCTCACAAAGACGAAAACTCCACTTCGGAGCGTTCTACTTTAGTTATCTGAACGATCTAAAAAACATAGACATCCGAAATCTACTACGCTTCATTAGAAGCTCCGATTGGTTCAACGAGTAGGAGGAATGAATTATAGATTCACGTGGTATCACAAGGGACCTTATAATGGTCTAATTGTGTCGCCTAACCTAACCAGTAAGCCGACAGCCATTTCAACCCAACCTAACCTAACCTAGTAAAAAGATAAAACTAATGAATGGCGTTGTCTTGTGTTAAAGATTCCGCCACAGGCAGATACGTCACAATATAAGATCTCATACACTTCGTTGTCGGCAAAATGTCAGATTTTACTCACCTTTCAGGTAATGGTTCATTACTGACAATGTTCCTCATAATTAGGTATGATAGATGCTACCACGCAGCGGTTCTGTAAAAGTAGTCGCTACTGTTCGTTGAATATTACCATATTAAATGCCCTCAGTTACTTAATCTTTTAAATATTTATGTTCCAAGAAGAAATATTCGTGGCAGACAATTGTTTTATATTCCCTTACATAGATATAATTATGGTTCAAATGAACCATTTTCAAGATGTATGCGATTATTTAATGAACTTAAATTAAATTTAGATATAAGTCTTGAAAGAAATGTATTTTTTAAATTATTATTAATTGAAAATGTTAGGTTAAGCTAAGCAATCTGTAAGAGGTAACTCGATAGATGAATGAATAAATAAATAAATAAATAAATAAATAAATAAATTGAACAAAAATATATTGCTCCTGCTTCCGGTTGGACCGTAGCTAATTTATTCCAAATTTCCCTAATTGCCACAAACAATTTCAATTTTTTGCCGTTGATTGTGAAGGACACAAGTTTGTATTCTTATTGGGTGTTTTTTTTTTTCACACATTTTCATCGTGCTAATCTGAATATTACGGCCATTATTTCCTTTTTTTCTCGTGGTCTACTGCCATAAAGTTGATTCTAGGTTTGTTACGCCCCGCAGAGCATCAATTGCACTGTCTAAAAATACATACATTAATGTGAAACACTTACGAAATTCGTTAAGCTTACGGAAATCCGTTCATGTTCTTAATTTAAAATGGAAAATTCCAAAATTAAACTTTGGGGAAAACAATTTTTACTTGTCGCGTGCACACAGCAACAAAAAAGTGTCAACCACACAGGGAAGACATGTATAGCGTATAAGCGAATAGGGAGGACCTGCCAAGAATAAAAAAATGACACATTAATACCGCGATTCCATTTGCATACAATTTTGGGAAACGCCACAGAAAAATATTGTGTGGGAGTTTGTTTTGCTTGTTTCACTTGTGTCATTATGAAAAAAAAAAATGTTCACACTTTTTTTTAAAATCCTTTGGGATGGCGGATGTCAAAGTTTTGCGTGCGAGTGACGAATGGCACCTTGACAAAACTCGCCATTGGTGGGTGGGTATGTGGTATATGGAAATATTTTTTTTCCATAATATTGTTTCCTTTTTTTCCCTTTCAGAGCGCCATGAGATTTTTCATTATAAGGAAGAGTGATGTTCCAGTATTTTGGGTTTTGTATTTTATATTTTAGGCTTTAGCTTAATAAAAGGCTGGTAATGTTGGGAATTTTTCAATCTGTACTTAATAGCAATTTATTTCAATTTAGCGGTTGTTAGAGGAGTCTTATTTTTAAGGTAATAAAAGGCTTAATTCATTTTTGGGATATGGCCGAAGGCAATAAGTAACGACATTTTAATTGAATGTTGCCCTTTTTTTCGTTGTATTTCTTTATTTTCGGTTGGGTTTTTTTAATTGATGGTTCAAACGACTTTTGGACTATCCTACCTTGAGGCTGTTACATTAATTATTTATAAGCGAGTGGCGAAATGTGGTTATCTTTTATTTTTCCCACTGCGTGATTATTTTCTTTCTTAATGAATGTATTTATGGAGTTTTTGGGTTCTGTGTGTATTGGTTGGGTGAAAAAGGTCTGCTTTTGTTTGTAATTAATATATATTGCGTCGTGATGTTGATGATTTTTTACTTTTCTCTTTCTGAACTTAGATAATCGATTATTGCCTGTGGGTAGACGGCCCTGTGTCCTGTGTTGAAAGGAACCTTTGAGCAACTCTATCGACCCTTTATAAATTCACTTTATTTTGCAGATGACAGATAAAATAATTGAGCTTCTATGGCACATTTTGAACGGAGGTCAGCGGAAACTTTTCAGCATAAGTTACGTAGGTAAAAACAAAAATTCGGTGGTTAAACCCTCTATAGAATAATCTCAGCTTTCATATCCTTTGAGTAGGTAACTGATGTCCATAACTTGATAAATTTAAACTTACGAACGTCTGTACAACCCAAGGTTTATTAGGAGGATAACAAAAGAGTACAATATAGAGGAACACGGAATGAGAAGGATAAGGAAAATAAGAAGGAATAAGATCATGTTACCGTTGTTTCTCGACAGGGCTAACTACGAAATAGCCAAAACCCTAGGATAGGAATGGACTTACTACTGAAGACCATGCAACGAATTTCGGGGCTGGGAGTAGAATATTTGAATCCTCGTGCACCTGAGCAATGAGATGAGGTAATAGACTGCAGCAATGGACAGTGGACACATAACTGAAATTCAGGAAGTACGACAAGATGAATAATTAAAAACTTATCAAGGCAACAAAACCCAAAGGGAATAAAAAAACCTGCCACTAAAGGCACATTTGGATATGAAAATACCACATCGGTAGACTCTTCTACAGCGGATAAAGATATCTACGATCATTTTGAAACAGGATCGCTACGTTATCCCCTTTCCCAAAATCCCCTATTGGACATAATCCGTAATTTTGTTAACACATTTTTTCCAAAATCCCTTATTGGACATACACCCTTATTTTCTTAATCAATCTCCTTTGGACGAAAACCCCCATCCCAAAATGTCCCATCTACGAAATTACTTAGGTATTAAATCCTTCGTTAGAATCTGCTGTTCGCGGAACTAAGAATAGTTTTTGCACTTAAATAGTACAAAGAGGTGTCAACCAATAGTTTATCGTTCCTTTTTCGGATACCAAACACAAATTTGCATCTTATCACACGAAATAAATTGCAAGGACACCTGAAAATAAGTAGAAAAGTTTGGCAAAAATAACATACGCAAGCTAGAACTGGTCTATGTGCACTTACACAAAATACATTTGTATTCTGAAGGTAGATATTTATGAATATGTTTTAATAAGCTGTACTAGGCTAGCACAGGATATTATTGAAAAGTGCATTTTACAAAAGAGATTTTGAAAAAGGAAATTTCATCAAGAACCCGTTTGAAATGGGCGAAAGTGGGAGGAGAAGTGGATTGACGATTGAATAGCGGATACTACGAGGAGTGCATTAGCATTAGTCTGAGCAGAAGAATCATCTAAGATGGCTGTTACATGAAGATCGAACAGAAATGAACTGAGTTTGTAATGCCCAGATGCCCACCCTGAGGCACAAGACAGTAGAGGAAGACCTTGTCTTAGGTATGGTAGGCAAAAGTTGATGGACAGCTCAACCAACTTGAAGTTGCTCAACAAAGATCGACTCAGAATAGAAGAATTGGTTCAAGTCATCCCACTTACAATGAGTAACAAGCCCTATAGAATTCATTCTTTTTCAAGTCAAATCTTAAGGTCTTACAATGAACGGTGGAGCCCCCACAACCAAACAACCACAGCACTTACAACAAATTAAATGTAACTAAAAAAAACATAAATCAAATCAACCTGTTCGAATATAGCGTATTGACGTACGTTAATGTTAATGTGTTAATGTTCATATTCATATCTCATTCGATGTAATGATGTATCTACAACCTTCGCCTGGAGGTATAGGTATACGTATATAAACAGTTTAACTTAATTTGTGTGTCCATAAACAAAAGCTATAATTTTCGAAACTATTTCTAATTGATTGCTTGTGTCTATAGACTTATTTCTTCTAGAAACAACTAATTAATTAATAGTTGATATTACCTATCTGTTGTTTAAGTTTTTCTTTCTCCAAGGAACATAAATGGGACATGACGATGTAATTGGAATTTCATTTGCCTACAAATAGATATCTATCTTATAGATATTTTTCCGTGTATACACAAATAGAATTAAAGCGGGGAATGGTGCTTGCGGGCAGTATTGTTATATCGTGGGACTTATCCCTTTTCGTGGAAATTTCGATGTCCGAAAAGCCTTTCGTGGGATAAAGGGATAAAGTACCAAATCGTGGGATTTTGAGGAATCTAAGAAAAAACATTAAAACTATAAATTTTTGCTGAAATTTCATGAAAACTCCTATATTTCGCGATGATTATTAACACACTCAATATGCATAAAAAAAAACTCCTTAGGCTGAAAACACACCGGATAAAGCAAAACATGTTTTTTTGCTTCGTGAAACAAGGGAACATTGTTTCTTATGAGAGTACACAAACCAAAGAAAACAAAACAAAACACACGTTTTTGTTTTGAAGTGTTTCGGTGATGGTTGTCAAAAATACATGCCATTGTATACGAGCAACACACACCGAATGCAACAAAACTGTTTCGAAACAGCGTCGTTGATGATAATTGCCTACTTTCTTATGGCGCAACACACACCAAATGAAACGAAACATAAAAACCAAAGCAAAACAGGAAAACATGTTTCGTTGCCGATAGCTGACCTTTCGTTTTTTGCAAAACAAAATTTTGATTCCGTTGATTTTATGTTCTTCTTTCGTTGCACTTTACAGCTTCATTTCCTTCTATGTTTACTCTTTCCGCAAATTCTAACAAATATGGACGTAGATGGAGAAAAACTAATTTTTTTAATTGAGGCAAGAAGCCCTATTTATAATTATAAAGATAAGGAACATGCCAATAAACTTACTATTGATAAGCTGTGGATAGAAATAGCAACTGAAATGAATTGTCAAGGTAAGTTTTATTGAATTTTATTTTTATACATGTTAGGTAATTATTGTACATAATGTGTGAATATATAATACAGTATTGCTGTAATTACTTGACATATTGTATTCAAAAATCATGTAAACAAAATTAGATGGCATACTTGTATTGCCAAGGAACTGCTCCAGCAGAGGAGTTAAAGTATTGAACATACTGATTACGCAAGTCGCAAATTGCATTTTGTTTTATTTCAACGCACACCAAACGAAACAAGAAAACAAAACGTTTTGTTTTGTTACATTCTGTTTCGCTTGGTGTGTGTTCAAATATAAAATGTTTTTTTGACTATCGAATTAAAAACGTTTTGCTTTATCCGGTGTGTTTTCAGCCTTATATAAATTGTCTCTTATCAAAATTTTCTAGTACCAAAAAATAATCGTAATAACGTTACAAACTGTGATTTTTATACTTAAAGTTAATTAACCGTGATTTTCTTTCCTTGTATAACAAATTTTACTTCTAAGAACTGGACTTTGAGGCGAAAAAGTGTCGTGGAATTTAAAAGGGATTTTGAGTACAGCGAAAAGAAAAAAAAGTAAGACAAGTGCGAGTCGGACTCGCTCATGAAGGGTTCCGAAACAGCAAGTAACATAACATAAAAGTTCTTGTAGTTCGTTGTAACTTTGATCGATATTTTAAAAACTACTCGATAGATCTCGTTCAAAAAATTATCGTTTGTAGTTTACATGGTAATGTATATCATATATTTTTTTAAGTTTTATCGTTCGCTTATTTTAGAAGTTAGGGGGGGGGGGGGGGACCAACATTTTACCACTTTGGAAGTGTCTCTCGCGCAAACTATTAACTTTAGAAAAAAATGATATTAGAAACCTAAATATCATTTTTGAAGACCTATCCATAGATACCCCACACGTATGGGTTTGATGAAAAAAATTTTTTTGAGTTTCAGTTCTATGTATGGGGACCCCCAAAATTTACTGTTTTTTTTTTTATTTTTGTGTAAAATCTTAATGCGGTTCACAGAATACATCTACTTACCAAGTTTCAACGGTATAGCTCTTATAGTTTCGGAGAAAAGTGGCTGTGACATACGGACGGACAGACAGACAGACAGACAGACAGACATGACGAATCTAATAGGGTTCCGATTTTTGCCATTTGGCTACGGAACCCTAAAAAGGGAAAAATTACCATGCTTCGTGGGATAAATGAAGAGAGAGTGCTAACAACACTGCTTGCGGGGGTGTGGTGTATGCGTGGGTGTGTAGAGCTGAGCTGTCGGAGCGGACCTGAAGAGCGGCGAATAAACGTCGACCACAATGAGCAGGGCCAGGCAACCAATTACTTGTTCAGCCTGTCTTCTGTTCTACTTCTACAGCAACAAAAAGCAGAATAAGTAAAAAGAGACTAAACTCACGTCGCCCTTTTATACCCAAAATAGTAGCAGTAAATTTCATGTGCTTTCTATTTGTTTACTATTTTGCGTATAAAAGAACTACACGTCACAATTCAACTTTTAACTACTTTGACAGAAAATTGTTTGCGTTGTATATATCTATACTTATAATAAAACTGTAGGCAATTTTTCTGTTACCTAATGGCGTGAAAACTACTGCACAGATTTCAATGAAACTTTTTTTGAAATGTTCCTTAAGATTCTCATAGGCTATTCCCTTTCATTGCCATGCCAATTTTTTGGAGCGTTTTTGACCAAAATGTGTTTTTTTTTTTTTTTTTTTCTGACTTTACTGACTTTAACTCGCCATTACTCAAATAATTCTTAATCAATGCAAACAAAACAAAATACCTAGGAGAGCCAACACTTTTATAGTTATTTCAAGCCATCAATCAGCTTTCTATGTCCTTTAGAAGCTGAGCTACAACCTAAAATCTAACACAAAAAAAATTAATTTATTTCCTCAAATCGAATTTTATCATCCGCCGCGGTTCTTGATCGTTGTTCTGCTTTGGGGTGGTTTGGTGGCGCATATCGCCCAAGCACGTTCATATGAAGAAAAAAAAAAACAGCCACAATGTGTTTCTGAGGAAATGCGCAGATGGCCGATGACGTGTGGTGTGATGGTGGACGTATGGTGGAGGTGGTGTATATAGAAATTAAGTTCATGGTTTTTGTTTTAATGGTTGTTATAGTACCTACGTTGATACCTACAGTAAGGAAGTGAAACTTTAGTACTTACGCTGTTGAATTTAATTTTCTTAATTTGGTGTTTTAGGTAAATCGATTTGTTTGATTTATTGTTTGACAATGTTCACCGCTTTTTTTTTTAGCTAGACTGTTGATTTTAAACAAATATGCCGTTGAGAAAACGGTCAAATCTCTTTTATTGGAAGTTACACAGTCTCACGCCGCGTACGAAGTTGCGCGGCCACAGCTAGTCTATAATATCTATTAAATCTTGACTTTACAAAAAAATATAAATGCTATCCGGATTTTTTAAAAAATGTGCACAAGCTACACGGAAAAAATTCTTAGATCAAATCAAGGAAAATAAGCGCCGAATCACGACAAGTTTGTCTCATTTTAGAGCTTAGCTCAGGATTTACTAAATCACAACTTTTTATTCGCAATTCTAGAAATTGTACAAAGTGAAGATATTGACCCTCAAAAGTCGTGAATCAACACTTATCAGTGTCAATAATGCGATCGGGCATAAAATACATATTGCCACAACCGATCGCAATTTGACACAAATAGCTATCAATTTGATATTACTGTGGTTGTGAATTATGAAAATATCGTAATTTACCACGTTTCTGTTACAATTACGATTTCATCCCTTAGTAAATTGCAACAGGGATTGATTAACTACTTCAGTAGTTTCAATTTACAAATTTTTAATCGTAAATTGCAACTTACTTTTATCAGTTCATTAATTAATTAATCAGTTCAGTAATTCATCTTTTGCAATAATTCATGTGCGAAATTATTATACGATTTTATTGATTCATCATTAAGTGGTGGTAAATGACGAAATATTTCTTGCAATTTGAGATTTTAAAGCGGTGTCTGAGGAATTGACCTATTGAAGTTGTGAATTGTGTCAAAAATGTCGCAAATCACTACAAATAAATGAAGCTCGAATTAATACTTCTAATCGCAATATTCAAAAAACAGATTTTGATATTTTTCGCTGTTTTCAATGTCAATTTACCAATTTTTGTATCAATTCAAGACAAAATCGTTGTGATTTGCGAAAAATATATAATTCGTGATTTGCAACTCAAAATTTTGCAATTAGTGACTTTGCAGTTCTTGCCGTGTAGCATTACATCAGTTTGCATATAAAAATTTGTCAAAAAAGCTGTGTTATCCATTTTATTACATGCAGCCTTGTAAAAAAATCGGGAATATGTTTAATTTTGGTTCTTACCAATAAACATTTTTAGTTTCGACTGTAAATTTTAGTAGTTCACAGTGACTATTTTTTCCATAAAAATTTCGCCATTATGATTTTAAGTCAAGACTAAAATTGTTTATTAGTACGGCGCTATATGTACAAACTCAATGAGATCCGTTTTACAGAATATAGCCCTCCAAAGAAGCCTGTAGCTGACGTTTTCATGACGTTTTCATGATGATGTTTTAATTAACAATAAACGAACTTATATACTCGTCCTTATGGATATACCTACTAAAAAGTTATGGCTGATATCAGCACTCAAAAATAATATTAAACCCCTTTTATAAATTACTCGAAAAGTATTTTATTTTCAGAATGGGACCGTAGGATGACTTTTTGTAGTAACGAGGGAAAAAATGTCCTGTCTACCCATGTTCAGCCTCCATATACCATTAACGTAGTGCACGTAAGCAATTGGGTTTCCATAAACGGATCATAATTTGTAATTTTGGGAACAAAGAAAAAGAGGAAGGCATTTATTTCTTCTTTTTCTTTTGAGTACAAATATTAGCGTCCAATGGCATATTCGATAAAATAAAATGAAAGCTACTTACACAACTTTGCTTTCATCATTATTATACGAAGGGATTGTAAGCTGCTGGAATAAATTATATTTTAAATCGGAAATGTACTTAATGTTTCTGCAACACTGCCCGAATGGTTTTAATACCACTCCCAGGAAGGATGGTCAATTTAGCATATTTCCTCTTCTCGTATTATACTTCGCGTAGAATTTTTAAGGGCAAACATGGGATTGGAAAAACCGAACCAACAGACAGTGAAGAGATAATAATAATATTTATTTTATTCCGTTAAAAGGATTTCCCAATTGATTTTTCTTTTTATTTGATTTTTTATCGGCAGTACGCTATTTGAATTCCGTATCATATTTTCATATTTTGTATTGAATGGTTTTGAGCAGAAATACATAAGCGAAATGCATTCCATATTGTTTTATAACGGCATATAAATAAAATGTATTGTTCGAGCTTTTGTGATTGGTTGGAAGTTGGACAAGGGAATCACTTCGATTTCTCTCTTTGGCGTGCTCGCACTGCATTGATTACCCGATCTGTCGGTTATATCCATGCCTTTGATAATCACATTTGGTTTCAGAACGATGCTTAAGCACAAGTTTCAGAAAAAAGTTGTTGGGGCACAAAAATCGTATGTCGGAGCGCCCTTTAAGAAATTCGTGTGTATACATTTTGGAACACAAAGGTCGGGCTATGAGATCCAGGACACATCTCAACTAGTAAATTGTGAAGCCTTTTCGGAAGCGATTATGTAACTTGTACTTGATGTCGTCGCAGTTCCCAGGAGGACTCTTTGACTGCATACATAAGCAATCGTCAGTACAGAAATGAACAAATCGAATATGCACCCTAACTCCATTCTAAACAAAATAAAACGAATTTAAAAACCATTAGCCCTATAGTAGGGTACATTAATTGCGTTGATGACATTTTCAAAAGGTTAAAGCCTAAGCACGCACATATTAATACGTGCACATGTCGCGTCACATGTGTATATTCAAAGGTCAGTGGGAAAAAAAGGTGGCAACCATTTGCGTGAAAATAACACGTTCTAAGATTAATTATTGTTGTTGACGTGGAATGTGTACTGCAAGTTTATTAATTATTCTGGTATTTTTTCCATTTTATTTCAAATTCCAAAATGTTTGCAATACTTATGTAAATTCCTTCGTGTAATTTTGTTGTCTGAATTGAATGGGACAAATATTTAAATTGAGCCATTATAGGTCATTTTAATTAATTTTTGGTCTTGGTTCGATTTTTTTATCACGTGATTATTGTTGCAATTCGCTGGACTAATGGAAAATGGAAAATTGTTAACCAAACCCTTATATTATAAAGATCCTACAGCCTTCAACTTTATACTGCTCAATGGAAATAAGTATACTTAACCAATTTAGGATGCTATAAGCTATACATCTATACAGCTGTATAATTTGTTGATCCCAAGATTCACATGTTCCGTTACAAATGATCTTAAGGCTTCCAAAAATGGGTGGACTCGATTAGTGACTTTTGGAAAACCGATTCCGTGGTCTACGTGAATAACAAGAAAGGTAAATAGCTAGTGAGCCCTAACCAGCCAACATCAGCTTCTTGTGCTATAAATTAAAGACACTGACAGCAATTTGGAAACAAACTGGATGTCGGACTTAATAAACTTCAGTGTTTAACGGACTAAAAAATAAAAAGATGTACGATCTAGGTAAAAATGAAGCAGTGTGAAAAGAAAACATAGGAAGCTTATGCCTTAACTCAAATCTGTAAAATAAATGAGCAGCAGTACTTAGTGTGAAGGTTAAAATGGATTACTAGCTAGTAAGGCCTAATAACAAACTTCAAATATAGTTACTATCACGCCACTTACGGAGAATAAAAAATACCCACGGCCACGGCACCAAAGACCAATCTGCACACAATAGCTCTTTCTCCTTCTCTATCTCTATGTCTCTCTCTCTCTCTTAATATCCCTCTCTTTCTCTCTCTCTCGACCATAATTTAATAGCACAAATAGGAGTACAAGTTCAGACAAGTACAAGTTATTTTGATGGACTACTAGATGTTGGGTTATTTTTCCTCTTTACAACCTCTTGCTAATCTAAAAGTCACACAAAACGAATGGTTGTGAGAAGCTAGGCCTAGGGTCCCTCCGGACCTGTTGCGCCAACTATTTATATATTTTATTTATTTTTAACCTCTTGCTAATGTCCTATAAATATCTGAGACTGCATCTGGCCCTAGAAGGGCTCCCAATTAATCTGTTCATATTCGCAAAACAAGTTCCTTTCATTCGACAAAAAAAAAAACAAAAAACACTCAAAGCTAGTGGGCAGGTCCTGTACGAACTTGTTGCTCTCCTTGCTCCAAAGTGATCTTATATTCCCTCCAAAGTGAGCATGTAACTGGGCTAGTGTCCGTAATGTTTCCCATTTTGTAAAGTGTTGGTTAACGTTATCAAAAAGTGGGCTAGGCACTCGTTAAAAAGGACTTTTATATCTGGCGAAGAATATTAATTTAATTATACAGAGGAAGTACCTCCTTAGATGTAAGTTGAATAAAGGGCTTAAGCCGAGTTAAGGAGCGATTCATTTTACAATGTAAATCGTCTCAATGGAAGAAGAATTGTTGTCCATTAATGGTTACTAGTTTCGTTTCTGGTCAAAAATCAACCGCGTGCCTTATTTAAGTATGCACCTAATAGTAAAAAACCTACCACAGCTTTGGAACTTTTTTTAAGCATAAAGGCGATTATATTTAAATAACGAAAAAATATGCCTCATTGAAAATATATTTTACTCATGATTTCAATATTTTATTACGTCACTATGAACATTTACAGTAAAAAGCTACCGCATCTTTAGAAGATAAATTTAGGAAAAAAAAAATTTCCCCTGAACTAAGATTAGGTATTCAAAGTTGCTTTTTGACGAATATAATTCATCTACCTCGGAGCAAACATGAACTCCACGAGTGACACCCTAGTGGAGATCCCACGGAGAATTACCCTAGGTAACCGCTGCTACTTCGGTTTGTCAAAACAATTGGGTTAAAAACTCCTAACTCGAAGGACGAAATGTATGCTTTACAAAATTCTTATCCTGGCAGTTCTGCTTTTTTGCCCTGGACGATAAGCAGGAAGGGAGAGCTAATACTGGGCTCCTTCGAAAGAAATAAAAATTTGGTTCCGTCTCTATGAGCTGTATCAAGATGTGGATGTAGTCCAAAAAGCCAAAATATATCGACTACATTGGCTCGGCCACATCGAGCGAATAGACAACAACGCTCCAGCTAAGAGGATCTTCGAATCCCAACCCCCATGTTCGAGAAGACAAGGAAGACCGAACCTCCATTTCAAAGACCAAGCCGTCGCGGATGCCAGAGCGCTTTGTCTTTGCAACTACAAGGATAAAGGCTACAGTATCTCAGGCAGAGACTCTCCACGAGTCGGGAGCCCGTTAAGTAAGTAAGTAAGTATACAAAGTTGCTTATTTGTAATAGGCTAGGTAAATGGCTTTCCTTTGAAAATAGGTTCTAATCTAAGATGATATATATACTTGAATGAGTCGACAAATCCGCCAGTCTGACTCTTCTAATAATCAAAATTCTATAAGTAACATCGAAACAACGATTCTCGCTAGTTTTTTGAGGTTATGAGACCTGAGAATTTCTGTTGGGAAATTTTTGTCGAATTTCAGTTGAAATATTGTTTTTGAGAGAATACATTTTAACAACAACTCGTAGTCACTTTCGTAGTAACGAAATCTATTTCGAACTACACCACTAATTCGTCATCCGACTCCTTTTAAGTGATTGTTTTGTTTTGAGTAGTTTGGATTCTGACAGTCAATTCTCCGTATATAATCCACTTGGAAAGAAATGTTTGCTATCCCCTGTCAGGAAATGAATTTGCATCAGTGTTAGTATGTCTTGAGGTGTTTTTTCCCTCGAAATGCTAATTTTTTCCCATTTTTCCCTTTTGGACCTAGCCAAAATTCCCACAAATTTCCCACTTGAATAATTTAAAAAAATAGGTTCATTTTCAATACTTTTTTTAACAAGAAATAAAAAAGGGCAAAAAAATATTCTTTATTAAGGAATTTAATTGGAAGAATAAAATAAACAGTCATTTCATTACTAAATGCTTTGTACCTAACCTAGGCTTCTCAATTTCACTTTCTCACATTGAAATGTAGAATTGCATGCCTTGCAGAATGCCTTTGAATCGTCTCATGACATCTACCCTCTTTTATTCTCGGACATCTAAAACAACACATTTTGTATTCTAGCGACAACTAATTAAAATTTAATTTCAAGAACACGCACCATACACTTAAGCAATGAAAATACCTGTGGAAGTTAGAAGGAGAAATTCAAAATGTGTATGAAAGAAAAAACAAAAATGTGATACTCTTATGTCGTTTTCGATTTGGCCCTTCAAATTTTGATCTGAGATCTCAGATTTTTGCTGCTAAATTGAACAAGAAATCCGAGCCTCTTACGCGTTTCGTAATTTGTAGTAGATTTATTTCCAGAGAGTATCCAAACTAGAGAGCCAACTCCCGTGCACCTAACCGATTTTCCCCGCAAATTTTGAATGACAGCCCTCTCTCGCGCGCTCTTATTTTTCCTGTCGGTGAATACGTGTAATTAATGGCCGCCCGGTGGTACTTTTTCAATTAAAAATAATTTGTAAATGCATTTATAACAATAAATGTAGCACGAATAAATGTTGAGTATGGTTTTTTATATAGCTTTACTTGTTCTCTATCCATATTCGGTTCCAAAAAATGTTCATCCATTCACATTTCAGATCTTTTTAATTTTGTTTATATGAATTACATATTTGACAGCAGAATTCATGCAGCTGAACCTTGGGGGTTGTTCCATAAATAGGTTAACAACATGCAAGTTAAGCCCGGGGTTCCACTAGTGCAGAAGTAAACTTTCTGTGGTATTCGATTGGCCGTCTCAGAGCACTTTTTTTTTTGCTCTCAGACCAGTTTTTATGTTCGTTTGGTACAAAAAAGAAGCAGTCTTTTTCAGATTTCAGAGCACTTTGGGAATCTAGATATTTTCTCAGATTTACCAATACAAGTGCGTTTGAGTTTGATAACTGGTGGAGGGCTTTTTGGTTGTTTTCGTTCGTTTATTTTACACTATATTTGTACACAATCGAAGTGCGATTGGAAATTCTGTAGTTAAATAACACTAAACAGTGTTGAATGATGTTACATAAGAACAAATGCTTTTCATATTTAAAAAAAGACGTATTAATATCGTAAAAATACAAGTAGCGTTGTCTTTAAACTCCTAACAAAAATACAATAGGCCTGTTTTTTTGAACTTTTATCTCAGCAAAGCAAAGTAAAGTAGGATTTTCAGCTCTTAATTACAACCACTACGCTCTATTTGACACTATGATGACTCTTAGTAGTTGGTGGAATATCGTGCTGAAAATCCTACTTACTTTGGTTTGCTGAGATCGAAGCTCAAAAAAACACGCCTAATAATGTGGTATTTAATTGGATTTTGCGATATTATTTCCCACTTCGGATTTGCCGTATTCAATCGTGAGAATCCAAATAATTTTGTTTATTGTAGGTATTCTCATGTTCTATTTCGTTTTTTGTAGATAAATAGCGCATTACTTTTAACAAATTTCAGTCTCAACATTAAATTTATGGTAGCTCATTATTGCAAAATTTTTTTTTTTTTTTTTGGAAAAAAGAGTTTATTTTGAATTACCAATGTCATTTTCCATTGGAATTTTCAGAATTTGCTTTCAGACTTCAGATTTTTTGCACTGACCAAATGTAAATTGTTCTCTATTTTTCACAGACTTGTCGTCTGTAAAAAGGAAAATAACACACTTTCAGCTTGACAAATGCTTGGTGTTAGTGTTAATAGGTGTGAATTTCGCTCAGAAATAAAGATTTGCAAATTTATCCAGACTCTGAAAAAAAGTTAAAGCTTAATTTGAGAGCAATAGTACCTATAAACGGAACGAAAATATTGAATTAATTTTTTGAATTTAACAAATTCATGCTTGCACATATTTATATTGTGTAAGTATGCATTTTGGGCATCAATTACAGTTTGTAAAATATTCTGAAACTGAAATATGTTTTTCCCATGGCATACAAATTTTTTCCCCTACATTGTAAAATATTGAAGTTAAGAGATTAAAATCAACAAAAAAAAAGACTAAAGTGCTCATTGTTCTCTGATTAATAACATGAGATGGATTTCTGATATTAACAAATGATTATTAAAAGGTATTTGACATTGTGATGATTAGGTATATTATTTCCGAAATTCGATTTTCCAACAATTTTAAAGATGTTTAAATTGAACTGCGATGTGAACGCCGTGTAACTAATCGGCACCAAAAATGACGAACACAGTCGCCCCCACTTAAAATTCCACCAATAATGGCCGCTCGATTGACATAAAGTCCCTGCACAGGAATATACTAAGTGTGCGTGCGGCAGCAATGGCGCTCCTTTGATTTGTACATACACGAATACTAAGAATATTCCTGTGCAGGACAAGGTCATAGGAAGCTTGTGGGCAAATGTACCGTTTCTGCTCTCAGTTGGCTCTCTAGTTTGGATCCTCTCTGTTTATTTCATAACAAGCCATTTAGTAGGTAGGCTGTTTTTGTGAACACAGTATAACGTAGTAAAAAATATCATTTTAGGTTGAAGTTTGATGGAATTTTTTTTTTATAATTTGACCAAATTTGCCACAAAATCGCACCGAAGTCTTATTTTTTCCCTTTTTTCCACGAGACGGTTTCTTACGATCGAAATTCCCACGAAAAGGTAAATTTCCCACGAGATACTAACACTTATTGCATTTAGATTTTTTTTTTTTTTTAACTTTACTTTTTTTTTATTGTCGTTCTCTCGGGTTTTCTTATGTATTTCGCGCGTATCCTATAAACGTTCCTACGTGACGCCCTGTAGCCCAAACGGCTTGACCGATTTTGAAGAGTAAGGTGTCATTAAATTGGTATTCCTTCCTGGAGTGTAGGCTAAACATATAAATATAAAAATATAAACAAAACTATTGTAACACAAATGTAAATGAGATCTCTTTCTCAATCAGTCGGGTTATTGTTTTTTTAAATAAATTACTATGTATTATTATTATTTATTTATTTTTTTTTGTCACCAAAGAACAACAACCGAAATCTCTCAGTCAGAATCCAAAAAAATAGTAATAATAATTCTTCTTAAATAGAGATAATGACAGTACGGTATAAGCTGTTGGGGAAGTAGCTATCTGAATAAAATTCAGATAGCCCACTCAATGGTATTGTTTAAACGCTTAGATATCCTCCCGGTTAGACATATGTGTTATTTTAAAGTCCTTAAGATATTTTTCATTAGAAGTGGTTACTTACGAAGTCCGATCTATGGTGCTTATAGCTTAAGGAGCCGATATCAACCTCTCGGAACCATTCCACCCTTTCGTACCACTTGCTATAGAAACTCATATTCCATTCTTTCTTGCAAACTGTTCAATCGCCTTCCTGTAGATTTACGATTCATAACTAATTTATTTACATTTATGAAAAGAGTGAAACAATGGCTTCTTTGCTTTAATCACACTGAAATTGAAATTTTGCTGCACTACATGGTTTAATATTTAATGTTTTTGTGTATTTAAATTGTTATTCTCATTTGTTCACCCCACAATATATTTTCTTATAATGTGACATTTGCCTCTATCTATGTTAATAAATACAAAAAACACCGCCTATACGAGTACATAATATAGTCGCACTCAATCACCTACCTAAACGCAATTTATACGAATATAGGTCATATTTTCCAGGTAATAACTTTTCTACATTAATCAAAAATTAAATGTGAAACCAAAATCGAAAATCACTCAAAGGGTTTCCGGTCAATATAACTTCCCATTGTTTTAACAAGAACATACCCGAAGTTGTTATATTGTGAGCCAGTGTGCAAAGAAAACAGTCGCCAATGAAGGTCCATTTCGTGAAATACCCAGAAGAACTGGCTCATATATGAAATACGCTCGATAAGCTTTATAGGTTTTTCCCCAATAAACTCCTTTATCACTGGAATCGCTGGCCACATAAAAAGGACTCTTAAAACTCACAGCATATAATTTAGGTGTACAAAAGCCCAGCAGGCAATCTAAACTAGCAAATGTAAAATTTATTCAATAAAGAACCCCTTTATTTCGATCTAATCTGAGCGCTCATCCCCCAAAGTGTGGCAGACCAACCCTCAACTCAATGGCCAATTCGGGTCAAATCAGTCACATGGCAATTTTGTTTATGCTCTACTCAGTAGGTACTCACTTGTCATATAGAAGAATAATGTTATAACTGCGATCATGATGACAGCTCATGTGATGTTTATCGCTCTCGGTGGTGATTGTTAATTTTCCTGAATTTCTTGTCGTCCTAGATATCCGTGCAAACGAAAACACAAACAATTGCGTTAGTTCCCGTATTTATTTTGGTGTCGTCCTGATTGTGTTCAAACTGGTTACTCCCAATTGGCATGCCATGCGATATCCAATTTATCCGACAATTAAAACTATTATGTCGTGATTCCCTGCCATAAAACACTGACTAATTACACTTTGGTAATAACTGCGCTAGACAGAGACAGTACACGCTCTTTGCACTTCTTCCTTCTTCTTATATATATTTATATATATTTTTTTTTTAAGGTATTCCCGCACAATAAACAAGCGATTTTATTTTACAAGGCCCACTGTAGGGCAAATATTTATCTTCACTAACACTATTTCGTATCTGAAGAGGTTTTTTTTTGTTCCTCCTGCCGTAAGTTGTAAACAATTACACGAGATACATGCAAACGCTATGTACGATGTTTGCTCACTTAATTAGAAAGCATATTGCATTATTCATTTCATAACTCGTATTTTTTGCAGAGAAATTTCTAAAGGATGTCAGTGAAAAGCAGCTGAAACTAAGGGGCGAGAGTCGACCGCAACGGTGAAGATGAAGGGTTACAAGGTTACAAGGATATACGTAGTGTGACGCAAGGTGGGTTTTTTTTTAATTATTCACACTCCCAATTAATTAAGCGAACGAGAGGGAATATGACGAAAAAAAAACCCTGTTGCGGAAAAAGTATAAAATCTACACTGCATATTTTTTTTTGCAACCAGCTTGACATATCCTGTGGCATTATGCTGACATCGTCATAATAATCATCATCGTCATTCTCTGAAGCATCCGCGTCCTTGTCACAGTCATCGGTTAAAGTGAAAATGACGCGACGCTTGTGTTATTATCACGTTGTCAGTGTACACTTTTAATCCTTCTTTTTTTTAGTGTCTTTCTCTGCTTCACTGATCACTGGTGGTGTACCTTCTTCAGTATCTAATGGATGCTGCTTCGGGAACACTAATTAAATAGAGCGAACAGCATTTATGCCTTTCCCGCTGCTGCTGCTGGAGCGTTGCTATGATTTTACTTGGTACTTGCAACTCTTATGGAGCATATTGATTTTTCGAACCGGCATGGGACCGTAAATCGGTTAACAAGTACTTTAACACCCCGGGGGCTGTTTACATCCACTTGCGAGATCGGATATTTATTCCATCTTGGGCTGGTGGTGCTGCACCCGGAACTCACACACACACACACACACACAAACAGGAAACGAACGCCACTGACAGATTCGAAAACGATATTCAACCACGTTGCCCACGGATGAGCGTATTTTGAACGAGTACTCGTACCCGAAGGTATACACAAAAACCACTGACGACGAACAAACTTTAAGGGAACATGCAACAGACCAAAGTGCGTTAACGCAGCGCTAACGACTGTACGTGAAGTCTCGCGTCATCGATGAGAAAACGTCGCAAAGATACTGAATCCAGAACCTGGTGTTGAGTATCTTTGGGTGGCGCAGGTTGTGTGGAACCTAAATTGTCTACTGAATTCGCTGTGTGGAGAGATGTGCTCCGACTCCGGCTCCGGCTCCCCAAAATAGAACATCTAAGCTGGTCGGTGTTCAATGCCTGTTCTGTTGTACTTGTACGTTGTGTCTTGTACAGCTGGGCTGGCGCTTTGAATTCGCCCCAAAATAGCTCCTGAGTAGGTCAGTTTCAGTTCAGATGTTTGTGGAACGTAAGAGAGGGCATGCGCCCAAGTAAACGACTGAATTTAAATGTTTGAATCCTCTATCCACTGACCATTCACTACCCAACTGCTGACTGAATTGAGCACAGGCGAGGGCTAGCAAAACATTTTTTAGCGGCGCAGTTTCCTCCCATCGTGTACAGATAGGGTATACCCGTATACCGTACACCCCACATCGTTTAATGCTTCACTTTCACTGCAATGGGAAATTGAACCCGATTTAGGGGTTTTAAACCGACTTCAGTCGCCTTAAAATGTGGCTTTCTTGTTTTCCGTCATCTATAACTTTTTTTTTCGTTTTTCTAAGGACGATTTTATTCATTTCGCCATGGCAAGGCAAGTCAAGCCATCGAAATTTCCTTTCAATGATTTGCTAGGGTGAATGAAGGAACCCGCTGTGCTATTGCTGCCACGAGCAGACAAGTTATGCTCCATAGAAAAATGGAACACAAATAATATTGCAGCACACACAAAAAAAAAAGGACGAAGAAAACATATACAAAAGCTTCTATTAGGTACTATTGCTTTTGCTTCCTTTGGCGTTGGTTCGCTCCCTCCAGAAGGAAAGCAGGAAAGCAGCGAGATGTGACGAAGCCGTTTGTAGAACGACAGGAATTTGCGGATTTGTTTGTTCGGCGGATATTTATTGGGAGCAACGACAAAAGGATAGAAAGCAACTTGACTTCGAAAGGAGTAAAAAAAAAAATTGAACTTAAAATGATTAAGGCTTCACCGGGCGAGGGTGGCAATTGCTTATAGTGTGGAATAAGAGGTTCTCATTGCATTGAAGTGGGATAATTGGTTGAAGGTGCCATAAGCTGGGGGTAGAGTAATTAATTTGTGACTTACTAGGGGATTACACTACAAATGTGCCTTCAGTTACTTGCAACTGTAATATATACTTACAACTTAATGTACCATAATATTTTATAATAGTTAATTGATTTGAATTGAATTGAATTGAAAAAGTGTAGGATTTTGTGTAGTGGGGAGATTGTTAAATCATCGATCGATCCTCCAAAACTGTATTTGCAGTGAAAATTATTTGGTTTTCCAAAGATATTGGGCTATTTTTGTTTTCAAAAGAAGTCTTTCAAAATAGCTAATGCCAGTTTCTGGATTTTTTCCGGATTTAAGCACCAACTTCATCTGTAAATTTTATAAGATGGTTTCAAACTGCAACGTGCTTTGACATTTTGCGTTGCATTTACTTACCGCACACTTTTTCTAATCCGTCCAATTGCAGCAGAAAAAAAACTCGGTTAACATGGCCCTATAGCGCGCACCGTCCACTGTTGTCGTTTAACCAGAGGCGTTTTCGAAAAAATGGCCCGACGACTCCTCCAGCATGAACAGCGCACCATGCAGTAACTTTGAGCGGTTGTAATGGCTCCTCGTGCATTATAGGATGTTAAAACCCCGACGAGCATCCGGATTTGGCTTCTATTAAGGGAGATTAGGAACTTTGATCTTTTGGTGTCAACCACAGGCCACAGACTTCGGGTTATGACGCCACCGATGGTGTTGCTCCATTGTTCCTTAGCCAGTTGTGTGGTGACGCCTTCAATAAAAGTCTTAGCAGTGTTGGCGGTAACATCTCTCCGTCCGCAAGTTGAGGGTTCATATCAGAGCCGTATCTGGTCAATTCGTCCGCCTTTTCGTTCCCTTCCACCCCAACGTGTCCCGGAACCCAGCAGAGTAGAATTGAGTGATGACGTATAGCCCTGAGCGCCACGAGGCAATCTGTAACACATTTCGCATTAATAAGATTGGAGCCGATAGCTTCCTGACTGTCCACACAGATGGTTATTTCCATTGCTGGTAGTCCCATCGATAAGATAGTCTGTACTGCTTTTTTAACCGCATATATCTCAGCTTGGAAGACACTGCAGTGATCGGTCAGTCGGAACGACTGGCTATAGCAAGCCTTTCTGAGAATATGCCGGCTCCTGTTCCATTTTCTGTTTCTGAACCATCCGTATAGACGGCTATACCTTTAATGATGGTACTGGGTGATTTCCAGTCCTGCCTTTTGGGTATAGTGATTCTAAATTTTTTCTCGAAGTCATATCTGGGTTTCTCGTAATCGGTGAGTGACATGAGTCCCTTCCGATCGAAGATTTCAAGTATGCTTGAGTGTCCGCAGTAACCAGGCTTCCAAGTTTTGCTATCTCCTAATCTGAGAGCGGCTTTGGCTGCCATTTTCTTAGTGAATAGCTCAATGGGTTGCAGGTTCAATAGCGTTTCCAGACCTAATTGTGGTGTGGATTTAATTGCGCCTGTTATTCCCAAACAAGCAATTCTCTGCACCTTGTTCAGGTTCTTAAGATGGGATCTGGTTTTAACCGCCTCCCACCAAACAACTGAGCCGTAGGTAAGAATGGGTCTCACAATCGCGGTGTACATCCAGTGCACAATGTTCGGTTGCAAGCCCCAGTTTTTCCCAAAGGTTCCTCGTGCATTACTCGTGGATTTTCGGTGCCCCAGAAGCGATAGTTTTGCTTGTTCACCTACCCGCTGAGGTGGAAATGAGCCTCATCGCTCATTATGATTTTGGTCGAAAAATCGAAAATTCGAAATAATTCCGCGTTCTTGGGGAGTGTATCGCTCCATGGCTTGTTCACTTGTATTCTACATCTGCCTAGTCCACAAATGTCAAAACAGATTTGACATTGGCGGCCATTTGCAAAAAATAGCGTCTTCCAATAGGGTGATCTCTTTTGGCCCACCTTGTACATGTTCCCGCTACGAGTTCGAAATTTTTACTTTTATGTCGCACATAAAACTTGTAAGTAAAATATTTCCAAAAAGTTGGGTTTTTTTTTTTTTTTTTTAAATAAGCACATCTGGTCAACGCCCAACCATACTTAATCCTTTTTTACAGCCAATCGGGTTTTTTAGTTTTAAAACTATTTTTTGTATGATTGTATCCGATACTTCCCTTATTCCCTTCGTCTTTCTGCCATTGGAAGTTCATTTTGTTGTCATCTGCGCTGCCCTTATTTTGCAGCTGTTCAATCGTGCTAAGCCCCTTTATAATATACTAGAAGATCCAGCCACGCGTTGCTGTGGCTAAGGTCGTTTGAATTTTTTTTTTTTTTTTTAATAATTGGAAGGTGCCACAACCCGTTTTCCTATCCCGCTTATCTTTTGCAAAGTGTCACCTATAGGGTCCTAAACTATTCTATCTTTCAAACTGGAACCAACCACATAGGTACATCCACAAAATTCTATTGAAATCGGCTAAGTGGTTTCGGAATTCGCCAACAGCTCCAACTATCGGGTCCAAAAGCAGTCTACAGTCCACAAAATGTTATTGTTATCGGTTAAGTCGTTTCGGAGATCGAAAACAGTGCCATCTATCGGCTCCAAAAGTATCTTATCTTTTAAAAGTCTGCCTGAAATACATCAATACGAACAAAAAAAAAATGATGAAAATCGATCCAGCGGTTTTCGAGTTATAACGTCGTCGAGTTTCACCCCGAAGGAATTATATATACCTACTCGTATTATTACAACTCTTTGTTAAATAATAAACAAATAATAATAAAACAAAATAATGCGACTATAAATTTAGTGATAAACTATCCTATCTCTCAAGTTAGATCAAACTGCACACAGAGTGCAAAATTTGATAAAAATCAGCTCAGTACCTAGTTTAGGCTTCCATCGCGGAGCAACCTGTAACACGTGATTTTTATTTTAGTTGTAGTTCACTATATTGACTACAATGGCTTACACATAAGATATAGATATATACTGTGGCGGGCTTTTTTGTGGGACTATTTAAGATAAACATTTCCATCATACATTACATATGTGTAACTCTAGCGGTTTTGCCAGCGCACGCCAGAATAGCTCGCAGATGGTAGATTTTTTCCTGCTTACTTGATATTTTGGACAATTTACACAACATCTTTATAAATTGGAGCCTACGTGTTATTCTGATGTATTAGCTATATTATTGTAGAGTTTCATTAAAATCCATTCAGTGGTTTTTACGTAAAAGAGTAACAAACCCCTATCCTTACAAACATTCGCGTTTATAATACATATTAATAGGATAATTTAAGACAATTGCTTTTCTTAGTATTTATTTTTTAACATTAGGTTCAATTACTAAATCACATAGAGCCATCCGTAAGCCATTCACCATGTAACAATGATTTATTGCAATGTATAAATTTCAAACCCCGACCCAATTATTGTGTAACAATTGAAACTAAACTTATTGTGTATGGAATTGGAAAGCCATAATAATGACATCGTTATTTATGCACGAAAAGCAAATTATTGAAATAAAAGAAATACATTCCGTGGAACGCAGTTTCAGTAATCGGACCGGCTATTAACAAACATACCCCTTCCTTCCCAACTGCGTGTCACAATAACTCTTTCTATTCACCCGTAATCGCAATCCCATAATTCTCGCTCTCGATTTCAATACTAAAGCTCACACTCGCTGAACAGCAACACCCCACTGTGGTGGCGCACCACAGTCCACAATATTGATGATTGTGTATACGCCTGAGGGTCAGGGCATGACTTAATCCCCGAGAATACAAATATCCCTATAAATTGAATTAAAATGGAATACAAATAATATTTGCTTTGTAGAGCAAATGGTGGTTTCGTCCCTCCTTCGTTCGCAGTTCGTTAATCATTTTACTCCTTTTTCCCCATCATGCCATTTGCATTCGTTTCAAATTTTCCTCATCGTCATAAATCATTCCAAAGTGTGTCCTCGCACCGTGTCGCGAATAG
This sequence comes from Cheilosia urbana, assembly GCA_946477585.1. Lineage (NCBI taxonomy): Eukaryota > Metazoa > Arthropoda > Insecta > Diptera > Syrphidae > Cheilosia > Cheilosia urbana. Next base: position 14,639,787 of record OX297855.1, read on the forward strand.
CTCAGTTTCAGTTGTTCAGTGCACAGGCTTACGAATGTCCTTTCACTCAAATATCACTCACTGCGCACACGGTGCCAAGAAAAAAAAAATATCAACTAAGCAAATTGAAGTGAGAATTTTGCTGGCTAATAACCTCAAGGACTAACAAATTCCAAACGTCCGTTATTCTATTTTGCGTACCGCTACCGCATGACATGAATTTATATGAATTTTGAGGTTAAAATTAAATTTATACTTAAAATTAATTTTCCCTCTGGATGGACATGGGGTGTGGACTGCGGAGGTAGGTCCAACGATATTGTGCGATGTGTGCGGCACCGAAACAGCGTACTCCCATCTATTTAAGGATTCCGAAAAGTCTTGCGAAGCATTGGCGTCGTGGTGGAAATAAGGTCATTCCAACTGTCACGTCAATTATTTATTACACTCGAGTAATTTTGAGTTTTTTTTTTCCTTTTTCCGTTTGCAACGAAGTTCAGTGGTACTTAATGGTTTTATGGAATTTGCATAATCATTTAAAACTAGAAGTCAAGGCGGGTTTGCGGGTAAGTATAGGTACAGAACAAACCCCTTTCGGTATAGCATTGGACTGGAAGTGGAGAAAGTTTCGAATCGAAATGTATAAATATTCAGAAATGTCAAATGTGTATACGTATTTAAATCAATGTGCAAGCACTATTGTTCGAAACAAGGACATGAATGAAAAATGGATTCCATTCTACGTAGTATATATACCTACGTTCCTATGTGTGCTAATTCAATTTTTTTATCGTACTAATAACAAATTTAATTTTAGTCTCGACTTTGAATTTACGGAAGCTCACAATTACAAAATAAAATTATGGAAAATATAGCCACTGAAGCTAAAACTGTTTATTATTTGTAAATATTATATATAATATATAGACATCAGGCAGCAGCGCGAAACCGTGGCCTTAAAAAAAATTGGTGCACATTTTGTTTAGAAGACGTATAGGTATGAGATGTTCAGAGGTAAGTTTTCTGGTCTATAGTAGGTAAGTGAAGGTTTAATGCAATGAAAAACTAAATTCGACCTTAGAGATATTTCCACTGCCCGCTTGCGTCTGACCAACATACGAGTGTGTTACAATCCTAAGAAAACTTTTCAAATTAGTCGTTCGGGTACTGCATAAAATTGGAGGTGCGTCTTTAACTCTATATTCGTACAAGCGAGTTTTAAGAAATAATATTCTGAGAATATTACGTAGCGCCCATTATTTATTTTTACTTTTTTGTTCAGTGATGACCAATTATATCCCTGCTATGATGTTGGAAAGAAATTTCAAATACCTACTCAAATATACCCAGCTCAGGTATATATTTAAGTGGGAGAATAAATAAAAAGAACCTCAACACTATTTGCAAAATCCTATAAAAAATATGTCCACAAATTCAATCAAGACACATATTGACATTTGGATTACTAATCGACGATAGCTATTAACTGGTCTCAATTTTGTTCAAAGTATAGATATACTAGGTATACTAGTCACAGAGCTATGTAGAGCTTTTCAATTTTGTTTTTACTGTAGTAGCTATTACACCAAGGGCCAATTGGATTGTTTGTTCAAAAAATATGATTACTATCTAGCTGTTTACATTTCAAAATGAATCCATATTGCGATCTCTAATCACTATCCGACTCTAACGAATGGTAATGGAAACTGAACAAATATTGTTCCAAATTATTGTGTTTTTATTTTATTCATCAGAAAATTGAATTTTATCACACAATTTGCAGCATTCAGCACGAGTTTGTGTCGATTTATGAAGCCGTAAAAAAATGGATTAGGTTTCATTCATTTGTTGTTTTATTTTCGAATTAAATAAGTTTACATATTAAATGTACGTTGTAGGTATTATCTCTTTTATAATATAGTTGTGTAATAATTCTGAATTATTGATGCTTGTTCAATAAGGTAATGTTGTGCACATAGTTGTCTTTAAATATTAGAACTAGCCCGACTTTGTTTGAATGCTTTATCGTAAAATAAAAAAATAT